>JAREYC010000001.1:258988125-259607500 GCA_030015325.1 Cryptoblepharus egeriae
TTTGTTCAGTTATTCATCCAGAAAACTTTACATTTCCTTTAACTTTTTGTTACGCAAAACCCAGTTCCAACCCCCATTTAACCCACATTTCATCCTAACCCCAAAACCCAATCCTAATCCCCAAACCTAACATCCATTTAAGCCAGCACAAGTCCCTTGTATTAGCCTGGTGGTGTTGCAAAAGCATCTTAAGGCACTTCTACACCACTCTAAGGGGAATTAGACTGACACACAGATGTAAGCTGAACTGTGCTGGCCTAAATTGGTTAGGATTGCACTCTCATATTGAGCACAATCCAGAGTAACTACGGAGAGTCCTTGCTCTGACTTAAGAACAATTTAGTCTGGATTGCAATATGAATTTCCCATAGGTTTTCACTAGGTGGTGCCATAACTACGACAATGTAAATGTCTCTTTCGTGCTCCCGTAGTAACTCTGGATTGTAGGGTAATTACTCTCAATTTTCTTTTCCCATTTGTTTCTTTGGTTGGTTGGTTTCCTTTAAAACCAGAAGCTGGATTCAGTTCCCATGGCTTGTAACATAAAATTGACTTTTCCTCCATAAATCTGCCCATGCCACTTTTAAAGACATCTAGTGCCATAATAAAATCCTATGGCAAGAAGTTCCCCAGTTTAAGAACATAGTGGGTAAAGAAACATTTCCTTTTGTCTGTTCTAGTTCCTCTGCCATTCAAATGCACAGTATGCAGAGGAGGAGTCCTAAGTTGAAAGTGAGAGGCGAGGCTGCCATGTTACTTGGGATAACAAGAAATGTTTCCCCTTGTTCCATGGTAGGGTAGCAGCAGTTAATGAAACAAGTTTAATGAAATCGTGCTGTTAATTAAATAGGTTTTTAAAATGTTTGTCCTTCACTGTACCACTTCACGTGGTCCATTTAATTGATGTACAACTGGAAGTAACTTACTTCTTACATCTTACTTACAGTAACTTACATCACCTGTTATTTCAGGGTTGGGAGGCCAACATCAGTAAGAGACTCTGGATGGATGATGTCCAGGGATCCCATGAATACCACTAGACACCACCAGTGCCAGGTTTATGTATAAGCTAAACAAGCTATAGCTTAGGGCCCCATTCTCTCGCCCCCTCCCAAAAAAAATTTAAAGGGAAAAAAAACTGATTGTACATTTCCAAAATATAAGACAGAAAATAACTAAAATAAAACCTACATACAGCAATAGTGTTTTTAGGTCCATGATTTAGGTACAAAAATTACCATATGGCATATAATAAAGCAGGCCTCCGTCAGTCTTGAAAGACTATGGTATCATGCTTGGCGCTGCATGCAAAGCACGAAAGTCTGGGTTAAATTGTTATGGATGATAGGCTGTTACCCAAGCAGCAAATCCCCCCTCTCCACGCCACTGAATTAGTCCAATGGAAAGGCAGATCCGATACAATTGGATCCAGCTGGCGTCGCAGAGCTGGGCTAAGGACAGGAGCTCACCCTGTCTTGTGGGGCCAACCCGGGTCTGGAACCCTGGCCTGCTGGTTAACAGGCACAGTGTCTTAACTGCTTGCGCCACCCAAAAAAGGACAACAGGATAAAGGCCAACAAAGGACAAAGGTTATAAAGGGCCTCATTACCTTCAAAAGCTTATCACACTATCAAACTTAAATCTGGCCATGGACACCTCCTAAACATTGAACTAAATAAAGCTATATGGCAAGTGCCAAGGTCATGGATTTCCCATTGCAACCCAGTGTTTTCCACTACCTGTTGTCAAACTTCATGATTACTTGATTCAAAAACTGAATCTGTCCAACCCATAAGGCTTGCTTGCCTTATAAATTGAGCATCAGCTCCCCATGAGGTTTTGGAGCCAGGATGCATAGGAATGACCCTGGGAAGTATTGTGAGGTGGCAGGAGAATTCCCAGCACGCTCCTTAACCTACATTAGTCAGGGGTACTTGCAGAAATTGATGATTGTCAAAATGATAAAAAATAATACAAGCTGGTTGAGTAGATATATACAGTACTTAGAAGGCCCAACTGAAGTTGTTTATGGCTGCCATGCAGACACATCCCATATGAACTTCAGTATCATAAATTGATATTATAAATAACAGTGACAGGGAAATAGCTATTTAGACTAATGTAATTGAGTGAAAATGGCATCAAGCTCATTCTGATCTCTTTTATGTGCGCGATGAGCATTTCTGCCTTTCCTCTGCACAGGAAATGTGAAGCTGTTGGGGCTTCCAACTGTTTCGTTCAGATTGGTAGCTGAAATATAGGGGACGGAGAGCTGACCTTAAGGAAAGAAAGACACTTCATTTGATGGGGGAAGAGAAGAAGATTATCTCTTTAAATGACAATAGAGGGTGACAAGAAAGCCTCTGACAGGACTACAAGGTGATGAAGATGGAGCTTTCCATTAATGGGCACACAGCATCTCTAATTGTTAGAAAAACTATATTCAGCAGTTTTCCATCATTCTAATTCTATTTCAAGCACATTTAATGTAATTTACCCAGTGACTAATTCTTGGCCTTGGAAGAATTAATGCATACGTCATTTTTTTCCCCTCCAAAGGGACTTGTGATTGCTTGATGGAGTCACACTGCAAGGTCCTCATTGCAGGAGCATTTCCCTGTATCAATTTGTGTGCACGAGGGATCCGTTGCACTCATTCTTCATCATGCACTTTGCACTGAATTAGGAGTCTCTCAAAGTGGGCTACAATTAAAAGTAAAAGTAAATAAATCAATTTTAAAAACACTACAAAATGAATGTGAATATAGTTAGAAGGAAATAATCATGTATAAAATGGTAGAAAAGTTTCCATTTAGCCATAGACCATGGTCAGAAACCACGAAATAATAACATTGATTTTTGGAGGACCAATATATATGGGATGCCTCCCAAATGGACTTAGGGTAGGCTACTGAGTCTACAGCAGATAACATAGGAGGGATGCGAATAGGGACAGATGAAAATGGGGTTATTAGAGTCAGAGTCATGATAGCACATGTTTTTTTGCTGCATTGTACAGACATGGGTCACATGTGTCAAAGACTCAGGCAAACACTCAAGTTTGGGACTGTGCCATGCTTTTGAACAAATGTTGCCCAGACATCAGGGGAGTGTTTAAAGAGAACTCAGCAGTAGCAGCTCCATTTTACCCCTTGACAATTTCAGTACCTTGTTAAATGTGCCGTGAATTGAAAAAGGTTGAAAATCACTGGTCTAGAAGGTGGGCAGGCAGGTTGCGATGCAGTGCAGAATGGTACTGAACACATATGGATCCTGGAACAAGCCTTGCTGGGCTGGATTAAAGGTCCATGTAGGCCATCTTTCTGGCCTTAGCAGTTGTTTGAAGAACCCCAAATAGGAAACAGCACTCCTAGAATTCTTGCCATCATTACATCCTGTGGCAATCAGTTCCACAGTCTAATTGCATGCCGGGTAAAGGATATTGATAGTCAACAGTGAGCCAGTGGCTAGTTTCTAATTAATCAATACAAAAAATAGATCATCCGGATTATGAGAGGCACCTTTTGAAATCATCTGGAGGTAAACTTGCATGAATTCTGTACAGAAAGAATTCAAAATGGTTGAACAATTTTTCTGCATTCTTGTCTCTCTCCAGCCGAGGCACAAATTACAGCCCTCTCTGGAATCCTCTGTGAACTTAAAGGCCCATTAGACCCTTTTGCTGGAAAAAAAGGCATGTGGTTCAAGTGACCTCTTTCTGAATGTGTCGTTCTGAAGATTACTGCAAGGATTGCCTTCTCTCATTTGCTCGGGCTCACTTAAACGCAGCCTTTTTAAGGTTTCCATTAGAGCCTTGGCATTGCAGGAGAAAGATATAGCTGAATTCCAGTAGTACACCACAGGCTTCCCATCTGGCTGAGTCTGGATAGCACTCCCTTTGGCTGTAATTGCAGTGCCTGTAACATTATCCCTGGGTAATGAGGGCACCTGCCGATCAACAGGCCCTCCACTCATCCATCATTATAGATGTCAGAGAACTTTGCTCGCCAATGCACCTGGGCAGGGACTTTTGGACTCCTAGATTCTTAGGACAGCTTGTTTACAAACTATTTTGATAACTGATCTGGACACAGGTAAAATTCAGAGATGGTTGGGAAGAAATGCAGGCCATTTGGGGAGAAATTCTTATAAACATCTTCTAAAACGAGGCTGGTGTTCAAGCCCTACAATCCAAAATAACTACGGGAGCACATAAGAGACATTACGTGTACCCGTAGTTACTGCACCGGCTAGTGAAAACCTATAGGAAATTCATATTGCAATCCAGAGCAAATTGTTCTTACACCAGAGCAAGGACTCCTCATAGTGACTGTGGATTGCACCCCAAGTTGCCAACCCAGGCTGATCCAGAGACGGGGGACGGACAGACGACACATTAAAGGAGGTAATGTGAAAAAAGGTGAAAAAGGTGTCCAGGAGCCAAATGAGAGAGTGTTAATAATTTCCTAGGATCTTACATTTTCTGATCACATAGGGTTGCCATAATTCTCTTACAGTTCTGTCACACTTGCCAGTATGGGAGTACAATTCCCCATAATTGGGATTGTCCCTCTTTTTCGGGACATATGGCAACCCTTATATGAGCACATCAAGTCCCATGAGATGGGGTTGCTTGAGTACATCGTATCTGGGCCCAGTGTTTAAAATGTGCCTGGGAACCAAAGGATGGGAGGCTGAGGCTACAAACTTATACACTTTCCCAGGAGTAAACTCCACTAAAAATAATGAGGCTTACTTCTGAGTAGATATTCATATTATTTTTCTGTGAGTTTTTTCCCCCAGGCACCCTGGAATGTGTCTCTCTCTCCATACAAAAAAGGCTGATATGTTGATATCCTCTTACAATGAATGCAAAAGCTGTCTAATGAAAACTTGGATCTGAAACCTTATGATGGAATTTTTTTTAGCTCGATCCTTGACGTCGCAAATATCAATTCAGTCCCAATAATTATGAATCAGGAGCTGTCTCTTCTGTGTATGTTGAACATTCATATGCACTTGATTTAATTTACAGAAAGCTTAAGAAAGTCAATATCTAATGGGAGGGAGAACATAAAGGTTGCTTTCCAGGAGACCTCCATTTCATTAAGAGTCTGCGAGATAAGATCGACATTTTTAAACTCCTTGCAGCACCTAAGCAGTAATTCCTCTTGTTTACAGCTTGTCATAGAGGGAGCGGCTTCTCCATCACAGTTTCCCCTCTCCTTCTACCAACACTATCGGGCGACACAGCACTAGGTTATTTACAGTATTGAATGTGATCAGCAGAACCCATGATACAGATTAGATGCGTCTCTGGACGAGACAGAGAGTGAAAGATGTAGTGATGTCAAGGAGCTTAAATTGCTTTTTTAAAGGATCGGACAAATTCAAGGGGGAATAGACCTACCAATGACTATGAGTAGGAATGTGTAAAAACAACACCTGACAAATTTTGCTAGTGTTTTTGAAGCATGTCTGGGATACCTTAAGATCCCCAAGAAAGTACTTTGCTGCTCACGTTGAATTCTGCTCAGGGTGAAACATAGTGACAGTGGAAAGGATTTACTAGAAATCCTATACAATCTTATACTGTGGTGGTTCTCAATCGATTTAGCACCAAGACTCACTTTATAGAATGATCATCTCCATACAGAAAGGCTGATATGTCGACATCCCCTTACAATGAATGCAAAAGCTGTCACTTTAATGAGAACATGAATCTGAAAGCTTATGATGGCATTTTTTAGCTTGATCCTTGATGTTGGAACCAGAAGTGATGTGGGTAGCCCCATATAGTTGGCTGGGTCTTGACATGGGGTAAGTGGGAAAATCTTAGTGGTGACCTCCAGCAGCCTCCCAACCTGTGTTGAATGCAACATACACCACTGCAACATAGCTAGGATTGTGCCATGAGATGTTGAAAGGCTGCATACAAATGTTTAAAATAGATACATAATAAGCATTGGATGACTTGGACATGGATTGTCTATGGGACAAGAAGGACGGGGCCTTCTATGTAACTCTAGACTAATCCAATCTATCTATCTATCTATCTATCTATCTATCTATCTATCTATCTATCTATCTATCTATCTATCTGTCTGTCTGTCTGTCTGTCTGTCTGTCTGTCTGTCTTTGACATGAGATCTGTGCATTATTGTACTCCAAAGCATTTATAATAAAAAGCACCAGTCCTACTTGGACTTGTTCTGAAAAGGTTTCCTGAATCAAAGCCAAGCATGGTGGAAAGACTTAAATGTGCCTGTGTGCATACGTGTGTGTGTCTGTGTGCGTGCATGCATAATTGCATGATTGCTAATGGGATGGGGTGTGTGTGGGCTGCAAAAATGTTAATTATTTGATTATCTCATTTGCAAACAATAAGTGTCAACAACCTCCTAGACCTTTGTCAGAAGCTCTTTTGAGGATGCAAATACGCCCCTTTATCTTTGGTGGCTCGTTTATTAAAAAAACTGTACTGTCATTGCTGATAAACAAAACAATTAAATGGAAATTATGTCATCTCCTGGCATTCATTCACATTAACGAGCTTTGCTCCTGCTCCAAATGTAAACTGTAATGGCTGGAAAGCAATAATATTCAAAACTGTATTAGCTGACAATAACAGCAACAACAAAAGAGGCAATGATGACTTTTTGTGTTCAGTTAATAGCTTGGAGTTGGAATATTGTACACAATGGTCTGAATAACTGATCCCTGTTCTTTTTAATCGCAAGTGATTTTAATTTCAATATTTGTTATCAGCATTATAAGGGATGAAATGTTTACTCATAGGGCCTGCAATCTGCATGAGTCACTTGGTGGGGGCACAAATATATCAGTGCGGAGAAACAAATTTCATCTTCCATGGGACACCTACTTTTGATGGCTGGTCAGCAGATTGACCATATGACTGGAAAATTCCAGATTTATCCTCTTTTTTAGTCTCCTGTTCTGGCGTCCCCCAAAAGGGCTTCATTGTTGTGCAGTACCCCATCATGTCATATGTTGATGGGTTTGTAATGAAGAGCAGACTCCAATGCAAAAAAATCAGTTTTGAGATATCTCCTTCCTTTCAAAAGTTACCACAAAAAAACTAAAAATAAAAACTATTTAGCTCTATGGGAAAAAATATTGAGCTCTATGGGAAAGTGAAAGTGCCCCAACATTATGGCCTTACTCATGAGAAGGCAAACATGCCATTGTCTGCCAGAAAGGCCAGGCTGAGAGGAATCCACAACCTTGTCCTCCTTTTGAGGTTTGGGCATCTGGTCACCCAGCTGGTCAGGGTATTTTGCCTGCACCCAAAAGTGTGCCCAAACACGGTGATTGATCTCGCCCCATAGAAGTAAAAAGTACTCATGGAAGATAAAAGTAAAACAGGAAAAAAAGTAAGCAGATGAAACTGGGGACACCTGTAGAGTGTCCCCAGAAGCTAAATCTTGTGTGCATTAGATTCTGCCTCAAGATTGTAGACCTTTTTCTTTGTCCCAGATATACACACACCCACACACCCACACACACACACACACACACACACACACACAGAGAGAGAGAGAGAGAGAGAGAGAGAGAGAGAGAGAGCTACTTAATGACAGGGATTCATCCTCTGACCCGTCATTATGTGATCAAGTCATTAAACAAATGTTCAGCTCAATTGTGCTCAATTCCACAGCTTTGTTTAAACCCCGTGCCAAACACTATGCTGTCTAAGCTACTGGAGATTGTTTCTTCTTTGCATTAAGAGGCTCTTCTTTGTTGTGTAAACAGATACTCAGCTACAGGCTGTGGGAGCCTCACTACCTCCTCAGGGCACTTTGTTGCTTTGACCACTGCTTTGACCACTGCCACATCTGTAATCCATCATTAAGTGGAAGGTTGTTAAGTGATACATGCCTGTAGAGATTTTCAACAAAAGTTCACAAAACAGTGAACTTATCACAAAACTATGAACTATGTTCTTAACAGTGAACTTATCACAAAACAGTGAACTATGTTCTTAATACCAGGCACAGAAAAATACGAGGACCAGAAAAAATATTTTAAATATAAAATTTAAATAAATAGATTTGAGATGGAACTGAAAATATTGAATAAATGGGCTCACATTTCCAAGTTTTCTGCAAGCACCAAGAAACAGTACATACATAAAGTACCCACTTAAATGGACCCCCATTTCCCCACCCTACTATCACAGTTCGAATAACATTTGGGCAAGTGGGTCAGAGCCTCTTAGGGGACCAGTAATTGGTTATAGGCCAGTTAGAGTCTCGCTATGGGCCACATGTTGCTCCGGGGCCAGGTTTGGAGACCTCTGCTCTTGCATTTCATAGTGGTTGGTATGGGATTTTAATAAGTCACACTCCTTCACCTCTCTCTTTGGTAATGGCGTCTTGAAAATGCAGGGAACTCAATTAGAGATAATGAGAATGAAGTTGGCTCCATAATGCATCACACCATCTCTTGCTCAGCGCAGCCTGGAACAAGGTCCTTTGGTAAATGATAACGTGACCAAACATTGAGAACAAACTGCACCAATGATGTCCCTCGTGACGTTTCTGCATATACTTGCAAAACAAAAGGGAATCAACCTTCTAATCACCGTACCTTCCCCTTCTCCTCTCTCTGTTTGCAGAGATGGATTTGCTCTTGTGCCACTGTCATAAAAGGAGATGTTCAATTCTGGAGGCATTTCTTAGTGGTGAAATAAGTATCCCTGAAACAGCTCCCTGGGCAATGTTATCTCCATAACACGTTTCCACATGTGACTTCATACTATTTTTATATGGAAATAACGAACTCACTTTTCACCTCTCTGTTTCTGCAAACAAAACCACTCCATAAAGCAAACTGTTTTGAGCATGTCAGAGATCACATTTCATCACTGCTGAGGGAGATGCTACAACAAGGGCTCCATAAAGATACTCCACATCTCCTCTGCAGGGTGCCTGGAGAAAGAAAACCTATTTGGGAAACCTAAATGTTGGCTGCGTGCTAACCATGCTCACTGTTTCAAAAGCATCTTTGAAGCTTCACGCCACTTACAAGGAATGCTTCAGCTAGGTTTTGTCTACAAACAGACTTTATTTCCTCTTACTAAACAACGGTCTCTTTCTTGCACTTGGTCACAGCTGAAAGGAAGAGAGTTTATTAAGAAGGAAAGCCCAGTTTGAGGTGTAATGGAAATAGTAGGTGGTGCATTCACTTTTATAACCAATGGTTAGGGCAGATCTCTGTATGTTCATAAGTAGCATCAAGGTGACTATGGTTACAATACAGAGTAACTACGGACCTTTTACACTGACATGGTTATGGTGCCACCTATGAGGAACCTATGGGAAATGTATACAGCAATCCAGAGTAAGTGGACTACATCTTCCTGTAGTTATTCTGGATTGTAGGGAAAGAGGGAGAGTACTCACCTTCCAGGACTCTTGAGGCTGCTTTAACAAAAGGCACTTTTCACATGGTCAGTAGGGTTTTCTTTATGATCTATCCATCCTCCATCTGTCCATCCCTCCCTATCTCTCTTCACTCTCTCTCTATCATTGTCCTGTCCACTCTATTTAACTGCCCCACTCCTGGGGGGGGGAGGAGTAGGCCAGTGCACAGACAGGCGCCGACCTCCCACACCACCGTGGGAACGGGTTGATTGGTAAGTTGGGCTGGCCTAAATTGGTTAGGGTTGTGTCCTGAGTCTCCCAATATTTACCGTAGGTCAGCCAGATTTAGGATTAATATGGCTAAATGCAAAGCCAGGTGGTGTAAGAATCAAATGAACAATTGTTTTAGATATTTCCCAAATGTTTGCAAATATGAAAGAACCAAAGAAAGAACAGAAAGAGAGAAGTGTTTCTCCCGAGGAAGAATACAGGTGTTTTAAAAGCATTCCGAGTTTTTGGACATTTTAAATCAAATTTCCAATCAATCATTTTCTTTGGACTTTGCTCGTCTCTTCCCATCCCGCCCCTCTGTGTTTACAATGAGAAAAGGAGAAATGTCGGCAACGACAAATTCTGAGCACAAAACCTGTTTGCCCGCAAGGATATTTCAGAGGTTTAGAGTTAAGAGTTACCGATGGTTTCCGTCTAAGCCCTGAGCGGCTTCATTTTTTTACAGCGAGTACATTTTCTTCTCAGTGGGGGGAATCGCGTGACAAACCAAAGGCAAACTTCTGAAAAACTGAAAACACTTTCACTTTACTGCATATGTAACCATAACAATTTAAAGTACTAATTTTCTACCTCATATAATATGTGTAAGTATGCCTTAGCAACACTCACGGGGAACATAATTTGAAAAAGCCTCTATCTTCCTTACCTCGAGCAGAGAAAATTTCTGTCTCCGACTTAGCAGTAGGCCTGCTGCCTATGGATGCCAGGTGCTTATCTTTGGTGGATTGTCCTCCCCCAAGCCCCCCACTTAAGAAACTGTTTTCTGGAAATGTTCACTATGTTCTTTAACCATTTCAAAGCAGGCTTCTTCAGGAGAGAGCTTGTTAGTATTTGGATATCAACTCTTATCTTAACTTGGTATCCAACAACCAAGCGCATACATATGGCACTTCCCCAATCACTTCCAGGTTCTCTCCATTGGAGGGGCACGTTGCAGTAGTTTCATGCCCCCATTCCTTAAAGAGGAGTCTCCGCAGGAGAAGGATTCAGGAGGTGCAATTCCTCCATCACCAGCTCTATAACTAGTGGCAATGTCCAAGGCACTCCTGTGCCTCCATTTAGCATAGAGCCTGAAGCATGTACTCTCTATATTTCCTCTATATCCTATATATATCCTATATCCTATATATTCCTCTATATCTGACTATTCCTAGGATATAGAGGAAATGGAGAAGGTTCAGAGGGTTGATTGAGATGTACAACATTATGCCAGGGATGGATAGAGTGGATGGAGAGATGCTCTTTTCCCTTTCACATAACACCAGAACTAGGAGACATCCACTGAAATTGAATGTTGGGAGGGTTAGGATGAATGAAAGAAAATATTTCTTCACCCAGCATGTAGTTAGCCTGTGGAATTCCCTGCCACAGGATGTGATGATGGCACCTAGCCTCAATGCCTTTAAGAAGGGTTTGGACAAATTCCTAGAGGAAAGGACCATCATGGATTACAAGCCATGGGGTGCGTAGAGGGGACAACCTCAAAATGCCAGTTACAGTGGGGGCACCTAGATGCAGGTGTCATTTGTGCTCCCTGAAGCATCTGGTGGGCCGCTGAGTGATACAAGAAACTGGACTATGGGCCTGTGGCCTGATCCAATGGAGGCTCTTCTTATGCTCTTTCTTCAAAAGTACAAAAGACCTTATCTTGTGGACTAGTATACATGATTGCAGTCTGAGTGCAGGATGCTGGTTTCATCATCCTTGTTAGGAAAGGTTCCTCTTTAGAACATAGGAAGAGCCTCACTTGATCAGGCCAAAGGTCCATCTAGTTCAACTTCCTATATCTTATAATGGTCCACCAGATCCTCATAGCCAATGCAGTTTAGCAATCCATACTGTAGCTGTGAGGTCTGCCCCATTATAGACAGATGTAAGTGACTGTAAGGGAATTCTGCTACATTTTTCCAAGATCAAATGGATTCCATGTGTTCCTTTTGCTGTTATTAAGTCTGAAATTCTTCATACTCCAAAGACAATCCAGTGACTAAGAATTCTGAGATTCTTAGTTGGGGACAGCACACTTATTAAGCAGATGATTTCAGAAATGAAGCTGACGAATGCCTTTTCTAAAGCTCCAGATATATAATAAGCAGCACTAAAAATATCCCATAATAAAGCTGCTTTTATCACAGATGTTCATAGGAATATTTAACATTTCATGAGTCTGAGAAGGTTGTTTGAAAGTGCAGTAAAACCATTTTTCAAATAAAATTTTGGGAACACCACAACTAATGCATAGCTAATTCATGTTCCTGAATGCGGAGCATGAAAGGCATTTGAAGGCAGCATTTTCAGAGTAAAAGCTGGACATCTCCCAGGAATGACAAAACAGGTTCCCGCCCTGAACAGGGGGTTGGATTATCTATCTATCTATCTATCTATCTATCTATCTATCTATCTATCTATCTATCTATCTATCTATCTATCTCCATCCATCCATCCATCCATCCATCCATCTAATCAGGACAATCCAGAGCAACTAATCTGTCCACATAAGAGCCCTTAGGTTGCCCTATCTAACACTAGGTTGGAGCAACTGTAAGATGCTCCAGCCCAGTTAGTCTGAAGGAGGCTTAGGGAAGAGCAAGGCAACATAGGGTGCCCTAAGAGAGGTGGACCTGCTCTGCCCTAACTGGGGCAGCCTAAGCAGCTCAGGAGAGGCAAATTGAGGGCATGTTTAGCATTGCCTAGGGCAGAGCAGTATCCAAAGCCTGTTTCCAAGGCAGAAATGCCCTCTTCCAGCCCTCAGAGTTATACCACCTCAGGAGCAGGTATAGTAATGAGTAGACCCATAGGGGTCCATGATAAGGCCCGAGTAAGAATGGCAGTGTTGACCACAAATCTGAGTTCTTGGCCAGCCTAGCTGCAACCCCTGCCTCTCAACCTCAGGATATGGAACAAACTACGGCTGCCCACAAACCTCAGGATACAGCAGGCCACTCCAAGAAGCCCCTTGTATTCACTGTAGAATGTACTGGCATCTCATCAGGGACTCCTTATAAGGCAGGCACCCAGTGGCGTCACCAGACTGGTGTGGCTGGTGTGGGCTGCATTGGGTGATGCGCTCCGTATGGGGTGATGTGCCGGAGGAGTTTGACTGTCCTTTGGCAGGCCCCAGGCGTCAGCACACCCATTCAGGCCTGCTCCAAGGCGGAGCAGCAGCCAGAAGCTGACACTTGTCTGAGGAGCTGGCCTGAACGGCCATCTGAGGTGCACTGCGCAGAAACACACTGAGCATGCCGAACAGCTTCAGAGGAGACTTCCTTAGAGCAGAGAAAGTCCGCGTCTCTGCACAGCCATTCGGCCTCACTCAGGAGGCGGAGCGGCAGCCAAATGGCTTCAGAAAAGTACTGCGCAGGTGTCAGAGATGGTGCCTGCGCAGTACTCTTTCTGAAGCCAGTTGGCTTCAGAAACAACTGCGCAGGCGCCAACTTTGGTGACTGCGCAGCCCAGGTGGGGGGGGGGGCGCGCATCCCAGGGATGATGCACAGACTTCCGCACCAGGTGATGTGCAGAGTCATGTCACCACTGTAGGCACCACAGCTGTTCCTTGTTTGGTGTGATCTGAGGGGTGTCTCCTCAGGAGCAAGTCTTCCCCTTGTGTCAATTACTTAGCATGCTCTGGAGCAGTTAGGGCAGCCCAGGCTTCCTGACTCTCTGGATTCAGCATAACTTTCTGCTCTGGATACAGAATAGTTAGGAGAGTGCAGTTAGATCAGAGCAGGCTGAATTTGCTCTGGATTGTGTCCTATTTATCTGTCTGTCTGTCTGTCTGTCTGTCTGTCGTGGTTTTTGCTTTCCTTGAAATTCCTAGTACATTTTATCCAAGCAAAAAGGGCCAACCATTTGCTTTGCTTTTCCTACTTCCATAACCATCTCAAAAGAACCTGTCTTTCCAAACCCTAGTGATGTGCAGAGGAAAACCACCGAGACAATGCCATAATCCTTCCACATGCTTGGTTTGGAGAGAAATGTTTCCCTCACTAAGCAATTTGGCTTCTCAAATGACCTTGTTTCTCAGACCTGTATATGCACCCCTAACTCATAAAGGCAACTTAATAAACCTCTCAGACCCAAAATGAACATTTTGATGACACTATGAATACAGTATATGCTAAAGATCCCCTATTCCATTTTTCTATAACCATAAACAGATACGCTTTAATGGTCCGATGCCTTTACCTTAAAAGATTCCAATTTAGTTCCCCAGAGCTATAATAATAAAAACTGCTGACATTCTGTTTTTATTTCTCAGAGTGAAAACAACCTGTCTTATAAAAGCAGTTTTTCCCCCCTGATATTTGTGGCAGGGCAAAATGAAGTTGAATCTCACAGATAAGCACCTTCATTAATAATGCTTTGCCTTTGGTTTTAAGTCTCTAAAAACTGCACAGATTAGCTGAACAGAGAACGCAGGGCCAAACCGGCTGCGTGTAGCTCTCAAAGGAGGCTTTTCAGATCATCTCATTGAAGTGATTTGGATTGCTACTGAAGTTTTGCTCTAGATAAATGCAAGTAATAATTTTTGCAGCGAACCAAAACTTGAATAGGTAAAGTGTAGCAACCCAGAGTTTGGGGTCACAGAAGAGGATATTATGAACACAGAAGAGGATAAAGCTCCAAAAATGTAGGACACCCATAAAATATAGGGCCTGACCGCTTCCATGTGGTTTATTTAAACACTAAGGATGAAATTTAAACACTAAGGGAAAATCCAGAGTAACTACAGGGAGTCCTTGCCCTGGAGCAAGAACAAGTTACTCTGGATTGCAATATGAATTTCCCATAGGTTTTCACTAGGTGGTGCAGTAACAACGGGTGCACGTAATGTCTCTTACATACTCCCGTAGTTACTCTGGATTGTGCCCTCAGTTAATTAATAAAAGTTAGTTCTTTTCCTTGTGAGCAGGCAGGATGTAGCCTTCTTGTATTTAATAAATTATATATAATAAATAGTTTCAAATTTAATATTAGATTCTATGATTCTATGATTCTAATATTAAATTGAAAACTATTTATTATATATAATTTATTAAATACAAGAAGGTTACATTCTGCCTGCTCACAATGCAAAGAAGGGAATCAATCCTTTAGGACACAAGAAAGCAAGCAAGCAAGCAAGCAGGCTGCAATCCTGAACACACATACCTGGGAGTAAGCCTATTGAATATAATGGGACTTGTTTCTGAGTAGACAAGCATAGAATTGGGCTGTCACTCAACAAGGCTAAAACAAGGCTAAAAAAGAGGACATGTCCTGGAAAAGAGGACATATGTTCATCCTCTTTGAGGTTTGAGGTTCTAACTAGTCTGGGATCAGGTTATGTTTCTGACCATATGGACCTGCCTGAGAAAGTACAAGCCTGACAAGGTGATCTTGCCTCAGATATCAGGAGGTCTTGGGCAAGTCCTGGGGATCATTCCCTGTCCATTTTATAGTCCAAATGACTACTTCACTACATACCAGGGCCAACACCAAATTGTTCAGGTATAACTGTAGGCTTGCATCTTAATGTCACAGGGGCACTGTCACTTGTACCGGGGGTTCAGTGACTGGTCTGGCCAGGTTATCCCTCCTGATGGGTGCTGAACCTTGGCCAACCTCGATGTAACCCTAACAAGCAGTCAAGATGTGACATTTTGGTTGGCTTGAATTATTTTTTGGTGTTGTGCCATGGCAGACATAAGGGGCAACATGCTTCCAGGCCTAGATGCTGCATTTACACACTGTTGGAGCAGAGCAATTCAATATAAAACAAATGATTGAAATTGCAGTGGCACTGAAGTATTATTGTCTAGAGTTTAGACTTTGCACGTACAAAATACAGAAAAGAAAAAGAAGGAAATGAAGTTATCTCATGGAACGTCAAACCAGTATTACGTATTCTAGCCTCAATTTGAAAAGGCATTACAAAAATAGGATATTGATACCGTCTTTTGCTGCCTATTGTGCTAAGCGTTGGTCTTATATTCCAAGTACAGCTGCACAATATGGGGGGAAAATACACACAATTTCTGACAGTGAACTGATGGAATTCAATCTCCAAGTATTTCTGAACAACCAGCCTGGGATGATTTCCGTGTGTGGAATAGCCACTTTTCTAATATATTTCGCCAAGAATGATTCAGAAAATCATTGTACTTGTCTGATATTTCTATTTCCATTTTGCATGTTGGCTCATGTCTTTTGTGCTTAAATATCCATCTCTTTAGTGTGTGAGCTTTTGTAAGGAAATCTAAGAACTCTCATTAAATGGCCCTGCAATGGCCGCATTCAAGAAAGGGATGTATGAAGAGGATGTTCCATAAGAGATTAGCATTAAAACTAACAAAGATGAATATCAGATAGATAGAAAAACAGAAAAATGGACGCTTTAATGGTGCTGCTAGAGGGGTGCACTTGGTGTGGGCTGTACTGGATGATGTGCACAGGGGTGCAATGGCGTATATTGGTATTTTTTAATATCACCATGTTATATCCCAATTGGTGCTATAAATTATTGTCTCCCCCTTATCTCTTATGGCCAGGCAGACATTAAATTAACTTAAGGAT
The DNA here is from genome assembly GCA_030015325.1 of Cryptoblepharus egeriae. Taxonomy (NCBI): domain Eukaryota; kingdom Metazoa; phylum Chordata; class Lepidosauria; order Squamata; family Scincidae; genus Cryptoblepharus; species Cryptoblepharus egeriae. The sequence goes on from JAREYC010000001.1 coordinate 259,004,358, forward strand.
AAAGTTATGCATACATATATTAAACTTAATACATATATTAAATATCACAGAGAGAAAGCAGGCCACCTTTTAAGCCCACAGACTAGATGAGGTCATATATCAAAGTTAAAGCATTGATTTGCCTATAGAAAGTTCCAGGTGAAGCCCCTGGTGTTTCCGTATGGGAGTAGGAAAATCCCTGTCTGAAGCATGGTAGGGCCAGTACCAACCAGCTAGACATACTGAGCTTGGTCATCCAATAAGTCAGCTTTGATGAAGTTAGAAATCAATTATCTCCATCTGAAAACATGTTCAAAGCTGTAGCAAATACCATTTCCCACCCGAGTTTTATTCATTAATGCAGTTCACCACAATACACTCTTTTTTCCCTTTTTGCCTGAGATGGAAAGAAAAATGCAATAAACATATATATAAGGATACCAATGAAGACATCAAGAATTTTCCAGGAAGGAAAAATGAAGTCATGATGTGTGAGAGAAGAATAACATTGCTAAATGTGTGGTTAGTAAGCTGAAAATACGGCAAGGTTAATGAGCCCTTTAGAATGGGAAGCCCAGCTAACCCAGATGGTCAAACCCATAAGGGGTAGAAGTCAGATCAAATAAGCCAAATATGTTTTATTCCCAGAATAGCAAAAAGTTAGGCATTCATCTATGCATGGAGACAGTCCTCTTTGTAATGTTTAAGGCTTCCTTAAAGCTTCGGAGCCCAATTGTATCCTTTCTCCCAAACACTGGTTCAGCCACATCAGAAAGGCACATGTTTTATCCTGTGGGGTGGTGGTGATGGATTGACATCATTGTATACACTTTGTTAGCAGTGATTAATAGTAGAAGATGGTATGGGATAGGACTGGATTGTAAATATTATTGATATGAAAACAGAGAGCATATATATGAGCACATTTCTTCCTGCAGTACATGGGGCAGTACATGTATTTCTCAGAGGGTTGAGAAGCTGCTCTCCCTTCTCCAGCAGGTGATCAGTTTCACCCCATCATACCTGACCAGGCTATGCATTGCCTGACAAAAGTGTACACAAAACACGATGCGCACTTTATGAAGGGCTTTATGAATAATAAATACCATCCCATCTGGCAGCAAGTCAAACAAAGCACAACCACAGTTCTAGGGAGAAATGTTAACTTTAAGACACGGCCTGAGGCAAGACTCCAGATGGCTGCCTCTCGACAGTGGTAAAAATATAAGAGCAAAGTAATTGACAATTTGATGCTCTCTAATGCCACCCGATCTGCCACCCGAGACAGGCTGCTTCTTCGCCTGCCCAATGGCAAGTCTGGTTCTGCCACTTCTGGTAATACAGTTTTAGAGTCAATATGTTTCTGGGCTCAGACATTGTGCAGAATTTTGACCCTTAAATACCCTAGGAAGCTGCCACCTTCCTATTCCACCTTCCAAGTTCCTCATCCCACATGAACCTGTCTGCAGGTTGAATTTTGGTTGGCTCTGCTGTACTGCCACTGGAATTATGGTGGCTGGATGTGAGAGACAAGGACCGTTTTTGTCATGACCCCAATACCCTCTCAGAAAATAGTATCTGGCTCTACAGGTGCCACCCAACTAAGGGCACAATCCAGAGTAACTACGGGAGCACATAAGAGACCTTACGTGCACCCATAGTTACTGCACCACCTAGTGAAAATCTATGGGAAATTCATATTGCAATCCAGAGTAACTTATTCTTACTCTGGAGCAAGGACTTCACGTAGATACTCTGGATTTCACCCTAATTTAGGCCGGCATAACTCACCCAGCATAACTTCCTGTGGTGGTGTAAGGAGGCCAGTGCATGCCTGAGGCCAGCACAGGATTTATGCTGGATTAACTGGGGATTAACTGTCCTCAAAGTAAGACAATTGAACACAATGGAGCTTACTTTTGAGTAGACATGGTTAGGATTGTGCTCTTAATCTGTTAAACATACAAGTTACAAGTTAAACCTATAAGTGGTGTAGGCCCCCTACTCATGGGGAATTGTCTTGAAAATCTGGATTTTCCAGAAAAATCCAGGTTGGTTTAACTTCACTCAACCCATTAAATTTTTAGAGCACAAATTATTATTATTATTCTTAGATCACTAATAATAATTTATTACGGGACCAATCCTGCACACCACCCTAACCCTAACCAGCCCCTGACACAGAGCACGCTGCATAAAACACATAAAACACAAATAAAACACACAATTTGTGCACATCTAGACAAGTACTTGGTGATCAAAACAACCCAGCATGGATTTACCAAGAATAAATCTTGCCAGACAAATCTGATCTCCTTTTTTGATCGGGTTACGAGCTTAGTGGACAGTGGCAATGCTGTGGATGTCATTTATCTTGACTTCAGCAAAGCATTTGACAAAGTGCCACATGACATTTTAATTGGGAAGTTGGAAAAATATGGGCTAGACAGGGCAATTGTTAGGTGGATCTGCAACTGGCTCCACAACCGCACTCAAAGGGTTTTAGTAAATGGTTCTGTGTCAACCTGGACACAGTTTCTAGTGGGGTCCCCCAAGGCTCTGTCTTGGGACCGGTTCTCTTTAACATTTTCATCAATGACTTGGAGGAAGGGATGCGGGGGAGCCTGATCAAATTTGCAGATGACACCAAACTGGGAGGAGTAGCAAACACATCAGAAGACAGGAGAAACCTCCAGGAGGATCTGGATAAACTAGAATCCTGGGCTGTAACAGAATGAATTTCAAGAGGGAGAAGTGCAAGGTTCTGCACTTAGGCAATAAAAACCACAAACATAGGTATAAAATGGGGGATACTTGGCTTGGCAGCACAACATGTGAGCGGGATCTTGGAGTCGCCGTGGATCACAAGGTGAACATGAGTCAGCAGTGTGATGTGTCTGCAAAGAAGGCAAATGCCATTTTAGGCTGCATTAAGAGGACTGGAGCTTCCAAGTCACAAGAAGTTCTAGTTCCTCTTTATTCTGCATTGGTGAGACCTCACCTTGAGTACTGTGTTCAGTTCTGGGCACCTCACTTGAAGAAAGATGCAGCCAAACTGGAGCAAGTCCAGAGGAGAGCAACAAGAATGATCAGTGGGATGGAAGGGAAGCCCTACGAGGAAAGGTTGGGGGAACTTGGGATGTTCAGCCTGGAGAAGAGGAGGCTGAGGGGAGACATGATTGCCCTCTTCAGATACCTGAAGGGCTGTCATAGGGAGGAAGGGGCCAATTTGTTCATAGCTGCTTCTGAAAGCAGAACTAGAACCAATGGGTACAAACTGCAAGAGAGGAGATTCCGGCTGGAAATCCGGAAAAAATTCCTGACTGTGAGGGCGGTTCGGCAGTGGAACAGATTGCCAAGGGAGGTGGTGGACTCTCCCTCACTGGGGATCTTCAAGCAGAGGCTCGATGAGTACCTGTTGGGGGTGCTCTAGGGGGAATTCCTGCTGCAGGCAGGGGGTTGGACTAGATGACCTACTAGGTTCCTTCCAACTCTATGATTCTATGCATGCTATGAGGCAGCATGACCACATGTCAAAACAGCAAAAAAGGACAAGACCACCCAAAATGTGGGACATCCAAGAAAATTATTGGACATGACAAAATAAAGCTTGATTGTGTTTAAATTTAAATACTACGAGTGCAGTCCCAACCAATTTAGGCTGACACTACTCACCTGCACTCCATTTCCATGAACAGGGGTCATATGGGGGTTTCACCAGAAGACCCAGGAATGATAAGTAAAACTTTTTCTTACTTTCCTCTCTGTAGGATGCCTAGAATCTAATAGGTCTCCCCATGCTTCCTCAGCCTACAGGAGCATCCTAAACTCCAATGGGTCTCCTCAGAACATGAGCCAGGAGAACTCTGAGATGAGCTTTACAAGACTTCTGAAACCCAACTGCAGCAATGTGCAGACTTTCCAAGTCTCTTTGCCATAAACATACTTATCCCAATGTGCTTTTGAGCTGTTTAACCAGTGATACTGACATACAGGTGGTGTTGCTTGGTTTTGTTTGGTTCATTTTATTTCTGACATATTTTCTATTGCCTCTGGATTTAAGACACTTTTGTGAGCCTTCTGGAAACAGATAAGCATGTTAAAAAATTATTGCTTATACGAGAACAGCAGCACACAGCAAACCCAGTCTGATAACGAAAGGTTTTTTTATTGCTAACTAGTCTCTGGAATACACAGTACATAAAACTTGAGCTTGCCAGGGAAGAAAGTTCAACTTATCTAGTTCAACTTATCTAGGCTTCTAGTTTGGGCATGGTTTGAACTCTCTAATCTGGAGGTAGGACTGGAGATAGCCCATTAAAGAATATCATATGTTCCATTTATGACACTTATAGTCTATGGCTGCAATCCTATAGATACTTTCCTTGGAGTAAGATACATTGAACACAATGGGGCTTGCTTTTGAACACAATGGTAAGGATTGTGCTCTTTGCAATACTGGAAGAGCTTTCCCTGCTCCACAGTTTTTTCACATGGCCTCCTACTGAGCTCTTCTGGGTTTACTTCTTAGAGAACCAGCACTCAACAGAAAAACCATATACTGGTAATCGACATGTAAATACAAATGCAATAATTCTCTCAGACGGTGTAGTGGTTTTGGAGTTGGATTTAAACCTGGCTTAGTATTACATCCCCAGTATTATGTAGACAAAAAGAAGGAAAGGAACCTGTTTAATATTACCCTCAACTTCTTGAAGTTCTGGAAGTGATATAAATATGTGAATTATTTGTTAATTTAATTTATATCCTGCCTTTATTCCTTAAAAAAGGAAACCCAAGATGGAATGAATGAATGAACAGACCAACCAACCAAAGAACACAAAGAAATCAGAATTCCATTTGACTTGATAGCAATAACTGGTTGGTTATGGGCAAAATCCAGAGTAACTACAGGGAGTCCTTGCTCCAGTGTAAGAACAATTTACTCTGGATTCCAATATGAATTTCCCATTGGTTTTCACTAGGAGGTGCAGTAACTACTGGTGTACATAATGTCTCTCACGTGCTCCCATAGTCACTCTAGATTTGGGGGTATTTCTCTTTGTTTTCAACATAATTCCATACTTTACTACAAATCTTATTCATTCTCATTCTCATTCTTATTCAGTCTCATTCACTGTTATGTACACACTTATTGTTAGAATCCCAAAGCTGGACGTCTTCCCAGTATGAGATTATTTGGGCAACAACATACTGAATTATCAGAAATAACATAAAAGAATCCAGTTCCAGTCTGGCCAATTGCCAGGGAAGGAATGGTTGATATATTTTGAATGACTCAACTGATTTGTCTTCCCACCTCTATGAAGAAACAAACTTCAACAAAGTGAATGGGAGGAAAAGTGCCTCCCCAATTCAGAAAAAGTAAAAAAAAATTCTAGGTCATGAAGATTCATGCTGGTATACTTCAAGGTACCAATGAACTGAAGCATCATTAACGTACTTTAGATCATTAAAGTAGTATGTGATTTTAATTAGATTTAGCAATTACAGTTCAGTGAATGCTTTCTCAATCTGGGGGCACCATCATTGCCTAGAGCAACCTGCTAAAAAGGTTTGAAATACTTGGAAATAAATTGTTAACCCGATGCTTCCTGGAGAGGGGGTGCCATTTTGGAAAACCTACAAACACATACCCCTAGTTCAGCAAAAATGTTACCAATTCTTCATCCATGTGGAAGATTTATAGTAACATACTACTGTTGATTACTGAACTGTCAGATGGAAGTCCTATTGCTAATAGGACTACAGGTAAGTGTACAAATGCGAGGGGCTTGTTCTGGCCCATCATCGGCGTACACTGTTGCAAATGTGCTGTAAGAGCTGAAGGTGGTTCAGTAGCAGTTGGGGACCAACTGGATGCTGCCCAGCACTCTGCAATGGGTGGGTGATGAAATGGTCAGGGCAAAGTCAGGGCAAAGAGAAAGGGATGGACAGGGTGGGATGGACCGGAGAAGATGTGATGGTATGGGGAAAGGTCCAGTGGAGCTCTTCTTTAAATTCATAGTTCAGCATTGGGTCTCCTGATCTGATGGCTTTACTTTAGCAATCCATCCTGATGCAAGGCAACCATATGGAATGGAGGACAAAATGCTTCTAGCTTTAAGCATTGCATAGAAGAGGGAATTGAGGCAGGTGCTGTTTTTAAACCCTTCTATGATCAGCTAAACCTGTCTCAGTTCCCACTTCTATGCAATGCTTAAAGGTAAAGACATTCTATATGGTCACCCTGGTCGTGACTGATTCAGGACAGCTTTCTTTGGTGCTTGCTAAATAGTTATTTCCTATTTCATAGAATCATAGAATCATAGAGTTGGAAGGGACCTAGTAGGTCATCTAGTCCAACCCCCTGCCTGCAGCAGGAAATCCCCCTAGAGCATCCCCAACAGGTGCTCACCGAGCCTCTGCTTGAAGATCCCCAGTGAGGGAGAGTCCACCACCTCCCTTGGCAATCTGTTCCACTGCCGAACCGCCCTCACCGTCAGGAATTTTTTCCGGATTTCCAACCGGAATCTCCTCTCTTGCAGTTTGTACCCATTGGTTCTAGTTCTGCTTTCAGAAGCAGCTATGAACAAATGAGCCCCTTCCTCCCTATGACAGCCCTTCAGGTATCTGAAGAGGGCAATCATGTCTCCCCTCAGCCTCCTCTTCTCCAGGCTGAACATCCCAAGTTCCCCCAACCTTTCCTCGTAGGGCTTCCCTTCCATCCCACTGATCATTCTTGTTGCTCTCCTCTGGACTTGCTCCAGCTTGGCTGCATCTTTCTTAAAGTGAGGTGCCCAGAACTGAACACAGGACTCAAGGTGAGGTCTGACCAATGCAGAATAAAGAGGAACTAGAACTTCTCACGACTTGGAAGCTACAGTCCTCTTAATGCAGCCTAAAATGGCATTTGCCTTCTTTGCAGACACATCACACTGCTGACTCATGTTCAGCTTGTGATCCACGGCGACTCCAAGATCCCGCTCACATGTTGTGCTGCCAAGCCAAGTATCCCCCATTTTATACCTGTATTTTTGGTTTTATTGCCTAAGTGCAGAACCTTCCACTTCTCCCTGTTGAAATTCATTCTGTTTGTTACAGCCCAGGATTCCAGTTTATCCAGATCCTCCTGGAGGTTTCTCCTATCTTCTGATGTGTTTGCTACTCCTCCCAGCTTGGTGTCATCCACAAATTTGATCAGGATCCCCTGTATCCCTTCCTCTAAGTCATTAATGAAAATGTTAAAGAGAACCGGTCCCAAGACAGAGCCTTGGGGGACCCCACTAGAAACCGACCTCCAGGTTGACACAGAACCATTTACTAAAATCCTCTGTGTGCGGTTGTTGAGCCAGTTGCAGATCCACCTAACAATTGCCCTGTCTAGCCCATATTTTTCCAACTTCCCAATTAAAATGTCATGTGGGACTTTGTCAAATGCTTTGCTGAAGTCAAGATAAATGACATCCACAGCATTGCCATGTCCAGTAAGCTCGTAACCCGATCAAAAAAGGAGATCAGATTTGTCTGGCAAGATTTATTCTTGGTAAATCCATGCTGGGTTGTTTTGATCACCAAGTACTTGTCTAGATGTGCACAAATTGTGTGTTTTATGATTTGCTCTAATATCTTGCCCGGGATTGAAGTCAAACTGACTGGTCTATAATTTCCCGGGTATTCTTTTTTCCCCTTCTTAAAGATTGGGACTACATTTGCCCTCTTCCAGTCCAGGCACTTCTCCACTCCTCAAGGATTTCTCAAAGATGATCGACAGAGGCTCTGCAAGGACATCTGCGAGTTCCTTTAGTTATATAGTTTATATTTAGTTATATACTATAACTGCCACAGAATCGAATAGTCCTATTGTACAGCCTCTTACTTTACTAAAAGAAAGCGGGGAATTTTCCCCAAGGAGTCTATTGGATCCAGCATCTATTGGATCCTGTGGTGGCTATTTTGGGACCACTGCAACCCTCTGGACAGCTCAGGATCAAGCTATTAGTTACTCTCTTATAAGTGTGTATGGGATTGCAGTGTGAGCCACTTCAACCCTCCAGTTCTACACCCCACGATAGAGAATTCTCTCCACTGTGAATCGTAAGTATTTGCACATTCCTGGCTTTCAGGACTAATATACATATATGTCATCAGAACGTGAATGGCTGTATATAGAATCTCCATTGGATTTAGCAGACCATTGCAAGGTCATAATGTAATTAAAGATACACATCAGCTATGTTACTATAGAGGACCACTCGGTTTATTTAAAGAGAAAGACCTTTAACAGTCTACTTTATTTCTCATTAGCTATACCGTGTCTGCCTGTACCTCTCCCACCCTCCCAGAACGCTCCAGTCTGTTTCACTTTTGTTTAGATTGCATTTGCAGTCAATTTTAGTTTCAGATTCTTGAGCATAAATTGGGGCGGCACAACTCGGGTTGTAAAAGCACTGAAGGAAGGACGCCGCGTTATTATAAAAGTCCTTGAGGGGTTTTAAAAATTAATAACTTCTTATGCATTTGAGGTAGAACAAAACAGTAAATGGCATTATAAAGCTTAATTCCACATTTCGTGCTCCTCTGTGGTGACATTAACTGCCACAGTTGTTGCATTTGGGAAGCAAAAAATCAAATAGGGTTTTGCAGGGTCAGAAAAACTTCTCAAAGTTTTGGGATAGGGTATATCCTATATGGAACACCCATACATCAAGAGCACCCATTGGGCTTTTGATGCATGAGCCCTGCTACCACAGATAGTCCACACTCTTGAACGTTTAATATGCCCTGATAAATGTTTTCATGCTATTGAAATGATTCCTTGAACAGCATCCCAAAGCACCTTCTGTGTTTCTCTCACACATACACACACAGAGTAAATTTGGAATTGTAAATTTGAGTCGTACGGCCTGTTGCAGTGGTATGGAGCAGACAAGTCATCTGAAAATTCAGTGAGGCAGACCCCACTGATAAACATAACCATGGCATGTCCATTTCCCGCTGACAGACATAACTAGTAGAGGAATGGGGCTTGGGGAATTGTGGAGGCTGGATGGGTAGGATGAATAGGTATCACTTCATTGGGACAATGACAGTGTTTGGTGCCATCCATACCTTTTGGTATTCAGTTCCGGGGGGTATCTCCTGCCCCCAAGTATGCCACTGGTGAGATCAATGGGTATATCCATTACCAAACATTTCCTAATATAAATGAGTCCTCTGCAGGTTGCCCTGCTAGTAGTAGTAGTAGTAGTAGTAGTAGTAGTAGTAGTAGTAGTAGTAGTAGTAGTAGTAACAGTGCTCATGCCCATTACAAAGCCTCAGAGCCAGTATTGTCCAAAGATGTCCCTGTGATCATGTGGCTGGCATTACTAAACACCAAAGGTGCACCAAACACTGTTATTTTCCCATTGAAGTGATACTATTTATCTACTTCATTTAGGAGCTGGGCAAGGAAAGGGAGCTCACTCGTTGTGCAGTACTTGGATCATGATCCATGACCTTTCCACCCAACATTTACTGACTTGGGTTTGATGATGCTTATAGGATGTATTTGGTAAGCAATTTAAATGTCTGGACTGAGAAGAATACTTGGCGTGCAATCCTAACTTAGGCCACCACAACTCATCAGTCTTCACATTCTTGTGGTGATGTAGGGAGGGAAGTATGTGCACTGTGCACTGGCCTAACCCTTCCCCAGGAGTGGCACAGAAGTGCCTTATAGCACTTTTGTGACATCCCCCAGTCAGTACAGGATTTATGCTGGCCTAACTGGGGTTAGGATTTCAGCCTTGCTATTAAAATAGTATCATCTGTCTGATCTGAGGTGCTGGATTCCGGTCTCTTAACCTTTTTTAGCAAGTGAGCATGGGCAAGTGTGCCATACTAAGGGGCCATAATTTGTTAAACTAATTTAATTTCAGGGCAGGTCTTTATTTACTGTAGATATTGAGTTCTATAGACGGACCATCCATCGTCCTCTGTCTTTGGGCCTACGACAAAACTATAGGGTTTAGAATCCTTAATTTTTCACAAAAACAGAAAATCTTACAAACAGGAGCCTGTTTTTCCTCTCCCCAAAATGAAAAAAAATGTGCATTCAGCAGTGACGGAACAAAAACATAAATATTTCTCCCAGGAAGGTACTGTATATTGAATCTGCTGTACATGGGAGGTAGACCTATAATACCAATCTTGAATTGCTTGGCATCCTTAGAGGAATCTTCCTGTTGTGTGATATGTTTTCTTCCGCATATTCCTTTCTGATGTAGGCAATTCATAACTGGGGGCAGAAGTTTCACCCGTCCCAGTAACACTTATGCACCGGGGGAAAACTTCAGTTCCTTTGCTAATTGATTGAGCTCGCAACAGTTCCCTCTGCGTGTTCTCCTTCAAAGTACGGTTCCTGTGGGGTGAAACTGAATGGGATGTGTTGAAATCCCTTTTCATACATTTATCTAGGCTACTGGATAAAATCAGTGTGTGACTGTGATTCACAGACAGCGACAGAAAACCCTTTGATGGCACCGTTCATGTGGCTTTAGGCAAGAATGGCCTTTACAAATAAGTTTATTATTGAGTGTAAAATTATGTATTTATTATAACTATTTATACTCAGCCTGCCTGTTGAGAAAGTGAAGCCTGAGGCAATTTCAAAGCAAAAATCAAAACACAACACCATCATGTAGAAAACATAAACAGGTCCAAACTATTACGGATTGCTCAGTCGTATGCAGGATCATTCAAAAGTCAGTTCTAATGGGTTCAGTGGGGTTCACTCTCAAATAAGTGAGCAAACTGTACTGGAACAGGGAGGCTGACTGGCTGGCCCCATATCCAAGGCAGGGTTGTGCCAATTCTGGCTCAGCCTGGGGCAAGGGGAATTCTTGGATTTCCCAATAGGTAGCCCCAATGGGGCTACTTGAATTTGTGCTACGTAGAGGTGCAGCACAGATCCAAACAATCCAGAGTTGGACCAGGTTTGGGATCTGGTACAAGTGTTGGATCATGACCCACTCTCCATTCAACCATGGACTGCCCACTCCCTTGGAATGCCTCCCTTGGAATGCCACCCTACTCCCACTTTCAGACCCCCCACACAGGGTTAACTCAGCTAGCACAGGCCTGCAGGCCGTGCCCAGTGATGCCACTGCCTAGAGATATCCAGTGCTCAGAAGGGATGCCCAGTGCCTGCTGGTGCCTGGTGCCCAGTGGTGCCCACTGCCTATTTGTGCCACTGCCTGATGCACGGTGGTGCCTGATAGGGATGCCCTGTGCCTGTCAGTGCCTCCTAGTACCTTCCAGTGTACAGTGCAAGTACCTGGTGGTTCCTGCCATCCTGTGCCTATCACCTGTTGCCAGTACACTGTGCCCACCGGTGCCCAGGTGTGCCTGCGGCCCACAAATATTCTTGAAATTTTACTCCTACAATGATGAGTAAATTCAGCTACGATAGATAGATAGATAGATAGAGAGAGAGAGAGAGAGAGAGAGAGAGAGAGAGAGAGAGAGAGAGAGAGAGAGAGAATTTTATATTTTTTATATTTTTTGAGTTTATGAGTAGGGGCCCTTGGGTATAAGCCCTGAATGGGAACAATTGGTCCTTCAGCCCTGTTGCCCAGGCTCCATCTGAGACCAACCAGCTTTCCCCTGACCTACCAATTTTCTTCAGGCTAGTGTTGCCATAATTCTTTTACACAAAATCAGAACAGGATCCTCTGTCCCATTTGCCAGTATGTGAACACAATCCCCCCCCCCAAACTGGGATTGTCCCTGTTTTGGGGGACATGTGGCAGCCCTACTTCAGGCCCGACTCCTGAGCCATCAAGTCCTTCCTAGACTTTGCCTAGCCATCTCGGCCTCTTAGCTTGTTGTCTTTGGCCTGCATTTCGGAAGTGAAACGTTGGCCATCTTTACTGCAGCGATAGTGAATGAAATTTTTAAAAACTTACCATCACTTCAGCTCATAACAAACCACCACCCTTGTCCTTGGAGCGTTTTTTTAAATAGCAAGTGCTTACAAAACCAAACACTGAATAACCAAACTGGAGTATAAAAGATGAAGTTGTTTTCTTCCAGGCGATGTTATCTCAGACGTGGTCCCCCCACCTCCCCTCCCCTTGGTTAAATTAATTTCTCCTTGGAAAAGGAACACGTTTCTTTTCTCTGTTGGCATGCCCAGCAGAAACACTTCAGAAATCTGAGTTGGCAGCTTCCTCTGACTATTCCGTGCCCAACCTGAGAGGAAAATTATGGCCCACAGCAGTCTGAATTCTATTCAGTTTCTTTTTTTTCAAATTTCTCAGCTGCCTCTCGAGCTTGTTAAATTGCCGTCTGTTGCGTCTCGCTACAGTCCTCCCCGCTCGCGCTTCCCCCCCTCAAAAATCAAAGTTTTGGGAATGGCTGGGAGGTGTTTTACTTTCAAAACCCACACCTTCGCACCCCCGTGTTTCATACAGAAGGCAACGTGTGGGTGGCTTGCCGTGAAATCTCCGTCAACCTATACCAAGATCTCTTGTACGTCTGCAATCTGAATTAGGATACCGGGGGTGGGAGCTATTTTATTTTTGCCTGTGGTGAAATAAATAAATGCTTTTCTCCTTCTGCTGTCTCATTAATAGGCTGAGATTATATCTTTTCCCCTCTTAATTAGGCATGTAAACGATTCTTTGGCTTTGTCTCATTCACTTTTTTTGACAGTCTTTTTAAAAACTTGATTTAATCTTCTAGGCAGTTTTCCTCTCCTTTAAGCATGGCTTTCAGATGACTCAGTTTTCTTTCATTATCCAACCCTTCCTAGTTAACCACTAGGCACCCACGGATCTCATATGTCCCCTTAAATAGTAGAGGATGGCTTCCTACTTTGGACCTTGCCAATTCTGGAACAAGAAAAGGATCCTGAGTAGAGAGGAGTGATGTTGAACCAGATTGTGTAAAAATATTCTATAGGATGTATATAGAATGCTCAGGAATATTCATGGTATTTCCTAGTCCAGCCCACAGAGGTAGCAGCAAAATAAGATTTTCTTACATGCATCCCCTCCATTCTGGTGGTTCTGCTCTTTCAACACCTTTCAATTATACCCAGGACTCATTCATTCAACACTACTCTTTCAGCGTCTCTCTCATGTTCTAAAGGCTAAAATTTATCTTCCCTGATTTTGATTTGCATGTGATGTGGTGATCAAACTGTTTTTTGGCATTACCTTATGACTTTCTTCAATAAATACATATAGTAAGATATTCATTGCACACACATGTCTTTGCTCATTTTACTGTAATTTCTTATGTGTTAATAGATATGTGTTATTTAAGCTTTTGCAAGTGATACTAATGTCTTTTTGGTCGCCATTTTTGTATTTGCAAGCTGAAAAAGACTGGGTTTCACTTTTCAACAGTTTTCACTTTTGGACAGTGGTTCCTAACCCATCCAAGTGGTGGATGGCTGTGTAAGAAAATAAGGCTACCTTCCCCCAAAAGCAGGCCTCTGTTGGTCTTGAAAGACTATGGTATTGTGCTCAGTTCTGCATATGCTGCATGTGAAGCACGAAAGCCTGGGTTGGATTGTTATGGAGGATAGGCTGTTACCCAAGCAGCAAATCCCCCCTCTCCACGCCACTGAATTAGTCCAATGGAAAGGCAGAGCCAATACAATTGGATCCAGCTGGCGTCGCAGAGCTGGGCTAAGAACAGGAACACACACACTTTACCAAACATTCTCCCAGGGGTACACCATCAGGTAAGTCTGACTGTATATACTCTCCACCCTGTGGCATAACTAGTGTATGGCAAACCAGGGCATATATACTGAGTGCAACTAGAAGTGGGCGCCACATGCCAGAATGAGTGCATAAATGTTTCAGCTATTTAATGTTTTAGAAGGTGACTGTGAGAACTCAGAAGTGATTTATTGTGATGTAATAATATGGAGTGATATCACAACATTGTCCTGGGTGCCACATTTCCATGGCATGCCTCTGTCTGCACCATTTCACAAGTGAAAATAAGGGCAATCTCTTATTAATAAGGACACAATCTTGTCTCCTTGCAATCTCTTTTATTTCATGAGATATCATTATTTGATTCCCTGCTCTAACATCATGACATGTGGCTGAAGATTCTTCTCCAAGGGATTCCCAGTTGTGTTGCAAGAGTATGTCCTGCATTGGCTTGTGACACATGTCACGTTAGTAAGCGGGTCATAACGGGTTATGTTTTGAAAAATGTATGACTCATACATCTTTCATGTGTGCAAGAAAAAGGGAACAGCATGCAACAACTGATCTTCAGTTATGCTGAGAAAACTCATATTCACCACTGCTTCTCAGTGCTTCTCCTTAATCTCTGACCAGTCAAACTGTACATCCAACACACACCATCATGCATGTCTAGTTCCACCAGCATTATAGATGATGCAGGGGTAGATCCAGTGTTTTGTTTTCTGGAGGGAGCATGGCAACTAAATCCAGAGCTCAGCTAGCTAATTCCAGAACTAACTCCAGGTAGGTAGCTCGAGGCTCCTTGTTGAACTTTGGCCTCTGTGGCCAACATTTTCTGAGTTGACTCCTGACCAGATATGCAGTCCAGATCTATCTACAAGATAGACCTGGGTTCCCACTCTTGCTGCCCTGTAGAGAAATCGCTTCCAGGCAGGCAGACCTGGACTCCTGGTTGAATTGGTTTATTGGATGGGTAGACAAGCTCCTGCCCAAGTTTGGAGCCTATCAAGTAGATCTGGATTCCCAATTTGACTGCCCTCTAGAGCCACCTCTTCCAGGCAGATAGACCTTGGCTATTGACAGCATATTCACTAAGGCTGCAATCCTAATCTCCACTTAGGCTGGCTTAAGCCCCAGCATAAGTCCTGTGCTGACCTGGGGGTGTCACAAAAGTGTAGTAAGTTACTTCTTCGCCACTCCAGCGGGGTGGGGATTAGGCCGGTGTATGCACAGGCATACACCGACCTCCCCACACCATTATGAAAAGATAGGCCAGGTGAATTAGGCCAACCTAAATTTCTAAGGATTGTGCCCTGAGTTACTGAAGGAAAGGGAAGTGTCTAGACTCTTGTTCCTATATCACCTGCTGTCACTCACATATCCCATACAATCACACAAACAGTGCAATCCTAACTTAGGTTGGCAGAACTGAACGGTCTTCCTGTTAGTGTGGTGATGTAGGGAGACCAGCGCATGTCTGTGCACTGGCCTAACTCTCCCCCAGGTGTGGCACAGAAGTGTCTTAAGGCACTCTTGTGACATCCTCAGGTCAACACATGACTTATGCTGGAGCTTAGGCTGGACTATCTGAAGGTTAGGATTGCACAAAATTGCACATTCATCTTTTTTGGATAGTGCCTCAGGCAATGAAAGCAGGAGAGACGGATCACTCCTTAGCTTAACAAATTAACAGTTTTGCTTAATTTTAAAAAGGAAAAAAAATCCTGTGAATAAAAATGGGACAAGGACAAAACAGTCAGATTCTATGCTTGAGATCAAGAGGCAGAGTTCAAAATAACATAAAAACAGATTCTACCTTTATTTTCCTTTCTGCTGGAGGCACTTACAGAAATTCAGCATCGTGCCTCATCCTTTTCTCCTTGACCAGTTTGGAATGTTACAGTTTTCAGGATTCACTTTGTTCAAATTGAACAAGCCTAGTATTCTTTTTGAATGTTTTTAAAAAATTATTTTGGAAAGGTATCTAATCAAACTGGTTTTCCACTTTTTGGAGAGATTCGAACCCTGTATTCTAATCCAGAGACAGGCTGCTTAACAGACCTTCAAAGTGACCATATATCCTCTTTTTTTCCAGGACATATCCTTGTGTCCTGGAAAAAATCATTGTCCTCCTTTTCCTTGAGAGCAGGCAGCATGGAGCTTCTTTGTAATTAATAAATTACATATAATAAATTATGTGTAACGGCTTTAAATTTAATAATGAGCAATATAGTGTTTCAATTAACTACATGAAAGCAATATATGAAAATGTTTTTAGCTTTTATTTTGTCATGGCTTATATTTTTTGGGGTGTTCTAAATTTTCTAAGGGCCATGTCCTCTATACTGGTTATGACTTAAGGTCACCCTGAAGACCTTCAGTCGTCTCTCTCTGGGCAGCTGAATTCTATGCATTGTCCTGCTCCACTAAGCAGTGATACCCATGAGAAAAGGGCCAACACAGGCTTACCCCTCCAGTTGGCACAAGTCGACATGGAACCACATAAAGAGATCAAAGTAAGGAAGGGGGAGTTAAGATTTTAGTGTACGCTGCTACTGCCAATACTACCCCCTTCCTGGTCCTGATCTGCTCTTCTCCCTGCTCCCCTCACCACTGCATTCTGCCCATCCCCACAAGAACAGCAAGATGGGAAGATTTAGGGTGCAATCCAGAGTAACTATGGGGAGTTCTTGCTCCGGTGTAAGAACAATTTGCTCTGGATTGCAATATGAATTTCCTATAGGTTTTCACTAGGTGGTGCAGTAACTACGGGTGCACGTAAAGTCTCTTACGTGCTCCCGTAATTACTCTGGATTGTATGGTCTGTTTGCAAAAATGCCATGGGAGGAAAGAATTTAATGCAAATTGCATCCTATGTCCCCCGCTAGAGGTACATTTAGTAAAACGAAAACACTGGGAGATCAGTCATGAATCATTTGGCATAACGTGTTGTGTGAATCTTACAGCATATGATCTTTTGGATGGCTAAAGGGGCTGGAACAAAATGAAAAATAATATTTCCACCTGGCAGAGGCCAAGTGAGGCTTACTTGAGGCAATGACACAGTGGCAACTTTCATCAACCAGCAGTCTGGCCTGAGATATAGACCTCAATGCACAAAGAAACAGCAGTAGGTCAGGTCGATGAGGGTTAGGGTTTGAAGCAAATCCAGCTGCATCTTTCCAGTGTGGGAGGTAGCAATCACCTGGCTAGCAAGTGGCCTTGAGCAGGCAGGAAAAGTGGATAATAAACAGAGCATGATAATGTATCAGATTGCTAAGCCGTGGTTGCCACTGCCTGATTGGAAGATATTGTCTGACATAGCTCCATGAGTCCAGAAAATGATGCCTGGAGTCCATGAATGAGTAAACAGAAAAATGTCTGCACTCTCTGATATAGCTTCTGGCACTCCTGAAATATGCCTGGCCTCTGCGTTCAGGCTGCATTTCCAGCCTCTGTATTTACTAAGGCTTCTTTATGCTGGCAAATTTTCTGATTGTGGCACTAGGAAGCCTGGGGTACTTCGGAAAGATGACACCAAATAGCATACACACCTCAGCAGTGTGCAATGTGATGCACAGGAGAATAAGTGGCATGCTGTAGGACACACCATTGGTAGTTATGAGTGTTGACAATGCAAATGTTTTGAGTTTGGGAACTGATGGAGAGTTGCAAACTGATGGAGAGTTGTGGTTTGAAACAAACTGATGGAGAGTTGTGCAAACTGATGGAGAGTTGCAAACTGATGGAGAGTTGTGGTTTGAAACTGATGGAGAGTTGTGGTTTGAAACAGCTCTTCACAAAGGAGGCTCGCTCTTCAAATCTCCCAAATTCTGATCCTCTTGGAGAAATTCTTCAGATCTCATTCTCTGCCCCAACCCCAAATGACCTTCCCAGCCAGTCTCCCTTTTGATAGATAGATAGATAGATAGATAGATAGATAGATAGATAGATAGATAGATAGATTTATTTATTTATTTATTTATTTATTTATTTATTTATTTATTTATTTATTTATTTTTAAGAGGTCCTCAGTGGCTACAATTAGGAGCAGCAGGGGTAGCAAGTGAGAATGACAAGTGCAAAGGATATGTGCAATGAGGCCACACATTCACCGGGTGTGGGAAGTGCTGTGCCACACACTCCAACGGTAATGAAAATGGCCAGAATCCATTTTGGAGGCCAGGAACCATATTGAGACTGCTGTGAGAAAGCTGATAAGGTACCCACTGTACTGATAACCACTCTTCAATTAGGAATATTAAAGTGTAGCTGTGATTCTCCAGTTGGAAGGGTGTGAGTGAGATTGCCTGGCATTGCATCATCTGGTGGGGACATCTTCCAGATGCACGGCTGGCCCAAGCCACTGGGTGCTCAACAGTGGCTTTTGGGATATATAAGCCTATTGCTAGGATAGGAAAACAAATGTGACATGAATGCCTGGCAGGTTCACTGATACTACAGTAGGTGTAACAGCTACCCTACACTTATGCTCAGGAACCCAGGTGAGTGTTAGGAATACTGGCATTTAGTCTGATCCTGAAGCATTATTTTTATCATTTTATAGAGATTGCTGGATCTTGTTATTGCTTTCCTTTGAGACCATGATTAGACTCCTAATTCAGGCCTAGAGAATAGAATCAGGACTATTTCTTTCCAAAGACCAGCATTAAGTGAACGGTGTAGGATGAGCGAAGGCTTGCAATTACCTGGGGGTTGCTCTGAATGCTCCTTGTATTTTTGTTTTATGGTCTCCAGTTTCTCCTGATTACTAGAGGTAATAGACTTTTTACGCTATGATGCAACTGTTGAACATTTTAATTGGAATGCCATGTCAAATTTTTAAATTAAAAATCAAATACTCAAAGCATCAGTGCATTTTTGATTACTGAGATTAAAACCTAATTGAATTCTCTTGCACATGCAAAAAAAAAAATCCTCTGGAAATTTAATTAGAGCAATGTTTAAAAGTAGTTGATTTTCTTAAGGAAGAAAAAACATTTTAAAAAATTAGAAAAAAATATAAAATGCAAAATGGCATGTTTACATACCATCCTCCAAGCCTGAAACAAAATCTAATATGGAGATATCACATATGTGGCAAAAATGAAGGAATACTTAGATCTGACTTTCCAAATGATTGCATAATCAAAGTCTGGGTTTTGCTTGAGTGAAGACTGTCTTTCCCTTTGATCAATACTGAATTATTCATGGTGAATTTCTGGCAAAAGTCCATGAACTTTACACATGTCAGGAAGCAAGCATAAAAATAACAGATACATTTGCACAAAATCAAGGAATGTCTAGGAAGCATTACTGGATCCGTCAGAAACATGTTTCAATTAATATCCATGAAAACTGTATTTCCAGTATTACATAAGCATCTTGGATATTCTTTACATCAGTGATTTTCAACCTTTTTCATCTCACGGCACACTTACAAAGGCACCGATATTGTCAAGCCACACCATCAATCATTACCATTGACAAGGCACACCAGACTATTCAAATCCCCCAATTTTCCTGTTAATGAATGTCAATCCCCAAATTCCTGCGTCACACCTAAGGATGATCTGTGGCACACTGGTTGAAAATCACTAGTGTACATGCTGGTGATTCTTTGATGTGGTCCAAAACATCCTTGGTGTCCTTTCAGATGTTGATATCCTTTCCATTCTTGGTGTCCTTGGTTTATTTTATCATGTAGAAGTCCTGAACTATGTGCACTGAACTGAAGGGAAGCATTTGAACAAACTTGGACTTTGAAATGTCCATTTCAACTAGGATTTGGAAATAACGTCTGTATGAACTGACTATGGAAATTTACCTGGAATGCAGTGGAAACATACCTGAGCCAATTCTAGGATGTACTAAATAACAGATGGTGTTTTTTCCCCTGTAATTCCATATCCTGCTTGCCTCTATTAATTCAAGGAAACATCTTTGTTCCACCTCACAGCAGACATTCCCACATGGCAACATATTATATTTCATGGCTAGGGTGGGCAGTGGTAATTCATGCAGGAATCAAGCCAACCGGTTTATCTAAAGTTGATAGATTACAGAGATAGAGTGATGGGATGTCTTTTGGTTACCAGTACGCAACTGAGAACTATCCAGGATATTGATATTGTGTTTAACTGCCTTGGAGTTTACAAGTCCAAGAAGTTTATTTTCTCGTACCAAAATGCTCTGTCTTTAGTATCTACTATAAATGCTTTAGAAGCCATTCTGCAGTAAACCTCATCTACTCAAAATTAGCTTAGCACATCGTTTCCCAACTTGGAGGTCATGACTCACAATCCAGGAGAGGTATGGATGTTTGTGTTATGGGAGCTACCTTCTTAAGGAGTGTAATGATCCAACCGCGGACCCAAGGATTCCTTTAGTATGACTTTTTTTGGGTTTTGCACAACTGCAGCCAAGCATGGATAAACAAAAATGTTTTTTTAAAAAAACTTACAGTGACGCCACACGTACAGAATGCCTCACGTAAAGTATGTTTCATGTAACAAACAAAAATTTCTCTAGGATTCTGCTTCACGTAAAGAAAATGCTTCACATAAAGAACATTTGTTGGCACTTGGGGCAAATGCGCTGGCCGGCAGCCTGTTTAAAAAGCGTCAGAGCTGCCTAGCCCATGGTGAAAGCAACACTTCCATGCTGTTCCTCCTGTGGCAGAGGGAGAGAAGAGCAGTGGAGAAGAGGGAAGCAGCTCAGGGCTAGCCAGAAGGTAGCAGGGGAGAAAGAGGCTCAGGATGGAGAGATGGAGAAAGTGGGGAGACCCCTTGAAGGTGTCTTGGATTGCAGCCTCCTAACCATGTCTACCCAGAAGTAAGCCCCACTATGTTAAATGGGGCTTACTCCCAGGAAAGTGTCTTTAGGACTGCAGCCTAAGTAGACTTCACAAGATCATGCACATTGAATGCATATTTTGAATTCAATCCCAGTGTTCTGTCATCATTTTCACATCCAGTTAATATTTTTATATGAATATTTTGTGGGTTGTGGAACCAATCGTCTGAGCTTCCATTATTTCCTATGGGAAAATCTGCTTCACGTAAAGAATGTTTCACGTAAAGAACATGCCTCCAGAACGAATTAAATTTGTTATGTGAGGTGCCACTGTATTTGTGATCACTGTCAATGAAACCCAGCATTGCAAGTCTGACGGCACCTATGGTTCCCCAGTTGGATGGATAGAGTGGATAGAGGGAAGTTCTTTTCCCTATCATACAACAACAGCACCAGGAGACATCTAATAAAATTGAATGCTGGAAGAGATGGGACAGATAACATAAAGAACATAAAAATATATATATTTTTTAAAAAGAAAATATAGAATTGAGAAAAGTCACTCAATGACTGACTGACTCATCAACTCCCTGCCTAAACCGCTGGCCCTAGAAGCGTGAATTATGGGGTGGGTGTTCCTTCCATTTCCGAGGGGGGCACTAAGAACCGATTTTCTGAAATTCCAACATGGGGGAATTTGTGCATGGAGAAAGTTGCACATGGGAGGAAGTTGCGCATGGGGGAAGTTGCGCATGGGGAAAAGTTGCGCATGGGGGGATGATGCCCATGGGGGGATGATGTGCCCGGGGGAAGTTGCGCATGGGGAAAGTTGCACATGGGGGATGATGCACCTGGGGGTTGACGCGCATGGGGAAAGTTGCGCATGTTGGGATGATGCCCGTGGAGGGATGATGCGCCTGGGGGAAGTTGCGCTTAGGAGGATGATGTGCATGGGGGTTGATGTGCATGGGTTGAAGTTGCGCATGGGGAAGTTGCACATGGGGGAAGTTGCACATGGGGTGTTGATGCGCATGGGGTGTTGATGCGCCAAGGGGGGATGGCATATGGGGAAAGGTATGCTTTTCACTAGTTAGAGATAAAAGAAGCTGTACTAGATGGGTCTTTGGCCTGATCCAGTTTGGCTCTCATATGTTCTTACCATCCTTATGGGATCAGCATCTCAAATAAAGGAATCACAGGCTTAGAGCACAATCCTAACATGTATACTCAAAAGTAAATCCCATTGTATTCAGTGGGTCTTACACTCAGGAAAATGTCTTTAGGACTGCAGCCACTATTACAACCTGGGAAAGGAGAACATTTTCAGAGATATCCCTTTTTTTGGAACTCACACTGCACATATATTTTTACATGACACTGTTGATCCTTTCAATGTCATCTTAAGAGTTACTATAAGAAGCTTTTAATGGAGGGATTCCAATTTTTTTGGGGGGGGGGGGGCTGGTTTACTCAACTGTTTTGAGTTGTGTATTATGCCTCCATTGTTTTTTATGTTTTAAACTGACTGACAAGATTTTTAAAATACTATAGATGTCTTGAATAAAATGCTAAAGAAATGAATTTAAGAATACTGTACAGAGCTGAAAATCCCCCCATGTATTTGAAACACACATTATAATAAAAAATTCTATTCTTCTTTTCTTTCTTTAGGGACTCAAGGACGCTTCCAGTATAATTAAAATGAACCAGGGCCAAAACATAGTAATGGATTGTAGCAGTTAAAACAAACCCAAGGACACCAGCCAAAGCAAACACATAAACAGACTGTAACAGAAGACAGAAGTTCAGAAACTGAATGGAAGAATTCAGTCTCTGCTGAAAAGCTGGTTTTATAATCTGCATGTAGGGTTGCCATATCCCCCAAAACAAGGACAATCCTCATTTTGGGGGACTGTGTTCACATACTGGCAAATGGGACAGAAAGTCCTGTCCCAATTTTATTGTAGAGAATAATGGCAACCATAGCTGCATGGCCCAATTGGAAACGATATTTGCAGGATCTAAGGTTTACAGCGAAGGTCTGTAGAACTGCAAATATACAAATAAAATTTAATATAGCACTTATACTGCTGATTTAGAATTGAACAATTAGAACCAGTATTCTAATTAGAATTCTAATTAGAATTAGAACAATTAGAACAATTTTTTTAAAAAAAATGCATGTGACTTTTGACAGAATAGATCAAAGCACATTTTAAGATAAAATTGCATCCAAGACTAGATTAGCCTTGTTTAGGCATGGGGCTGAATTGGGAACAATTGGTGGAACTGGCTTAAAGCCAGTCCTGAGCACTGGAAGGAGGGAGACCAGTACACACAAGAGAAGACTGTTGTTCTACAACATCTCTATGATGGAGACTGATTTTATCTTTAGGATGTTATAGATAGCAGTTAGAGAGTAGTCCCATTGGCACCAGGATCTTATCCAGCTGTCCCCAACACTGCACTGACCATGTAATACCTAGCCTGATCCAGAGTATCAGATCATTCTTATGTTCTTAGGGATCATCCTATCTCATAAATGGGTGGCATCACCCAATTATGAGTACTCCCAGTTTGGACCCCAAATCTAACTTCTGTCTTAAAGTAGGCACAACTGTCACAAGCAGTCTTGGAAGACTATGGTATCGTGCTCGGCACTGCATACGCTGCATGCGAAGCACGAAAGCCTGGGTTGGATTGTTATGGAGGATATGCTGTTACCCAAGCAGCAAATCCCCCCTCTCCACGCCACTGAATTAGTCCAATGGAAAGGCAGAGCCCATACGATTGGATCCAGCTTGTGTCGCAGAGCCAGGCTAAGGACAGGAGCTCACCCTGTCTTGTGGGGCCGACCCAGGTCTCGAACCCTGGCCTGCTGGATAACAAGCACAGTGTCTTAGCCACTTGCGCCACCACAGCCACTGTCACAAGCACTCCCCTATTATTTGAATTTTCAACTACTTCATCCAACATTGAAAAATGACAGACGCATGACAAAATACTGGCCTCACATAGGTTACACGCTCAGTCCCTAACTTATCACTACTTAATTAAAATTTGTTACTGTGACACCAACCTCATTGTGCATAACAGCACACTGTATACATTATCAGTGATTTGCCACTTTGATAAATAAGCATTGCGTTCACATGGAAGGTTTTTTTCCCATCAAGCATGAAGGAAGCCCTGTGATAAAAAAGTGAAAAATCTTTTAATTACAAAATTCATTAAAATCAATCCTGAATGGGGGGGGGGGGGGAAGCTTGGCATTTCTTATGTTAAAAACAATAAAAGTGATCAATGAACACAACAAACCCAAACACATTCACTGGAATTTAAGGAGATGGATGGTGGAGAGGAAGAGGGAGCCGTTTAATTGATCAGATTAATATAAGCCACCCTAAATGGAGAGAAGCTGCAAAATGAGAAGAGAAGTTTCTGATTAGAAAACAGTTGCATTCAGAGATTCTTAAGCAGGCCTTCATCAGTCTTGAGAGACTATGGTATTGTGCTCAGCGCTGCATATGCTGCATGTGAAGCACAAAAGCCTGGGTTGGATTGTTATGGAGGATAGGCTGTTACCCAAGCAGCAAATCCCCCCTCTCCATGCCACTGAATTAGTCCAATGGAAAGGCAGAGCCAATACAATTGGATCCAGCTGTGTTGCAGAGTATAATGGCTAAGGACAGGAGCTCACCCTGTCTTGTGGGGCTGACCCGGGTCTCGAACCCTGGCCTGCTGGTTAACAGGCACAGCGTCTTAACCGCTTGCGCTAAACACCTGTTCTGGCTTTGTGATGTCTCTGGTTTTTTTTTCTTTTTCAAAGAAGAATCACAAGATCTTCTGATTTTGATCAGAAATCAAATACCATCGGAAAGGGCGACTTTCCCCCATATGGCTCTTCCTCTGCATTTCAGTCATTCTCCTCTTCTGCCTTTTATCCCAAATTGGAACACAATCCCAACCATGTCTCCTCAAAAGTAAGTCCCATTGTGTTTAATGGGTCTTACAGAAAAGTGTCTTTAGAACTGCAGTGATGAAGACTCAAAACTGGCACCACCCTATGACTGAAAAATAAATTAATTGTTGGGTGATTTACAGTCTAAACCTGAGCAGGACTGCTCCATACCATAGCATACCATACCATCATCCACCCATCCATCCAAATATCAATCAATCAATCAATCATTCAATCAACATTATTTATATACAAGGCTATACAATATCATACGTGTCATACAATGTCAGAGTTTATTTTTTGGGTTCTAATGTCACTGCTGATGGCAATTGCAGCCATGAAATTAAAAGACATCAGCTTCTAGAAAGGAAAACTATGGGAGATCTTGACAGCTTATTTAATAGTAGAGACATCAACTTTCCAACAAAGATCTGTATAATTAAAGATATGGTTTTTCCTGTGGTAATGTATGGCTGTGAGAGCTAGACCATAAAGAAGGCTGACTGTCAAAGAATAGATGCCTTTGAAATATGGTGCTGGAGAAGACTCTTGAGAGTCCTTGGACTGCAAGGAGATCAAATCCATCCATCCTCCAGGAAATCAACCCTGACTTTCACTGGAAGGACAGATACTGATGCTTTGGCCAGATCATGAGATGGGAGAAAAGAGCCTGATGCTGGGAAAAACTGAAGGCAAAAGGAGAAGGAGATGGCAGAGGATGAAGTGGTTAGATAGTGTCGCTGAGGCAATGAACATGAATTTGGATAAACTTAGGAAGTTAGTGGAGGATAGGGGGCCTGGCATTCTTCAGTTTGTGGGTCAAGATGTGTTGGACACAACTTAAACTGGGAGCGATCCAGAGTAACTATGGGGAGTCCTTGCTCTGGTGTAAGAACAATTTACTCTGGATTGCAATATGAATTTCCCATAGATTTTCACTAGGTGGTGCCATAACCACATTGATTTAAATGTCTCTTACATGCTCCTGTAGTTACTCTGGGTTGTAGGGTAAATAACAGCAACAAATACAAGGTCATGCAAGGCTGTCCCCCCACCTCACATTGACAACTGTTGTGCTAGAATATGCTTCTTTCAGAACCAGTTTTGAACCGGAAAACTCTACAGTTACCCTCTGTTTAAGCCCTGGCATTGCTTTCCAGTGTTTCCCGTTCCTATTTCTGCATAGATCTTTCATCCTGGCTGTTGGCAAGTTGCAGTCATATCATTTTACGGCTCTCTTCAGCCAAATTCTTTGTTGATTTTTTCATGACAGCAGTTGCAAAGACAAAGTATTCTAAGTAGATAATTAATATATCACTACAGCTTGTTGCTCTCATTTTCTAGTGCTTTTTTCTTCTTTAAACAAAAAACCATTTTAAATATTTCTTTCTTGTGCATGAAAAATCTGTAAATAACAATGGGATATTGTTATCTTGGAGTTTGTTAATTTAAATGGAATATTCCTCTTTCTTGGGTAGAAAGAGGTGGGAGAGAAGTGAAGGTGGGGTAAATGGAGCAGGGTAAGTCTGCATCATTGTGACTATGGCTGCAATCCTAAATACACTTTCCTGGGAGTAAGCCCCATTGAATATAATGGGACTTAATTCTGAGTAGACAGGCTTAGGATTGCACCCTATATGTTTTTATTTTCCAGAACATGCCCTCTTTTCTATGCTATAAGGCAGGGTTTCTCAACCCCTGGTCCGGGGACCATTGGAGGTCCTTGGCAGCTGCCTGACCGGTCCGTGAGAGGACTCCTCTAAGTGCCTCTTCTACTCTTCACAGTAGGAGGGTTCTGTCAGAGGATTGCAGTCTCAGAGACCTATGCCTGTCTACTCAGTAGTAAGTCCCATTGTAGTCAGTGGAGCTTACTTCCAGGAAAGTGTGAACAGGATTGCAGCCTCAGCGCCCAATCCTATGCCTGTCTACTCAGAAATAAGTCCCATGGTAGTCAGTGGAGCTTACTCTCAGGAAAGCGTGGATAAGATTGGAGCCTCAAAATCCAACCCAATGCCTATCTACTCAGAAATAAGTCCCATTATAGTCAATGACGCTTACTCGCCAATAAAAGTGACTAGGATGGCTTTATGCATTTTTAATGTATCATGCATTGGAAACGGTTGAAAATCCCTGCTCTGAGTAGACATGCATTGAGACGTTGGGTTTTCACCTGCAATCCTATCCACAGTAACCTAGCAATAGTTCTATTTATTATAATGGGAACGACAGCTGGAGGCAGCTGTGCTGTGCTGTAGGTGGGCACAGGTGGGCCCTCCCTCTCTGTGATCTAGGTGGGCCCTCCCTCCAGGTCACCAGAGGCTGAACTCTCCCCCCACCCTACCTACCTACAGTATTTATATACCACTTTTCAACTAACAAGTTCTTCCCCCACCCACACTTTGGAAACTTTTTCCCCACAGAACTGGTCCCTGAGGCCAAAAAGATTGAGGACCACTGCTATAGGGCAGTGATTTTCAACCACTGGACTATGGCATACTGGTGTACTGAGGATGGTCTTCAGGTGTGCCATAGGACTTTGGGGAGAGTCATATGTAGGGCAATTGAGGGATTTGGGCCCCTACCAGCAGCATGATGTTCCTTGTCAATGATTTAAAAAAAACTGATGGTATGACTTGACCATTTTAGCAACTTGCCAGTTTGCCATAAAATGAAAAAGTTGAAATTCATTGCTATAGGGGAATATATTTATTATTTATTATTTCTTTAATGGATTTTTACTCTGCCTTTTTCCAGCACAAGGGACCAAGGTCTCTAACAACCATGTCAAAGAGTAACATAAAAACACATACATTTAAAAATCATATACAGTACATCATGTTTATTTTCAAAGGAGGCTATCCCTGAAAGCCAGCTGCAACATAGGCTGCAATCCTAAAAACACTTTCCTGGGAGTAAGCTACATTGAATTTAATGGGACTTACTTCTAAGTATACAGGCATATGATTGCGCCCATACTGTCTTCTGTCTTTCCTGAGCACCTGTTGGGCTACTGTGAGATACAGGAAGCTGGACTAGATGGACTGGACTTCTGGCCTGATTCAACAGGGCTCTCCTTAGGTTCTTACGGCAACTTTCTGAGTCTACAACTAATGGATAGGTTTGGGTTGTTAACATATAAAGTGCTCTCTTTCCGTCATGGCCTGAACATAGCTGGGTCACATCAGGATGGTGCTGGATTGCTTTTAAGAAATCCTTGCTCATGTCTACCCTTAATCTAGTTCCTTCTGGTTTCAATCCATTAAGTTTGTTAAACAATCCACTGCCTGCTTAATTGGGGACATGCTTGCCATCAATCAAAAGGATTTTTAGCAGTGGATTTAACGGATCGATTAAACATCATGGCCCACTCCTTGTCAACCTGGACTCATTGCTAATCTACAGCCAGCAATTCGGTGGCTTCAAGGCAGTTGCTTCTGTGTTAAATCCATTTCATGTGCTCTCTCCCTACATCTGTTACATGGGCCAGTATACACGGAGACATAATAGGCCTAATTTATGACTTATTTGTTATGCCAACTGCACACCTATAGAGCCCTTTTAAACGGATGAACGCAAACTACAGGTTGAATGCATCACAGCAGCCTAATTGTGTTTTTACTGCTCATTAAATTTTGAGTTAATTATATAGCAACCTGGTTTATGCTTTTTTTTACATTACAATTTACTCTTTGTGCTCTTAACTTGAAGGAGAAAAGCTCTTTTTTATGGCTTTATTTATTCGATGTTTATTTTTTATGCACCTGCGATGAATAACGGCATACAAATGAGAAGGCCATGAAAATAGCTCGTAGGATTTGACCTCTCTTGGCAGAGCTTCCTCTGTTCCTGAGCTTGTGCAGTATGAAATGTGCAATCCAGGATACGTTGAGCACTCACTGGTTGATGCTAGAAAGGAGACAAGTCTTGGCTTTATCTGTGTCGACTTGGAGAGCTGGAACTAGACACCCACTGCATACTGATTTTGAGTCTACAACTCAGGGCACAATCCTAACACATTTAGGCCAGTAGAACTCAATCATCTTCCTGTTTCCACAGTGGCATGGGGAGGCTGGCACATGTCTGTGCACTGACCTAACCCCTCCTATGAGTGATGCAGAAGTGCCTTATGACACTTTTGTGAAACCCCCCATCCAGCACATGACTTGTGCTGGGATTTATGCTGGCCTAACTGGGGATTAGGATTGCAGTCTGGCTTGAGCATGTTACTCACTTGTCAACTTTTCTCACCCTTCATACCTATTTTTCTAGAACAAGCCAATTTGCAGACCAATCCTATGGTACAAGCTGCCCAGTGGCATATCCCTCCATCAGTGCCAGCCTAGGTTCCTTGCCCTAGGTGCCTAAAAGTCTTGCTGGCTGCTTGTAGGAAACATACCGCTTGTAGGAAACATATTGGTGCATACATACCATCAATGCCAACCCAGCACCAGCCCAGTATCGTCTGTCAACGCTGGAGTGCTGGGCAGCATGTTTGCAACACCCAGAGCCGCTGTGTGTCTGGAACACATAGGGGTAACTCAATAGAATCAGGCTGTAAATTCAACCTCCAGTTCCCAAAGGTGAAGATAATATAATATACTGATAATATACAAATATACTGATAATATAATCTCCTGACCTTTAGTGAGAGTGGAATTCTGCAGGAAAGGGGCCACCAGAGCTAAGTTCTGCATCTTTAAGATTCCAGCCTTGATAAAAGATATTCCAGTCTTTTAATGTTTTTCTTTTTTTAGGTATTTCCTCAAAGTTTTACAGATGCAACTGGAAAAGAACTAAAACGATGTCTAAAAAAAAGAGTGATACAGAAATAATTGTGAATACAGTGGTACCTCGCTTAACAAGCACCTCGCTTAACAAACGTTTCACATAACAAGCAAAAATTTCCAAGAAATCTTGCTTCTCATAACAAGTTCCACTTCACTTAACAAGCAAGTGCACTATGGGGACGCGTGCTATGCAGCCCTGACGTTCCGCATGGAGACTCTTTAAAAGGGCTGCCGGCCAGCACTGCTGCCTCTAGGTGCCCCCAATTTGGGGGCAGTTGCCTGGAGGTGCCAGAGGCAGCTGCCCTTAACTGCCCCCAAGTGGCCTCACCAACCACCTTGACCTCAAGCAGCACCCCAGGTAAGCCTTCCATGAAAGTGTCTTTGATTGCAGCCTCCTAACCATGTCTAACCAAAAGTAAACCCCATTGTGTTTAATGGGGCTTACTCCCAGGAAAGTATCTTTATGATTGCAGCCTAAGTAGACTTCATAGGATTATGCACACTGAATGCATGTTTTTGAATTCAATTCATGTTTTGAATTCAATTTTTCATCATTTTTACATCCAGTTAATATTTTTAGATGAATATTTTGGGGGTTGTGGAACCAATCGTCTGAGTTTCCATTATTTCCTGTGGAAAAAATCTGCCTCACTTAAAGAGCGTTTCACTTAAAGAGCATGCCTCCGGAACGAATTAAGCTCTTTAAGTGAGGCACCAATGTACTAAAGAGAGCAATTTACAGATATAACAGATTACTTTAAATATAAGTTTGAAATAAATTAAATTGACTTGTAGAAACAGAATAATTTCTGTCCACCCAAATATTTTTAACACAATAAGAACAGATACTTATTAAACTTCAATGAAAATATGTTTTCAAACTTATACTGTATCTGAATTAATAGATGCCCATTGCTTTTGCCTAGTATAAATGTGAAAGAAAGCTCTCTCTCTCTTTCTCTCTCTCTCTCTCTCAAATTATAGAACCCATCAACATTTTTATTTGTGTTGAAATTCTACAATTATTAAAAATGTTTGCACCTTGTCAAACCATCTTTTTATAGTTGGGGGCTTTCTACCCCCTCCATCTTTAAGCAATTTGAATCGTAGCTGGAGTGTGAAGAAGATAAATTTCATATTTGCCAATTGCTTGAATATCTTCCCCACCTAAATTTTTTTTTTTTACTAAAATCTGGACCGGATCAAGCTGGAGTGTACCATTTATCAAGCATTATCTTTGATCTGTTTAACTATTTTTAACCATAGCTTCTGTATTCTAGAGCAGGATTGCCAACACTGAAAAGAAGTGGTTAATACTCCTTTCGACAGCATTGGACCAATTTGGTGATACATGTGCTGGCTCAGTGGAATATGAACCACACATGGAATTGATTTGATGGGCCATTTGGATGAATTGCCTACATTATGATTAGCGAGCAGTGGCAATGAGTGGCTGTGGGTGGCACAACTGGTTAAGACACTGTGCCTGTTAACCAGAAGGCCAGGGTTCGAGACCTGGGTGAGCTCCTGTCCTTAGCTCAGCTCTGTGACACAGCTGGAAACAATTGTATTGGCTCTGCCGTTCCATTGGTCTATTTCAGTGGCGTGGAGAGGGGGGATCTGCTGCTTGGGTAACAGCCTATTCTCCATATCAATCTACCCAGGCCTTCGTGCTTTGCATGCATGATTCCATAGTCTTTCAAGACTGATGGGTGCCAAGTTTAAGTGGCATTGAGCACCAAATGAAGAGAGATATGTCCACACATTTTCCTCTCTCATCTAATGCAGAACGTTTGAAGAACATGCAGCGCATGCTCTGTATACGTGGCTGCATCAACGATAATCATGGGAGATGGGATTGGGGCCCTTCTCAGTCTGTGCTTTTTTGCAGGAAGACTGGACATTTAAGTGTAAAGTTTAAGGGGTCTTCACATTTGGTGGAGCCACCTATTTTATTTTGCCATTTAAATCTCAAAGTTTCCAAAATAAAGAGTGAATCAACCCTCAGTGGGTCTCATTTCCAAGTAACTAAATTCAGAACAGAAAATAAATTCAGAACAGAGTTGAAAAAGGAGGCACATCAGAGTTAACGTTTTGGATGTTTTTGTTGGACAAATCTCCATGATGGTGGACTTTATCAGATTAGGTGTGAACAGGATTGTTAATGAAGCCAAAAAAACAGGACACAACTGGCAAAACATCTGCATGAAAGATAAAGCCATAGAAGCGCATCATGCGGCCAGCAGAATAGGTTTGCAAAGTCAAGTGGCCAAAATGCTCCTTTTGTTTTCCAAAACATAGACTTTTTTCTGTGTATGTGAAACTTGGTGGACTTTTGTTGTTCTTGATGGAAATGGGCCAGTCATGCATTTCCTATTAGTTGTGCATAATTTGTGAAATGACAGTCATACGTGATAAAAGTCATTAAACTGCACTTGATAAGAAATATCATCTAGCGAAGAAGTGGCATAGCCAATGCTGAATAGCTTGAGAGCTGAGAGAGAAAGGATAAATGCTGGTTCTAAAGTCACAACATCCTAGTGTTACTACCCAGTCCTATGCAGAATTGAGTTGTTGTAAATTAAAAATGGAGGAATAATTCCACTGGGGGAGGAGGTGGGGAAGAGGAAAGAGGATAGGATTAGGCTCTTAATGAAGTTAGAAGTTCCTCAAGTTGGACCAGAGGTGGATTGCACCAGTGGGAAGGTCTATATTGTAGATCTGGGCCTAAGGAAGAGTCTAGTAGTGGTGGGCTAAGGCCGGTTCGGGCCGGATTGCCCGAACAGGTTCCTCTTTCTGACCTGCCGCCACCAATCCGGTGGCTATAGGGGGCCAAAAAACCGGGCCCACCTGTTCGGCGCCCGGCCCCACCACTGCACTGCGCATACGTCAACCTTCCAACGAAGGTTGACGCATGCGCAGTGCGTCCTGAAGCTGGCTGGACAGCTTCAGGACTGTGTCCTGAATCTCGCTGCTTCAGGTCACACTGCGCTTGCGCCAACTTCAGCGCAAGCGCAGTGCATCAGCGCAAGTGCAGTGCAACCTGAAGCTCACTGCTTCAGGTCACACTGCACTTGTGCCAACCTCGGCTTGATATGTCTGGAGTCTCCAAGCCATTGGCAGATGGTGGAAGACCTGGATACCTGGTGAATCTTCCATATTACTATGCTGTATTTTCTGTGGTCCATCAGGTATTGTGCTACTAGGAATACCAATTAAGCCAATGCTTGCAATAATAAGAGGTTGGATATTTAGGTAAGAAAAAGAAAATGTGATTGGGGCGGAGGAATGAAGTGCAGAAATAACATTTGTATTCTATCCATAAATGAAAACAAGAATTTTGTGTCTGCCTGTTGTTAGATCAGGAGAATTATTTGCATTCTTTCAGTTTGCCAGTGCCGTCAGGCTCAACAAGAATGCACAGTAATTTCCAACTGATATAAATGCTTGGAATAAAAATTGAGAAATGTTCACGGTTACTGGTCAGCAGTGGGAAAAAGGAGCTCAGGGCAGAATATCAAATGCCTTGTAATAATTCAGAGGAAATGATAGAATCAGGACCGTCCGTGGGTTCACAGGGAAATAAGAATAAAATAATGATATTCTGATGTTTCATTGTTCCAGATCTTTGTCTTGGTTTTGATGACTGTGTGTATTGCTGGTACAACAGCATGCCATTTAAAAAAATTCTCATTGGGAAAGCATGCTTTTTATTGTATTGTAATATATTGTTATTCTGTGGCTCTTATAAGACACTGGGCAACACAATCCTGTGTTGCAACGGGCAGCCCAGCAGGCCTTCACTGTATCCAGAACAAGTTTGGGGTTGACTATAGCTCAGCCCATGGGAAGAAAAAAATTTTCCCCATACCCCAGAGAGAACTAGAGGTGTCCCAATGGGTGTACCTAATTCTGTGCCACCTGACAAGCCATTGTGCCCCAGCCATTTCCTGGTTAAGGAGAAAGATCTACATCTTCTGGAATAGAGTAAATGCAAGTAAATGGATTTCATGAATTACACATCAAACGATCTCTAACATGAAGGTATTATTCAAAAATACCAAGATTAAATTTTTTTTGCTAGTAATGGTGTCACCCCATGTGCATCACATGTGGTGTGGATTGCAACCCCATAGTAATGCCACTGTTCAATGGTCAGATGCACAGTGGTCAGATGCATAGTATCAGTGGTCTCCACCTCTGCAGAAGAGATGGCAGCCAACCGTTCGCTCGCCTGTTGTGCCCAAAGCATATTTCATAGAACTTTCTCTGGCCATCTTTGGTTTTTCTTTCAAAAACAAAAATGTGAACAAAAATTCAGAGCATCAAAGGCTTTGGCTGCCCATCCTTTTGATTGCCAGTTTGACAATCCGCCTCCTGCAAAACAGTTGCACATCCTTCTCAATGACTGATGAAATAAACATTTCCTTTTGTTTGAATGAAAGGGGACTTTGGCTGTCGTCCATCCTACCACTTACTCTGGAGCGATCCAATTATCATAATGGGACTATTTGGGACTGAAGACAGAGCCATAACACACAGGGAAACAATTGTGGCGATTATTATTCCTCTGAGTTGCATTTCTTACGACAATTGCTGCTGGCTCATCATCATAGGCTAACTTTGCAAGACACACTTATAATTTGCTTTTTTGCTTTTTTATTTTTATTTTATTTTTAATTTCCAGCATCTGCACAACTCCGACACACCAGCCTTGATTATTCAGATGTTCAAATATTAATGTTTTTGTTGCCTTGGAAATACTATTTCCACCAGTTTCTGGTGTGGGAGAGGACAAGCGATGAGGGGATAGAGGAACATTTACAACTGAATCCTGACCATGATTACAGTTAGGATGCTGTAGCCAAAAAAGGGCAATCAAACATGAAATTCAGCCTGCTCTGAACTTCTGAATGTGTTTTTCATCTTCTTTTTCTGCTGTGCCTCTTCATCTAAATATTCAACAAACTTGGCATCCATCAGTCTTGAAAGATTATGATATCGTGTGCGATGCTGCATGCAAAGCACAAAGGCATGGGTAGATTACCTACCTACCTACCTACAGTATTTATATACCGCTTTTCAACTAACAAGTTCACAAAGCGGTTTACAAAGAAAATGGAAAAATAATAATAGCTAATTAAAAGCTAATGGGTCCCTGTCCCAAAAGGGCTCACAATCTAAAATGTTACCATTACCATATATACTCGTGCATAAGCCGACCCGCATATAAGCCGAGGCACCTAATTTAACCACCAAAATGGGGAAAACTTACTGACCCGCGTATAAGCCGAAGGTGGGAAATGCAGCAGCTACTGGTACATTTCAAAATACTGTAAAAATAAATACAAATAAAATAACATTTACAGAGTAAGCCCCATTGGCTCTAATGTGACTTACTTCTGAGAAGACCTGCCTAGGACCAAGCGTGTGGCTGCAATCCTATGCACATTTTCCTGGGTGTAAGCCGCATTGACTCCAGTGGGACTTACTTATGAGGAGACCTGCCTATGACCAAGCTGTGAGGCTGCCATCCTATGCACATTTTCCTGGGAGTAAGCACCATTGACTCCAGTGGGACTTATTCCCAGGAAAGTGTGCATAGGATGGCAGCCTCACAGCTTGGTCAGTCTCCTCAGAAGTAAGCCCCATTGACTCCAGTGGGACTTGTTTCTGAGAAGACCTGCCTAGGACCAAGCTGTGAGGCTGCAATCCTATGCACACTTTCCTGGGAGTAAGCCCCATTGACTCCAGTGGGACTTATTCCCAGGAAAGTGTGCATAGGATGGCAGCCTCACAGCTTGGTCAGTCTCCTCAGAAGTAAGCCCCACTGACTCCAGTGGGACTTATTTCTGAGGAGACCTGCCTAGGACCAAGCTGTGAGGCTAGCGCCTGCCCGCACTACTCCCCTGTTGGCTGAGGAGGCGCGCGGATGGGTGCTGGTTGTGGCACCCACCCACGTGCCTCTCCAGCTGGCCGGAGAGCCGCGTGAGTGGGCGCTGGTGGTCGCAGCTGCCTCCACGCCTCTTCAGTCGGCTAGGGGCGCTTGCAAGCACCTCCAGCTGACCGAGGATGCGTGCAGGCGGCTGCGACCACCAGTGGCAGCCATTTTGGGGCAAGCCTTGCGCTTCCCCATGTATAAGCCGAGGGAGCTTTTTAAGCTCCAAAAGATGGTTTAAAAAACTTGGCTTATACATGAGTATATATGGTAATATGAAGGATAGGCTGTTATCCAAGCAGCAAATCCCCCCCTTCATGCCACTGAAATAATCCAATGAAAAGGCAGAGCAGATATGATTGGTTCCAGCTGCATCGCAGAGCTGCGCTAAGGACAGGAGCTCACCTTGTCTTGTGGGGACCCAGGTCTCGAACCCTGGCCTACTGGTTAACAGGCACAGTGTCTTAACCACTTGTGCCACCCACAGCCCTAACACAAATATTCAACATGTTCCACATGAAAGCAATTTATTATATAATGTCCTACATTTTTCTTGGGTGTCCTACAATTTGGAAGGGGTTGTCCTCTTTTTTGGTTGTGAGTTATGGTCACCCTGACAGGACTAGCATGGATGGAGGACACTATGTTTGTACTGTATGGTGGTGGTGTTCTGGAGGACACTTGTTGGTGGCCTATGCTCCAGCTAAGGGTTACAGGAGGAGAGAGAGTGAGAGAGAAAAAAAGAGATAGATGACAAAATTATTTTTTAGAACAGTCACGACATGAACATGCTTCTCATTCAGGCAACTGCAACCAACACCATCCAAATTGTAGTGCAGCCAGGGCCACCCTTGTTACCACCATCATCTTGGGGGTGCCTCATGGACACCCTTCTACAGCCAGAAAGTTGGGGTGGGGTGGCCACCCTCTTTGTATACCATTGCCACCGGTGCAGCTACTGCTTCCTGAGTGCCATTTGGGGCCCAGGATGGCTGGAAATTTTGGCTACTGCCTGGCCCACCTACTGTATGGGCTTACTCTGATCAGTGCCAACTCTTTCACTGGCATAGACCTATTATGCTTAGTGGGTAGGAGATGGCTCAAGACAGAGGGATAACTTCTGCCAGCTGTCAGTGGCACCGAGATTTACCCCATCCTTTCCCATACTGGCCTGATCCCTACCTTGACCTCCCAGTAAAACTGCACCAGTGTCCTATCTGCAGGGCAGTCTCAGAGACATGCAGCTTTTCAGTCCTTGGACCAGTGGCAGAACATTATAGATTGATATGCTCAGGCATGTTCTCTGCTCAGAGGTCAGACATGTGCTTTTATTGTTGGTCTGTGCTTCAGCTTAGGTGAATTGTTATCACTGCTCCCATGGGTTGATATATGTGTATGGCCAGTTAGGAGGCATTCAGTTCTCCTGAACCTTCAGTGGGGCATTTTCTGAGACAGCAACTTCACCATGTCCATCTGATTACAGAATTTGACGGCAATCCTTTCTGGTCCATACTATCCTATTCTGGTCCTGATCTGCTTTATATACGAAATAGACTTCTTGATCTAGCCAACAACAATCCTTATGCCAGTTTTCAAACCCCAGCTTTGAGGCTTTATTCCGGAGCAGAGGAAGTTAAATATATGATATGTCAGTAGGCCAAAAAAACAATCAATCCATCACTTGTTTACCCATAATGTCTAAAGTATTGACAAGAGTTATAACTGGAAAGATTAAAAGCTGTCCCCCAAACAATTTAATATTGAGAGCTGAGCTTTGGACGTGCCATAAGGGAATGAGATTGCCTGACTTGCTTTGAGAAACTCGGCTTGAATAATGGACCTCTATGCGCTGCTGGAGAAAAGTGTTCTTAATTTTCTCACCACCAGAGACAGAAAAAGGGTTATGCACAACACTCACCAGTGGTGTAGCCAAGAGGTGGCAATTACACTAGGAGGGCAACAATCTGAGCTTGACACTCGTTGGCAAAATTGCACAAATCTTGACACGTATGAGTAATACCAGCATGTTATGTGTCATTGGAAAGGTCATTTAATAGAGAATGCAGTGGAATAAACTGCAAGGGATAAACTGGAATAATGCAGTGGAATAAACTGCAAGGGAGAATGCAAGGGAACAAATTGCAACTGTGAAAAGTTGTATCCAGTTAGCCATAAAATGAAAACACAACTTTCTTATGGAACAAAAAGTGGATTTTTGAAATTCAAAACTGAGAGCCAATGAGAGGATAATATGATACAGCATGGAACCAATAAGGTATTAATATGAATCACCTCTTACTCATTATACAGTTATCTCTTCCAACTGGGTAAAGAGGTACTTTTTCCAAGTTTATTCTGTATGGCATAACAAACACCATAATATATTATTGTCCTGTTTCTTTCACAATACACCACCTATGGCTCTTTGTTTACAGCTGAAGGATACCTTGCTTCTCTGTGTGAGTCTGAAACGCAAAGTGCAAGCAGACAAACATGACTCCTGAACAAATAGCTCCAAAGCATGCGGCAACCTTGACTTTTCAAGAAATGCGTGTTGCAAAGTCAACCTGGCTCTTCCACATTAGATGAGGATTCTGCATTTCATTTATATCCAGGTTTCTTGGATACTGGTCAGGAGAAAAGAGTCTTTATCCATGCAGTCAATATTTATTCCGGTCTCTGACAACATCCTGTAGGTGCTAGTTGTTTGGACTAAAATTTTGTTTGACAATGGTGTCAGAACCTTTTCCATGGCCCTTTTGTGTGTGTGCATAGTTCCGTAGTTTTATCTATATATATAAAATTGAAAAGACATTCACGCACCCACCCACTCACTCACTCACTCACTCACTCACTCATCAATGCCCTGCCAAAATTGCAAGGCCTAGAAGCGTGAAATTTAGGGAGAGTGTTCCTTCTGTGATGGAGGGATCCACTAAGAATCAGTTTTGGGAAATTCCAACCAGAAGGGAGTGAAATGGGGTGCAATGTGTTTTCCATTGAAGAATCCCTGACTACTTAACATGGAAGACTGACCAACATTCAGCCAATTTGGTGCTCAGTGTACTGGTGATGCACTTGGAAAGAAGATGCACAGGGGGTGATGGTGTGCATGGAGGGTGTTGTGCATGGGGGGTGTTGCGCATGGAGAGATGATGTGCATGGGGAGATGATGCACATTGGGGAGGTGATGCGCATGGAGATGATGTGTACGGGAGAATGATGTGCATGGAGGTTGATGCGCATTGGGGGACTGATGTCCATGGGGGACTGATGCGCATGTGGGTTGATGCACATGGGAAGTTGATGCGCATAGGGGGATGTTGCACATGGGGAATGTTTCACATGAGGGATTGATGTACATGGGGTTGATGCGGATGGGGAATGTTGCGCATGGGGGGTTGATGCACATGTGGGGTTGATGCACATGGGGATGATGTGCATGGGGGATTAATGTTCATGGGGGACGATGCGCCTGGGGAATTGAAGCTCATGGGGGATGAGGCGCATGGGGGATGATGCGAATGGGGGTTGTTGAGCATGAGGGTTGTTGCACATGAGGGTTGTTGCGCAAGGGGGTTGTGCATTGGGGGTTATTGCACATAGTGGGGATGATGTGCATAGGGGGGGATGATGTGCATAGAGGGGTGGTGTGCATGGGATGGATGAACATGGAGGATGTTGCACATGGGGTTCAAATCTTTGCTCAGCCATGATACTTCCGGGGTCAACTTGGACCAGTCACAATCTCTTACCTACCTCCTAAGGTTGTTGTGAGGACAAGAACCGTGCACATCACCCTGAGCTCTTAAAATGTGGCAAAAGATGAATAAATTCATTAAATAAATGTTTCTACCAAGTTTAGGAAACCCCACTCTCCTACCAATAGGGATCCTTACCCACTTTTCTGGCCATTATTGATACCTCGTTATCTATGGAAAATTTGAAATTTTATATACATGTAATCTGAGATACTGTGATCACCATAAAAATATTTAAACAGTAAATGCACAAGATATTAAAACCATTACAAAACAACAAAGAGCGTACAAAATATTATGTGAGAAATTATTGTGCTGTGGAAGTTGTGTGGAACTTTTGCATAATGGAGAAGATTTCCAGTAGTATTTGGGGAAGTAGTATATTCATATATGAAAAACATAAATTGAATTTATCAGTGTGCATAGCAAAATAGTGGGCTGTGGGCTGTGGGTGGTGCAAGCAGTTAAGACGCTGTGCCTGTTAAACAGCAGGCCAGGGTTCAAGACCTGTGTTGGCCCCACAAGACAGGGTGAGCTCCTGTCCTTAGCCCAGCTCTGCAATGCCAGCTGGATCCAATCATAACCCAGGCTTTCGTGCTTCGCATGCAGCGTATGCAGCGCCAAGCACGATACCATAGTCTTTCAAGACTGACGGAGGCCTGCTAATAGCAATATCCTATTGACATTTTGTGGAGGAATGAAAAACTAAAAAATCTTCTTGAAAAGATGTGCATCTGTTTGGATTGTTGTTTTTAAAAACATTAAAATATTGTTATTTTTTCCTAGCAAATCTTATTTTAACGGGGCAAGGAAGGAAACACACGTGGCCGAGGGCAGTGAAGTGCAGCAGAACCTGAACTGCACATTTCCGCAGAATAATTTCATAACATTACTTGTGCTGAATTTAGCAGGGAGTAAAAACTACACCAAAACAAATACAGAGCTGTGGAAGGAAAGGGTCAGCTGTTGTAAAATTCCGATATCTCTCTTTCCCCAAATGGGATGCACGTGATGCTCCATCTAGCCAACTCCGTCCTCTCTGAGAGCACCGTGTTATGGAAAAGTGCTGAAAGTTGAATTTTGTTCAAATCAAAAGCCTTGGAGGTATCTGCCTGCAGAAGTAGCATGCTCTGATTACAAACAGCATACTGGTCATAGGGAAGGATGCAGGGGGAGCCATTATCTCTGGATGAGGAACGGCTTAGAAAAAGCTTTTACCTTGTTGCCAGAAAGTGTGAGCGGTAGGAGTTCCAGAGGATTTCGAGCTAGCCTGAGAAAAACACATTTTATCATCAAGCTGAGTGGGAAATTACCCAGATTGCAAGTGACGGTAAAAAAATGGAGACATCATACTATATGAGAAAAAAAACATCAAAAAGAATAGCAATGAAAATGTGGATCTCTCACTCCCCATTTCCAAAGTTTTCTAGCTTTATATTACTACTTGGGGTGTTTCTTTGTGTTCTGTACTCCTCTCTCTCTCTCTCTCTCTCTCTCTTCTCTGAGAATATGGCCAAGATAATTTCAGTATGATTATTTTCCACGGGAGTGAATACATGGCTGATGATGACCATTATGTTTAATGCCGTCAGTGTGCATATCATAGAACCACACTCTCTGTTTCAGGAAAAATGAAAAAGTCAAGACTTTACTCCTAGTTTTTTCACTTGGTGGAAAAGGAGAGCAAAGAATACATGCATGCAAACATACGTACACACGGTGAGTCCTCAGTATCTTCAGTGGGGGAGGAAGGGTGGTCTGTGCTGGGTTCCACCCTTGAGTGGGTGACAACCTGGGGGGTGATGACCAACACCTCAAAATCATGGGGGTTCGAAACTCATCATGTTATGTACCACTGGATTTGTATTTTTCAGCAAAATCCAATGCAAAAAAGCTTCGAAATATCTCCTTCCTATCAATGCAAAAAAACTTTTTAAAATGCATAGAGCGCTAAGGAAAATAAAACTGGGTCATACCATACCTTTACTTGTGAGTAGGAGAACATGCCTCAGTCTGATAGAATGGGCAGGCTGAGAGGAATCCATTGCTCCCAGGATGGTCCTGATCAGGGGTGGGCCCAGCCTGGCCCAAGAACCGGTTCTCTGGAAGTGGGTGGGGCGAGGGGGTGGGGCCAGGGCCAGGGGGCGTGGCCGGGGAGGTTTTTAATTTAAAAATTAAAAATTAAAAAAATTAAATTACTTACTTCTGAGTAGACCTGCATAGGATGGGGCTCTGAGGCTGCAATCCTCCCCACACTGGCCTGGGAGTAAGTCCCACTGACTATATTGGGACTTACTTCAGAGTAGACCTGCATAGGATGGGGGCTCTGAGGCTGCAGTCCTCTCCACTCTCCTCCCTGGCCGGCTGAGAGAGGAAGGGAGAGCGTGGTGGCGCCTAACCGGACCGCATGGTTGTGGGCTCCCCCCACCGCTGCCGGTTTGCCAGCAGCAGGGGGGTTGGAAGATCCGGTCCCCCAGAACCGGAGCGAACCAGCCTTTGCCCACGCCTGGTCCTGATCCAGTGAATCCCCCACAAATCAACTCAGAAGGAAGTCCCTGATAATTGCATTGAGCTCTATAGAATGGACACTGATGCAATCCTAACAGATTTATGCCAGCCTAACACACCTGGCATATCTTCCTGTGGTGGTGTAGGGAGATTGGTGTATGCCTCTGCAGTGGCCAAACCCACCCAGGAATGGGACAGAAGACCCTTACAGCACTTTTGTGACACCTCCTGGTAAGTACAAGACTTAGGTTGCGGCTTATACAGACCCAAGCAGATGTTAGGATTGCAGCCTCAGCTACAAAGCTGTGTTTACTTGCAAGTAAGCAAATGTGCCTTGGCCCATGTTCAGGTCAGATACCAAGGAATACAAGGCCACCAGAATTGTCACAATCCAGTGAAAGTAGAGCTCAGCAAGTACTCCAGAAGGAAGCCTCACCCCTCTCTCCAAAAAAGAATAAAACAGAAGCTATGGGTACAATCCTAAACTAGGCCGACACAACTCATCTGTCCTCCCATTCCTGTTGTGATGTATAGAGGCAAATGCATATGTCACACACCCAGATCAGCACAAGATTTATGCTGGGGTTTAGGCCAGCCTAACTGGAGATTAGGATTGCAGCCTTAATTGGTAAGGTGACTTGGTAAGACTGGGTGGCTCAGTGGGGAAGACACTGTGCTTATCAGTCTGAAGGTTGGCAGTTTGTGTCTCCAAAATGCCACAAGGTGGTAACAAAAAACTTGTGGTTTAGACAGCGACATGTTTTAAATATAAGAACTTCAACTGAACTGGTAATGTGTACGGCTAAAAGCCTTACTGATCTTGTGTGTTGCGCTCAGGCTATGGAGAAAATTCACTCGGTGGGCTGGGTTCCCCTTATTTTATTATTTGTGTTTAATTATAATTTTTAGTGTATAATTTTAACTTTGTAATTAAAAATTAAGAGGAAGAGTGGTATAAAATAATGAAAACATTAATTAATATTTAATTATATTAATTAATTAATACTGATAATTGAATAATTTTAAAATATGGAGGTGTTAAAAAATTTATGGGCACCACATGGCAAATGACCTAGCTAAGCCACTGGGCTTTTTAAGTATGTTAGGATAGGGATATGTCTATAACAGAGGGACAGAACAACCCACTTGTCTCCCCATTAAAACGGTGGCATAGAGAAGGTGGTGCATGTCTGTACACTTGCCTATCCCTCCAGTAGTGGTAGAGACATGCCTAATGACAATTTTATGACAACCCCAGGTCAGCACAGGACTTATGGTGGCCAAACTGGGTGTTAGGATTGCGCTGTGATGCTCCTTTGGATATTATGTCGCCTGCAATTGCCCTCCACTTTCCCAGCCTTTCAGACAAGAAGGGGTGCAGCACATTATGCCTGAATATTTATCACTGTGTTTCCATCTGAGTGACATCCTACTCAAAGAGCAAATGTACAGCGGTGAAGAGAGGTCAGCGCAAAATGATTCCACTTGCCCTGCACAAAAAGTAGCTTGTGCAGTAAACACATAAAAGCAGGTTGTTAAAAGCTGCCGTGGTTCAATTTGGAGACCAGGCTGGGTTATTAGCATGTAGCTTCTAATCTTTCTGGAGCGGTATTGCTTCATTTAGAAAGCTCAACAACCAGTCATTACTGTTGGGCAATTTTATGAA
The DNA here is from genome assembly GCA_030015325.1 of Cryptoblepharus egeriae. Taxonomy (NCBI): domain Eukaryota; kingdom Metazoa; phylum Chordata; class Lepidosauria; order Squamata; family Scincidae; genus Cryptoblepharus; species Cryptoblepharus egeriae. The sequence continues at coordinate 259,047,468 of JAREYC010000001.1, forward strand.
TTAGCTCACAGCCATAAGTTGGCGCAATTATGGAAGGATATATTTACCTGTAACCAAGTCCGACAGAACATGATTGTGGATCTGATTAAAAGCATACCAAAATGCTTGGAAGGGAGAAATGTCATTTGCTGTGCAAGGAAGAGCTGGAGGAATGTATGTCTTGGATAACCATTCCTTTAACCCTTTGATTGGCATAGAGGGGGCACAAACTACTCCTAACCAATTTAGACCAGCACAACTCATCAGTCTCCACATTCCTGTAGTGGGGTGGGGAGGCCAGCATACATCCATGAACTGGTTTACCCTCCCTTGGAGTGTCACAGAAGTGCATTACAGCACAATGAGAAATGTGCAAATGACTTGTTCCAGGATTTAGGCTGGCTTAACCGGAGTTATGATTGCAGCCTATGTTTAGCAGGCACCTGAATACTCCATGCAAAAAGTTCCTCCAGTTTGGAGCCAGGGATTTGCCTCTGTTTTGCTCCCCAAACCAAGAATGGCCAAGAATGGGGAAAGAGATGTGCTGCTTGCACACTGCAGTGAGCCTTCCTGCCAAATTTAGGGAGCAATCCTAAGCAATTTCGGCTGGCCTAACTCAGTCAGTATATTCCCATGGTGGTGTGGGGAGGTTGGTGTATCCCTGTGCACTGTGTAATGAATTTGGGGTAAAATGGCTCATCAATAAATTGGTTCATCAATTTGAATATCAATCAATGAAAAGATGCTCAGATTAATGTCCTGTGCTGGCCTGGGGGTGTCACACAAGTGCTGAATGGCAACTCTAAACAACTCTAGGGAGGGTTATGCCTCTGCACACCCATGAGCTGACCTCCCACACCACCACTAGAACAGGGAGATAGGTGAGTGCAAGGTTAGGCCAAAATTGGTTAGGATTGTATCCTTAATCTGTAAGTAACTGGTGGATGTCACTGCAAGTTACTTTCAGTGATGTCTCCAAGTGTGGTTGCAAGTGGCAAGTCAGAGAAGCAGTGTTGAGAAACTGGTCTAAATTAAATCTAGGGCTCAATCCAGAGTAACTAAGGGAAGTCCTTGCTCCGGTATAAGAACAATTTGGTCTGGATTGCAATATGAATTTCCCATAGGTTTTCACTAGGTGGTGCAGTAACTACGGGTGCACGTAATGTCTCTTACGTGCTCCCGTAGTTATTCTGGATTGTAAGGCTAGTCTTCATGAAATTTAGGAAGGGAAATGGACAGTGTAAGTCTGTGCATGTGAATACTTAAATACCACTTCTCAAAATGAGTAATTCACAATCTGTTTACACAGTGCAAATTTAGCGAACCAATATAATAGGTTACTACCTGGCTCACTACTATCAATAAGGATTATAGCTGTTAAAAAGGATTCCAGGTCATTTTGTAATGATGACCACAAAATGCAGGCCAACAATTCAAAAAGGGGTTTAAATGAATCAGCGAAAGAGACTGCTTCTTCCAAGAATATGCTGATGGTGACACATTGGTTCAAAATGTTCTCGTCAAAAATTGCCCTCCTTTAAACCATTTGCAAATTACTTTTTGCAAAGCAGTTGTTTGCAGCCATTAGCAACTTCAGGAGTTTGTATGTGCACATGTTTGTATGTGCACATGTTTGCCAGAAGAGTGATTTTCAGTGGGAAACTTGCAGAGGGAAACCCCCCTCCTTGTGTGCTTTAGGACCAGAGTGCTTTATGGCATGTTTACAGCACTACCTACCTACCTACCTACCTACCTACCTACCTACCTACCTATCTATCTATCTATCTATCTATCTATCTATCTATCTATCTATCATAAAAGTAAAAATGTAAATGTAATATAAAAATAAAATTCTAAATGTAATATGTAGATTATAACATAATATAAACATTTATCTATAATAAAAATAATAAACCTAAATCTATTCAACCCAAGTCAAAATGGGAACAATTTCTAGCCAGACTCAACATTCCTACTGTCAACCTACATTCAAATCAATTCTGTTTCTATTGATCTGGCATCAGTCAGGCTATGCCAATCTATGGTGATAAAGAATTGGGAGATAATATTTTATTATAGTGAATAAATGCACTGTAATGATACAAAATTAAGACTCATATCCAGCAAAGCTTTCAGGGAAAGATGGCCTGGACCTCAAGCTATACAAGATATATCTATATCTATCTATCTATCTATCGATCTATCGATCGATCAGTAGATAGATAGATAGATAGATAGATAGATAGATAGATAGATAGATAGATAGATAGATAGATAGATAGATAGATAGATCGATCGATCGATCGATCGATCGATGTCATCATATGCCACTTGAGACCTGCACAAGTTAAAAAGGCTGTCAGATACTAAGTTGACCTGCAATTAAGACACTATGACTGCTGAACAGGCTGATGTCCTTGGAGGGCTGTCAATGGTGGATGGAGAAAAGGGGTTGTTCCCAGAGCAGGAGCCCACTGAAATTGAAATGGAAGGTGAGAGTTCAACGTGACGCAGGGCACATGGCCATGGTCAGAAATGTAAGAGGAAGAAAAATGAAAAAGCTGTTAGTACGGTGCTTGGAGATGCCCTTGGGAGCCATTGGAAATTTGACTGGTTGCCAGTGAAAATTCTAGGAATGCCAGATGCTTTTCCACATTCATAAACATTTGGCTGAGCCGCACAAAAATGTAGACCTGTTTCCCCTGTAGAGACCGTCTGTGGAAAATGAACGGAGGTCAGAACATGCAGTAATGTCAGAGCTGTATTCAACTGGGAATGGACAAGGTTTCGATGAGAAATCTGTCATGGGGACTCATTGTCCGATCATAAAATCCCAAACCCCTTTGGTTTAAGATAACATTCAGGCGATTGCAAATTGACTTATCCTTTAAAACAAATGGAAATGATAATTTAAGGCATGACTCAAGTTATATACCAACAGTATTTTTGGAATCACCTGGCATGACAAAGTCTCAAATGACACAGTATTGGAACGTGCTGGAATCTCTAGCATGTTCACACTTCTGAAACAGCGGCGTCTACGCTGACTTGGGCATGTCGTGAGAATGGCTGATGGTCGGATTCCAAAAGATCTCCTATATGGAGAATTAGTGCAGGGAAAGCGCCCTAGAGGGAGACCACAGCTGTGATACAAGGACATCTGCAGGAGGGATCTAAAGGCCTTGGGAATGGACATCAACAGCTGGGAAACCTTGACCTCTGACCGTTCAGCGTGGAGGCAAAAGACCCAGCATGGCCTTCTCCAACTGGAAGAGACACTTGTTCGGCAGGCTGAAGCAAAGAGACAGACCCGAAAGCAGCGAAACCTGGGACCTGGGCAGGGGACGGAATTTATTTGTCCTCAGTGTGGAAGGGATGGACACTCTCAAACTGGCCTCTTTAGTCACACTAGATGTTGTTTCAGGACCTCCAATCAGAGCACGATACCATAGTCTTTCCAGACTGAAGGATGCCAGTAATAATAACTCTTATTCATGTCTGCTCGGTAGTCTGCCAACTTCACTGTATTGGCCACAACTATTTATTTTTATTTGCTAGTTTATTTTATTTATTTATTTATTTATTTATTTATTTATTTATTTATTTCCAGGTCTTTATGAATTTCAGCCTGACAGCCCAATCCGATACATGCCTACTCAGAAGTAAGTCCTGTTATGGTCAATAAGTCTTACTCCCAGTAAGCATATGCTTTCTATTTTAAAAAAAACAGATTTAATAGGAAAGGACTGATAGAACACAAGAGGAGAAATCTTCATTTTAATCTGTGTTTCTTCAAGAGCAGTTGTATAGCACCCATGTCACTCAACTTTGTGCACTATGTCACTCAACTACACTGTTGTAGTGTTTTTAACCCCAGGTTAGGCGAAGCTGGGATTTGAATTCCACGTGATTTTGTTTTTGCTCCCTCTCTGCAAAACAGAGAGGTTTTGTTTTGTTCCCTCTCTTTTGCTCCCTCTTTTGCTCCAAGGGGCCTGCCCCTCCTAGTACCTTCCTAGTTCTAGGTGCTGCTTGAAACCCCCCAGTCACTTTTCCAGCTTCTTGTGTGGGGGGCAGTAGTGAACCCCCTGGCAAATTTTTACCACCTTCGCCCCTCCTAAGCTGACTTTTGGAAGTTTCTTATTTCCTTTTAGCCTGCATTTTACTGACCATTTCCTCTTCACACATTTGATTGCTATCTATGCACATGCTAATGAACAAGTCCTCTTTGCCTTAAGGGAGGATTCTCCCATTGTTCATGGGGTTCATGGGGTTCCTGACCCTGTCCTGACCCCATTGATGCATGTGCGAATATGATCTGCCAACCTTGCACCTCACTGTGCCAAAGCATCTCTATTGCTGAACTTCCCAACAGAGTGAGACAGACTCTACTGTGCCTATATTTCCAGTTCAGCTCATAATTAACGCTCATATGTCTTTCTTTTTCATGAAAACATAAGGCAATGTGGAGGTGGGTATTAATTTTGAGTGATTTTCATTTTACTTGATGTATGATTAATAAATGAGGATGTTTGAATCAGATTTCGATTATTGTCTCTTTGTACATCCTAATGAATGTCACTTAACACATTAAGAGTGTCACAATTGAGTTAATTAGGTGCTTATGACAGTTTTCTAACAGTGGCATTTTTTGCGCATGCCTCCCTACCGGGGAGTCACACAGCTTCGCCTAACGTGAGGGTTAACACTTTTTTTTGCCTTTGACAATGCCACTGAAAGGAAGTGGCAAAACATCAGAGTCTAAAAATAAATTTTTAATGGCTAGCAAACCTGAGAATACATACACAACAGTAAGATAATGAATTCTTCAGTTATTCACAAAAAGCATAGGAGAAACTCATCAGGTGCAGTATAAATATACTTGTCTGCTCCTCTACGCCTCTATGGCGGTCCTTTGCCTCTATTGTTCCCTCCCCACCCCTCAATCCAGTTTGGATGTGCAGGTGGGGATCTGAAGAACTGGCATCCATGTGGATTTGCCCCACCATTAATGCTGAACCATAGTTCACTACCCCTTTGCTATGGTACCTATAATTCACTTCCACAAAATCAGGACATGACCCTCTGCCCCATTTGCCAGTATGTGAACACAATCCCCCCCAAATGGGGACTGTCCCTGTTTTCTTGGAACATATGACAGTGGAGGGCTCCAGCAGGTTCGCACCTACTCTATAGAACCGGTTGTTAACAAGAGATAGGACATATAAAGTTTTAAAATAACCATTTAAAAGTGGCTGCCAGATGGGCATAGAACCGGTTGTTAATTCCTTTGAATCTCATCACTGATGACAACCCTACCTTTTGCAGGCTCCCCAGATGCAACTGGAACCTCATACTAGTTGTGGCTACGACATTTCCTGAGCAAGGCTCACAACGCCTTGTAGAGCTGTTTTCAGCTGACTTTCAGTTTTATATCATTTGAGGTTTTACCCAAGGTGACCCAGGGTGAAATCCAGAGTAACTATGGGAAGTCCTTGCTCCGGAGTAACTATGGAGAGTCTTTACTCTGGATTGCAATATGAATTTCCCATAGGTTTTCCATAGGTGGTGCAGTGACTACAGATGCACGTAATGTCTCTTACGTGCTCCCATAGTTACTCTAGATTTTGCCCCATATGTCTTTAACTAAAAGAGAGGACAAGGTCTCCCAAAATGTAGAACATCCAAGAAAAACATAAGACATGAGAAAATAAAAGCTAAATACACTCATGTATTTTGCTTTCATATTGCTAATTTAAACGCTATATCACTAATTAAATTTCAATTTATTAAATATAATTTATTACATATAATTTATTATTTACAAGAATAACAAGAATATATGCTACCTGTTCACAAAGAAATGGAGGACAAGATTTTTTTCCAGGACACAAGGCTGAAATCCAGGACATGTCCTGGAAAACAAGGGGATATATTGTCACACTGGGTTTTACCACACATGTGGTGGCCCATGGCCTCCCCAAGGCTCAAAGTCTCCAGACACAAGGTTCTGGTTGTTTTAGGGGGAGTGGTGGACCCTGAAAACAGTTAATTTTTTTATCTGCAGTTTTGAGTACCCGTGGGGTGGGGGATTGGAAATGGAACCTATGTGGATAAAGAGGTTAGACCTGTATTGCTTATTTGTTTAAATTATATTTTAATATATTATGCACTTTATTTTGGAATTGTAAACCACCTTGGACATTTCCTCTAGCATAGGAAGTATGGGTAATGAATGAATGAATGAATGAATGAATGAATGAATGAATGAATGAATGAATGATCCAAACCTCCGGTTAGGTCAGTACAAGTCCCTTGCTGCCCTGGGGGTTGTCGCCAAAGTGCCATAAAGCACTTCACCACTCCTGGGGGGTTAGGCCAGTGCACAGACATGCAGTGGCATCTACTGTACTGGATTTTTAGGATTGTGCCCTATATGAATGATTTTTAAACATTATAAGTCTCCAACCTCTCTCTCTCTCTCTCTCTCTCTCTCTCTCTCTCTCTCTCTCTCTCTCTCGTTATTCTATGTGACTCTTGTTTTAAGCAAGTTTGGCCACCTCCAGCATATTCTATAATGAATTTGGGGTTGGAGGAACAAGAAACATTTTGTCTGACCAGAGTGTTGGACAGAGACCCCCTTCACAATATTTGCAACAGGCATATGTTCTCATTAGTGTGGAAATTAATTTGATGAAGGTCAGAACTTTGGAAAGCATTGCTGTAAAAAAAATCCACAAAGCAGAAGCGGAAAGAATACAGTGAGCTATGATCTTATTTAATAGAACTGAGTGTCTATTAATGTGCATTTTGTACATGGCCTTCTGTGATCTGTTCTTATTTTCCCTTCTGCTTCCCATCCGAGGGGGAAATTGAGAACCATCACATCCATCACAAAGAAACCATCAGCAGTAATATCCTTACTTTACACCTGATATCTTCTATATATATAAAAGAGAAAAGTCACTCACTGACTCACTGACTCATCACCGCCCTGCCAAAACCGCTGGGCCTAGAAGCGTGAAATTAGGGGTGGGTGTTCCTTCCGTGACTGAGGGGTGCACTAAGAACCGGTTTTCGGAAATTCCAACCGGAAGGGGGTGAAAAGGGGCTCAACACTTTTTCCTCCCTATACTTTGCATTGAGAATTGCTGACTCAGCAACATTCCTCCCCAACTGCTGGGCCTGAAGCATGGAATTCTGGGAGTTCCTTCTGTCACCTGAACTCCCACCAAGAACCATCTGGAGACATTTAACCCTTCAGGGGCTGAAAAGGGGGCAACCTGTTTCTGTCCTTTACTTAACATGGGAGACTGACCAACATCCAGCCAATTCGGTGCTCGGTGCCAGTGCACTGGGGGGATGTTCGGAGGAAGAGGTTGCACTGGCGAGGATGCTGCGCAGGGGGGGAAGTTGCGCATGGGAGGAAGTTGCGCATGGGGAGAAGTTGTGCATGGGGAAGTTGCGCATGGAGGAAAGTTGCTCCTGGAGGAAAGTTGTGCATGGAGGAAAGTTGTGCTCATGGAGGAAAGTAGTGCATGGGGGAAGCTGCGCATGGGGGAAGTTGCCCATGGGGGTGATGAGCATGGGGAAAGTTGTGCATTGGGGGGGTGATGCGCATGGGGGATGATGCGCATGGGAGGATGATGCACATGGGCGGAAAGTTGCACATGGGGGACGTTGCTCATGGGGGAAGTTGAGCATTGGGGAAGTTGTGCACAGGGGATGTTGAGCATGGGGGAAGTTGCGCATGGGGAAGTTGCGCATGGCAGGAAGTTGTGCATGGGGGGATGATGCGCATGGGGATGATGTGCTTGGGGATGATGCACATGAGGGAAAGTTGAGCATGGGGTGATGAGCATGGGGAGAAGTTGCGCATGGGGATGATGTGCATGGGGGAAAGTTGTGCATGGGGATGGTGCGCATGGGGATGATGTGCATGGGGGATGATGCACATTGGGGGATGATGCACATGGGAGGATGATGTGCATGTGGGGAAGATGCGCATGTGGGGAAGTTGTGCATGTGAGGAAGTTGCGCATGGGGAAGTTGCGCATGGGGGATGATGCAGATGGGGGACGTTGCTCATGGGCGGAAGTTACGCATGGGGGAAGTTGCGCATGGGGTTTTGATGCGCATAGGGCGTTGATGCGCCATGGGGTATGGAGTATGGGGAAATGTTAGTCCCGCAACACGGGTACACTTTTTGCTAGTATATTAATAAAACAACAAGAGTGTTTTGGAAAGGATTAGTTATTTGTTGAATGAAAGGAATATTTCTGACAATAAATCTTGCCAGCTTCTGTGGGACATTTCAAAGGACATTTTTAAATTAAGGAAAGGGTGGTTGGGCAGCTATATCCCCTCCTGAACAAACAAACTTTTTGGTCAGTAAATAATACCTCCAATTCCCTCCACCACCACCCTGATCTTAACTAACAACATGCCATAAATACTGCAGGTGGAATTTTCCATGTCCCATTCTAATTACTTTGTTAATGTGATTTTCCACATGAAAATGGAAAGCATAATAAAAAACAAGAAACTTACTACGCATATGAGAATCATTTTTAATGAAAACACAAGGGAAGGAGCATGCGGTCGTATAGCTATCAGATTTTTTTCCTCCTAGTGATGCAGTTCTAGATTGTAAACCTGCATGTATGATAGAGCCACATATACGTCTGGGAAATAAAACATAAGATCAAACTGCATAACATAATTCTTAGATGCAATAACTGACAACAACGATGAGTTCAACCCAGTGTCAGTCATACATGTGAATCAAGAAAGGGACTATACAGGTATCCCTCGTTATCCACTAGGGTTCCGTTCCGAAACCTCTTGAGGATAAAAAAAAATCAGTGGATAACAAAAAAAAATTGAAGAAATAGATTTAAAGGTTTCTTACTCCTCCATAGCTGCTAATGGAATAAAGTAGTGTCTTAATACCTGCAGGGGTTTGATTCTTAGACTAAAAAATGGAGTGATTGTTTGCCTCTCTACAAAAGCAGAGTAGCAGTTTTTATAACTGTGATTGACAGTGACCATTTGTGTTGAGTCAAATCCATGTATAAAAATTTGTGTATAACAAGGCTGGATCTGTAATTCTATGTCAGAACACCCGCTTTGCAGATTGTTCAGTGCCAGTTTGCGCTGGTCCCTGTGACAAGGACCAATTCTGGATCTCCTCCTGAACTACCTCCTCCTTCTAAGCTAACCCACTTCTGCAGCTGTAGTCACCACTGGAGTTTGAAATGCCAGCCAAGTCAGGCCCTCCTTTGGTGCAGGCTCTCACCTAGCTGACTGCTGAAACTTAGCATCATAGAGAGCGCAATCCTAACCAATTTAGGCCAGCCTAACTTACCTGGTATATCTTCCTGCGTTGGTGTGGGGATGTTGGCATATGCTGTGCACTGACCTACAGGAGCGGCACACACGTGTTTTACGGCACTTTTGAGACACCCCCAGGTCAGCACAGGATTTATGCCAGGGCTTAGCCAGCCTAGCTAGAGATTAGGACTACTGTTTGAAGAGGCCTAGTAGGTCCAACTCCCTGCCTCCACTTCCTCTGTGAACAGTTGAGATTCAATCTTCGTTTTGTCCAGTTAAAAGCTTCTTGGGTAACTGGTTTGGGAAGGACACTTTTCCTGAGACTTGGAGAACCGCTGTCAGTAGCTATGGTTGCAGTGGGCTAATAGTATACAAATGTTGCAGCTGCTTGTGTTCATGTAAAATTGCTTTGTGTCATAGTATGTGTGTGACACTTATGTATGGATGTGTGTGTGTGCAAGTGTCTTGGTACAAATACAAGAAATGAAAAGTGCTATAGTATAGCGACTAGACATGCTAGGCTTGTAGAATAGAAGCCAACATTCAAAACCCCAATCTATATATATAAAAGAGAAAAGTCACTGACTGACTGACTGACTGACTCATCACCGCCCTGCCAAGGTGATGAGAATCTAAGACTAAAAAATGTTTTAGTCTAAGAATCTAGGTGGGCCTAGAAGCGTGAAATTCGGGGTGGGTGTTCCTTCCGTGACTGAGGGGTGCACTAAGAACCGGTTTTCGGAAATTCCAACCGGAAGGGGGTGAAAAGGGGCGCAATGCGTTTTCTTCCCTATACTTTGCATTGAGAATTGCTGACTCAGCAACATTCCGCCCAACTGCTGGGACTGAAGCATGGAATTCTGGGAGTTCCTTCTGTCACCTGAACACCCACCAAGAACTATCTGGAGAAATTAACCCTTCAGGGGCTGAAAAGGGGGCAACGTGTTTCTGTCCTTTACTTAACATGGGAGACTGAACAACATCCAGCCAATCTGGTGCTCAGACCCTGGTGCACTGGGGGATGTTGTTCGGAGGAAGAGGTTGCGCTGGCGAGGATGCTGCGCATGAGGGGAAATTGCGCATGAGGGGAAATTGTGCATGGGGGTAGTTGCACATGTAGGAAAGTTGCGCAGGGGGGAAGTTGCACATGGGAGGAAAATTGCACATGGAAGTTGTGCATGGAGGAAGTTGCGCACGGGGGAAGTTGCGCACGGGGAAAATTGTGCACAGGGAAAATTGCGCATGGGGGAAGTTGCGCATGGGAGGAAGTTGCGCATGGGGGAAGTTGCACATGGGGAAAAAATTGCGCATGGGAGGAAGTTGCGCATGGGGGGAAGTTGCGCACGGGAGGAAAGTTGCGCATATGGAAAGTTGCGCATATGGAAAGTTGCGCATGGGGAAGTTGCGCATGGGGAAGTTGCACATGGAGGATGATGCACATGGAGTAAAGTTGCGCACGGGGAAAGTTGTGCACGGAGGAAGCTGCGCACGGAGGAAGTTGCGCATGGGGGGAAGTTGCGCATGGGGAAGTTGCACCTGGGGGAAGTTGCGCCTGGGGGGAAGTTGTGCATGGGGAGAAGTTGCGCATGGAGAAAGTTGCGCATGGAGAAAGTTGTGCATGGGGTTTGATGCATATGGGGAAGTTGCGCATGGGGGGTTGATGCGCATGGGGTAACTTGTGCATGCTGGGTTGATGCGCATGGGTGAAGTTGCGCTTGGGGGGGTTGATGTGTATGGGGGAAGTTGCGCATGGGGGGTTGTTACGCCTGGGGGAAAGTTATCCATGGGGGGTTGATGCATATGGGGGGATGGCATACGGGGGAATTTTACTCCTGCAACGCGGGTACGCCTTTTGCTAGTTAACCATAAAGCCAATGTACATCCCATAAACATTTTCGTTTGCTCAATCCTTGTTGCGTACAATGTTCTCCAATACTGGGCACATGAAGGGGGCCCTTTTACTTTCACATTATGAAGAAGGATAAAAAGGACTTCCAATGCTGCCTTTCATCCAGCCGCTGCTAAGTCACCATCCTAACTCCCATACATTTTCTCTTTTTCTCCCAGAAGAGAAGAGGAACCACTAAGCCACTGAGGGGCCCAAGGGGAAAAAATGTAGGATATGACAAAATAAAAGCTAAAAACAATCATATATATTACTTTCATGTGGTTAGTTTATACATGATACAGTATTAGTTAATATTAAATTTAAAATTATTACATGCAATTTATTCCATATAATTTATTGATTCAAGAAAGCTACATGCTGCCTGCTTTCAAGGAAAAGGGGGAAATGAAAATTTTATCCAGGACAAAGGCCCCAAAAAGGACATGTCCTGGAAAAAGAGGACAAAGTGGTCACTCTGAAATACATCCTTCTTGTCTTTTTTTGGGACATCTAGTGCTCTGTTACTACTGCAACCCAGGAACTTGGAGTGTTGATAATTTGGCTTTCCTAGGGAACCTGCCACCCTGTTCTGTTATAAACTTCAGCAAGGTCATTATCCCTGGAAAAAAGTCACTTATAGTATCACTTATAGCAATCCTATACCTTATAGCAAGGGATAGGACTTATAGCAAGTCACTTACAGCAATCCTATCCCCACCTTCCTTGGAGTAAGCTCCAATGACTATAATGGAACTTACTTCTAAGTAGAAAGGGATAGGACTGGGCTCTAATGTTCCTTCAAATTTCTACAGATGTTTTGCCTGAGCAAGGATGATTTTGTAACGTCTGTAAAGTACTACATTTGCATTCTACTGTAAGCTTTTATATTTCAAATATTTTTTTCCTGTCTTTCCAGGACACAAGAGGTTGTATTGATTCTTGAAGGATTCTAGGCAGGGAAATGAGAAAGATTGATTCTGTTCTTGTCTCAGACATTTTCTTTGTGAACCTGTACATATTATTTAACCTCTCGATTTAACATTGCTATGCTATAGTGAGTGTTTTTCTTCTAGGATTGCCACAATATTGAAGGGGCAAAAAGGCATTTCAATACTATTCAGAGTTTCTTGGGTGCTTTTGAAAATATCCACAACTTTCTTTCCGGAGGCTGGTATGGGGAATATTGTTCCGGCAGTAGAATATGTACACATTTGTCTTTGTTATGCATGATAAAACTCTCCTTTTCAGCCCTGGCAATAAAGCGGTTGTGCTGAAAGTCCCCATATATTTTGTTCAGAGTGGAAATAAGGTCTTTATCCCTCTTTGGCTCAATAGAAGATAAAAGGAGATAGATGGGAAGGAGAGAAACAAGTTTAGCTGAAGACTCATTTCACAGAAGGAATATTTGTCTTGGTCATCCAGGCTTTAAGAAATGTATCTGCTTGTATCAGCTTGTATTTGCTATGCATATGGTACATGTGAGCACATGGAAACAAATCACATTCAGCTCTTTCCAAGTATTCATTCATTATTTGAGAGTGCAAACCAGTGCAAGTTTTGCAACATTTTGCAAGGAAGTGGAGGCTTGTCCCCTTCCCCATGGTAGGGCTGCAGCAGCCCAAATATGTTTACTCAGACTACCTCTAGGCACCACCAACTCCATGTGACAGTGGCATAGACTTGGCCTTCAGTATTAGTGTGCTGTTTGTGGCTTTTCTGCTTTGCTTGATTTCACTAGCAGGTGATTTTGGCTGCAGTTCAGAAGTGCACTGGGGTTACCCTATCTATACTAGGCTGGCCCAATTCCAAGATGGGCCACCCAGTTGCACCAGAAACATTTGGGTTGATGTCAGTTAACATAGGGTGGCCCAAGATAGATGGACCTGGGCCAGTGTAGCTGTGCCAACCTAGGCAGGAGAGGCATGTTCCGGGCATGTTCAGCATGGCCCAGAACAGTACAGTTAGGCTGTATCCAGAGCCGGTTTCCAGAGTATAAATGCCCTCTTCTTGCACCTCAGAGATATACCATCTAAGAAGAAGGAATAAATCTGAGTAGACCCATAGGGGTCCATGATAAGCCAGAATAAAAATGCAAATGTTGGCAAAATTTTGAGTTCTTGGCCAGCATAACTGCAACTCATGCCTCTCATCTTTAGGATATGGCACAACTATGACAGTCCACCAGCCTCAGGATACAGCACAACTCCAGCTGGCCACACCAACAAACCCATTACATCCACACTCCACTGCAGGTAGGTACTGCTGTACTGCAGTCTCATGCTGCAGCTGTGACTGGTTCCTTATATGGCAGGCACCACAGTGTGATCTGAGTGGGGTCTCCTTGGGAGCAAGCCCTCCTCGGGTGCCACTGACTTGGTGCCTACTGAGCATGCTCTGGAGCAGCTAGGGCAGCCCAGGATTCCTGATCCTCTGGATTCAGCCCAATGTTCTGCTCTGGGTACAGTCTACTTGGGGCAGCCCAACTAGGTCACTTTCATTGCCCTAACTCTGGATTGCACCATATTAAAACACACTGTTTGGTGCTTTTTGTAATTGTAAAGTGGCACAAATATTTTTTAAAAAGAAGCCACTAGTTTCATAGCAGTAAGTCAGCATTAAAGTGCCCCTGCTCATTAAAGTGCTCCCTTGAATTGAGAGTGTTGCCTTTGGATGTGGATGAAAGTAGGGGAGTCCACACATTTGGGCTTTTTTCCAGAAGCCAGGATGTTTGGACAGAAAGCATGGCTTGATTTCAGTTTAAAAAAATCTTTTTTTGTGCTTCAGTCATGGGGAAAAATAACCCCGTGGCGAGAATACTGCTGCTGACCTTTTTGACTTCAAAGTCAACTGCTACAACAATCCAGCACATGGGATTGCAGTGTTTTGGCTATTGCTACACAAAGGAGCCAAGTGGACTGTGAGGACATTTTTTTAAAAATCTGCAAGAAATTTAGCAAGTGATGCTTTTCAGCAAGTGCCAACCATGAATTTCCATGCTGGACAAAGCAATATTTGTTTAATTTCTGCCTGCCATGAAACGCTTAAAGCAGTGGTTCCCAAATCTTTTAGTTCCAGGATGCAATTTAAAAACAAAAATAAAAAATACTCTATTGGGACACAACTAGCTTAACTAGGACTTATTTATGTATTATTTACTAGATTTGTTTACGTATTTAGTTAGTTATTTACCTACCTACCTACCAATCTACCTTCCAACTAAAAAGAGAATATCCACTACTTTTTGGCTGACTCACTTCTAATGCTTACTTTGCACAGCCAGCCATAGTTGGTTCTGCTGCTATCTATCTATCTATCTATCTATCTATCTATCTATCTATCTATCTATCTATCTATCTATCTATCTATCTATCTATCTATCTATCTATCTATAATAAATCAATATATTTTAAATACATAAATTTATATTGTTTGCAAAAATTAAGAGTCTTAAGCATCTAAGATCTCACTTAAATTGAATCACTTCAAGCTCTTTGTCTCATGCTCAATGCACATCACTCTCTATCAAAGTGTGCCTTATTTCTACACAAGCAACCCTTTCCTTGATGTCTTTGTTGGCTGTAATTGCATCAAGACGGCTGGCTGCGTAAGTTCAGTTATTATGCTTTTAAAAAAGACCTAACTAGTCAATTAGTAGCCACCTTGGTGCCTATCCACATATGCTGACAACCTCCGTCGTCATTTGTTATTGTCATCACCTATTCTCTGCCTGTCCACTTTGCACATTTCCTGAGCCTTTCCCTAGAAATCCTCTTTCCTCCAGGGAGGGCCTGGCAGCTGTGTGACTCCACAGCCAACGTCTGGAATTGGCCTGGAAGGATCTGCCTCTTGTGTAGCGACTGCTGTCTGATGTGCCACTCATTTGTAAGGGCTTGTTCTGAACTCCATATTGGCAAGCAGTGGCAGCTGGGTTGAAAATCTGGCATGGGATCAGCATGCTGATGGATTGCGTGGCCTTTTGCGGTGACATTTCTCTTTGACCCCCACCCTACATTTCTGAACTTTTGCTAATAATTGGTTCTCTCTCTGTGTGTATGTAGAATGGCATCACAAGACATCACTGCAAAGAATTATTTGCTTTAAATCCTCCCTTTCATAAAATGCTTCGGGAGAAAACTACAATTATTTAAAAAAGACAGTTTTTGCATTAATGATAAGGCCATACCTGAAGTATCACATCCAGTTCTGATCGCCACATCTCCAAATGGACATAGTGGAAATGGAAAAGCAACCAAAATTATTACTGGACTAGGTAGAAATGCTGCCATGTTTGGGGCTCTCCACTTTGGAGCCATTCCAGGTGAAACACATAACCATACTGCTCTGTATGGCACACCCAGCCTGGAATGGCGCCAAATGGGTGAGGCTCCCTCTGACGGACGTCTCCACCCCCTCTAGCTACACCACCAATTCTGGCTACTTGGTGCGGTGAGTAAGCAAAGATTGTGATAGGCAACCTGAAGCAGAGTAATGGCCTCTCCTACCAATACCACCAATATACAGTGAAAGATGGCACAAAGCCTAATGATCACAGGTTATGTTTATGCATGAAAATCAGAATTAGGAATCAGTTAACATCTTGGGGAGATGTAAATTGGTCTGTATTATATTATAGAGTTTTGAATTCAATTCCTGTGTTTTGTCATCATTTTTACATACAGTTAATATTTGTATCTGAATATTTTTTGAGTTGTGGAACCAATCATCTGAGTTTCCTTTGTTTCCTATGGGAAAATCCGCTTCACTTAAAGAGTGTTTCACTTAAAGAGCATGCTTCTGGAACGAATTAAGCTCTTTATATGAGGCACCACTGTATATAGATAAGAAGGCTACATGCTTCCTGCTCAAAAGAAAAAGGAGGACAGTGAATATTTTTTCTAGGACGCAAGGCTAAAAAAGAGGACATGTCCTGGAAAAGAGGACATATATTCATCCTGGCAAAATGCTCATTGAAGAAGTCCACATGGAGAGTTCCTGACGGCTGGAAATGCGTTGGAGTTTTCCCTGCCCTGCAATAGAAGAAAGAACTCATTCTGCTTTGCTCTCTATCTTATGTCACACTGATTAATGATTCCACTGCATATTATATATACCTGGGGGCCCTTATTTCTTAGCCCCGTCGCCTCTCTACGTTTTAGGCCAGGCTTCTTAACAATTAGGTTTTCAATTAAGGTTTTCTTATATAGCTTTAAATTTAAATTAGAGGTCCTCTACGTTGTGAATTGAGGGCTTTGGTCCACAACCCAGGCTATTTCTTCTCAATTAGTGGTGGAGGTGAAAGGGCCTTATCAAAGTTTATTTGTTCATATCAAAGCACTTTTTTTGATCTTCTGAAAATGATTGGCAAACACACAATTAAGAAATTCCTGCTATGCCTTTTCCCCCAAAGGACAGAAAACAACCTGCTAGGGCCTATTAGCATTTCAATATATTTTTCCACCTCAGGAAATGGCTGGACTTCCCAGGCTAATTTAGTAAAAAATATTTTATGCACATGCACATATTTTACGCAATATGTTATCTACATTGCTGACCACATTGTAGACTAAGGAGGATTGCACGGATGGGCTAGGACTTGAGTGATATGGATTCGAGACATGGAAACACATGTTGTTTTTTAACAGACTCATCACATGTGCTGAAAATGTGGGCACTAGCTTTGGGGTTTTATTATTATTATTGTTATTTAAAAACTAGACTAGGCATGAGTCAAAACTCGCTTTAGCATGTGTTTGAAACTCATGTCCTTTACCTCTTGGTTCCCCCTTTTTCCAGTTCTGGGATTGGTAGAGATAAGAGGGAGTAATGGATTCAAGTAAGCTTATATTAGGCTGCAATCCTAAAGACACTTTCCTGGGAGTAAGACCCATTCAACACAATGGAGCTTATTTTGAGTAGATATAGGGAAAAATCCAGAATAACTACAGGGAGTCCTTGCTCCGGTGTAAGAACCATTTACTCTGGATTCCAACATGAATTTCCCATAGGTTTTCACTAGGTGGTGCAGTAACTATGGGTGCACGTAAAGTCTCTTACGTGCTCCCATAGTTACTCTGGATTTGGGGGATGGTTAGGATTGTACTCAATTATGTTCAATAGGTCTTATTCCCAGGAAAAGTGTCTTTAGGATTGCCGCCAAAAGCAAAAGCAAAAGCAAAGTCCTTGTTAAAGTTGCTCAAAAAGACACCAGTGACTCTTTTAGTAAAAATTAGTCATCGTTGACCATAAAGGTTTTTCTTTTCTGTTTTACTGTACAGTGTTTTTATTAATATTACAGTAATTCTGTTCAGTATTATATTACAGTGCTTTGAATTGGATTACATGTTTTGTCATCATTTTTACATACAGTTAATATTTTTATATGAATATTTTTGGGTTTTGGAACCAATCTTCTGAGTTTCCATTATTTCCTATAGGAAAATCCGCTTTGTATAAAGAATGCTTTAAAGACAAACATGCTTCCAGAACGAATTATGTTTGTATTACAAGGCACCACTGTATATGCATAATTTTTCCTCCAAAATCAGCGATGACGCACAAAGCAGTAGGACCTAGGAACGCGCATATCCCCTTTCTGTTCCTTTATTGTTCCCCTTTTGAAATGCTTAGTTTTCTTCAGAAGCTGCATCTGAGGAAGTACCATAAAAATTATGTCAGTGTTAGCTAGAGACAAGGGGCTGCAGTGTCTCAATGGTTAAATATGCTTTGCTTGTCAACCAGAAGTTTGGCAGATTGGCAGTTCAAAACCCAAATACAGCACAAAGCAGTGAGCTCCCTTTACTTGTCCAACTCCTTCCAACCTAGCTGTATAAAAGCATGTAAAAAGCAGGCCTCTGTCAGTCTTGAAAGACTATGGTATCGTGCTTGGCGCTGCATATGCTGCATGCGAAGCACGAAAGCCTGGGTTGGATTGTTATGGAGGATAGGCTGTTACCCAAGCAGCAAATCCCCCCTCTCCACACCCCTGAATTAGTCCAATGGAAAGGCAGAGCCAGTACAATTGGATCCAGCTGGCGTCGCAGAGCTGGGCTAAGGACAGGAGCTCTGTAAATGCAAGTAGAAAAAGAGGTACCGCTTTGATGAAAAGTAACAGCGATCCATGCGCTTTGGCATTTTGTCATGCTGGCCACATGACTATGGAAATTTTTTAGACAATGATGGTTCTCTGGCCTTAGTGATGATCACCACCCAATAGTAGGACATATTGTGGGGGACACTTTTAACTTTGCTGGTGACAAAATCCAAAGGCAACCAGATGTGGGAAAGTCTTAGTATTGGCATCCATCAGTCTCGAAGGACTATGGTATCATGCTCAATGCTGTATGCGAAGCACGAAGGCCTGGGTAGATGGATATGGAGGATAGGCTGTTACCCAAGCAGCAAATCCCCCATTCCAAGCCACTGAAATAGTCCATTGGAACGGCAGGACCAATACGATTGGTTCCAGCTGCGTTGCGGAGCAGGGCTAAGGACAGGAGCTCACCCTGTCTTATGGGGCTGACCCGGGTCTCAAACACTAGCCTTCTGGTTAACAGGCACAGTGTCTTAACCACTTGCGCCTCCCACAGTCTTACAAAAAAGCTTTGGTTCTCTTGTTTTTAATTTACTTTTTGAATTTCTTGGCCTTTAGCCTAAAAATAACCTTCAAATTCGTTTCAACTTTCCCTTTGGGGGAATTTCAAATGTCATTAAGCTCTTTCTCCAAAGAGCTCAGAGCGATCATTTTAGCCTTACAAAAAGATTGTCGTTGATGTCACTAGGGCTCCCATTTAAATGCCACTGTCACTGGCTCTTCTTGGGGAGTCGCTGAAACCTTCAGCGATGGTGATGAGCATATTGGCTACATGGCACTGTTTAGGAAGAAACCTGCCTGTCACACAGCAAATCGATAAGAATTCATTAGGAATTCAAAGCAGTCCCAGCAATCAGGAAGAATTCATTAGGGAGTGTGCAGGCGATGCCATATGTGGTTCTTTACCCATTCCGCCATCATTCGGCATTCGTTAAGTGTTTTATGTCGGGAATAATGAGCTGTGGAAACATTCTCAGCAGAAAATAATGGAATAAAAGTGCGTTTCCATATTGTAAATACTTTTGGGCAGAGGTTTTAACTGCTTAGCACGGGAGGTGATAGGAATGAGGACCCCATATCCCACCCCCATGCCCAGTCTTTGCTGCTTCAATACACCTTGATTAAGTCTCAAATTGGAGATGGGCAAACTCAAAAATGGGAATTTTTGAGTTCTCTCTGACTTTGCGGCTTTTAAATGTCAATGGTTTAATTATCGTATTGTTTCCGAGCGAGTACCATTGGTTCAGGAATGCAGCCACTTAACAACAGCTTTACTGTAATTGGATCTGTGCAAAAATCCCTCCTCATTTATCGCAGCAGACGTTTTATAGCCCTTTCTTCATTACCCAAAACCTCAAAATTTTGTCTCTTTTCCTTTAACAAAACATGTTTTTAATGGCCTTGACCCATACAGCCTCTGACCAAAATAATCTGCATCGGGTACCGTAAAGATTGAAGAAATACCAAACAGAAGTGGTGTATCCAGAGTGGTATGTGCAGGTGTGTGCAACCAGAGGTTCTCAAACTTTTTTGGATTGGGACCCACTCTTTGCACCACCAGGACCCACTTTTGGAATGGAAATCTGACTAGACCATTAATTTGAATGTGATGTCATTAACCTGAAAATGATTTCATCGCTAGAAGTGACATCATCCAACAGGAATAACATCAAATTGCATGAAGTAAATAAGTTGAAACAACAACCTAGAAGGTTAAGTATTTCCTCATATTGTTGGCTAGACTTGCCTAAAGTCACATAGTGCATTCAGGACAGTGGCATCACTAGAGTTTATATCTCCCAGTGTGGGTGGCCAGAGCATCATCCCATAATGGACCTCCTCCCATGCAGTGGACAGAGAAACGCCCCAAGGAGTGGGGATGGTACCATTGATTGTTAGACTATAGATAGAATTGTACTATAGATGTACCACTGATGGTTTGACTTTGATAGAAAAGATATATACAACAGAGATTGTATTTCAAGATGGTGCATTCTGCACAAAAATACATCATCAAATGATTATAATACATTATTCAAAAATACTAAAATTTTCAAAAATTTTGGCCTGTTGTGGTGTCATGCACCATGTGCATCACCCGATGTGGCCTGCATAACCACACACTCCTTTAGTGATACCACTGGAGGTGAATTTTTTTAAAAAGTTTCCTGATTCAAGCTAAGTATATGAGTTGCTATGCTGAACCAGCTTTCTGTGATGAAAATTCACAAAGCGAGATGGAAACTTCAAGTTCCAGATCATTACAAACCAAATAAATTCTAATGCATTTTGAGCCCACAAACTCTATCAGGGATGTACGTTATTCATAGAGGTCATGCTGGGGAAGACAGAATCCTCTAGAAATAATCCTAGACTATTCTGTGGAATATCCACTACTTTTTGGTTGACTCACTTCTAATGCTTACCTTGCACAGCCAGCCATAGTTGGTTCTGCTGCTATGCTATCCAGTGGCATAGCTAAAGGGGGTGCAAAGTACTATGTTTTGCAAGCACCATGCAAGCAGATCCTTCTCCTCCCCTACAGTGCCATTCTGGACAGTGGGAGCAAAACAGAGGTATATGCAGGAATTGCTTCCCCTTTCTTCTGTGCAGTGAATCCAGTGCAGGGAAACGTTGTGCCATAACCAAGTACAGTGCAATTTGGGGAATTATTTCTAATTTTTCTTATATTGGAAGCTGCATGTATCCAGTATCATTTGTTCTTTCCATTCTGAAGGACATTTATAAGAATGGCTGGCCTTAGGGAAGGGCAAACCCTGGCGTGGGGGCCATATGTGATCATCAGAGACCCCAGTTTCCAATGAACCCATGGCACATCAGAGACCGTTGGAGCCTATGCTGGCTTTTCACTGTGCAAGAGAAGTAGTAAACAGTTCATTGTTCCCATGTGATTCTACATGCCTACCTAATAATTCTCATGTGTATTATAAATCAGCTCAGTAAAATTCTTTCATTAACATAAATTCCATCTCTAATGTATTTCTTTATGTACATTTAATCAAATCTGAAATGTAAATTAATTTCCTGGCCCGTAATGAGGGGCTACAACCAAATGCGCCAAATGACCTCTTCTAGCTAGAAAGAAAGACGTCCAATCCGAAATTCACAAAATGGCTACTACTGCATCCAGTGAGGCCTCAGAGGTCACTGAAGCTGCAATCCTAACCTACAGATAGACCGGACTAAGCCCCAGCATAAGTCCTATGCTGACCTGGAGATGTCAGAAAAGTGCTTTAAGAGCTTTCTATGCCGCTCCTGGGGGATGGTTAGGCCAGTGCACAGCCATGCGCTTGTCTCCCTACATCACCACGGGCCTGGGAAGACCAATGAGTTATGCCATCCTAGATTAGGATTGGCACCTCAATGTCTTCATACCAGAAAGGGATTTTCTTCTCCTTTTTCTGGGGGAAGCCCCAGGCCATACAATGGAGCCACTCACACTCGATAACTATTTTGCTGCCACTGATTTGAAAAGCCCCATGTCAGGCTTTGAAGCCTAGAACTGAGACTAGAAAGCAGCAGGGGAGGCCTCTGCTCCACTCCAGAGTTGATGATTCAGCGGTTAAATGTGCTCCTAACAGCCAAATGAATTTATGCGTACAATCTGTGCCATTTTTCTAGTTCAGACACAGGACGATGGGAGAGAAGCGTCACTGCTAGTGCAGGGTACTCAAGTTCTCATATGAGAGAGGCTGATGTGCTTAAGATTCAAAGCTTTCTTGCATCTCTGTCTCTTCTCTATTGGATTTCAGAGCTCAGAAGAGCCCGGGAGGAAATGGGCGGCTGTTGTAAGTCAATAAAGGTTAGAGCAAATGCCAGATTGACAGAAAGGTTGACGCAGCACTAACCTCTGTCATCTCGTAAACCTCGTCCACCGAACAAGCCCCTATTGCCCAAAAACCTGCCAAGCCTGTGGATAAAAGATGCTTATCTAACCCAGTAGCAAAATGTTAACATTATAATTCTCTGTCTTTTTAATGTGCATGTACTCCATAACAGAGAAACCTTTATGGCTAGCAATGCCCTCCATATGCATGTACTGATACGGTATATGCATATGCAGACTGGTATGGCATTTCCAGCACAAGCATGCCCCAATGCATGTACTCCATAACAGAAAAGCCTTTTGGCTAGCAATGCCTGCCGTATCATGGAATCTGGCCACATTTCGTGGACCATCATGGAACTGAGTGATGATCCAAGCCCTGAGATCCAAGCCGCAACAAATATAAGCATCCTTGTGCTTGACCTAAATAAACCTAATGTGCTGGTCGTCTGGACATTATCCTGGTTTTATGATATATATTCTCACCTGCTATCTGACCTGGTTGTAAAGACCTGGATGCCTAATCAATGCGTGCATACAAATTCAATGGGGTGAACAGGAAAGAGCTACTACCTTAGCTAAACGTATATGAAAAAGATTGCAGATCCATAAATCAACCTGTCATGCTTAGACATGCAATAGCTTTGATTTGAAACAGTACAATCCTAACCATGTCTCCTCAAACATAACCCCATTGTATTTAGTGGGTCTTTCTCCCCAGTGTCTTTAGGATTGCAGCCAAAGTGTCTTAGGGAGCAATTCTAATCTAGGCCGGCACAACTCATAAGTCTTCCCATTCGCAGGCGATGTAAGGAGGGAAGCATATGTCTATGCACTGTCCTAACCCTCCCACAGGAGGTGCACAACCGTCTTACAACACTTTCTGTGATACCCCCAGGACAGCACAGGACTTATGCCATGGCTTAGGCCAGCCTAACTAGAGATTAGGATTGCAGTGTTAGGCCCTATTCTTTCATCGGCCACCACCAGCATAATGCATGGACCTAAATGTGCCATAAAGCGGTAGGAGAAGGGCACTTCTGCACCTCTCCTGGAGTGGAGCTTAAGCCAGTGCACAGACAAGTGCCACCTAACCCATACCACCACAGGAACAGGGATATGGGTGAAGTGCACTGTTCGAAATTGGTAAGGATTGCACCCATATTCAGATAATTGATATGATTCTTTCAAGAATGTATAATATTCTCTGAGCAAAAAAGATTGTTCAACAAATATTTCGAGATGCTACTTTCCAATTCTGGCTACTTTCAAGCCCCTTTCCTCCCATTGCTACTAACTGTAAGCGCGGATGGTTTCATTTTGGCTTTGATTGCATGATAAAATGGGGCTATGTTTCACCCCCTTTCTTTTTTTCCTCTCTTCAAGCAACAACTTTTTTTTTCTTGACAAGGCCTGGCTTCAGGCAAAAGACAATACTGCTGCTTTAATGAAAATTTAAAAGTCAATGAGACCCACTCTGGAAAAGAGAGAGAGGATTCAGGATGAGAATAGTCCAATGAATAAATTCAAACCGTTTAGAGAATGTTTGGAAAGATCAGAAGGGCACCTTTTCACGCAGCATTTTAACGAGCCTCCGAGAATTAGCAAGTGGGCTGAAAAATGCGTGGCGGTAGCAGAGAGTAATTCTGTTTCGATCACTCAAGGGTGATGAATGAGGATGGGGTGTACCCTCTGCAGACAAGAAGTGTCTCTTCTCAAACAATTGTGTTTCGTCTACCTGGGAGGAAGATACATCGGAGAGTGGCAAGTCTGAGGATTAATGAAACGGTGACGCGGTGTACATGAGAATTGCCTTGCAAGGACAGGCCACAGATCAGAATGGTATGGCATTTCCAGCACAAGCATGCCCCTACTCCAGCGGACGCCATTCAGAGGCACACTACAACATAATGTCTATCTTCCACTTCACAATGAGGGCTTGTTGCTCTTGATCAAGGGTGTCCAAACATTTTGGCAGGAGGAGGACATCACCCTTCTGACACTGTGTAGGGGGCTGGAAAAATGAAAAAGGTGTCTGCTGTTATCTACTCGGGTTCTGTTCTGGAATCTCCCATAGATAAAAAAAACCTATGTATAAAGAAAACAATTGAAAAATGGGTGTAAAGACCCATTTCCAAGTTTCTTGCTCCTCTGTTGCACCTAATTAAGTAAGATAGTGCCTCAATATCTGCCGTGGTTTGATTCCTGGACTGAAAAATGGAATGATTGCTTCCATGACTATCTATCTACAACAATTAAGCAGTTTTTTAAACTACAGTCTGTGGTGGCCATTCGTGCTGAGTCAAGTCTGTGTGTTAAAAAATCCATGTATAACAAGGCTGGATCTGTACATTTGAAATTTGAATAAATTTGTAAAAATTTACAAATGAGTTTATTGGAAACAGATCCAGAGGATTACAAGGCTTGTTCTCAGACCAGATTTTTTTGGAGGGTAGGAGTGGGGAGGTTGTTTTGGGGCCTGCTGAGACTCACTGCAGGTTTTGCCCACAGACTGGGGTTTGGTTATTCCTGCTCTTGATCATGCAGTCATTATGAGCAATTCCTTTATAACTTTGGTTGCCATTGCAACATGCTGATTTGTGCCAACTCTGGATTTAATGCTGCTCTGGATTTTGCTCTGATTGAGCAAAAAACCCTCAGTCTGAAGTGGACCAAGCTGGCCACCATTTACCTATTTGCTTCTGTGGTTGTGTATGGACTGTGGGTTGTAGGTGGCGCAAGTGGCTAAGATGCTGTGCCTGTTAACCAGCTGGCCAGGGTTTGAGACCCGGGTCGGCCCCACAAGACGGGGTGAGCACCTGTCCTTAGCCCAGCTCTGCGACACCAGATGGATCCAATCATATTGGCTCTGCCTTTCCATTGGACTAATTCAGTGGCGTGGAGAGGGGGGATTTGCTTCTTGGGTAACAGCCTATCCTCCATAACAATCTAACCCAGGCTTTCGTGCTTCATATGCAGCGCCAAGCACGATACCATAGTCTTTCAAGACTGAAGGAGGCCTGCTGCTGTGTTAGAACATAATCCTAACCAATTTAGGCCAGCACACTCACCCATCCCCCATTCCCATGGTGGCACATGGCTCTGAACTGGCCTTACCCCCATGAGTGGTGTGTGCAGAAATGCCTTACAACACTTTTGTGAGACCTCCCCCACCAGGCAAGCACAGGACTTGTGCCAGGACTTATGCCAGCCTATTTGTGGGTTAGGATTGCAGCCTAAATGTTGTAGCAATGGCAAAAATGGTTAAAAATAGCAGACTAGCTTAAAAAAGAAGCAACAATAAAAGAAGCAACCTCTGGGTTACTTGCGACAGTGTAACTTGCACTGTGTCCTTGTACGTGCTGTGGTGCTGCTATTGTCACCAAGTGTGGTGTAGCCACAAGTCCAAACGAGCCAGCAGTTTCACATGTCTACCACAAACAGATCCAGCCCACGGCTCAGCAGGTACAATGGCAGCAGGGACAGGCCATGGGGAGATTCGGAAGGAGGGCAGGAGTGGTTTATGTGCTACGGGAGGTGGATTCTAGGATGCATGGACCAGGATCTATCTACAGTATTTAGTGTAAATTTAGTATTTTTGAAGCCCCAAATAACCCTTATTCCACCTGGAATCATGCTACGAGCCTGTCTGGCACGGGTGCAAGGAGACCCATCATTGACCTGTAGATGTAAGTTTTCCTACTGACCATCTGGTCATCAACCTAAAGAGAAAAAAACCTCTCTGAAACTGATCTCAGTATCCAGGCAAGTTCATGTAAGAGCAGAGTCCTCTATCTTCTAAAGGAGATAACCTAAATCAGTGTTTCTCAATCTTCCTAACGCCATGACCCCTTTATAAGTTCCTCATGTTGTGGGGACCCCCAACCATAAAATTAATTTCGTTGCGACTTTATAACTGTAATTTTGCTACTGTTATGAATTGTAATGTAAATATCTGATATGCAGGATGTATTTTCACTGTTACGAATGAACTATGCACACACTGAACACAATGGGATTTATTTCAGAGTAGGCATGCATAGGATTGGGCCCTGAGGCTGTCAGTCAGCCCCAGTGCGTGTGCAGCTACAGGCAAGCCTGACCTGGCCCCCAGCACCAGGGGTCTTTAGGCGACCCCCAGGAAAGCTCTAGGTGACCCCCAATGGGGTCCCGACCCCCACTTTGAGAAATACTGACCTAAATTAACAACAGGTTCTGTGTCCCATTAGTAACCAGTTCTCAGAACTAGGCGCTCATTAGCAAAGGTGAGAACCCCCTGAAGCCCACCACTGGCCTATAGCTCATCCAACAGAATGGAATTAAAAGCTTAGGATCCAAGTATATTTACACGTGCTATTGCTTATAACAGCCTCCCCCCTTCAGCATTTTTTTTCTAGTGCCACCATCAACTGTCTCTACTGTCCAAATTATGAACCAGGTCATGTCCTGCTATTAGTTCAATGTACTGTAAGTTAAATAGACCTAACACGACAGCCTTCAAACAAGGCCACGGCAGTAGGAGTTTAATGACACTGTACCGACACCCATCCAAGCCATATAATCATAAAAATTTGTCAAGTGTAAAAAAGAAATGGCAAAACATTACCCTGAAGCAACTTACTGTAAAAATGTAACAATGAAACTTCTTAAAAGCTTTCCCCTAGATATTTACTTCTTGATCAGAAGGTTTTAGCTTCAATTCCTGTAGGGCATGAGTTCATAGCTTTTTAAAAAACAATAGGAAAGGAAGGATTAAAATAATTTTCCTTACATGATGGGTTTTTGCATCTCAGCTGAATATTACTGCACAATTTATAATAAGGAAGCAATGGCAAATGCAATATGTAGTAAACCCTCCCTATCCGCCGGGCAGATTTTAGACAATCCCTACAATCCAGAGTAACTATGGGCACATGTAAGAGACATTACGTGTACCCGTAGTTACTGCACCACCTAATGAAAACCTATGGGAAATTCATAATGCAATCCAGAGCAAATTGTTCTTACACCGGAGCAAGGACTTCCCGTAGTTACTCTCGATTGCGCCCAATGCCAATCTGCTGCTGGAGGACTTCAAGTGTCTTCTGGTTCTAGGAGGTTGTCCACGTCTTCACATATATTTAGACTTTAACCTGTGATGGTCCTTCCCTTTAGGAATTCCCTCTAGGAGTTTGTCCAAACCCTTCTTATTGTGGGGACAAAAATAATAAAAAGTTATCCAAGCCAGAGTAGGTATTTTTGTTAGCCTGGGAAAGGCAGGGTATAAATTCCTAAAACAAACGAACAACTGAACAAACAAACAAACATAAAAGCAAGCAAACAAAAAAGCAAGCAAATAAATATCAAATAAATAAATAAATAAAAATGTTTGGTCAGGTGTGCTGAAGAATTGTGATAAGGGAAAACCAAGGTGTTCCCACTAGCAGTAAATCACTAACAATTTTGCCACCTGCCTTGGGCCACTTCCACATCTTGATCGAACTCCATTTCTTAAGTAGTCAGATATCGTGTTCTTGGATGCAAAAAGGCCTTCAAAGAGAGAAAAGTCTATTTTTCTCCTCGAAGGAGCTCAGCATTCAAAAATCAATGAGGCACTGCCCTTTACAAAGGTCTATTTGGTTCCCTCGCAGCAGAGAACATTGTGGGGATTAATGAAAGACCCAGCAAGGAAAAGGTGCGCCCTACTTCGATTTGGTCCGGCTAATGCTGCTTAATGCCTCCATCCATGCTGTGAAGTCAGGCAAGGCGCCTTCTAGGTGCCCTCCAAAGTTCAAGGGAAGTCCTGCTCAACCATAACTTTCTGGAGAATAATAAGGGGTCCCCAATGCATTTTTGACATAACGTCAATGTCTGTGCTGAGCAGACTTTGATCTCCAGCAACCACTGCAATCTTTTGAGTAGCCATCAGAGAAGGAAAAAAGTCTGTACATCCTGATAAGAGAGAATTGCCTTTGGTTGCCATTCTAACTTTGGGATGAAGAAAGGAATTTGTGTGGGTCTCATGGTCCAGTAAGATCAGATCAGCTACAAGCAAGAATCCTAAAGACTTCTATGGTGGTTGTGGCTTTTCAAATGTGGTATAATGTAATATAGATGGCATAATGTCAGCAGATGCAGCATTTAGAGGTGTTAGAACAGTGATTTTCAATTTTTTTTAATCTGATGGCACACTGACAAGGTTTTAAAATTGTCAAGGCACCTCATACAGCTGATGTCTCAATTGCCCTACAGATAAATAAGCCTCCTCAAAGACTTATGGCATACTTACGGACCGTCTATGGCATACCAATGTGCCACAACACAGTGGTTGAAAATCACTGTGTTAGAAAATAGTTTTATTTATTCAAATACATAAGTGCAGAAAAGTGCAGAAATGTTTTCATTTCGTTATCACTGTCAGAAACCCACCTCTAGCAATGGGGCAACCATCCATATATGCATGCTTAGGATTGCAGTATGGCTGCCCAGTCCTCTTCCCCCATTACCAATGATAGCTGGACTAATGAAGGGGATATTTACTGCTGCATAGGGATCCACGTTTCTGTGTCTTCTTGTTCCTACACCAAAATAAGATTCTTTTCCTGAACTTAACTAAATAGAAGACGGTTGCACTGAGGGATGGTGCCCAGACCTTTATATATGCTGTGGAATTATGTCCCAAAGATTTCCATCTACAGGATATTCCCACACAACCAAAAATTGAAAATGAAGCCATGTTGGATCTGCCCTTGAGTAGAAGAAAATAGGTGGATGTATCTGGGAATAAGGGACACAATCCTGGTGCATCCTGTTGCTTTCAAGTTCCCTTCCTCCTGCTTCCTAACCCTACTCTCTCCCCGCCTGGCCCTTGACATGCCCCACTACCAACACACTGGCACTTTCTGGGAGCCACAGTAATGCATGCCGCATCTCTCAGCATTTGCGGCAATGGTCCATATGCACATGACAGCTATCTGGCTTTCAAACTGCCATAAAAGATTTTGTTCTGCTGGAATGGGATTTCTGGCATTAAAAAGGGCCAGGCAGGATTAGATCCCTTTTCCTTCCCTCTGCCTATCTTTGGTGTCATGATTTGAAAGGCCATCTCAATAGACTTTGTCTAATCATAACCTTTGAACGTTTTTAGGCATGGCCCATTAGAGTGTCCAGCCTTCCAAAACGAATTACTTACTATAATCTCTCACGTGATGAAGGCAAGTGAAGTCAATAGCACAGCTCATCAACTAGTAACACTGTATGAAATTCATAGTAAATCGCTCACCAACATCCATTTATGATGTTGATCCACAACCCACAAGAGTACGAGAGCCCAATCCTGAGCTCTTACCACTGGTCTTATAGCAGCTAGCTCAGTTCTGGGCTTGCACCAGTGCAGTGCAACACTGGTCCTCTCCTTCTTGGTGACTGCCCAGACCTATACATGGTGGAGACATGAATGTGGGTATGGGGCAAAACTTGGAAGGATTTAGGGAAGGGTGGGAAGAGGGGAGAGAAGTGATGTGAACAGTGTAGGTCAGAGAAGGCTTTCCAACATGTTCCATCCACCTGTATCTTTAGCAGCCACTGTTAGTGTGTAAGCAGTTTAGGCAAGTGGGGGTCAGGACTCCCTTGGGGAGTTACGATCTCAGGTCAGGGGGGCTGCAAGAGGGTGGGATCTGCCATCTTGGAATCCGGCACTGGGTTTTCCTGGGAGTAAGGTTGCAATTCTAAAGACACTTTCTTGTAAGACCTATTGAACAAATGGGGCTTACTTTTGAGTAAACATGGTTAGGATTAACTACTGCAGTCCTTGCATTGACACAGCAGGCATTTACATTGACACAGTTACAGTGCAACCGAGTGGAAACCTACGGGAAATTTATATTGCAATCCAAACTAAATATTATGTGCATCGACGCAAGGACTGCTGGTAAGTCTCATTGAATGAAATGGGACTTACTTCCAAGTAGGCATGAGGAGCTCTGACATCACAATGCTATCACTATATTATTTTATAGTCAGGAATCTGTGTATGCATGAGCAAGAAGCTGTCTTGGAGGTGTGTGTGTTGCTGGCAATTGTGGTATTTAATACTTCCCTTTGAGCCACTTTTTCCCCAATAAAAATTGCTTTTCCCAAGTGGCTTATTTTTTCCTACTGGGGGAACCAGTAGTGAATTCCAGTTTGTGTCCACAACTCTGGACATGTTCAGGAAATATTCTAAGATGAGGGGATGCCCAGACTCCACTGACCTTAAAAACTGATATTGCAGCACTGTTACCATGTTTCACTTTATCCCACAAATGTTACTACATATGGTAGGTCCAAAGACAAATTTCCCAAGGATATTTAGGATTAATCCTAACCAATTAGGATATTAATCCTAATCAATTAGTCTGTTGGTTATCCACTGTGTCAGTGTGACCCTGTCAAAAGTTAGTATTGTATTTTTTAATGGAATTTATTATTATTATTTGATAAGAACTTATGATTTTTTTACTGCCAATTAGACACTTATAAATCCAAAAGCATGAATGTTTTGAATTTACATTTTTTTCTGTAAATTCAAATTATAGCATCGAATACCAGCAGGGTCCATTGGACCCATGTTGCTCTTCACTGGTTATTCAATATTTTGCTAGCTAAAATTATAATCAAAATTCATAATTTCACAATATTTCACAATTAAAATTAGTATAAAATAATTATACTGAAATTGATGCAATATTTATTCATTATATGTACCAAACTGTAGTACAGGATCCATTGGACCCTGGAAGTAATTGATGATACAAAATTCATGCTTTTGAATTTTTTAACTGTCTAATTAGCAGTAAAAAGTCATAAGTCCTTATCAAATAATAATAAATTCCATTAAAAAACACACTAACTTCCTACAGGGTCCCATACTAAAACTTGATGAAACATTTAATTATATGTACCAAACTATAGTACAGGGTCAATTGGAACCTGGCAGTGATACGTGATACAAAACAAAATAGGTAACCACCAGGTTAGGATATTGTCAGGATGTTGACTGATAGTTGTGTCCTGTGACCGTTTAGGTGCCACAAGAAAAAAGACAGACATGGTTGAGTACATTATTTATTGTATTTACTACTTTAAAAATAGTCTAACACAATCCGGGTCATGCACATGAATTAAGTCCTTCAGTCTAATCCTCCTCAGAGCTAACCAGTATGCTTCTGCTCTGATGAACAGCTGAGCTCCAACTACCATTTCTAACAGACAGTTATCCAACTGGCCGATATCCAAATCTTGAACACTGTAACCATCTCAGCTTACCTGTGACTAACTGTTAGATTGAGAATTCTAACAGATATTTATCCTAATCAATTAGGATATTAATCCTAACCAAGGATTGGTTGGATTGGAATCCTAACCACTGCCTTGGCTGTGCCAGTGGGGCACATGCTGCATCATGCAGTCATCAGGCACATGCTGTACATGCTGCATCAGGCAGTCACGGAGGCCTCCTCAAGGAAATGCAGTGTTTGTTCCTTTACATTAGAATTGTACTGCCCTCATCTTGGAGCTGAAAAATTGGTTATGATTGCACCCTTGGTGTCCACTGTATATTGGACCTGACATTCAGTGTAAATTAGCCAAGAAGTATTGCATGCAAGAGGACACTTTCTCACCAGTGTAGCATCAGCTCTGCTATTATTCGCAAAAGACAGAGCCTTAAATTATTATTTTTATTATTATTTTTATCTTGAAAGTGGTCTTATTTATCCCCTTCAGCAAACCAGCCACTTGGATCATCACAAAGCCTTCATAACATCATTAAAAGATTCAATTGCATCATAAAATAATTCTGAAGTCAATGAAGCACAGTTGCTTAAATTATTCATTAACGCAACGGTCGGGAGGGAGTGATAGGGCTGCATAGCTGGTGGTAATTGGAATATTGTAAGCAATCATCTAAGTAAAAGCAAAAGATACAGCCTGGATAATCACACTGTGTATAATGGAAGACCGTCGCCAACCTCATGCATCTTGAGGTTGAATTAACAAAGATTGTAATGCATGATGGGACTTGCCGACTGTTCTGAAATATGTTTGCTTCGATTTCAATAGAACTGGTTTCAAAGGCAGAAACCCTATATCTCCTCCTCTTTATCCACTAGTAGTATCTAACAATACAAAACACACAAGGCAACAGCACTGTTTTGGGAGTTTAGCTCCCTTTGTGACTGACAGCTACAGGCTGCAATGCTAAGCATACTTTGCTGGGAGTAAGACACATTGAACACAATGGGGCTTTCTTATGAGTAGACATGGATAGGATTGTGCCCAGAGAGACACAGGGACATGGAAGCATAATAAGCACAGTGATGACTTGGTCAGGCACCTATGTATACACTGGTATGCATGCATTCCAACTGCATGAAATTTGAGCGGTGACAGGAGCAGGGAGGAGTGAGATCAGGCCAAGGTAGGACAGGTCTGGCTGCAATACTGTATACTGAATTCAGATCCTCCTTCCTAAGCTTGATCTGCCTTCCTGATCAGTATTACAGAGTTATGCAAGATCCAAGGCACAGGTCCAAATTGACCCATAATGGCTGTTGGGACAAGAGGACAAGTGTCACCTTATCCCAAAGCGTTCTCCAGCAGCCCCAAATCTCTTTTTGGATATCGTGGAAGCTACTTAAACATGTTTTGAGATTTAGCTAAGATTGGGCTGCCTAACGTCAGTGGTGAGCTGGAGGCGGTTCGGGCCGGATTACCTGAACTGCTTCCTGTTTGTGTGTCCCCCCCCCCCCCCGCTACCGATCCAGTAGCAGGGGGGCACAAAACTGGGCACACCGGTTTGGTGCGCCCGGGGAAGCCCACACTGCGCCTGCGCTAACCTTAGCGCAGGTGCAGTGGACGCACTAAAGCTGGTCTGTAGACGGCTGCAATCTTATCCACACTTTCCTGGGAGTAAGCTCCACTGACTACAATGAGACTTATTTCTGTGTAGACAAGCATAGGATTGGGCTCTGAGGCTGCAATCCTCCGCTAGAGCACACCTACTGTGATGCACTTAGAAGATGCACTTAGGATGCAATCCAATGTAACTACGGGGAGTCCTTGCTCCGACATAAGAACAATTGACTCTGTGTTGCAATATGAATTTCCCTTAGGTTTTCACTAGTTGGTGCCGTAACTATGTTGATGTAAATGTCTCTTACGTGCTCCCGAAGTTACTCTGGATTATAGGGTTAGAGGAGTCCTCTTGGCAGCTGCCAAGGGCCTCCGGTGGTCCCCGGAACGGGGGTTGAGAAAGCCTGGTCTAAATGACACCAGGCCCACTTGGTATTGGTGCAACCACTACTTTGAGAATTCTTCCCAAAGAAGCAACTATATAAAGTTGAAGGAACTGATGCCCTAGACAGATAAATGGAGGTGACAAAGTGCATTACTGTCTTGCATGTAAACACTAATAAATCTCAATGACAAACACTCTCTCAAAATCAAAACACAATGGCCTGACTATCAACGTCCCCTCTCACCAAATGTAGGGAAGAAAACTCTTGCACCTTAGGGAAAAAAGAAACATACTGGAATGGATGGGCTATTCAACAAACCTCATTTATTAAAGGAGATGTTACCCAGACAAATAAAGAATGACCAGGAGACACATCCAAGAAGGAAAAGAATAGGTGGATAATGAGGTCAGATAAACTGTCAGGAGTCTCATTAATTCCAAGGGGACCAAGGCAATAATCTCCCAGAAAATTTGGAAGAAAATTGAGGAAAATGAGAATACAGTGGTGCCTCAAATAATAAGCGTAATTCGTTCCGGGGGCATGCTCTTTAAGTAAAACGCTCTTTAAGTTAAGCTGATTTTTCCATAGGAAATCATGGAAACTCAGATGATTGATTCCACAACCCCCAAAATATTCATATAAAAATATTAACTGGATATAAAAATGATGACAAAACACTGGAATTGAATTCAAAACATGCATTTAATGTGCATGGTCCTATGAAGTCTACTTAGGCTGCAATCCTAAAGACACTTTCCTGGGAGTAAGCCAGTGGTGGGCACCAGCAGGTTCACACCTACTCTATAGAACCGGTTCTTAACAAGAGATAGTACATATAAAGTTTTAAAATAGCCATTTAAAAGTGGCTGCCAGATGGACAGAGAACCGGTTCTTAATTTCTTTGAAGCCCATCACTGGAGTAAGCCCCATTTAACACAATGGGGCTTACCTCTGGGTAGACATGGTTAAGAGGCTGCAATCAAAGACACTTTCCTGGGAGTAAGCCCCATTTAACACAATGAAGCTTACTTCTGAGTAGACATGGTTAGGAGACTGCAATCAAAGACACTTTCCTGGGAGGCTTATCTGGGCTGCTGCTGGAGGTTCGAGGGGCACTTGGGGACAGTAAAGGGCAGCTGCCTCTAACACCTCCAGGCAACTGCCCCCAAGTTGGGGGCAATTAGAGGCAGCAGCACTGGCTGGCAGCCCTTTTAAGGAGCCTCTATGCGCAGCGTCAGGGCTGCATAGCACGCGTGCCTGTAGCACGCTTGCTTGTTAAGTGAAGCAGAACTTGTTATGTGAAGCAAGATTTCTTGGAAATTTATGCTCTTTATGTGAAACACTTGTTAAGCAAGGCGCTTGTTAAGTGAGGTACCACTGTATTTTGATTAATTTATTGCTGAATGGTATTTATAAAGTTTCAATCAAATGAAGATTGCCCAAGGTAGTGTACAAAAAATGCAGCTTTCTTGTGATTATTTTTTTCAACAGCCATATAAGAACAAAAATAGAAAAATTATGAAATGATGCATAATGCAGATTGTGCAATGAAGCCGAAAATTGATCACAATTGATCAACTGATCACAATTGGTTCCTGCAAGACTTGATCACATAGACAAAGGGGTCTCCAAACTTTTAACTTCAGGGCTTCTGGGTCTTTAACAAGTAGGTAGGAAAGGGAATTTCAGTTTGTGATCTGTGAGATGAAAAGCTGCACCTGTTGAAAGTCCCTCCTTTAAAGGTCCAGAAGCCCTGAAGTTAAAAGTTTAGCGACCCCTGACTATAGACCACCTATAAATTTAGACGTAATATAATGCAGGGTGACCATATAGAATGGAGGATTGAGTGCCTCTACCTTTAACTGTTGCATAGAGGAGGGAATTTAGGCAGGTTCAGCTCATTAGAGATGGGTTTTAAACCAGCACATGCCTAAACTCCCTCTTCAATGCAATGCTTAAAGGTAGATGCAGTCTGTCCTCCATTCTATATGGTCACCCTGATATAATAGCTTGGTTTAGCAGACATTATACACAAATATATTACAACCTATTAGGACCAACCTATTGACATTTTCCTGAGGTTTCACTGCTGAAAAGGTGGCCTGAGTGAATTGGACTCTCCCGTGACCTAAAAATATGGTCAAATTTTCATGCTTTCTATTCTTTCATCTGCAGCTTATGAATTCCTAAATGAGAAAAAATGCGTATTTCTGGTCTTGGTCAGTTTAATGACATCACTTTTTGCTTAATGACATCACTTCCATCTCATCAAGCATCATGAATGCTATTCGGCCCACTATATAGAATGCAGTCCTAACCATGTCTACTCAAAAGTAAGCACCATTGTGTTGAATGGGTCTTACTCCCAGGAAAGTGTCTTTAGGATTGTATCCTAAAATGAGTTTGATGCCCTCACCTAGGTCCTTGGGGACTAATTGATATTTAGTAAATGCCAGCCACCATTAGGTGGGTTGTGACTAACAACAATAAAAAGGGAAAAAGATCAGGACACATGGCCTTTGTTTGTTATTGAAAGGATGGACTATTAAAAAATAACCTCTGTGTCTTTTAGTTTAGGACCATGTCCTAAGTGAGACAACGCTCAGACGCATCCTGAGGTGCATGTGTGTTCCCAAAGCGCACCACCTTTTTGGAAATGGAAACAAATGGAGTACGTGTACTTGCATATATGTTGGCATGTGGGATGGGAAGGTGGGAATGCTAATTGGTTCTCATCTGAATCAGTTTCCTGGTTGAGGGCACATTTATAAAGAGGATTTCAAGCATGTAGTTGGTGCCAAAGGTAGCAGATGGTGGCAAGCTAGCAAATTATATGGAGGAATACTTGTATTTTTTCTTCACCACTTTTGTGTTGGAAAAGGAAAGGAGGGAAAAAGAAAAGCCAATAATTCCAGTTGCTCAGGGTAGCAGCAGATGTGATCTTTTGCATGTTTTCTCTCCTAATAGTTTTATGGAGTTATCTCAGAGAATAAGAAGCAGGTTTTAATAACCCTACAAAACAATCTGAACGATCCCCAAGCAATCATTGCTACTTGTTTAAAGTTTAATGCTCTCTGTTCCCAAAAAAATGGTTTCCAGGACTGTCATTTTCAAGGGTTCTGAAATGCTTGTAGCTTCGAAGTTTGGAGCAGCAAACACTTCCATGTGTGAAAAAAATAAAAATCAATGTGGCTTCACAAGGTCCACGCAAATGAGAGAAAAACAGCATCTTGGTTGATGCCAATGCAGTGGTTTGTCATCCATCAAGAACCATCCTGTCCAGAAGAACATAATTTTTGTTACAAATTCTCCTGCTTGTTGATATCACTGCTTGTTGATGATTGAGAACCACTGCCGATGGTCAGCTACCCAACGCAACCTTCTCTCTACTCTCAGCTCCTCTGCTTTTTCCTACAGTGATCAGATTAGGCCCTCTGAGATATTATATTCTGCAACACAAGCTCGATAACACAAAAATAAGTGGATGGAGCATAGATAGGAAATATCAGCATTGCCATCTCATTGGAATATCATAGTCAGAGATGTCATTTGGAAGAGTCTGAGAGGTACATGCCTTGGGCACTATGCTGGAGTGGGCACATGACTACCTCCAGGATATGCCCAGCCACCTTTAGGTTCTTCCCAAGAATAGGGTGCTGCTGACTTCACATTCCCCATTCAAGCTTCGGTGAAGGAACCCAGCTAAAATAGAAGCTAGAATAGCTAAAATAATGTAATATAATAGCTAAAGATACCCTGGAGTTGGCTGAAGATACCCTAGCTAAATAGGATATGCGAAGGCAGCAGCACCCTTTCTGGGGAGAACCCAGGAATGTCATCATGACATCACAATACCAGATGACATTATGGCATCATGACATCACAATACCACAATACCACCATGGTGAAACTTTATGTCCCTGCTCTTAGTTGGTTGATTTCTGTAAACTAATCTGCCCTCCCCAATGACCACACAGGGCGTCTTAGTTTCAAGAGCATTGCATTAACATTGGTTTTCTCTCTCCAGAATTCAGCTGACAACTCTGTCGATGATCCTGCCGATTTGGAAGGACACACAGTTCTCTGGCAGCTTTGTGTCTCTTGCAGCCTTGTGTCCAATCACAAGCCATCTACCTTTATCAGGACCATAATTCTAGCAACACTGACACTGCTTTTGTGTTTTACGCACCCTGATTAGTTAGTAAAAAGAGAGTGTCCTTTCCCTTGGAGCATGTTAGGATCAGCGAGACAAATTTTAGATGATCTGTCTTCTGATCTGTGAATATACTGTATATTACTTGGTTGCAAAAAGCGTGAGTGTCCCTTCGCATGTCGATAAATCACCCATCCTGTGGGTGATAAGGGAGTACACCGCAGGTATTCTTGATATTAATGCATCTCCTCTTCAGAGGCAATAATTTATTTGAAGGACTTTCAAGTTTGTAATGAGTCTTAGTATGCACCGACTCTTTGTTGGGAAGACTTTTCCAGTTTCAGAATGAGAAACAGGAACATTCCATTCTCATAGTGTTCTTTCCCTCCCAAAAAGGATTTATGAGTCTTAATAGTGAAGGAACAGTACGTTAAAAGAACTACATACATTGTGGACTTCTTTGGATTGGCCCCTATTAGTAAATTGCAGTTTGGAAACCTACTGGTTGCAACAGCTGTTAAAGGAGGTTATGCAGGAACATAAATTCTCATATTTCCATCTCATCCCTGTGAAAATCATACAAAGAGCAATGTAAATTTTTCTACTCTAGCTAGATATTAGAGCCATTTTACAGTGGAATAGATTGCCAAGGGAGGTGGTACACGCTCCTTCACTGGGCATCTTCAAGCACAAGCTTGGCAAGCATTTGTCAGAGAAGCTGTCGGAGGATTTCCTGCTACAGGCACTGGGTTGGACTAGATGACCTCTTAGGTCCCTTCCAACTCTATGATTCTATGATTCATCAGTGATTTTTATCGAATGCAACATTCAGGGCAAATTCAAAGGATCCTGTTCAGATGTGTGTTCTCTAGGAGTTTCAGGGAGAGGTTGGATGCTTTGAAACATCCACAACATGTTTCACAACATGATTCACAACATTTTTCAGGAGGGATTTTGACACATCTGGGAATAACTACCATGCTGTATCCAAAGTGAAATAAAGCATAAAAGTGTCTTCTCAAATGAGTATATAAAAGTGCTTTATTGGTAGTCAGAGCATACTGCCAGTACTAAGTGCTGTAAATGTTCATTTATGGCACCCTCCATATGTGTGGAAAGCACCATAAATGTTTAGGACACTCTCCATATAGGTGGAATGTTGTGCAGAGCCTAGTGCCAGGCAGATGCTGCCCAGAGCAAGGGAAGAACAGAATGGTTTGCTAAAGGTGGTTGGGACTGGCGTAGCCCTACTATGCTAGATCCCATGCTCTCTGCAAATTAACCAGCACAGATTAGAGGAGACCCATTTGTGGGGCTTATGCTCTTACCTGGGAAGAAGAAAATGTTCCTTTCCACAGAGGCAGTAGTACTCAGGCATTTTAGCCCAGGACCCCTTTTCAAATGTGTGTAAAAAACTATTCAGGAACCCCATCAAACTTACTGGCTGTGACATCACTGTGATGCCAGAGCTCCTCCAGAGCTCCTCCATGTCTTCTCAAAAGTCAGTCCCATTTTATTCAATGAGAATTACTCCCAGGAAAGCCCAGTGCCAAATTCCAGTATGGCGGGTCCCATCATCCTCTTCTAACCCCCTTGACCTGAGTTTGTGACACCACAAAGCAGTCCCATCCCTAGAGATGTACCTCGGCAAAATGGCCCCGTAGCAAGTACTGAACTTTCACTCCTATCAAAACACCAGAAACCTACCTTTTAGCGAATATTACAAATCAATAATATCAAACTATTATAATTTCAAATAATATCAAACTACAAGTCAAGCCTTTCAACTTTTCATTAAACTTTGGTGAGTTTGCATAAACTATTTGCAGTTCCTTTTCCACCCCTTGGAGATATCAATCCTTCCAGAGCCACAACCAAGTAGGTCCCATGCTGGTCAATGGGCCTTACCTTCAAACTAACCTGAAGTTACACATCCACACACACAGGATCTGTCCATTTCAAGCCTGGAAAGGGGGGCAGGGGAGACCTGAAGTTACAAAGACATCCATCCTTAGCCCAGCTCCTGCCAAATAAGTTTGAAAGCATGCAAATGCAAGTAGATAAATAGGTACCACTTAGTCAGGAAAGGCAATATCCTGGCGACAGGTCCCTGTGACAGGCTGGCCAGGTATCCACATGTCGTGTCAATCAGGGATTGGAGGAAACTCCAATCCACAATAAGTGGACACCGTCTCACACACTACAAACTCTGAAGATGTTTTACGTAATAGCTTCAAATATAATAAGTAATATAGTGTTTAAATTAACCACATGAAAGCAATGTATATGACTTTTTAGCTTTTATATTGTCATATTCTATATTTTTTATTGGGTGTTCTACATTTTTTGGGAGGGCTTATCTCCCACGGGGCATCTCCGGCCATTTCACTGGACGACTTCAGTGGTGTGGAGAGGGGGGATTTGCTGCTTATCCTCCATATCAATCTACCCAGGCCTTCGTGCTTTGCATGCAGTGTCAAGCACGATACCATAGTCTTTTGAGACTGATGGATGCTAATACTTACAGAGCAAATGCAAACCGGGGCTGACGTCCCTTTTCAAGCCCTTTGGGGTGATAAAAGGAAAGAACTGCTGGAGTTGCTATGTTCAAGGTAACTAGTCTTACATGGATCTGGGCTCCTTTAGGAGGGACAATGATTTGGATTGGGCTGCCCAACTCTTCAACTGCAACCTGCTACAGCATGTGGCCAAAACTTGGCATACTCAGGACACAATCATTACCAATTTAGGCTGACTTAGTTCTTCTGTCTCCCTAATCCCGTAGTGGTGTGGGGGAGATGCCTCAAGTGTGTGTGCTGATCTAAACCCCCTAGGAGTGACACAGAAATGCCTGATGGCACTTTCATGACACCCCCAGGCCAGCACAGGACTTGTACTGGGACTTATGCTGGCCTAACTGGAGATTAGGATTGCAACACCTTAGACTGGGGCTTTGGTTCAGATGTCGCGACGTGTTCCCTGACCCTGGAGTACTATTCCCAAGCAGCGCGGCAAGAACGCGCACACAAAAGAAATTGCAAGCCAGTTGTGAACCATCAAAAAAGCCATCTATTTCTTTTTTTGTCCTAAGTATTTGATGATGATAATCACAATTTGCAGCCGATTATCTGAGTGAAGGGGAGTTTGCATATCACTGATGTAAAGCACTTTGAACGCTCCAAATGGCTGCCAAGGATTCGTCTGATTAGTCCCTCCCTCCTTCACAAACGAAGAGATGATGTGTTTGTATTAGCAGGAGCTGATGAGGTGAGCTCCACTGACGAGCTTCCAGAGTAACGCTAATGAAGAGATGGTTTCCCTGCTCAATTTAACCCTCTTAATTCCCAAATGAAAACGACAGCACCTCTTTTGCTTCTCATTTCAAAATTAAGTGCCATAACAAATGAATAGTTTAAATTAGAATTAATTAATTAATAGGAGGGCTTCTCCTTGCTGTGACTTCCACTTGTCCCATTCTGGATTTTTTTCCCACCCAAAGGATTTCCATGCAGAATATTGGTAAAATCAGTGGCATAGCCAGAGAGGGTGCAAAGCACAAAATTTTGCACAGAGCCTCACCGCAGTGAAAAACACCCTGAAAATCTTTGTGCTTTGCATCTCCTCTAGCTATGCCGCTGTGCCGGATATATTCTCATTTTAATACTTCAAGCTAGAACAATGATTTGCAATGGAAACTGAAATATTTCATGACACATCCTTTGACTGTGCAAATATCCCCATTGTTATACTGTTATACTCATATCACTTTTTAAAATCTTTCTTTCTTTCTTTCTTTCTTTCTTTCTTTCTTTCTTTCTTTCTTTCTTTCTTTCTTTCTTTCTTTCTTTCTTTCTTTCTTTCTTTCTTTCTTTCTTTCTTTCTGCAGGGCTCCCCAACCTCTCCAGAACCTGATAGGACATTCGGAGAGGCTGAAAACAGCCCCACATTCCCCTGTGGAGCATGATCCTAGGTCTCACGCTGCTGCTTTCTCACTTCTTCTGCCCCTTAAAAGGGAACAGGGGGACCTTTACATGGACTGGGGGTTGCAACCCTCCAGTTTGAGTACCACTGCTGCACTGAATGTCAGAAAGCCAATTAGCCATTCTAATTTGACTAAATAATGTGTCTGATGTAACAAGATATAACACTGATGCAACAAGATCCAAATGAACAAGATAGGACTATGCTGAAACCTCTCACTGGCGCCTTCTCATTGTGTGAAATAATATTTCAGATTCGCAAAAAATTTGTGCAGGAAAACATAGCATTATGTTGTTCAAGCTTTCAGTGTTTTCCCATAGGATGTGTGTGTGTGTGTGTGTGTGTGTGTGTGTGTGTGAGAGAGAGAGAGAGAGAGAGAGAGAGAGAGAGAGATTTCTTGGTTCTAAACTTCTGATTCGAAAAATATCATACCAGGTCTAATTAATTTTTATTGTGCAGTAGTTGGTAAGGCAGAAAACATAGCAGATGGTCCAGATATTTAATAAAAGTAAATATTTTTGGTAGCAAGTATAACATCACATTTGGAGGATCTCCTAAGAATTTATTTTAAGTTCCCCAGACTGGTTTACCCTGGACTCAAATGTAACATTTCATCCCCTTGACCCTCACTAGCTTGTTTGCTTGCCATTGTAAATTGCCATGATACATCATTGTGAGAGAGAGGGTGGACAAAGGTGGTCATTATGAACAAGAAAAATACAATTTGGACTCCTATCTTCATTCAGAGCTTTGCCTGGGCTCTGCATTCAGAATTGACTGCCACATCCTTGTCACACCTTCATGCCAAAAAAGTGGTACCTCCTGAACTGCTGCCCTTC
Source organism: Cryptoblepharus egeriae (assembly GCA_030015325.1). Lineage (NCBI taxonomy): Eukaryota > Metazoa > Chordata > Lepidosauria > Squamata > Scincidae > Cryptoblepharus > Cryptoblepharus egeriae. The sequence continues at coordinate 259,089,833 of JAREYC010000001.1, forward strand.
ACATAGTTAATAATAGCATTAGAAACTTGCAGAAAACACATAAAAATACAGATGTCTCACTCAGTCCAGAAAGTGCCCTTATTGCCAGGCTCTGTGAAGGACAAGAGGAGACAAATTCTCAGTGGTTGGGATCACCAGGGACAAAGAAGATTATACTGAATGCATCCTGAACTCTGAGCCAGATTATTTTTTCCAATTTTTTTTTCCAGTAAATGCTCTTTACAACCTAAACTCTGTACAACCTAAACTCTGAACTGCAGTGTGAATTTTAGCCACAATTTTAGGTGGAATTAGTAATCAGGTGAAGATGTTAGTTTTTAGTGTGTTTACTAGAATATCAATGGAGGCAACACTAAGAAGAGAGATGCCACACCTTCCATATGCGCTGTCTCCAATGTATTCTTGGCATCACCTGGCATGACAAAGTCTCAAATGATGCAGTCTTGGAACGTGCTGGAATCTCTAGCATGTACACACTTCTGAAACAGCGACGTCTACATTGGCTTGGGCATGTCGTGAGAGTGGCTGATGGTCAGATTCCGAAAGATCTCCTATATGGAGAATTAATGCAGGGAAAGTGCCCTCGACGGAGACCACAGCTGTGATATAAGGACATCTGCAAGAGGGATCTAAAGGCCTTAAGAATGGACATCAACAGCTGGGAAACCTTGACCTCTGATTGTTCAGCGTGGAGGCAAAAGACCCAGCATGGCCTTCTCCAACTGGAAGAGACACTTGTTCGGCAGGCTGAAGCAAAGAGACAGACCTGGAACCAGCGAAATCTGGGGCCTGGGCAGGGGACGGAATTTATTTGTCCTCAGTGTGGAAGGGATGGACACTCTCACATTGGCCTTTTTAGCCACACCAGATGCTGTTTTAGCACCTCCAATCAGAGCACGATACCATAGTCCAGTGTTTCTCAAAGTGGGGGTCGGGACCCCTTTGGGGGTCACCTGGAGCTTTCCTGGAGGTCGCCTAAACAACGCTGGTGCAGGGGCCAAGTGGGAAGACCCGGCAGAAACGCTGGAGCTGCTGCGGCTGGAAGAAGCTGCTGAGAAACGGCTCAGAAGGAGCCTCTGAGCTGCTGTGAGACTGATATGGAGCCTTGGGGGGCAGGGAGGTGCTCAACACCCTCACCACAGATGGCAGCCTCCTCCTCCCCCCCCCCCCCCCCGCAGATCCTCAGTGTGCCTGCCAGCTGAGAGTGTTAAGTGCGCTGAGACGTGAGCGAGGCACTAGAGGTCTGGCGGGTGGGCTGTCTGGTGAGTGCCCCGCTTGTGCACCAATCATTGTGCCCTGCTCCTTGTGCCTACTCAAAAGTAAGCCCCCTCAATGTTGTTGTTGTTCATGATAAGTGAATGGGACTTACTCTCAGGAAAGTGTTAGGATTGCAGCCTTAGAGCCCAGTTCTATGCATGTCTACTTGGAAGTCAGTCCCATGATAATGAATGGGACTTACTCCCAGGAAACAGTGGCTGGCTCTGCTGCCTGAGATCCCAATCCTATGGAGGTCTCCTCAGAAGTCAGTCCCATGATAGTGAATGGGGCTACTCCCAGGAAACAGTGGCTGGCTCTGCTGCCTGAGATCCCAATCCTATGGAGGTCTCCTCAGAAGTCAGTCCCATGATAGTGAATGGGGCTACTCCCAGGAAAGTGCTAGGATTGCAGCCTTAGAGCCCAATTCTATGCATGTGTACTCAGAAGTCATTCCCATTGAGTTCAGTGAGGTTTACTCCCAGGAAAGTGTGCATAGCACTGCAGCAGTAGCAACGAAAATAATTTTATGGTTGGGGGTCCCCACAACATGAGGAACATATAAAGGGGTCACGGCGAGAACCACTGCCATAGTCTTTTGAGACTGAAGGATGCCAAACCAATGGAGGCAGCAAATTTTGTGCAGGACATAAGAACATAAGAAAAAACATCCACTGGATCCGGCCAAAGGTTCATCTAGTCCAGCTTCCTGAGTCACACATTTAGGCCCACCAGATGCTTCAGGGAGCACATATATCACCTGCAACTGGCATTTGGAGGTTGTCCACATCTACACACACCCCTTATGGCTTGCAACTTGTGATGGTCCTTTCCTTTCCTTTAGGAGTTTGTACAATCCCTTCTTAAAGGCACTGAGGCTAGCTGCCATCACCACATCCTGTGACGTGACCACAGACCAACTACACACTGGTTAAGACATATTTTCTTTCGTCTGTCCTAACACTCCTGACATTCAATTTAATGGATGTCCCCTAGTTCCAGTGTCATGTGAAAGGGAAAAGGAACAATTGTTATTGTTCCATTGTTTGATTGTTCAAATTTTTACCACTCTAATGTTTAATTCCAAGGAGGTGGAGGTTTCACTCTTGGTGCTGCCTGTAAGTAGGAGTGATGTTATGCCTTATGCAAGAGGTAGGGCACAATTTCACTCCTGGGGTATTCTGGGGGAGAGAAAAAGCAGTAATACTAAGAGAAGCATCACCTCCTCCTGTTTTTCAGGTGAACAAGAGAGAAAGCCTTGCTACTGCTATTGACATCTGGATATTGGAAAGGGTATTTCAGCTCTTGAACAAGCAAGTGCACTTGCCCCTATGATCATTTCTCCCTACCCTATCTTCAGTATCTTATGATAGAGCACAATATTTGAATGCAGCCTACATGCACATAGTCCAGCATGCACATGTCAATTTCACTGAGTCAATTTCCTGCATAGATATTGCCTGATCTTGCCCTTTGTACTGAATGGTCACAGTGTTACGGGGAAAGGGAAATTGCTACACTCAAGGAGATTGTGACGTGGGTTTTAAAACAAAACAAAACAAAAACCCGTCCATCTCTAACTGGCTTTTCCAGTCCTCATTGATTGAGTGGTAGTGGGAACAATATGTTTCTATGTGCAAAGTGAACCAAGATTCAGTGCGGCAAAAAGGTTATCCTTGTATATAAAACTGAAGTCACTGGCTGACTCACTCATTCACTGACTGACTCACTGACTCATCAATGCGCAGCCAAAACCGCTGGGCCGAGAAGCATGAAATTTAGAGAGGGCATTCCTTCCATGATGGAGGCACCCACTAAGAAACGGTTTTCGGAAATTCCATCCGAAAGGGGGTGAAAAGGGGCACAATGCATTTTCCTCCCTAGTTGGGGAGGGTGTTCCTTCTGTTACATCAACACCCACCAAGAACAGATGTTGAGAAATTTAATCCTTAAGCGGGTGAAAAGGGGTGCAACGTTTTTATGTGCTATACTTAACATGGAAGACTGACTGATCAGCATCCAGCCAATTTGGTGCTCAGTGCACTAATGAACGTGGGTACGTTTTTGCTAGTTGTTGTATATATTTGTATTCTCTCTTTCCACATCCGTATCACCCAAAACAAAAAGGAATATTAATATCACACACACACATACACATACACACGAGCTTCAGAAAAAACCCACATGATACATACATCACACCATAAAACAACCCAGGATTGTTTGATTAGTATGCAAATTCAAATACCTGCTTTTCCCTTTTGGAAGTTCTCACTACTTACTGACAAAGACAAGACCGAGAGGTTGGCCCCATGTCGTCACATCAGTGGCAATTCATCATGGAGTCTCACTGCCAAACTCCTTTGAATAGACACATCTCAAGGATTCACTCTGGAAAACAGAGGCTTATAATATAGAATTTGACTGTGTTTGTGTAGACTTTCCTTCAAATAAACTCTTGAAACAGAAGTATGTGTTTTCAATGCAGCCTCTTAAATCAAATGGAAGTGTTCCTTCCAGCGCACATGCACGTGATGCACTCGGCGCGTGCATTCAAAATTAAATGATTGCCGTAGCCGGCATTACTAAGCCGTGCTATGCTGCTGCGGTCAACAAGTGTCCCCAAATGCCCCTGCCCGCTCCCACTCACCCAGAATTGGCTGGACATGGCCCTATTGGACCGGACAGGCTGATCCAATAGGAAAAAACCAGACATGTCCAGCCAATTACGGCTTTATGGGAAGCCTAATGCACAGACAAGCGCTAGGCTCCCTACACCGCCACAGGAATGGGGAGACAGGTGAGTTGTGCTGGTCTAAATTAATTAGCATTGTGCCCCACAAGTGGTCACTGAAGTAATCTAAAGTGAATTACAATATATATTTGAAAGGGCCTTTTCACCTTCACGAGGCAGCTGTAAACTCTGAAGCAGCCTTTAATCTCAATAATGATCAGTCTTAATTGGTCTGAATTTAGAGGATGAAAGTAATAGAGTTGACTTCCAAACACCGCTCATCAGACGTAGCCTTTGCATTTGGATTTGCTTAATCGTTTGCAGCGAATACAGCAACAAACAAAATTATGAACTGGATAACAATTACACAGCTAATTGAGCTTTAAAAATATCAGCTGCTAACTTTTTTGAGCATATCTGTGCAGCAAGGTTTTGATATCATGGTATCAGCTGTGGCTTTTTAAAAAAAATGGTGGGAAATATTGCCTGTTGAAGTTTTCTTTTAATGAACCGTCACAGAACAATAGTTCCCAGTATTCCTAATAATAAAAGGGAATAGCTATTAAATCAGTTTAAAGGTAGGAGACCAAAGTAATAGACTTTCCAATATACTTTCTTTCACCTGATGGACTACATGATCACTTGTATCACTGTGCAGATGTAGAGGAAATTGGGTCTGATGTGATGACATTTCAGGTCCAACCTTGTTATACATGGTTTTTTTATACACAGATTTGGCTCAACACAAATGGCTACTGCAAATTACAGTTTTAAAAACTGCTTTTCTACTGTTGTAGAGAGACTGTCATTTAAGCAATCAGTTCATTCTTAAGTCGCAGAATCAAATCCCTGAAGATATTGAGGGATTTATTCCATTAGGTGCAATGGAGGAGCATGATACCAGGAAATGGGTCTTTAAACTTATTTTTCCGTTGTTTGTAAACTGAGTTTTTTTTATCTATGGGAGGTTGTGAAACAGAACCCTAATAGATAATGACAGACACCTGAATTCCCAATTATTTCCCAGTTCCGAGTGTCCAAGGCAGTGATGGGCAGGCCTGGCCCTAACAACCGGTTCTCCGGAAGTGGGCAGGGCCAGGCCAGGTCAGGGGGCAGGGCTGAGGTCAGGGGGTGGGGCCAGGGGCGGGGCCAGGAAGAATTTTTAATTAAAAAATTTTTTAAAAAAATTAAGGCTGTGGCTTACCTCTGAGTAGACCTGCATAGGATGGTGCTCTGAGGCTGCTGTCCTTTCCACACTGTCCTGGGAGTAAGCCCCATTGACTTGCATGAGGCTTACTTCTGTGTAGTCAGGTTGCGATCCAGGCTGCAGAGCCAGCCACTTTCCTGGGAGTAAGTCCCATTGCCTTTCATGGGACTTACTTCTGAGTAGTAAGGTTGGGATCCAGGTTACAGAGCCAGTCACTTTCCTGGGAGTAAGTCCCATTGCCTGTCATGGGACTTACTTCTGAGTAATCAGGATTGGGCTCTGTATTGTGGGGGTTGGAGGGTGACCTGGGGGCAGTAGTGGGCAGGGGGGGCTGCTTACATACATTTCCGGGGGTGGGGGTGGGTCACCCGAGGCTTCCTCTGTGAAGTAACGCCAGCCACAGCTGAGCGCTACTGAAAAATGCTTTAAAATTCAGTGCACATGCACTCACAGCTTATTAGGAAGCAGGGAGAGTTCCTAGAGAGGACCTGCATAGGCGGGACCTCAATTGAACTCTTCTGGCTAGTGAATGTCCAGAAGTGTTCAACTGAGGACCTGCCTACGCAGGTCCTCTCTAGGAACTCTCCCTGCTTCCTAATAAGCTGTGAGCGCATGCACACTGGATTTTAAAGCATTTTTCAGTAGCGCACAGCCACGGCTGGCGCTACTTCACAGAGGAAGCCTACTTCACCCCCCCACCCCCGGAAATGTATGTAAGCAGCCCCCCCCCCCCGCCCACAACTGCCCCCAGGTCACCCTCCAACCCCCCCAGAACTCCCCCCCCAAAAAACCCCAGGAAGGGGGGCGAACCGGATCGGTAGCCCCCCTAACTACCGGTTCGTGACCGGCGGCCTCCCGGGAACTACCGGATTGGCCGATTTGGTCCGAACCGGTGTCAGCCCACCACTGGTCCAAGGTCAACTGGCATGCTCAGTAAGAAGAAGGTAGAGATGGTAGTGGAGATATTCAAGCTCTGTCCCACTCTGTTCTGGCTTCTCCTTAAAGCAGAGTTGTCATATGTCCCAAAAAATGGAGACAATCCCAATTTTTGGCGATTTTGTCCTCATACTGGCAAATGAGACAGAGGATCCTCTCCTGATTTTGTGGAAGAAAATTGTGGCAACCCTACCTTCAAGGAAGGAGAAGCTGCTGAAGTTGGGAGGCAGAAAAGCCACTGAAGTTGGAAGAGGCATTACGGTAGGTTGTGGCTGTGACGGGGCTTTTAAGGACCACAAAAAAGGGCATTGTGGATCAAATGTCACCCTTCGGCCACTTTGTTAGATCACCCTGGACTAAGGCGTCAATGGAAACCACAGGGTCCCCAACTCTATTTTCCAACAAAGTTCAAAATGGGAGGCAATTAGTTGTAGGGAAGAATTATTGCACAGGAGGTCATGCTTGTGCACTAATTCTTTAGTGTAAATATTTGCTTTCTGCATAAAGAAGCACGGAAGGGGGTGCCAACCTTCTTCATTTGCTCCCACATATATGAATACATTCATACATGCAGATATTGGGCTGTGGGTGGCGCAAGTGGCTAAGACACTGTGCCTGTTAACCAACAGGCCAGGGTTCGATTCCCGGGTCGGCCCCACAAGACAGGGTGAGCTCCTGTCCTTAGCCCAGCTCTGCGATGCCAGCTGGATCCAATCGTATTGGCTCTGCCTTTCCATTGGACTAATTCAGTGGTGTGGAGAGGGGGGATTTGCTTCTTGGGTAACAGCCTATCCTCCATAACAATCTAACCCAGGCTTTTGTGCTTCGCATGCAGCGTATGCAGCGCTGAGCATGATACCATAGTCTTCCAAGACTGACGGAGGCCTGCTGTCCATACATGCAGATATTGATAGGATTTGCAGACTGTATCTTCTGTCCAAGGGGCTCACCAAAGAATGCACAACAAGCATAATCATTGCAAAAAAAGCAAGAGCATGATTTTTCACCTGCATAAACCTAGTTAATAAACCATTAAGCCCTTAATGCTTTCTGACTGAGTCAACTGAGATTTTCTTGCACTCTGAAAGATTTGCCTGCCTGCCTAATTTGGCCTTGTTGAGTCCTTTTCTAAGAAAACAGCTCATCGCAGTCTGTATGGAGCCGGTGGAACTGAACCAAATCTGATCATGTTGCTCTGTTTAAGCACCGGGTTCCCATTTTAGAACCAAGATGAATATCTTTAATATAGATTTTCTCCTGGGTGATTCATTTGCGATAACAGAGGCAACATGCTCTGTACATCTGCATTAGATCACTTTTTAAAGAAAATGTAAAGCCCAGAGAAGTGAGTTGGGACCCACTAGATGTGACCCACAAAACGTGAGTTGGAACCCACCAGATGTGACCCACAAAACGTGAGTTGGGTCCCACTAGGCATATCGCAAGCCAATATCAGGTGAGTCCTCACTCACTTCAATATTTATTTTATTTGTAGTATATTAGATTTGATGCTACAGTGGTATGTAAGTGCATTTGGGGAAATCTTAAAGATCTGTACTTTTTGCAAGCTTCTGTGTATAGGCTTTTAACAATTATAGTCAATGGGGCTTCCTTCTGGATTCCTATGAATTGGATTGAAGACTTTGGGATGTTTGGGGAACTTATTTTAGCAGATCAGCAACTGCTTTAGATAGGAGGGTTCTTCATTATTTTAAGTATTATTTAAAACCTCATTGTGAACCTTCAATTTGTCATGTTTGGGAGTTAGACCTGGAAGATCCAGGTTCAAATCCTAGCTTGGACATGAAGTTTCCTTGGTGTTTTGGGGCCCATCACTATTTCTCAATCTTACCATGGGGACCAAAGGATGTTATGGGGACCAAAGGAGGCAATAATCCATCTATATCAGCCTGAGCTCCTTTGAGGAAGAGCAGTATAAGCAGGTGAGAAAAGTAAGTAATGGAGAAACAGTGCAATTCCACTTCTCTGTACTACATGTTTTGTGCAGACACTAATAGCATGGCTGGCTCTAATAAAACTGTTGTTGCACATGGTCACACAGGACCCCTGACAGTGGGAACATGTGGGAGGGAGTAGAATTCCTCTCCCGACACTCTTCTCTTAGTAAAAGACCCCCCTCCTCTTTTTTTCCTCAATCTTTGGGGCAGATTTAGGCAGTGGTGTTCTGCGAGGGGCGTACTAGGTTGCAGGAGTGTCCAAGAGACTGACAATTATTATTATTCATCTTGCATCATGACTATTACTAAAAATAATTTTGTCATGGAGGGTTGCCAAAAAAGTATAAGTCCTATGTGCCAAATGGTTTGGGTATGCCACTGACTTAAGGCAGAACTAATGCTGTCAAATCTGGTTTGGTCCAAGACACAGGAAGGAAAGACTGGGGCGGGGGGGGGGGGGGAGATGTTTCTTTGCCAGGACATGGCAGGCCATTCTACAATATTATATAATAATGTTTCATTCTGGGATGATAAATGTCCATGTTGGATATAAAAAAAGAAAGAAGTAAAAAATATATAGGCCTGTGAGCAGCTAAGAAGGTCACTAAATCATCCTGGATGCTTCTCCCGGCTGAACTAATAATGTGAGTGACTGTAGGAAGAGTTGGAATCGCTAGCTGCCAAAAAGGACAGGCCATGTGTAAATTACTTCTCCTCCTGTCCGGGGAAGTAAGCACCAGCAAGCTCTAAGGAGAAAAAAAAAAGCGTGTGGGGGAACACTGTGCAGGATCTGTCTGAGTTTGTACAACTGTCTGCTCCATTGTCAAAGACCACTAAAAATGATGTGAGTACCTATGAGAACCACAGTTATTAACAGTGGTTCTCAAATATTTCAGTGTTCCATGTGCTGTGATGTTTGACCACAGAGGCTTCTTTGTACAATGCTGGCTCTTCAGCCTTGTAACGGGGATGAAGCAATGCTCATTATTGGTCTCAACATACAGGGTGGGTGCTTGGAAAATGCACACCTCTTTGCCAAAAAAAAAAAAAAAAAACAGAGGATAGTCAGATGCCACCCAAAATCCACCCCTCCATAACAAACTAGTCAATGGCTTGTTTACATCAAATAGGGGACTGTGGCAGCAAATTCTCGCAATGTAATGTCCAGAAAGGAGCATTGCCGCAACATGGGCCATATATAGCCAGTTATGCCACTAGGATATTTGTCATCTGATGTGGGAGGCCTCACAACACCTCATGATGGACATCCGCCAATGCAGTCGTCTGGGCTACTGCACACCCTGGGTGGTGCTTACCCATGGTGTGTGTGATGATGTACTATTTCCCAATCCCACTGAATTTTTACCTATAACTTTTGATGGAATAGAAATATTTCAATGTGGTTTGTTCATTGCATTGTGCATGACATTTCAAATCACATAAATGATGGTATTATTCTAATACCTGAAGGTACAAAGATTTTACAAATTTGGGGCAATACTGGTGTCACCACCACCACTATCACCCCTGTTCTCATCACCCAGTACAGTCCACATTCCCCATACCCTTTAGTGATGCTACTGTGTGTAGTAGATACTTTATTAACTATTTACATTAAACTATTAAAATTAACGTGTCATTGGTTTGCTTATGACTTTTTCCCCATCCCTTAATTATTAGCTTGTACTCTACATGTATTATGAAGATCTGTAAACTGCCTTGAACATTTGCTTTGGCATGGGAAAGGCAGTATAGCAATTTATCAAATAAATAAATCTGATGGGTCACTACTGGAAAAAGCATGCTGAATTAGAACTGCATTTGATCTAATAAAATAATTCTTAAGTTCTTATGTTTATTGAATTAGTGAAATCCTTCTATCAATAGATATTACATCGATCAATATCTATCAATCAATATTTATCAATATCATCAATCAATATAAAAAAGCAGGCCTCCATCAGTCTTCAGAGATTATGGTATCGTGCTCTGTGCTGCATACGCTGCATGCGAAGCACAAAAGCCTGGGCTAGATTGTTATGGAGGATAGGCTGTTACCCAAGCAGCAAATCCCGCCTCTCCATGCCACTGAATTAGTCCAATGGAAAGGCAGAGCCCATACGATTGGATCCAGCTGGCGTGGCAGAGCTGGGCTAAGGACAGGAGCTCACCCTGTCTTGTGGGGCCGACCTGGGTCTCAAACCCTGGCCTTGCTGGTTAACAGGCACAGTGTCTTAGCCATTTGCGCCACCCACAGCCCAATATATATCAATAGATATTTCTATCTTTCTTCAACAGATATTTCTGTCTTTCTATCAATAGATATTGGTTGCAATTCTAAAGACGGTTTCCTGGGAGTAAGATTCATTGAACACAATGGGGCTTACTTTTGAGTAGTCATGGTTAAGATTGCACCCATTGTCTCTGTTACATGCATTTACCCCTATCCTCATTTCCAATGAAGGATCACCAAAGCTTGTAATAAAGGGACTGCATTTATAAAGGGACTGTCACTGCAGTCGCTTTAAAATATATTATGATGCTTTCTGAAATTTAAGGAATCATCAAATGGTTGTTAATGAACTGAACATTACAGTTTTCAGTTTTCTCATACATGTATATGTATGAGAAGACTAGCCATTGGTTTTTGTTTTGTGTGTGCACTGTAAGAAGAGAACATGTTTGTTTCTTCAAAAGGAGGTTTCATTATGACTTAGGGTGAAATCCAGAGTAACTACAGGGAGTCCTTGCTCCGGAGTAAGAACAAGTTACTCTGTATTGCAATATGAATTTCCCATAGGTTTTCACTAGGTGGTGCAGTAACTATGGGTGCACATAATGTCTCTTACGTGTTCTCAGAGTTACTCCAGATTCTGCCCTTACTCTGCTAAAGACATGCCCTTAAAGCACCATTTTTCTCCTCTTTCTCCATGGTCCTTGTATTTGGCAAGCAAGCAGAGATTTCCCCAGGGGATTTTTGTACATTAGTAGCATAATTGCCTACACTGCTAACTACACCAAAAGCAATATTGCGGAAGGTAATTTATTAAATTTTTATGCACATTAACTGGATAAATAATGATTTGTAAAATTGTGCAGAAGTTATATTAAATTGCTCAATGGTTAAATCTGACACTGTTTATATTTCTCCTCCCTTCATTTCAAAGTTCATGCCTGGTAAAATGCTTAATATTTTTTTATCGCAGGTTGTTCAACTTGAAAATTTTCAACTGAATTAATTGCCGAGTGTAAACTTTATTTAAAGTCCTCCGACTGGACAGGCAGCTATATGGAAAGGAGAAATAAGTGCTAGTGGCATAGCTAGAGAGGGTGCAAAGCATTAGGGGTTCAATCCTAACCGAGGCCGGCACAACTCATTAGTCTTCCCATTCTTGGAGTTTTGTGTGTTATAGGACATGTCTGTACTTTTACTTAACCCAGGGTGACCAGATTATTCCTGAACCTCAGGGCCAAAATTCCTGAACTCCAGGGCCAAAATTCCTAATCCCAGGCCAAAATTCCTACCCGCTTTAAAAAATTGCCATAAAAGGATATTTTTTGTTTTTGTTTTTGGGTTTTTTGACCATAACATTTGATAGGAAAGAGATATCTCCAAACTGAGTTTTGCATTGGATTCTGCTCTTCAGTACAAATCCAATGACATATGGCATGATGGGGTACTGTGCACTATCGCAAAGTTTCAAAATGAAGCCAAAATGTAGGACAATGAAGCCAAAAAGTAGGACACCCAGACAGGAGGCTAAAAATCCAGCCAAATCCAGGTTTTTCTGGTCATATGGTCACCCTGACTTATGGTGCAGGAGTGGTGCAGAAGTGTCTTACACTTGTGACACTCCCAGGCCAGCATGGAACTTGTGCTGGGACTTATACCAGCCTAAATGGAGATTAGGATTGCAGCCTAAGTTTTGCGGGGTATCTCACCATGCTCTCATTCCCTCTTTCCTTTAGAGCCATTCTAGGTAATGTGTGCAAAAGGGAGGTTCTGAAGGGAAGGTGCTGCTTGCACAGTGTGGAGAGGCTCCCTGCAAAAATTAGTGCTTTGCACCCCCTCTATCTACACCATTGATGAGTTCCAACTAAATATGCATGCCCTTTAAGTGCCCCTATCCATTTTCTGAAGGTCCCTCTGGAGGGCCTGGAAGGTTCAGGGCTCCCTCTGTTCAGCATTGATGGGGACAGAGGGAGCCAGGAAGAGCCTGGCTGTCACAGGGTGCTTGGAGAGGGGCCATGTGGTCCCTGTGCCCCTCTGTTTGTGTGCCCAGACAATGGAACTCCAACAGGGTGCCAGATTGCAGAGGACTGGCAGGGAGCCAGTGGGACTGGAGTGAGGCTGCTGGCTGGATAGAAGTGAGACTGGGGGCTGTGCAGGTACAGGGGCAGAGCCCTCCAGGGAGCAGTGGCCCTAGGGGGGATCAGGGAAGAGCACCCCAGGGACTGCCCCCCTACTATCGGGGATGCGGGTGATGGGGATGCGGCTGGAGGCTTTACCACTCAGCAAGTCTTGGGGGGAGGAGAAGCAGGGGCAGCAGGCAGCACTATCCCCCCACTTCAAGGATGGCCCATTATATTTGCATATTTGTGTGAATTTAATGCATCATCGAATATAGTGTGCACCCCCTTTTTTAGGACATTCCTGGTATTTGACTGAAAAAGCTGCGCATTACATTCGAGTAAATAGCGTGTGTTTGGTGCGTATCACTGATCAATGATATTTATCTGTCTGTCCATGAGTAACACCATCCTTATTCCCACAGCTTGACCGCCTTCCTCCCAACTAACTTTGGTTGAATTGAAGCTGCTGTCTGTAGGAAGCCGCTGTGGAGCACCAAAATTATGTCTTTATTGTCAATCGCCAGTGTTCATTCAAGCTTGAAGGCGTTCTTTCTGCTTTTCTAAACACCTGAATGTGCTTTGGGTTTTATGACCCATTTGCCAGCATGAAAAAGCTCGTCCGAAAATTGCATTCAGTGTTCATTCAAACTTCACCTTTGATTCCTCCTGTAATTTTTCCTGCGGGCAGAGGGACTTGCTCCGGCTAAGCAGCTGATGAATGTCAAGAGATGCTAAAAGAGTTTTGGTAAAACCAGCCACATTCCTAAGGAGCCTTTGTACATTCCAAATAATGGATCCAACCCACAGTCAGTGCTGAGCCTAAATAGGTTTTGATCCAAATTTGGGGTCACTGGAGCCTGAAACTATCCCCTATTTATTTTGCTTTCCATCTATTTCAAAAGTGATGCTTGCCCTAAGTCTCGCTGCTGCGCTGTTCCCCCCTCCGGTTTTTTCCTCCCCTGAAGGAAACAATTCTGAACTATACCTCTTTATTGCATAGCATTTAAAAGGGGGGCTTTGAAAATTGTGGCCATCAGCTGGCCATCGCTGGGAAAGGCAACAGTGATACTATCATTATTCCCAAATGCCTACTCCCTTATTTTAATATCCCATTCAGTTACTTTTAATGATTTTTCACAAAATACCACTCTGCTGCCACACCATGTATATACTTTTAAGATCCCTACATACTGCAGGCATCCTCCACATCATAGGATGGGTTTGGGACTGAAGCACCGTCCAAAAATGAAAACCATCCAAAAGTGAAAACTCTATCTTTTCCCACTTGCAAATACCAAAAAAGTTTGATCACTGTGTCACAAGCAAATCAACATTAGGAAAAACAGTTTTAGCATTTAGACCAGCAGATAAAGGTTGAAAGAGTGCAGCATGTGTTGAATGAATGAGTTCTGGGTATAATTGAAAGCTGTTGTAAGAACGGAACCATCAGATAACAAACTGTCAGAAAGTGGGGATGCCTGTATATTGATCCTAACTAAAATCCAACTAAGATCCTTCAGAAATCCAGAAATCCATGAGGGTTTTCAGAAATCCCAGACTGATTTGGTAATCCCCTAACCATCCAGTTTGCCTTTTTCTTCCCTGCATCTTTCAGACGGAGCAACCATGTCACTCTTTTCTCCATTCCATGGATGGGCAAATCCACCAGGTTGAGTCATGAGTCTCAACCCCCATGACTCAACTCAGAAACAAGCCCTAAATGATGGACTGTTTGATAAACATGACTGGCATGGATCTGGAGGAAAAAATGAACTACTGCTAGGTTGTGTTTGTGTGTGATTGTCCTGGCAATGGAGAGGTATAAACAGGAGACCTTATGGGAGAGAATTTGCCTGGGCTTCTATCTGACCCATTACCCCAGACAGACACAGATAAAGAGCCGGACACAAGTGCTGGATTGAGGGCCACTTTTATTAACTACTAGCGAAAAGCGTACCCGCATTGCATTTCATTTCCCCATATGCCATCCCCCACAGCGCATCAACACCCCGTGCACAACTTCCCCCCCATGCGCAACTTCCCCCTGGCGCAACATCCCCCCATGCGTAACATCCCCCCATGCGCAACAGTCCCCCATGCACAAAGCGTACCTGCATTGCAGTAACATTTCCCCATATGCCATCCCCCACAGCGCATCAACACCCCATGCACAACTTCCCCTCATGCGCAACTTCCCCCTGGCGCAACATCCCCCCATGCGTAACATCCCCCCATGCGCAACAGTCCCCCATGCACAACTTCCCCCATGTGCCTGAACTCCTCATTTGCAACATCACCCATTTGCATCAGTCCCCCATGTGCATCAACCCCAGTGCGCAACATCCCCCCGTGCGCAACATCCGCCCGTGCGCAACTTCCCCCGTGCACAACATCTCCCCATGCGCAACTTCCCCCCGTGTGCAACTTCACCCCGTGTGCAACTTTCCCCCGTGTGCAACTTCCTCCCATGCGTAAATACCCCCCATGCACAGAATCCTCGCCAGTGCAACCTCTTCCTCTGAACAACACCCCCCCAGTGCACCTGGAACTGAGGACCAAATTGGCTGGATGTTGGTCAGTCTCCCATGTTAAGTATAGGACAGAAACACGTTGCCCCCTTTTCAGCCCCTGAAGGGTTAAATTTCTCCACATGGGTTCTTGGTGGGTGTTCAGGTGACAGAAGGAACTCCCAGAATTCCATGCTTCCAGGCCCAGCAGTTGGGGTGGAATGCTGATGAGTCAGCAATTCTCAATGCAAAGTATAGGGAGGAAAACGCGCTGCGCCCCTTTTCACCCCCTTCCGGTTGGAATTTCCAAAAACCGGTTCTTAGTGCACCCCTCCGGCACGGAAGGAACACCCACCCAAAATTTCACACTTCTAGGCCCAGCGGTTTTGGCAGGGCGGTGATGAGTGAGTGAGTGAGTGAGTGAGTCAGTCAGTCAGTCAGTCAGTCAGTCAGTCAGTCAGTCAGTCAGTGACTTTTCTCTTTTATATATATAGATTTAAACATAAAATTAAAAAGGGACTGCTCTAACAATAGTCATGCGGTCTAAGGGGATGCGGCTCTCCGCATAGTTCCCCATGCAGATGTTAAAGTTGGTAAAGGGCGATTCCCAGCCTGACTCGGGGCATTCTTTGAACGGAGCTCAAGGACGCCCGTCTTTGCCAACCCAAAGGTCAAGGTAGCCGGACACGCAGCTGGCGGCTGTCCGGCCGATCTGCGCCTAGGTTTCCCATCCAGGTAAGGGGGCTTGTCAGACCTTCCCCCAGAGCCGGATCAGCATCACAGGGAGGCTTCCTCACCCCCAAACCCTTGCTACCTAAGGCTGCACACCAATGGCCTATCCTGCCTATTCCACCCGACTCCTGTCAAAGTGACCGGGTTAAAAAAACCAATTGGATTTGACTCTCTCCCTTTGCACAGCTCAGGATAGGCGAAAAAGAATGCCACCAAAGGCCAATCAGGTGGCATCCAAAAAAATCCTACCCGCCCCCAAAGTGACCAACTAATCCTAAGCTGTACTATAGGGAGGGAGGGTGGGGGACGTTTCCCAGAGCCCAACTGAGATCCCCGGGCAAAACACACCCAGGAAAAGTCAGGCTCCGCCCCCTCCAGCCCTACTGCAGCCAATGGCTGCAGAGCACTTTACCCGGGCTCTGCATGCTGTCTGCAGAGGGCAAAGGGAGCCCGCGCTGGAGGTGTGCAGGCTTCATTATAGTCAGGTCTTGCAGCAACTGGCTTAATGGTTGATTTCCTCTTGGAAGTAGATATGGCAGCCAGACTCTTGGCAGCAACGGGCATGGCGGCATCAGGTCCATATTTCTGTTTCAGCAAATCCAGCAATCCTGACCAAGTGGAAACAAGTCCAGCCTTTACAAATGTAGCAATCAGCATCGGCCGTCATCAGGTGCAGTCCAGAGATCCTATAAAGTGGCAGTAAAATCTCAAGACCAGGTATGGTGGAAAAATCATTTGGCTATCATTTGGACTCTAGTCAGGCAGTGGATTAAGTGGATTGACCCCTGCTAACTGGGCAAGAGATACTCTTTCAAGTGGGTGTTCCTCTTTTATTTAGAAGGGGGAGAGTAACTGGCCTTACACACCCCAGCAATGTCTGTTCTAGTCTTCTGCTGGTGTTCTTTTTGCACTTTAGATTGTGAGCCCTTTTGGGACAGGCACCCATTAGCTATTAATTAGCTATTAATTTTTTTCATTTTCTTGTAAACCGCTTTGTGAACTTTTCAGTTGAAAAGCGGTATATAAATACTGTAGATAGATAGATAGATAGATAGATAGATAGATAGATAGATAGATAGATAGATAGATAGATAGATAGATTAAGGGCAATTACTGGTGATCACCAACAAAATAATGATTTTACATGTCGGCTTTATATATGTATATCTGTATGTATATAAAGGTACAAACTTGTTATACACAGACTTTTTATACACAGATTTGACTTAAGAGAAATCATAGCTTTAAAAACTGGTTTTCTACTGGTATGGAGAGGCAATTATGCAAGCAGTCATTCCATTTTTCAGCTGTGCCAGGCAAAAGCAGGGGATCCTTTGCATTTCTAATTGCTAACCACCTCTCCACAACAGTAAGAAAAGCTGTTTTTAAACAATTGTAAAAGGTCATACTTTTTAATTTTAAACTGCTTTTATTTAACACATTATTAACACGCTCAGTGGGGAGTGCCAGAATCAAATATCTACAGTTATTGAGGTACAATCTTATTCCATTAGGACCAATAGACGAGCAAGAAACCTGGAAGTGGGTCTTTAAATCTATTTTTCCCCTGGTTTTTTAAACCCATGGATTTTTTTTCCCATGGGAGACTCCAGAACAGAATCCTAATGGATAACGAGGGTCACCTGTAGATCTGCATATATACAGGCTTGTCTCCATATACATGGGGGTTCCATGTCCCAGAGCTCTTCCTCAGGCCTACCAATGTTTTATAATGTCGTGGTCCTCAACCTTTCAAGAACCACAGCCCAGGACCATGGGCATATGCACATTTCAGTCTGGCCAAACTGGTGGGCCACTGTGTGATACAGGAAACTGAACTAGATGAGCCTTTGGCCTGATCCTGTAGAGGCTCTATCTATCTATCTATCTATCTATCTATCTATCTATCTATCTATCTATCTGTCTGTCTGTCTGTCTGTCTGTCTGTCTGTCTGTCTGTCTGTCTGTCTGTCTGTCTAGTGCGTGTGTGTGTGTGTGCACGTGCGTCTGTATGTTAAAGCACTTCAAACATGAATAGAGGCACACTTTAAAGACTCAGAAGGCCAATCACCTTTTCTTATTCTGTTGGGAAATTCAGGCAGACTTTGAACATTTTAAACATTGTTCAGCATTTCATTTGAAATTGGAAGGCTTATTTGAAAGGCTAATGACTTGCCGGTACACTTGCCCCATGTGAGGAGGCATAATTTAAGATTTCCAATCATCGGATCTCCACATTTGGCATTTGAAAAAAAATTCACCTTTCATTCTTTCCATCAAATACTCTGGGGCAGTGTTTGTACATCATTTGAATAATTAAGGGAAAAAATCAATTCGTGGACTGTTTTCTTCATCTTGCAGCAATCAGCTGGTGACAAATTGCAAATGGACAGTGAACAACGCATGGCTTTCCATTATCTGCAGCAATGGGAAATCCCTTTGCTTCCCCTTGCCTAAAACATGGTTTATAGGCAAAAGTGACAATTCAAAGAGAGAAAAGCAAAGGCGGCAATGCAGTGGATTCTCCTTCCTTCCTCTACATCCAGCTCCATTTAAGGCAAGCCCAAACTCTCCAATTATTGGCTTTATGGGATAATGATGTTGACGATGCTTATATACCTGAATATTTGAGAACATCTGCTTTATTGAGATTCATCATCCAAAACACTTAATTAAAATAACACTGAGTCGCGGACTCAGCATGTATTTACCAAAGCATGGATCTGTTTTGCTACAAACAATTAAGAATGTATTCATCAAAACAACTCCTGCATGGAAATCTGTATTTTTTTAATCCCTTATGCTAAGTGCCTTGGAATTTGCATGAGCATGTTAATTCCACTAAAATGCCAGCCTGATCCTTGGAAGCAAGAGTTACTCAACAAAATGAACGGCAAGGGTGGGCACAGTCAGCCTGCTTGGCCCCCATCTTCCAACAATTCCCTCATGACATAAAAATGATGGCCGTTGAATGGGATATCAACCCCTTCTGATAGGTATATAAGACTGATGTGACCCTTCAACCCAAGGAACTCCAGGTGGCAGACTTGTTAAGATAATCAGATGCTATGAAATTCAATACAACATAGCAGAAGTGGAGGTCACATAAGCCATGAAATTCATCCAGTCAGTAAACAGTAGTTAACATATTCCTATGAACACCTGCACAGAAGAAGGTCATAAGAACATAAGAAGAAACTCCACTGGATCAGGCCAAAGGCCCATCTAGACCAGCTTCCTATATCATATAGCGGCCCATCAGATGCCTCAGGGAGCACATGTGACACCTGCATCCACATGTCACACTCTGCATCTGGCATTTTGAGGCTGTCCATGTGTGCACACACCCCTTATGGCTTGAAACCTGTGATGGTCCTTCCCTCTAGGAATTTGTTCAATCCCTTCTTATAGGCATTGAGGCTAGATGCCATCACCACATGTCAGGGAGTTCCACAGTTACACTCTGGGCAAACAAATATTTTCTATTGTCCAGTGTGTAGTTGATCTGATGCCTGTTCTGATTCACATTGATTTGCAGTCGCATCTGGAAGGTGTTTTGAGGTGCTCAGTTGTCATGCACTGCACTTCAAAACACCTGCAAGATGTGATGTGATGGACTATTATGAACCATAAATAGCTTCTGGCAGATTTAAAGATTTAAACTGAGTATCGAGTCTGTGCCCTCCTTAATTCAAGTCATTCACATGTCATAATGTTGGCCATTGTGACTCATCCAAAGCTGTTTTTTCCCTAGTTATTTTGAGTATATGTTTGAAATTCAGTTCATACAAAAGCATGTCTTGACTTGAACCCATTAAAGCCTTCATTTTCAAGGTAAAATCCCAAGTGCCCAGCAAATAAATAAATAAATAAATAAATAAATAAATAAATAAATAAATAAATAAATAAATAAATAAATAAATAAATACTTTTCACAAATAAATTTCACTTGTTTCACAAATAGGCCAGCAATGAACTAGCGCTATCAGGATAATCAGGAACCAACTGAAATAACAGATGGCTTATCTCTGCCTGCTAGGGGCAATTGATACTACTATACTACCATACTATTAATATTATTATTGTTATTTATACAATTGATCCTACTAGATGGACTATAGTGCTCAAG
Source organism: Cryptoblepharus egeriae (assembly GCA_030015325.1). NCBI lineage: Eukaryota > Metazoa > Chordata > Lepidosauria > Squamata > Scincidae > Cryptoblepharus > Cryptoblepharus egeriae. The sequence goes on from JAREYC010000001.1 coordinate 259,109,643, forward strand.
TGGTTAAGACACTGTGCCTGTTAACCAGCAGGCCAGCTTGCGAGACCCGGATCCTAGAAGAAGGGGTGAGCTCCCATCCTTAGCCCAGCTCCTGCCAACCTACAGTAAGAACACATACAAATGCAAGTATAGAATCATAAAATCCTAGAGTCGGAACGGACCCAGTAGCACATCTAGTCCAACCCCCTTCCTGTAGCAGGAAATCCTCCTATAGCATCTCCTACAGGTGCTTGTCGAGCCTCTGCTTGAAGATCCCCAGTGAGGAAGAGTCCATCACCTCCCTTGGCAATCTGTTCCACGGCTGAACCGCCCTCACCATCAGGAATTTTTTCTTGATAAATAGTAGATAAATAAGTCCACTTCAGTGGGAAGGTAACAGTGTTACATAGGCATTCAGGTGACAGGTTGGACAACTGCTATGGCTCTAGAAATGGGGGTGAGCACCACACCCTACCGTCGGTCACAACTGTGGAGGACACCTTTACCTTACCTTCTCTGAGCAATTGAAGGCTGGAATTGAAGGCTGGAGCAATATATACTGGAAATGTATATACAACCTTAAAGATACAGATATCCTAGACAACATTCAAAAACATTGAACAGTCACAGGGTTATGAAATGAGAAATCTATTGAGAAGACATAATGTTGACCTCAAGTTTCATATTGTTGATGTAAACGATAGACTTGCAACAATAATTTGGTATTTGGATCATGGGTCTTGATAGCACCATTCTGCTGAAATTATTATAATTCTATATTATTGGTGAAGGATGAGAGGACTAAACACTTGAAAGGATTAGAAACCAAATATCCAATTTCATTGGAAGGGAAACTTTCAGCCACTTTGAGAAAAATAAGGAATGACCATGATGCCTAGAGAAATTGTGAGTATGGAAATAGGGTGTGCAGCAATGTCATAGATTTTCTCATAACATGATTCTCGTAACATGTTGGGGAAGCATGTAGATGATGGTTTGGGGAGACAGGTCATTCTGCTTCCTATGGTGCTATTGAATTATTTTAATGGCCTAGATCTATGAATCTCCAGGGTCCAAGTGTCTGGTCTATTTAAGCCCAGCCCTGCATGGATTAGTTGCTTGGCTGGGGACTTGCTGGCAAAATTTTGCCCTTGGCCAAAACAAATTTCATTTCTATTCATTCCCATCCAGATTTTGAACCCAAACCCCTACAGAGCTTAGCCTTTCACCTGCTGTGACTATTCCAGTTACTAAATGGGTTGGAGGTCCAAATTAAAGGATTTACCATTGGAGGAAGTGGAAAAGATCAGCTTCCCTCCCACCTCCCCACAAGTGGGATGTCCATCACAGCAACCTCCCACCAAGCATTGAAGAAAAGGCTCTAGAAAAACCAGACCAAAGAAAATGAGATCACTAAACTAATACGTGGACATTTTCCCCCTAACTATTCCTCTCCTTACAATGAGAAGTGTGGGGGAATTAGGAATCATTTTCTTTTTTTTCTTCAAATTTGGGTTCCAGAAAGACCATTTTAGAGTTCTTAAATCACATAAATCTTGGCAGATCAATCTTCTTTAAAGCACCTTAAAGCACTACAAATATTCACTTCTTGTAAGAACTGCACATGTATTACATTGGTACAGTGACATAGATAGAGGGGGTGCAAAGCACTAAGCACTAACATGTGCACAGGTTCTGTTTGCGCAACCATGCTTTTTATAGAAACAGTGCTGCTGGTCATGCACATACTGTACATATAAACAGTAAACATGCAGATCATACATACTAGCAGGGAGTGACAGCCATGATGGATAGTACACCCAGGAGGAAGGCAGAATCCGCAGTGTAACTAAGCTTCTCTGGAGGAGTCGGAAAAGGGCCACTCAGTAGACATGGGTTTGCCCTGCCCCCAGTAGAGTCAGGGCCGGAAGTGATCTTTTGCCTCCTCCTGGTGCGGGGCATCCCTTCCCCAGTCCGGCTCTGACTCCCTAAGAGTAGGGTCTGGTTTGTGCTGTGCTCCTTAGAGCTCAGCTTGCTTCCTCCTTTTTTCCTCTCTAGCTATCCTCCCTCAGCTCTCTCTCTCACTGGGTTCTTCTTTCCTCTCACTGGGACCAGGACTGTTGGCTGTGGACCCCCCCCCAGCCCTGCGGGAGTTTGAGGGGTTACTTGGGCGGAGGGGCCTTCCTCACCCCTTCTCCTTCTTCAATGCCGCTCACGCGGCTGGAAGGCAAAGGTTTGGGCCGCCCAACGGCTTAGCCCTCTCCCCTGGCCTGATTCTTCTGCCGCCCGTGGGGGGCGCGTTGGACGGGGCCGCCCGACGGCTTAGCCCCCTTGCTCCGCGCTTCCCCACCACCACCGGGGCCGGGTGGAGGCTGCCCGCGGCTTAGCCTCCTCCCAGCCGATCCGGCCCCCCTGCAGAGCGCGGACATGCGCACCTCGCCTGCCCCAGCTGGCTCCAACCGCGGCTTGACCACGTGGTCCTCCGCAGCAGGTGAACGCCTACGGAGCTCCATCCCGACCATCTGGCCTCCTCCCTCCGGTCGCAGTGAGTCTCCGGAGGCTGTGAGGGCTTCCTCCTGTGGCGGACGCCATCTTGGGTGCCTCTTTTTCCTGCCTGAGCGGGCAACGGCCATTTTGGGTCCCTCCAGCCCAGTTTCAGTGAGTAGCAAGGCCCAGCCTTGCAGGAGGGATAGTTGGCTCCTGAGGGGGGAATCTCAGAGGGGAGGACGTCAGTTGATTCATCCTTAGGAAAAAAAAGTGGTTTAGAGACTTTTACCTTTGGCTTCTACCATTTAAAGGGGCAGTACAGCATTAGACTTCTCTGGTTAATCTCAGTGCCACACAATGGCACAGGAAGGGAGTGATGTTGGGTCTGCAGGGGATCAGGGGGTCTCTAACCTGGCAGGGTCATGTGCCTCTCAGGCTCCCTTGGCCACGCAAGCCCAAAGCCCTGAGCCAGTGATTGCTTCCATCAGAGATGCCCTTGACACAGCAGTTTCTGTTAGTCTTCCTGCCTTGGTCAAATCTGCAGTGCTAGAGGCCACCTCCAACAAGGCATCGGACAAGAGAAGGAGGGTGCGCACCCCCAGCCCAGTCACTCCAATTTCCTCACTTTCTGAGGATTCATCGCAGTGCTCACCTCGCAAGAAAACTCGCAGAACCAAGCACCTTGAGCACAGCTGCAGGCGCAAGTCTTCAAAGAGTCACCACAGACGTCGCCTTTCCTCTTCTCCTTCTTCGGCGTCTTCAGCCACTTCTCCATCTGAGTCTGAGGAAGAACGTAGGCCGGGCAATGAGGCGGAGGAACCACGCAAGAGCTCCCACCTTTTTCCTTTGGAACTACTTGAACCAGTTGTCGACAGGTCGGCTAACTATCTTGCGCTTCGCCGCTCAGCAACTCTGGATTCTGACTCCGACCAGGAAGCGTTTCCAAGGTCAGAGGTGCAGCAGACAGTTATTCCTTTTCCAAAGGCGTTTCAGGCAGTTTTCTCTCAAGATTGGCAGTCCCACTCAAAGGGAACAGGGGCTAGAGTGGCTGATAAACTGTACACTCTTCCCGAAAAGCAAATGGACATGTTAAAGATTCCGGCGGTGGATTCTGCCGTGGCGGCCCTTTCATCCTCCTCTGTTCCAGTGGATGGGGATGTCCTCCCCAAGAATCCGACAGATTGTTGTATGGAGACCTTGCTCAAGTGCAATTTTGAGTTTTCCTTGTTTGCCTTTAGAGCTGCCTCAGCAAACTCAGTCATGGCTCGGGCAGCATTTATCTGGGCGCAAAAGGCCGCTAGGAACAAAAAAGTGCCAAAGGCCTTCAGGAGCACCTTGAAAGACATTGCCCTGGCTTCGGCTTTTGCAGCGGATTCTTCGCTGGATGCTATGAGATTTTCAGCACGTGCTATGGCATCGAATGTCTCCACACGCCGAGCCCTGTGGCTATGGGCTTGGTCCGGGGAGGCAGGTTCCCATTCTAAACTTATAAATTTGCCTTTTGAAGGACGTAAACTGTTTGGTAAAGCATTGGATCCCATCTTAATTGAAGCTAAGGACAAAAGAAAGATCCTTCCACCGGGGAAAAAGGATCCCCTGAAGCCCAAACAATCGTCCTTTCGCCCTTTCAAGCCCAGATTTCGTGAGTCTTCAGGGAATCAGTTTCGGTCTCGCTGGACAAACGCAAGCGTACTGCCCCGTTCCAGACCCAACAATACCGGCAACCCTAACAAAGGACAATACTCCCGTAAGGGGGGAAAGAACTTCAGATCTACCTGACGCCAAGCTTGGTCCAGAACCCAGTGGCATTGGAGCGCGCCTATTGGACTTCGCTCCCTGCTGGCAGGGATCTACTTCCAATACCTGGGTTCTCAACACCGTTGCAAGAGGTTACGCCATAGAATTTCGGTGCCGTCCTCCCAATCGCTTCCGGCCGGTTCTGGTTTCCAAAAATCCATCCAAACACCTGCAAACGAGCCAGGCCATACAACATCTCCTGGACATTGGGGCGATAGAGCGAGTTCCCTGATTGCAAAGGGCAAGGGAGTTTACTCGATCATCTTCCTTGTACTGAAGAAGAACAGGGAGATGCGGACTATTCTTGACCTAAAATGGCTCAACCGATTCACATTGAAAAAGAAATTCAAGATGGAGACCTGGCGATCCATCACAGCGGCGCTAGACCAGGGGGACTTTCTGATTTCTATAGATCTCTCGGAGGCCTATTTGCATGTGCCGATTCGAGCTTCCCACAGAAGGTTCCTCCGCTTTGCGTACGGGTCCCATCATTACCAATACTGGGCGCTCCCCTTTGGACTATCGGCCGCACCCAGAGTCTTCACGAAACTCCTAGTCGCGTTGATTGCCAATCTCAGGTTACAGGGAGTCCGCATCTTCCCATATCTGGACGACATCCTTGTTGCTGCTTCTTCGTTGGCTCGTGCCTCAGAGGATCTTCACAAAGTCATGACTTCTTTGGAGCGACACGGCTTCGTGATCAACAGGACAAAGAGCGTACTGGTCCCGACTCAACGACTGGTCCATTTGGGACTTCTGATTCACATGGACTCTTTTCAAGTATTTCTTTCTCCCGAGCGCAGAGACAAGCTCAGGCAAGCTCTCCTCCAGATCAGAGGGATGTCAGCTGCCCCACTGATGACCCTGGCCTCCCTCTTGGGCCTCATGGTGTCCTGCCAGGACATAGTGGCTTGGTCCAGATTCCACCTCCGGCCGCTCCAATCCTTGCTGCGCCCCTTTGCTCACCAGATAGAGAACTGTTAGGGTTTGAATCTAATAATGAAACATGTTTGGTCAGGCAAGTTGATTCAAGGCTGATGCAATATTGCAGAAGGCTGATGCAGTCTAGCTGATGCAATCTGTAACTGCTCTTACAGCATGATTCAGCAGAATTGGAAGTGCTGAGTCACTGGTCACATGACTGCAATATCTCTAACTGATTGGTGTTTCACTATATTTAAGTGTGTATGAGATTATTGCAAAGTGTGGGTTACTGAGGAGGAGTATTATTACTGTTTGATACTCTGAAAGACTGGACTGTATCTGTGGACTGACTTGTGGACTGTTTAACTGGATTACTGAGATTGGAATAACCCTGCAACTGGATGTATGTATATGACTGATCTACTGCTTTGACCTTGGACTGTGTTACTTGACTTATCTTCTGCCTGTCGTTTTGAACAATATAGTTATCTTGAACTATAAACAGCTGTGTGTTTACTTTGTGCTGCTGCCCTCTCATCCTCTCCACAACGACTCTGCTTAGCCTTGCTAATCCTGCAGGGACTCACATTCCTAACAAGAACAAGCAGTTCCGGATGGTGGCCATCCCACCGTCAGTACAACAATCCATCAATTGGTGACTGTTCCCATCCCGTTTGGACTCTGGAATCGGATTGGACCTTCCGGAGCGGCAGGTGGTCACGACGGACGCAAGCCTTGCGGGATGGGGGGCCAGATTCCGTTCCTACCTGGCACAAGGGACTTGGACTCACCAGGAGCGTCAATGATCAATCAACAGGCTGGAACTCAGAGCCATCAGGCTGGCTCTACAGCATTTCCAGGATTTATTGATGGGGTCCCACGTGTTGGTGCAGACCAACAATGTTTCTGCAAAGGCGTTTGTGAACCGTCAAGGCGGGACAAGATCCAGGGGCATGATGGAAGAAGCAAACCTCCTGTTCCAATGGGCAGAGGCGAACCTCCTGTCTGTAAAGGCGGAACATCTGCCGGGCATCCAGAACTTGGAGGCGGACTGGCTGAGCAGACAGAAGGTGGACGAGGGCGAGTGGAGTCTCCACCACCAAGTGTTCGCTCTTATCACCAGCGTTCTGGGGAAGCCCGAGATAGACCTGTTTGCCTCACACCTGAACAACCAGTTACCGGCGTTTATCTCCAGAGCTCCACATCCTCTATCCTTGGGAGTCAACGCTCTGGTCTATCCTTGGCCACCAGTTCTGCTCTACAAGTTCCCTCCATTCCCACTGATTCTGGTAGTGCTTCAAAGTTTGAAAAAGCTCCGCGCTACACTGATACTGATAGCTCCAAACTGGCCACGCCGGCCCTGGTACCCGTCTCTTGTCAACCTCTCAGTTGCCCCTCCGGTCAGGTTGCCTCCTCGTCCAGACATCTTGAGGCAAGGGCCACTTCTCCATCCCAACCCGGGCTTATTCAAGCTGACAGCCTGGCTTTTGAGTGGCAAAGCCTGAGCAGAAAAGGTTATTCTGACAGAGTCCTGAATACCCTTTTGGCTTCTAGATGACCTTCTACCAATCGCATTTACACCAGAACCTGGAAAAGGTTTGTTCTTTGGTGCTCTTCCAAATCCATTTCTGTCAGAAACCCCAGGGTTCGTCATGTTTTGGAATTTTTATAGGTTGGGGTGGATAAGGGCCTGAGCACAAACACCATCAAACGACAGCTGGCTACGATTAGCTCCATCTTGGGACCAAGGAAATTCGGCCCATTATCCAGCCATCCGGACGTAAAGCGCTTCCTGAAAGGATTAAAACTGATCAATCCACTGGTTCTCCACCGCTTTCCTACCTGGGACCTTCACTTAGTGCTCAAGGCGTTAATGGGGGCTCCCTTTGAGCCTTTGGCATCTGTCCCTGTTAGGTTTCTGACCCTGAAGGTAATCTTTCTAGTAGCCATCACATCGGCTAGGAGGGTGTCAGATTTGGGTGCATTGTCTTCTAACACCAATCTCTGTATATTTCAGGATGACAGAGTTGTCCTTCGCTTAGATCCTTCCTATTTGCCGAAGGTCAACTCTGTGTTCCACAGGAGCCAAGAACTGATATTACCTACCCTGTGTTCCAACCCTAATTTGTCAAGGGAGAGAGCCTGGCACTCCCTTGATGTGAAGAGGGCATTAAGCTATTATCTGGACAGGATGAGAGAATTTAGAAAGACTGAAGCCCTGTTCATTCTATATGGGGGCTTCTAAGGGGAAGCGGGCCACAGTGTCTTCCTTGTCCCGGTGGCTTAAATTTGCTATCATAGAGGCTTACAAGGCAGTGGGGAGGGATGTTCCTGAGGGTATTACAGCCCACTCCACGAGGGGAGCAGCCACTTCAGTGGTATTCAGGGGTCTGCCTCACTTGAGGCAATCTGCCGGGCAGCTACCTGGTCGTCGGCAGATACATTCATCCGGCACTACAAGGTGGACCGAGCAGCTTCGGCTGAGGCTGCATTTGGTCGCCAGGTATTGCAATCAGTGGTGTCCAAATAAGAAACTCTGCGTCTCTCCCACCCTGAGTGTGAGGCTCTGGAACATTCCCTGTCTACTGAGTGGCCCTTTTCCGACTCCTCCAGAGAAGGCAGGAATTTACTTACCAGAAAATGTTCTTTTCTGTGAGGAGAGGAAAAGGGCCACTCAGGCCCACCTCAGCAGAGATGCAGTTTTTCTTTGTTAATAGTTGGGGTTATTGTCCAGATGAGGACGTCCGGTTGGTCCTGGTTCCTTGGGAAGCTGTTTTTCTTGTACCTTTCTAACAAGTTTGTTTATTTCCAAGGGGTCACCTGTTTGTTGTTCTGTCCTCTCTGGTTTCTCTGTTTTCATGCTGCCTTAAAGTTTTTTTGGAGTGTCTATCCTTTTCAGTGTGACAGTGGTGACACTGACTTCCTCTTCGGGCTCTGTTATCCGTACTGGGGAAGGGATGCCCCGCACCAGGAGGAGGCAAAAGATCACTTCCGGCCCTGACTCTACTGGGGGCAGGGCAAACCCATGTCTACTGAGTGGCCCTTTTCCTCTCCTCACAGAAAAGGACATTTTCTGGTAAGTAAATTCCTGCCTTTCCTCTGTGCATGCACTGAGTGTAAAAAGGGTCCTCTGGAAGAGAAAGATAGGAAAGAACTATAACAAAAAAGATCATAGAATCCTAGAGTTGGAAGGGACCCAGTAGGTCTTCTAGTCCATCCCCCTTCCCCATGATAACCATGTATCTATTATTATTATTATTTATCTTGACCATGGTGCAATCCAGCCACACTTCTAAAGACAGTGCACTTAAAACAATTATGTTCCTTCCTATTCAAATATATAACAGTGGGGCCTCAGGCCATATACAGCATTGGATCTCTTCGGGATAAGGGAATATTTGTTCCCTTGTTCGCGTCAAGTTCTAGCCTGTTCTGTGGAGCAACTTGGAGCAGCTAAATTGGTGGCAAAAGATCTGTATAGGGCTCTGCGTTTCAGGATGGGGATTAGGAGATGCATAGGGATGCATTGGAAACTAACCCAAAGGAGATGCAAGTTTCAGGATGCATAGGAGACCAATCTTTTCTACCATCTCCATCCTTTCCTGGATCTGCTGTACTCACCGCAGTCATGGGCTGAGACCGGTTCGGACCGGATCGCCCGAACCAGAAGTTCCACTCAGCCTTTCACGAGGACATGAAGAGCACTGTAGTTTTTGATGGCTTATCATCAGACTCCTTTAACATCCGAAGAGAAGTGAAGCAGGGCTGCGTCCTCGCGCCAACTTTATTCGGGATCTTTTTTGCTGACATGTTGAAACAGGTTTTTGGAAATGCAACAGAGGGAATTTATCTCCAGACCAGATCCGATAGAAAACTCTTCAATCCCCCCAGATTAAGAGCAAAATCCAAAGTCCAGCTGAAATGCTTGTGGGATTTCCTCTTCGCTGATGACGCTGCTGTTACTGCTCACTCTGCCGAAGACCTCCAACTACTTATGGACCATTTTAACAAAGCTTGCCAAGACTTTGGACTAACAATCAGCTTAAAGAAAACACACGTCATGGGTCAGGATGTGGATTCACCTCCCTGTATTACAATCTCTGAACATGAACTGGAGGTTGTGCATTACTTTGTGTACCTCGTATCTCCAACACTCTCTTTAGATACCGAGCTGAATAAATGTATCGGAAAAGCGGCTACCACATTTTCTAGACTTACAAAGAGAGTATGACTTAATAAGAAGCTGACAGAACATACAAAGATCCAGGACTATAGAGCCTGTATCCTGAGCACACTCTTGTACTGCAGTGAGTCTTGGCCCCTTCATGCGTGGCAGGAGAGAAAGCTGAACACATTTCATATGTGCTGTCTCCGATGTATTCTTGGCATCACTTGGCATGACAAAGTTTCAAATGGTGCAGTCTTGGAACGTGTTAGTATCCCTAGCATGTACACACTTCGGAAACAACAATGTCTACATTGGCTTGGACATGTCATGAGAATGGCTGATGGTCAAATTCCGAAGGACCTCCTGTATGGAGAACTAGTGTAGGGAAAGCTCCCTAGAGGGAGAGCACAGCTGCGATACAAGGACATCTGCAAGAGGGATCTAAAGGCCATGGGAATGGACATCAACAACTGGGAAACCCTGACCTCTGATCGTTCAGCATGGAGGCAAAAGACACAGCATGGCCTTCTTCAATTCGAAGAGACACTCATTCGGCAGGCTGAGACAAAGAGGCAGTCCTGGAAACAGCGAAATCTGGGGGCCGGGCAGGGGACTGACTGTATCTGCCCTCAATGTGGAAGGGATTGCCACTCTCGAACTGGCCTGTTCAGTCATAAAAGACGCTGTTTTAGGACCTCTACTTCTGATCACGATACCATAATCTTTCAAGACTGAAGGATGCCAATGAATGTTGCTTGTAAATGTTGTAATGAAATTTTAATTGTTTTTTAAATGTATTTTTAAGCTCTTGATATTTCTAATGACTGCTTTTTAACTGTTTTTTAGTGTTATTTAGGCTTTTGCAAATGATATTTATGTCTTTTTGGTGACCATTTTGCCTTTGCAAGCTGAAAAAGACTGGGGCTGCAATCCTAAAGACACTTTCCTAGGAGTAAGACCCACTGAACACAATGGGGGCTTACTTTTGAGTAGACATGATTAGGATTGTTCTCAAAGTTCCACTTTTCAACAATTTTCACTTTTGAATGGTGCTCTGGCCTCTACCATATCCTGTATAATAACAGCATGAGTTCTGGCTAACTGGGGGTTAGGATTGTGTTGTGAGTCCCTCACCCACTAACAGGGACACCATAGTTCCAACGCTTCAGTTCATATCAAGATGATTGTCCTTCCTCTGTCAAACCTATAAAAAAAGCAGGCCTCCGTCAGTCTTGAAAGACTATGGCAGAGATCCTCAAACTTTTTAAACAGGGGGCCGGTTCACTGTCCCTCAGACACTGTCGGGGCCGGAGAGTAAGAGGACTTATGTAGGACAAGATGTAGGACATCCTACATTTTAAAAAGTAGGACATGTTAAAATGAAGCAAAAATGCTTGTATTGCTTTCCTGTACTTAATTTCAACACTTTTGAAATAGAAAAACTTTTAACATGCCTGATTCTCACCCAGACATGCAAGACGCCCTCAAAGCAGTTTCCAGCAACATTTTACTTCAACATATTTAACTTAACATATTTTTCATGTCAGACTTAAGACATATAATTGTAAGACACCCTCAAAGAAATTTGCAGCAACACATGGAATGTCAGTGACATGCACTGACACACACCATGCTCTCTCTCACACACACCCATGTATTCTTACACACACACACACAAGCACAAGCTCACCTCAATTTTGAGCTTGCTGTTCAGGAATTTTGCCCAAGCCTATGCATGTCTACTCAGGAGTAATGCCCATTAGAGTCAGTGGGGCTTACTCCCAGGAAAATAAGCCCAGCCCCCCTGCATGTCTACTCAGAAGTAAGGCCCATTAGAGTCCATGAGGCTTACTCCCAGGAAAGTGTGGATGGGAAGGTGGCCTTAATAGCCCAGCTCTCTGCTTGTCTACTCAGAAGTAAGCCCCTGGCAGCTGGGGGGCCGTGAGAGAGTGGCGGGAGGCATGCATGCCAGCCTCAAGCCCCTGGTAACTGGGGCAGCCACGCAAGGGCGGTGAGAGGCATGCGCGCGCCAGCCTGAAGCCCTGGGACGGTCACGAGAGAGCAGCAGGAGGTGTGCACGCCAGCCTCAACCCGGGCCCCTGGCAGCTGGGGCGGCCGCGCGCTCCAGCCTGAAGCCCCTGCTCCAGCTGCACGCGCAACATTTAAAAAAAAATTTTAAGGGCCAGCTTGAAGCTGCCCAAATTCCGGAGCCTGGAGGGGCTCTCTCCCTTTGCACAGGGCTGCCATGACTGGCGGATCTTTGCCGCGGCAGCCTTGAACTGCCCCCAAGTGCCCACAAAGCGCCTCCCAAACCCCCCCCCCCAAAAAGACCGGCGGGCCGGATTGAGGCCTCTGGCGGGCCTGATCCGGCCCCTGGACCGTAGTTTGAGGATCCCTGGACTATGGTATCGTGCTTGGCGCTGCATATGCTGCATGCAAAGCACAAAAGCCTGGGTTAGATTGTTATGGAGGATAGGCTGTTACCCAAGCAGCAAATCCCTCTCTCCACACCACTGAATTAGTCCAATGGAAAGGCAGAGCCAATACGATTGGGTCCAGCTGGTGTTGCAGAGCTGGGCTAAGGACAGGAGCTCACCCTGTCTTGTGGGGCCGATCCGGGTCCCAAACCCTGGCCTTCTGGTTAACAGGCACAGTGTTTTAACCACTTGCGCAACCCACAGCCCAAACCTATAGATGACTAGGAAAAACTTAAATGAATATTTGCAACACAGTCATGACTGTTCCAATGACTGAGCACTATATATGCACTCCTTTCAGGTACATCAATTCCCTCCAAGTAAGGAAGGCTAAGTAACTGTTGCACACAGATGCACACATACACCAAGCAAACCACATTTTTCCAGCTGATCCCAAACCCCAGAGTCCTATCTTAAAGCAACAGATCACATGGGAAAGGAACAGAGCCAACACAAACAGCTCTGGGGTTCACAAGAAGGACATCTTCACCTGGGATAGCTGCCAAAGTAGGATTTACAGCTGCAAGACACTTATTAATGTGAATGGAACTAATTGGATGCCAAAGGGATACTGAACTGGTTTTAGATTGGAAAAATGTGACTTTTGGAAGCATGCAGTTGGGTGCCAATTGAATTGGCCCACTTTCCAATGTAGGGGCATGCTTCACTCTCTATTGAGATGAAAGTGTGCTGAATTGTATTGTTATTTTCTGTGTTACTAAAGACACGTATCTCACTTTTTCTTATGGATTTGATATTTTAAAAGCATTGTCTGTTTTTCAAAATGCTATTTACTCTTTCAGTGACATCACCTTACACATTCATAGGGGAGGAAGAATTTCTCCTTAGACACATTTTAATTTATTTAGCTCAGCATTGCCTAAGCAGTAGGTCAGGACCCACTAAATGGGTTGCAAATCAATTTCAAGTGAGTACAGGTAGCATCTACTGCCATTGAAAATACAGGGTATAAAGTTGATGGGCAGGGTGGGCTCTCAGTAGGAAAGTGATAGGAACAGTTACGGTGCTGGAAAGGGAGAGGCGGGATATATGGTTGGGGAATAATTCAAGTCTGCTTTGATGGCTAAACTGGAAATGTTTGAATTTCAAGCTATGCAAAATAACAGCATGAGTGTGCTGTGCAATTGGATCTTTGACTGATTGCTGCTTAGATTTGAAGCCTAAATTGATGATGTCACTTTTGGCCATGATATCATTTCCAGGTTAAAGTCATCACTTCCAGTGGATCCTGACAGTTTTTTCTAAAAAGTAAATACTTGTGCTAAAAAGTTTGAGAACCACTGTTTTAACTTTTCCCATCATTGTCAAGAGCAGGAAAATACAATATCAAGCCTTCAGGGAGAAGCTTTCTTTTCATTTGGCCAATGAATATGTCTAGATATCTGTAGTAAGTCTGCAAAGGATGATTTACAGGGCCAGATTTATAGTGCCAGAAACTAACAATTTTTTTCCACAACGCCCTTCTTTTGGACCTCAAAATTCATCTTTTGGAATATTTTAAAGTGATGGCATAGCTAGAGGGAGGTGCAGCATTCAGTTTTCGAGGGAGCCTTACCCTTTTAGAGCCATTCCAGGGGGGCACAGCTGAATGGAGCCATACGGTTCCTTCCCCCAATATATAAATCAATTATTCTCAATTTCATTCTTACATTTTGAACTCTGAAGTTCAAAACTTCACCTTTTGATATTTTATGCTGGTTTCCTAACATCTCTTTCTCCTCCTTAGCTTCTGATCTCATTTTCTTTGTAGTATTCTTTTGAAATGCAACAATGCTAATATAACATCTTTTAAAAGCCTTATGTATATCTCCTACTGTTAGCATAGTTAATTTCTGTATCAGTTTAAAGGCAGTTCTCTGGTTTATCTTTTCTTGCTGTTTCTATGTCATAGAACAGAAATTAAAGTTCTTCAATCACTCTTTATACCTAATTGCTTGAAAAATAAATTACTGGAGGAATATTAAAATCATAAACTGAATACTTCTATTTTATGTCTAGGACATGATTTTCAATCTGTTTCATCTCATGGCACACTGACAAGGCACTAAAATTGTCAGAGCACACCATTCATTTTTTGACAATTAACTAGGCACACTGCACTGACAGCAGAGTCTCACAGCCGTCCAGTGATGGGCCCAGCCTGGCCCAACAACCGGTTCCCTGGAAGTGGGAGGGGCCAGGCCGGGTCAGGGGGCGGGGCTGGGATCAGGGGGCAGGCTGGGGAAAAATTAAATTAAAATTTTTTTAATAATTAAAAATGTCATGGGACGTACCTCTGAGTAGTCAGGTTGGGCTCTCAGGCTGCAGTGCCAGCCACTTTTCTGGGAGTAAGTCCCATTGACTATCATGGGACTTACTTCAGAGTAGTCAGGATTGGGCACTGAGCCGTTGGGCTCTGGCCACTGGCACGGCTGCTAAAGGCTCCAGCATACCAGGCACTTTTAAATTTGCCACTCTTAGCCGCAGCCCGGCGAGGCGCCCCAGAAGCCCTAGCGGCCAGGAAAAGTACACTCTGGCACTAGGGCTTGTGGGGCACCTCGCCGGGCTGCCTCTAAGAGTGGCAAATTTAAAAGTGCCCGGGCTGCTGGAGACTTTAGCAGCCGCACAAGGGCAAGGGTCCGAACCAGTCCGGGCCATTCTGGGGGCCCCCGCCGCTACTGGATCGGTAGCGGCAGGGAGATTGGGACATCCAGTCCCCGCGATCCAGACTAAACCGGCCTCAGCCCACCACTGCAGCCATCCCCCTATGGCCGTACTAACAAATGATATTTTTCCAAACTCCATGACACACCTTCAAACCATCTGTGACACACTAGTGTGCCACAGCACAGTGGTTGAAAATGGCTGGTCTAGGAATTAGGTATAAAGCAGAAAAATATTCTAAACAACTACACTTTGTAATACAAAAATTGTTTATAATTTTTAATAAATCTATTATACAGTATAACACATCTATTATACATCTATACATACAGTATTTATATACCACTTTTCAACTAAAAAGTTCACAATGCGGTTTACAAAGAAAATGAAAAAAATTAATAGCTAATTAGTATCGAATAGGTCCCTGTCCCAAAAGGGCTCACAATCTAAAATGCAAAAAGAACACCAGCAGAAGCCACTTGAACAGACATTGCTGGGGTGTGGAGGGCCAGTTATTCTCCCCCTGCTAAATAAAGGAGGAACAGGCTTTTGAAAGATTTCCTCTTGCCCGGGTAGCAGGGGTGCTATTAAATTTTTTAAAATAAAATTTTTAATACATCTCATACAAGATAATTCTCTTTTGCTTTTCATTGGTAAAAGGAGATACATATACAGACAAGGGGATTGTGAAGTTGGTATATTCCTGCACTAGATTCTCCTTTTTTTCAAAGAGGCAGCCCTCATCTAATGAAATCCAATAATGAAAATCTCCATATATCTGCATAGGTGCTCTTAAGTGTATTGAATCACACCCAATACATAAGATTTGTTTATGTCAGAATTTCAAAGTTCTAGGTTGGAAAGCCTTCTTGAGGGAAAGCATCAGCACCCAGAAGTAAGGCCAAGGCCTGTCCTTCATCTCTCAAATCAGGATACCTGCCCTGACTGACAGACATCCTACAGATGGATGGAATCTAGCTAACCACTGGATGGATGGAAGGATGTAATCCAGGAACCTATGCACTATCTAGCATAGAAAGCATTTTGCTTGTCCAACCGGGGCAGGGTAACTGCTACCCTAGGGGTATCACGCTTGATGGAGTCCACAAGAGGCCACAGATGACAGACAAAATGGGTGTCCTACTTCAGCTTCTTTACCAACCAGCCTCATTGCCACCAAAGTTCTTAATTCCTTTGACCAGTTTCTACTTTTATAAGTTTGTATGTGCCTCCCTCTGTATGTGCCCTTTCTGCCCTCCCAATACAGGAACCCAAACTTTCTGACAGTTCATTTTCTGATGATCCACTCTTTCAGTACTTTTCAATTATACCCTGAACTCATTCATTCAACATATGTTATGCTCTTTCAACCTCTCTTAGCCATTCTAAAAGCCAAAATTGCCATGTCGTAGCTCCTGGTCTAATCCCATTCCTGAAGGAATTAATGAAAATCCATTTGCAGAAATCTTTGTGTGGCAGCAGGGATTTGCAAGATAAAAAGCGCATTTGCAATTTGCTAGCTAAGAAAGCACTGGAAGCATTTATAACATTTAAAAACATTTATAACATTTATAAACTGAAAAAGATTGGGTTCCACTTTTCAACAGTTTTCACTTTTGGACAGCGCTCCAGTCTCCAGTCTCTGCGGGATGCCTGTATAGGGCCTGTTATAATACCCTGATCCCTCTGTGCCTCTAGTCCTACTTTGTCTGCCCACATTGCCCCTGTCTTTGACCTATGGCTGTTTAACCATGCTCAATCCCTCCAGGCTGTTAGCCCTGTTTTAGGGGCTCTGCAGCCTATTCAAAGGGGCCACCAGCCAGAAGGGAAATTGCTACCCACTAAGATGCCCCCAACCAGATGGGTGCCCAGCCAGAACTTGGATACTGCTATTTAAAACAAAACAAAAAAATCCTTTGTGTGGTTGTGCTGGGTAAATCTTATGGGTCAGTCAATATAATTTTACAACTAATTAACACTCTCGCTGTTGGTGGTAATTAGTAGTTGCTGCCTGCACCTCGTGATACTTGAGAAGGTGTGAGATTTTGTAGCGGCTCGCAGACCATCAAAGAGAGTAATTTCCAATCAGATCTCTATAAACAACCTTCCCTGCAGTGATCAGTGAAATGGAGAATTGAAGAAGGAACCGCTGTTTGGAAGTGTGAGATCTATTATTTATTCCCCTAGATTGATAGGTATTTATTATTTAGTTTGTTAGCTGTCTTGTGACGGAGGCCTGGCCCTCTTGCCCAGTGCTTGGAGGGGTGCAGCTATATAAATAAATAATTGTCAGCAATTAATATTTGATCAGTGTAGCGGAGATCTCTGTAGGAGGATATTGGCAAGACCCGAGGTTTGATTGACACTGGTTATATGTCAAAGTAATTGCCTCTGCTTTGATGAAGTGTCCCCCTGGCATGGGAGCCTGTAAGTCGAAGTAAGCAACCGGATCTCTTGAAGTCCACATTAATTTGGCCGGTGGGACTTTTGTGGGTTCTCCAATCTGATAATCGAGAAGGCTGATTGCCCTCATTACCGTCTGAAGAAGTTCTTTGTAGACCAGTTTTAATTCTTTTTTAAAGATCATTCATACCTACCTCCAGGGCTGGGACATTTACTGAGTAAATGTAGTAAATTTACTGTAGTAATCTATGTATGAAAAATTCCACCTGGTATTGTGTAATATCATTGCCTGAGTTCGGCTAGTCAAGTGGGCTCTCAGATGGTCATGGTCTATGAACGGGATACAAAAAAATTATGCAAGGAGTGGATAGGGTGAATAGAGAGTGATGGACTTTTCATCTGACCAATCCTTTCCCTCTCACACAGGATCCACTAAAATTTAGTGTCCCAAAGGTTAGAATAGACAAAAAGAAATTTTTTTTAACTGTCAGGTAATAGATATTTGGAAATCCCTTGCCTAATGGCATTTGGCCTATATGCCATATAAAGGGGATTGGACAGATGAAAAGTCCATCACAGGTTACAAGTCATAAGAACATAGGAAGTGCCTCCACTGGATCAGGCCAAATGCCCATCTACTCAAGCTTCCTGTACCACACAGCGGCCCACCAGGACTGCCAAGCTGCCTTGGGGAGCACATATGGCACCTGCATCCAGGTGCCCGCCTGCATCTAGCATTTTGAGGTTGTCCACGTCTACACCCATCCCTCTTGGCTTGTAGCCTGTGATGGCCCTTTCCCTTAGGAATTTATTTAAGTCCTTCTTAAGTGTTAAAGCTAGATGCTATCACCACATCCTGTGGCAGGGTACGATGTTATGATGTCAGGATATGAAGTCATGATGGGTATGTGTAACCACCTGGTTATAGAAGTAGGCTACCTTGAAATGCCAGGTGCAAAGTAGGCAACAGGGTGCAGGTACCTTGTCCTGTGTGCTCCTGAGTCATTTGGAGGGCCACTGTGAGCTACACAATGTTGGACTAGATAGGTCTTTGGCCTGATCCAGTGGGTTCTTCTTATGTACTTGTGATCCTTGTCATTATCCCTGTCATAGGTCACAATGGCTGTGGGGATACTGAGACTTGGTGAGCCTTATACAGATCTGCTTGATAGTAAGGATACCTGAAGTCACACAGGTCTCTATGTCCTCCCCATTCTGACCCTTCATGGTTATCAAATGTGACTCTACTGACAACTGTGGCTGCAATCCTAACTCCCAGTTAGGCTGGCATAAATCCCAGCACAAGTCCCAGGACTTAGCTTGTCTCTTTCTTGTCTGTATGATTCTGCTCATTGAAGTACTTGTGAAAAAGGAATCTGCATTGTGTTGTGATGGTACAACCCAACAACTACAGCAGGAGGAGCATGGTATGCCTCTGTTCTCCCTGGCTTGGAATTGCATGTGGAAATGGAACAGGACTGTTGATTTTGATGCTGCAGAAGCTGTAGGATCAAGTGCCTATACTCCCCTCCAAGAGGGTCCATATGGTGTACTTATAAATATTTCAAATGTCAATGCACAAAGCTCCAATCAGATCAACCTGTTTACTTGACTTTGAATAATTACTAGAACAATATTTGTCATTCTAGAATAACAGATACAAAGCTAGACATAAGACCCCGCTATTTTTTCCCCAACTGGTATAATTTATTAGCCTTTAAAACTGAGGCATAAATACTCACAGCACTGATGATGAATAAATTACATCTGGGAGAAGAATCCAGATTAATAAGGAAGGACACTGAACGTTAAGTTAGCATTTAGGGTGCAATCCAGAGTAACTACGGGGAGTCCTTGCTCTGGTGTAGGAACAATTTACTCTGGATTGCAATATGAATTTCCCATAGGTTTTCACTAGGTGGTGCAGTAACTATGGGTGAACGTAATGTCTCTTACGTGCTCCCGTAGTTACTCTGGATTGTAAGGTTAGAATCATAGAATCATAGAATCATAGAGTTGGAAGGGACCTAGTAGGTCATCTAGTCCAACCCCCTGCCTGCAGCAGGAATTCCCCCTAGAGCATCTCCAACAGGTGCTCATCGAGCCTCTGCTTGAAGATCCCCAGTGAGGGAGAGTCCACCACCTCCCTTGGCAATCTGTTCCACTGCCGAACCGCCCTCACCGTCAGGAATTTTTTCCGGATTTCCAGCCGGAATCTCCTCTCTTGCAGTTTGTACCCATTGGTTCTAGTTCTGCTTTCAGAAGCAGCTATGAACAAATTGGCCCCTTCCTCCCTATGACAGCCCTTCAGGTATCTGAAGAGGGCAATCATGTCTCCCCTCAGCCTCCTCTTCTCCAGGCTGAACATCCCAAGTTCCCCCAACCTTTCCTCGTAGGGCTTCCCTTCCATCCCACTGATCATTCTTGTCGCTCTCCTCTGGACTTGCTCCAGTTTGGCTGCATCCTTCTTAAAGTGAGGTGTCCAGAACTGAACACAGTACTCAAGGTGAGGTCTGACCAATGCAGAATAAAGAGGAACTATAACTTCTCGTGACTTGGAAGCTACAGTCCTCTTAATGTAACCTAAAATGGAATTTGCCTTCTTTGCAGACACATCACACTGCTGACTCATGTTCAGCTTGTTATCCACGGCGACTCCAAGATCCCGCTCACATGTTATGCTGCCAAGCCAAGTATCCCCCATTTTATACCTATGTTTTTGGTTTTTATTGCCTAAGTGCAGAACCTTGCACTTCTCCCTGTTGAAATTCATTCTGTTTGTTACAGCCCAGGATTCCAGTTTATCCAGATCCTCCTGGAGGTTTCTCCTATCTTCTGATGTGTTTGCTACTCCTCCCAGTTTGGTGTCATCTGCAAATTTGATCAGGCTCCCCCGTATCCCTTCCTCCAAGTCATTGATGAAAATGTTAAAGAGAACCGGTCCCAAGACAGAGCCTTGGGGTACCCCACTAGAAACGGACCTCCAGGTTGACACAGAACCATTTACTCAAACCCTTTGAGTGCGGCCATCGAGCCAGTTGCAGATCCACCTAACAATTGCCCTGTCTAGCCCATATTTTTCCAACTTCCTAATTAAAATGTCATGTGGGACTTTGTCAAATGCTTTGCTGAAGTCAAGATAAATGACATCCACAGCATTGCCACTGTCCAGTAAGCTCGTAACCCGATCAAAAAAGGAGATCAGATTTGTCTGGCAAGATTTATTCTTGGTAAATCCATGCTGGGTTGTTTTGATCACGGAGTACTTGTCTAGATGTGCACAAATTTTGTGTTTTATGATTTGCTCTAATATCTTGCCCGGGATTGAAGTCAAACTGACTGGTCTATAATTTCCCGGGTCTTCTTTTTTCCCCTTCTTAAAAATTGGGACTACATTTGCCCTCTTCCAGTCCAGGCACTTCTCCACTCCTCAAGGATTTCTCAAAGATGATCGACAGAGGCTCTGCAAGGACATCTGCAAGTTCCTTAAGAACTCTAGGATGCAGCTCATCCGGTCCAAATGACTTGAATTCATTTAGGCCAGTTAAGTGGTTTCGAACCAGTTCTCTGTCAATCTTAATCTGCTGTTCTGCACCATCCATGTTTTCATTACCTCTTTGGGGATGTAAACACATCCCCGAATCAGTCAATGATCCCGCACCCCCATTTGCACAGCCCTCCTTCTGTGAATAGACGGATGCAAAGTAGGAGTTGAGCAGCTCCGCCTTCTGCTGGTTTCCAGACACCTGTTGTCCATCCTTGTCCAAGAGCAGCCCCACCCCCTCGTCTCTCCTCCTGTTCCTCTGGGCATATCTAAAGAAGCTCTTTTTGTTATCTTTGACTCCCCTGGCCAGCCTCAGCTCATACTGAGCTTTAGCATCCCTGACCCCCTCCCTACATGACCGGGCTACCTGCCTGTACTCCTCTCTGGTGATCTTTCCAGTCTTCCACTCCCTATACTTCTCTTTCTTTAACTTCAGCTGATCCCCAAGTTGCCTGTGGAGCCAACCTGGTTTTTTCAGCATTTTTCCCCCTTTCTTTTTTATTGGAATTGTTTCTGACTGTGCTTGTTTCTGACTGTGCCCATCTTGGGCCCCTTTCCCCATTAGATCATCAACCCATGGGATCCCACCTATGACTCCTCTAAGCCTGTTGAAATCAGCTTTCCTGAAATCCAACATATAAGTTTCACTCTGCACTCTTTTTATTTCCCACATTATTCTAAATTCCAGCAGCTCATGATCGCTTTCCCCTAAAGTTCCCACTATGTTGACCTGATCAACCAGTTCTTCACGATTTGTTAAGATCAGGTCAAGGATGGCCCCTCCCCTTGTCGTTTCCTCCACTTTCTGGACCATGAAGTTATCTTCCAGGCCCATCAGGAATCTACTGGAGCTTCCATGTTTGGCTGAGTTTGTCTCCCAGCAAATGTCTGGGTAGTTAAAGTCCCCCATTACTACTACCTCATATTTCCTTGCAATGCCTGCCAGTTGCTCCAAGAAGACATCGTCTACTCCTTCTCCTTGACCTGGCGGTCTATAGTAGACGCCCACCACAATGTTTTGTTTTTTATTTTCCCCCCTTACTTTTACCCAAACACACTCCACAGGGATATCCGGACCACTCTCCTGGATTTCAGAGCAAGAATATATGTTCTTGACATATAATGCTACTCCACCTCCCCTTTTGCCACTTCTGTTCCTCCGGAACAGCTGATAGCCTTCCAATTGTGTGTTCCAGTCATGGGAGTCGTCCCACCAAGTTTCAGTTATTCCTATCAAATCAAATTTCCCTTCACTTGCTAAAAGCTCCAGCTCATCTTGTTTATTTCCCAGGCTCTGTGCATTTGTGTAAATGCAACTTAAGCCCTGGAGGTTGCAACTCAATGCATTTCCCTCCTTTTTTGTAAGGCCAGGCCCCTCTAAAGATTTTTGAGTTACAGCTGTGCCCTGGCAATTTCCATCCAGAGCATTTTCCTTATTCCTAGGTTCCCTTTGGACGTAACCCACCCCCTTCTTATTTAGTTTAAAGCCCTCCTGATAAGGTTGGCCATCTCCCATCTGAAGACACTCTTCCCCCAATCCGTAAGATGTAGTCCATCCTTTGCTAGGAGTCCTTCCTCAAGGAAGTTCATCCTGTGATCCCAGAATCCAAATCCTTCCCGATGACACCATTTTCGAAGCCAGCTATTGACCTGAAAAATCTTGCTATCTCTCTGAGGACCTTTGCCAATTACTGGGAGGATGGATGAGAATACCACCTGGGTATCCCCCAGGTCCTTAATCTTCCTCCCCAGAGCTTCATAATCCCCAACTATCTTTTGGAAAGTTTCCCGAGCTGTATCGTTTGTTCCTATGTGGATGAGTAAGAACGGGTGACGATCAGCAGGTGTGATCATCCTCGGTAGCCTCTCCGTGATATCCCGTATCCTAGCACCAGGGAGGCAGCACACCTCACGGGAAAACGGGTCTGGTCGGCAGACAGCTTCCATGCCCCTCAGGAGAGAATCTCCAATCACCACCACCCTCCTCCGTGTTCTCCTTCTGTGTATAGCTTCCCCCACACTAACTGGTTGTGGCTGCTGTCTATGAGGGGGATCTATAGGCATGCCAGTATGGGCAATGCCAGGATCCGGTGTAGGTGTGCTAGCAAGAGGAACTTCTGCCAGCATGGTGGAATCTGAGAGACTCTGGAAACGGTTGTATAGCTCCAGTGGTTCTCGACTGCTCCTGCCCTTTTTTCTCCTGACTGTCACGTGTCTCCACGAAGAGACATCGTTGCTGGGGTCCCCACTGGTGTCATCTCTCTGGAGAAGTTCCATGTGTGTTGTATCAAGGAACTCCTCAGATGCCTTAATTTGACGAAGGGTGGAAACTTCACCCTCCAATGCTGCCACCTTCTCCTCCAACAGTGCAACCAGTTTGCACTTGCAGCATCGATAATCCCCGGGGTCCTTGGGCAAGAAGACAAACATGGCACACGTGGTGCATGTCACGACAACTGCGCCCTTCCCTTCCATCTCCTGTCAACTTCACAAGTCCTCCTTGCTCACAGGCTCCGGTCCACAGGATCGCGCCTCTGTGTTCCTTCTCACCTCTCCTCTGAAAAGGAGACTGAACCAGGAACAGGCCCTAATAAAGCCCTTGAAAGCTCCTCCCACCAGACAACCAGCCAATGAACACCTAGCAGCAATTAAGCACTCAGCTAAGCAGCCCCCTCCTCCACTCACCTGGGACTCTGTGTTCCTTCTCACCTCTCCTCTGAAAAGGAGACTGAACCAGGAACAGGCCCTAATAAAGCCCTACAAAGCTACTCCCACCAGGCAACCAGCCAATGAACACCAAGCAGCAATTAAGCACTCAGCTAAGCAGCCCCCTCCTCCACTCACCTGGGACTCTGTGTTCCTTCTCACCTCTCCTCTGAAAAGGAGACTGAACAGGAACAGGCCCTAATAAACAGGAACCAGGAACAGGCCCTAATAAAGCCCTACAAAGCTATTCCCACCAGGCAACCAGCCAATGAACACCAAGCAGCAATTAAGCACTCAGCTAAGCAGCCCCCTCCTCCACCCACCTGGGACTCTGTGTTCCTTCTCACCTCTCCTCTGAAAAGGAGACTGAACCAGGAACAGGCCCTAATAAAGCCCTACAAAGCTACTCCCACCAGGCAACCAGCCAATGAACACCAAGCAGCAATTAAGCACTCAGCTAAGCAGCCCCCTCCTCCACTCACCTGGGACTCTGTGTTCCTTCTCACCTCTCCTTTGAAAAGGAGACTGAACCAGGAACAGGCCCTAATAAAGCCCTACAAAGCTACTCCCACCAGGCACCAGCCAATGAACACCTTGCAGCAATTAAGCACTCAGCTAAGCAGCCCCCTCCTCCACTCACCTGGGACTCTGTGTTCCTTCTCACCTCTCCTCTCACCTCTCCTGGGGGTTATTCTCCCCCAGGTAAGGAATACCTGCCAGATATATAAAACTGTACTCACCAGGGCAAGGGACAGAGGAGGTGCTTCTGAGTAAACTCCTTTTCATAGAACCTTCTGTTCTTGCCAATGGAAAAAAGCATTCTATGGGGGCAGAAGGCACTAACATGGCAGAGGTAAAACATAATGTATGCCTTCAGCCCCAACACAATTTCCCATTTCACTATGAGCGCATGGAAATACCACATTTACTCAAATCGAATGTGCCATCGAATCTAATATGCACACTACACTTATAATCAAAATACCATATTTACTCCAATCTAATTAACCCTCAAACCTTATGCGCACCCTGATTCTGGAGACGGAATTTGGCTGAAAAATGTGAGCATTAGATTCGAGTAAATACAGTATTTAAATGTGAGTTCAGCTCCTAAACAAGAAACTGTTTCCTGAAAGCGAACATTCAAGAACATAGTACCTGTATTTTCAGATTGTTTTGATTTGGAGAAACATTCATGAGGAACACTTTGAAGCTGTCCATCACTAAAATAATAAATACTATGGCATGCTAATTCAATAAAGCATATTGTCCAGCACTAAATATGGATCCTGTTAACGGTCAGATATTCTGAAATATCTGTGCACTTACCAATTACTGTCAGATACCAAATATCAAAATTAGATCACACCAGAGATATTAATAAATGCTAATACATGTTTGGCAAATTTAATCTTAAAAAGGCACGACACAATTCAGAACAAATAAACAAGAAGGTCAAGGAAAGAAGACAGCAGCAGTCAATCTGATGGTCGACAGGTCGGTGGCTCAAGACCCAAATACGCAAGGTGGAGTGAGCTACTGTGATTTGCCCAGATCCTGCCAATCTATCTGTTTGAAAGCAGGTAAATGCAAATAGATAAATATGTTACACTTTGGTATGAAGGTCACAGTGTTCCCTGCACCTTTGATATTTAATCATGCTGGTGATAGAATCATGGAGGTGTATTAGGACCCTATGGACTCTTTGGCCTTTTAACAGGGAAGATCACTGATTCCTAAAGTTGGTCATGACTAGCAAGGCACTCTGCTGGAGACACCTTTACCATTACTTCATTATGTGGTCACTGGCCAGGTGGCACGGGGCAGGATCACCTGTGTGACAGTCTCTATTTTCGTTGATAAGCTATTGGAGGTTCATGAAATTGTGGCAGAAGCTCAAATAAATTGGTCGGATGCCTGATGATGCATGTCTGTGGCAGAAGCTAAGCATGTCTGGTTCAGACCACAGCCTGGATGGGAGACAATTTGCAAACCATATGGAAGCTACCCGGAGCTCTTTGGAAGAAGGACAGGGATACAGATGCAATCCAGAAATAACTCTCCAAAGCCCTAGAGCCAACACAAGTAGAGTAACTAAATCGCTCTTTGTATAACAGCACAGGAGGGAGTAAGCAGATCAGCTCTAAGCTTCCCCAAAAGGTCTTGCTGGCCTATTGCTGATAATGGGCTTAGTTCCTCCTTCCCAGGGACAGTGCTCTTGTTGAAGGGTTAAACAACTCCCGCTGATTTGCATAATTTAATCCTCCTTTGCCTCCCCTTCCTCTTGTCTGGGAGTGGAGATCGGAGCCTGCTTTCTGGCGGCAGATCAGATGTGGAGCCATCTCAATATAGCCATTAATCAACTTGAACCCCCCATCCCGACATCAGCCAGAATTGGGTGACCTCTAAACTCCTGACACCTCCATCAAAATTTCCATAGTGTTCCATGGAAAGTGTTCCACAACTCTGTCAATTGTGCCGTTCATGGAAATAATTGCTTCATTCTGATACCTATTCATAAGATAATCCCGTTCAGACAATCCTATGTGAGGATGTAATCCATTCTGGTAAATGTAGGGGATTTATTCATCAAGCTTCTGGATCATTTCCCTGGACTATTTAATTGATTTGGAAAGACCCAAATATGTTTGCTGTTGGATTTTTAAATTTTTTTTTTTTGAGGGAGGCCTTGAGACCACAAATAAGTCAGGCTGGCAATCTTTGTGAAGACAAAGAAATACTCTTCCTGAGCTAAATTCTGTCCTTAAATAGGCTTTTGTTTACACAGGGGTGATGGCTGGGCCAGAGCGTGGTATCACCAGTCCCCCTTGAGACCACTTGCGGCTCCACTGCCCAGGCAGCTCTGCCAATCTTATTTTGCACAGAGTAGCCAGAAATGTCAAAGGCAGGGAGAAGGAATTCTTATTCTGCATGCTCCAGCTCTTCGAAGTTAAGAGGGCTTATTGAAGGTGACTTCCACCCAAGCCCTCCCCTCCTTACTCTTGCAAAGTAATCGTACCGAGGGTTTTTACCAATCGTCGTACCCGGAGTCAGGAAGGCATTTTCTCCCATTGTATATTGACTAGTGAGGCACCCCATTTTCTCCAGGACTAGATGCCAGAATGAAAAGGAAGAATTCAGAGGGCATGCAAAGATTCCTAAATGCTCCTTCTTAAATCGGACGATTGCCATGCGGGTACGCCGCTGTGTAGCGGACATAGTCACAAGCAAACATCAGCTTTGGTGACTTTCTCATTAAAGGACAATCATCTTCCACAAAACTATGGGGTGAAACAGCTCCTTTTACTAACATGAGCATCTTGTGTGTTGTGTGACTCCTACCCCAGAGACCGTGGATGGTGGATGAAGAATTCCATATGGCTCTACAAGAAGTATGGGGCCTTGGCAGTGGTGTCACTAGGGCATGTGGCATCACAGCTCCCATTAACATCCCCCTGCCACCTCAGAAGTCCTCTTGGAGGCCTCCAAAAGGCACTCCTATCTAGTTTTTACTAAAAACTGGAAATGCCTAAGGCTGTGATCCTAACTTTTACTTAGGCTGGTCTAAGCCCCGTCGTAAGTCCTGTGCTGACCAAAGCACCCATAAGACACTTCTGTGCCACTCCTGGTGAAGATTTAGGACAGTGTATGAACATGTGCTTGCCTTCCTACATCACCACACGAATGGGAAGACTAATGAGTTGTGCCAACCTAAGTTAGGATTGCACTCATAATGCCAGCCTAAGATAGGTTTGCACCTGGCCTAAGTTAGGATTATGATCAGATGTCATAAACGCAACAGATGATACACAACAGTCAATAAACACAACCCTTCCAAAATCTAGGATACCCAAGAAAAATGCAGGACATGACAAAATTAAAGCTAAAAACACTCATATATATACCATATACACTTGCATAGAAGCCTAGTTTTTTGGGCCCAAAAAATGAGCCCCAAAACCCACCTCGGCTTATACACGGGTCAGTAAAAAAAATTAAGAAAAATGAGCGCACGCCCTCAGAGGCTCTGCAGCCTCTCCAGCTGCTGGCGCTGGCTCTCCGGGCTGCGGAGGCGGCACGCGGCGGCAAGACGGAGCCCAATGCAGCCAAGCCCCTCCTCAGACTCAGGTACTTCTTTATGGGCCTTACTTCTGAGTAGACATGCCCAGGATTGGGCCCTGAAGCTACAAGGCCAGCCACACTTTCCTGCTGTTGCTGCATTTCCCACCCTCGGCTTATAAACTGGTCAATAATTTTCCCTGTATTTGTGGTAAAATTAGGTGCCTCAGCTTATAAGCGGGTTGGCTTATACACAAGTATATATGGTAGCTGTCTTGTGGTTAATTTAATCCAGGGGTCCTCAAACTATGACCCGCAGGCCGAATACTTCCCGCCAGGGCCTTCAATCTGGCCCGCGAGAATTTTCAGAACCCCCCCGCATCCCCCCGTGGGGGTTGCAGGGAACCTCAGGGGCCTTGACCCCAGGCGCATGAGTGCACAAGCGACTGAGCGGGAAGCACGCATGCCTGTTGCTGCTTCTTTGCAGCGCCAGGGGTTCCCTGGCCAGTACACATGCCCTTCCCGCTCAGTTGCTGCTTCCCACTTCCTGGCTGGCATGCGCGCCAGCCAGGGAACCTCTGGGGCTGCAGAGAAGCAGCAACAGGCATGCGCACTTCCTGCTCAGTCCCTCAGTTGCCGGCTTCTTGCTTCCTGCTTGCTTAATGAGTAAGCCTGTGTAGGTATGCTTAGGGTGGGGCTCTGATGCTGCAATCCTGCCACACTTTCCTATGAGTAAACCCATTACTTCTATGTAGGAATGCTGTGTAGGAATGCTTAGGAAGGGACTCTGAGGCTGCAATACTAGCCAGACTTTCCTGGGAGTAAGCCCATTGACTATCATGGGACTTACTTCTGTGTAGGAATGCTTAGGATGGGGCTCTGAGGCTGCAATCCTAGCCTCACTTTTGGGGATTTTTTGTGGCATAATTCATAAAATGTTTTCATCTTTCCATCAACTTCAGTATATGTTATGTTGAGTAGCATTTTACATGAAATGTGTTACATGTGTTACATGAAAGTAACACACTGTTTACAAAATAATTTGTTCCTTATTACTTAATTAATTAAATAATTAACTATAGTCCGGCCCCCGACAGTGTCTGAGGAGCAGTGAACCAGCCCCGTGTTTAAAAAGTCTGAGGACCCCTGATTTAAACACTATATTGCTTATTATTAAATTTAAAACTATCACATATAATTTTTTTTTTAAAAAAAGCTTTGTAAGCCTCCTTGGCCATTTGCATTAGCATAAGCATCTTGGAAAGGTGGGGAATAAATCAAACAAACAAACAAGCAAACAAACCAACAGACGAACAAATAAATAAATAAGTTATGAATTACAAGCAGACTACATGCAGTCTGCTACAAGCAAATATTATTTTTCCAGGACACACAGCTGAAAAAGAGGACACACAGCACATATGGTCACCCTGGCCGAAGACCTCCAAGATGCTCTGAAAGGCATCAATTCCCCTTCAAGGCATGGTACCTGAGAAACTGACCCCATCACCTCCCCCCTTGGCTATGCCACTGGGCATCTCTGTTGGCTACTTATTGAACTGCGCTGCTCTTGTTAACTCCATTTGTTCTGCCATTAGCAAGAACCATGTGCTCCAGGAGTCAAGTTTGGAAAGGAGGCAATGATTGACAGCCTGAACAATCCTTTGGCTCCCCTCCTCTGCCTTCTCTACGAGACTTTCCCCCCAGCAGCTGGCGAGGCTATTTGAAGATGCAAATGTCACCCAATCACTATCGAATCAACAAGCCTTTGAATCTGGGCCTAAACCTCTTTGACTTCTGGCACTCCTTGCCTAATTAGTGTATAAAACATCCATTCGAACAGATCCTCCACATAATTAATCTGCAATTGTTTTAATGAACATTCTCCTGATAGTGTGTCACACGTTGCCCTGGTTGTCAGCTGCCTGCACGTCCTCCACTTTGGTTTGCACATATGGAGGAGCTGGGGCTCGGCAGCTCAGCAAATCTAATATGGAGGTCTAAGCCTTAACTCGTAGACATCAAACAGAGCCTTTAAGATTCCATCAGTGGGGGAAAATGAACGAGGCGGTAAAATGTGGGAGGAATTATTTCTAAAGGTTTGAGAAAACCAAGCAGCAACTTCTGCACGTAGTAGTATCATAGCTAGGAGTAGGGCAGGTTCTGCCGTGCATCATGTAAGCGAGCCCTCCCTCTCAAATATATTGGATATATATTCGGATATATTGGATATATTCCAGGTGTTGACAGGTTGTCACTTGCACTCACCATACAAAATTGCCAGGACTAAAAAAAATCACAAAACACCACGTAAATCCACCAAACTCAAGTTGTTCGGAGAAAATATTTGTTGGGAGAAAATATATGTAAAAATAAAACATTTCTTTACCCAGCACATCATTAGTCTGTAGAACTCCTTGCCACTACACATGATGATGTCATCTGGCCCACATGCCTTTAAAAAGGGATTGGTCTGATTGATGGAAGAAACGTTCATCACAGGTTTCAAGATATAATGCCAATGTGCAACCTCCTGATTTTAAAAGAATGCAAGATTGCAAGTGTGGGCACCAGGATCAGGAATGATGTGTGTTTCCTGAGGCATTTGGGGAACTATAGTCAGAAACAAGAAGTTGGACTATTGTAGGAAGGTGGCCTGAAAGCTCTTTTTTCTGTTCTTATGGCCTCCTGAACCAGGTGACACAGACCATAGTGACACCACTGGTCTCCTTGTCGCACTCCTTGCATTTTTAACAGAATAGAGTTGAGAACATCCCATTTTGGTCACCAGATTTCCCCAATAGCAACCAAATACCCAAGTTAATTTGGAACGTTCTTAGCATCCATCAGTCTTGAAGGACTATGGTATCGTGCTCAATGCTGCATGCGAAGCACGAAGGCCTGGGTAGACTGATATGGAGGATAGGCCGTTACCCAAGCAGCAAATCCCCCTCTCTCCATGCCACTGAAACAGTCCAATGGAAGGGCAGAGCCAATACAAGGTTCCAGCTGCATCGCAGAGCTAAGGATAGGAGCTCACCCTGTCTTGTGGGGACCAACCCGGGTCTCAAAACCTGACCTTCTGGTTAAAAGGCACAGTGTCTTAACCACTTGCGCCACCCACAACCCATTGGAACATTCTTATCCTCAGGTGCAACACCGCAAGGTTCATGCAATTTCTTAGGGTCACGGTGGTGCTTCTGCACCTAAACACTCAATCTACTGCAAAATATTGACTCTCCTGCAGACTCTGCACAGGGCAATTCATGCCTTCCAAATCCAATCCTCCGTGGATGACAGGAAATGAATGTGACACAATTCTGACACAGCTTGGCGTGGTATGGTGAGTTCTGTTTCATTTTGCTGGAGGAAATGGCATGTTATCCCCAACCGAGAAGCAGGATGGCAGGTGCATGGTTGGGCTCCAGCATGCTCTATTGATGGCCGTTCTCTGTTCAAGACCCCAGAAGGCCACAGCTGTGGGATCTGCCGCAGGCACGTCTATTCAAAGAAAAGGTCAACCTGCTAATGGCTGCCCTGAAAGGACGACAAATAGTTTCATGGCACGTCGACGTTGCCGAGCTAGCAAAAGGGGGAATAGAAAAGGCAAAGAGAGGCACAGGCAGGAAATCAATGCAAATGAGCTCCATACAAGCGTGCTCTCCACACTTTTACCTTGGCAAGTGGTTGCCTCGTCTCCGAGCCCTGCTGCTCCCTGGAGTGGAGAGCACCGAGGCCTCCGGCTGAATTGACACACAGCAGTGCTATGCCAGGATAAGAAGGTGACAGACTGTTTCCTGGCCTGAATATTTACCGAGCCATTAATGAGAAGGCATGTCGCCAAACGCAAGACGAAGATGCTGGAACGGCAGACCACCTCGTTGGTGCTTCAGAGGGCTGCAACCCACATGATGTTTGCTTTTAATGTTTCAGAGCATCCCCATGAGTTGGAAAGATATGCAATGATTTGCAAATGCAACTTAACCAAAGAAAAGCCCTGCTGATCAGATCAAAGACTCATCTAGGCCTGCCTCCTCTACCTAACAATGGCCACCACATGCCTCAGGGAGCATACAAAACAAGACACCTGCATTCTGGTGACACGATTATGGCTTTTAACCTATTACGGCTTATAACCTTATCATAAGGTCATATCATAACCTTATCATATGATATAAATTTATCAAAACTCCTTCCAAAGGCTTCTAGGCTAGATGCCATCACCACATCCTGTGGCAAGGAGTTCCACAGATTAATTACACACTGTAGCTGCAATCCTAACCAATGTTTAGCCCTTTATAAGCTCTGAGCTTTCCTGGGCCATCAGATGGGTGATCTGTGCTGGCTTAAATTGGTTAGGATTGAGCCCTGAGTCTTTGTGTATTACAGGCTGCAATCCTAAAGACACTTTCCTGGGAGTAAGACCCATTAAATACAAAGGGGCTTGCTTTTGAATAGACACGGTTAGAATCGTGCTCTTATTAATTTGTTTGCCATCTTTCAGTACGCTGGTACCTTGGTTTACAAGCATAATTTGTTCCAGAAGTGTGCTTTTAATGCAAAATATACGGTATATCAAAGCACATTTTCCCATAAGAAATAAAGGAAACTCAGACAATTCATTCCAAAACCCAAAAATATTCACATAAAAATATTTACAATGCTGTCATATAATAAAAAAATACAGAAAACACAAAATATAAAGAGAAAAATAAAAGAAATTAACCTGCACTGTTTCTAGGTCTCTCAGGCTGCAATCCCCCCTTACACAGGAGTGAGCCCCACTGATTATAATAGGGTTTACTTTAGAGTAGGTCTAGAGTAGAGTAGGCTAGCCAAATCCAGAGAAACTACGGGAGCACTTAAGAGTCTTTACATGCACACGTAGTTACTGCACCACCTAGTGAAAAACCTATGGGAAATTCATATTGGAATCCAATGTAAGTTGTTCTTACACCGGAGCAAGGACTCCCCGTAGTTACTCTGGATTTTGCTTTAGGTCTCTTAGGTTCCTTTTCATTGTCCCCCTTACATAGGAGTAAGCCCCATTGACTGTAATAGGCTTACTTCAGAGTAGACATGCAACAGGTCTCTCAGGAGAGGGTGAAGAGGTGCTAGCGGTGCACTGAAACCGCCCACATCCCAAGCCAGGACATTTTTTGTTTTGTGTCTTTTACAACTTGTATAGCAAGTCAAAATTTATTGGAAATGTTTGCTTGTCTTGAAAAACACTCTAAATCCAAGTTACTCTCAATCCAAGGTTTTACTGTTCACAACATAAAATTTAAAAAAATCAACAAAATCAAGATCCTGTGACGCGTTAATATAATAATAAAAGATCAAAGCATGCTAGATTCCATAACTGTGCATGCTAATAAGCAAGATCTTATTAATTTCTAATTATAGGAATTTTAGGATTCCCTAATTTTAACTCTCCCTCTGGGAAAGCCAGTTCTCTCTTTAAAAGCAGCGTTTGAAGCATATTCTCTAAGTGGCACATAATATTGAATTTCAGAGCCTTTTAATAGTATGCATTTCATTTACAAATGGATCAATACAGAATGAGCAAATGTACAAAACAAAGATTATACATGGTTTTATTACCTTTGGATTATTTTCTTGGGGAGAATATTGTTGTAATTGTTAATAACTACCTTTGAACAAAAACTAATGTCTGAAACTGACAAAGCATAAGACTTAGTTTTCCAAGTAAACAAGCTAAAAAACGCCCCCCCCCCCCAAGTTGGGGGTGGAGGTGGCGGAAATACCTAGTTATTAAAGCTGATAGAAAATAGAAAATCATCTTTAGGGAGGACAGGACGGGGTGTAGTTAGTGGCACAAAACACTGTTGCTGAATGTAGGTTTTATTAAATTTTAGGTTTTATTGAATTGTTATATTTTGTTTTTTAATCTTATATTTTGGAAATGTACATCTAGTTTTTTTTCCTTTAAATTTTTTTGGGGCCCCCAAGAGAGTGCGGCCCTAAGCTATAGCTTGTTTAACTTATACTTATACATAAATTTGGCATTGTCTATCATGCACATGCACACAAAATTGAGCATAATCCTGTACACGAATGGGGTGGGACTCGAACCCATAATCCCTTGGGCACTATCCAATATGGCAGAAGACTATTAACAAGGATCACAATATAAGCTAGCTTTATTTCATATGTACTCATGGGTTCCTCCCAGGGATGGGCCTGGCCCAACCTAACAACCGGTTTGCCGGAAGTAGGTGGGCCAAGTGGGGTAAGGGGGCATGTCCGGGGTCAGGGGGTGGGGTTGGGGGCAGGGAGAGGGGTGGGGCGGGGGCTGTACTGTGTACGGCACATGTGCCAGGCGTACTGCACATGTGCCAAGGTTGGCACATGCGCAGTCATGTCCTAAAGATTGATGCAAGCGCAGCGGTGGGCCCCAACGGCGAACCGGTTCGCCCTTTTTTTGATCGCTAGTGGTGGATCGCTAGTGGCGGGCCAAAATTAACAACTGGTTCTTTAGAACCAGTGCGAACCGGCCTGGGCCCACCTGTGGTTCCTCCTCCACTAGGAAAGGTGAACAGAGAACAAAGGCTGTACAGACATTTTTATAGGGCATTTTTAGTAGAGGGTACAAATGACTGAAAGCAGAGCCTGGACCCTGGTTTGCTAGGTTTTTGCACAAGGATGGGATTCAGGGGATGGCGACAAGCGATGGATGGGCAGGCCGGAAGGCAAACTTGCACATGTCACCAACTCTTTTGAGACAGCGTGCAGTGGTGGGCTCCAGCTGGTTTGCACCTACTCTATAGAACCGGTTGTTAATGAGAGATAGGACATATAAAGTTTAAAAATAGCCGTTTAAAAGTGGCTGCCAGATGGGCATAGAACTGGTTGTTAATTTCTTTGAATCCCATCACTGACTTTATGTTGTCAGGGCTACTTGGGGTTATTGCTTATTTGCAGAAAATATTAACAGGAACTGTTTTGGGACACCAAGAAAATTAATGTCTTTGGCCTTTGTCAATGCAAGAGGATGGAGGGGGCTGGAAAGTGTGAAATGAGACACAAGCCCTGGAGATGCAGGTACAATCCTTACTATGTCTACTCAAAAGTAAGCCCCATTGTGTTCAATGGGTCTTTCTCCCAGGAAAGTGTCTTTGATTGCAGCCAAAAACAAATGCACTTGGAAAAAATCTAGGTGCAAACACTCCAGTTATAAAGATATGAGATATTGATCCTGAGTAAACAAGAAAGCCAGTGACTGTGGCAAGGACTGGAAGTGCCCTCACACCAAAAGTGACATCACTGTCACATCCTAGTAGGTTTGACAGTGACAGAGCCACCTCTCCGTCTACTCTGAAGTAAGTCCCATTGTATTCAATGAGACAAACTGGGTGCAATCCTAACCTAAGCCAGCACAACACATTGGTTTTTCTGTACCCATGATGATGTAGGGAAGCAAGTACATGTCTCTGCAGTGGACTAACCCTCCCTCAGTAGTGGTGCAGTAGTGTCTTAATGCACTT
Organism: Cryptoblepharus egeriae; assembly: GCA_030015325.1. Classification (NCBI taxonomy): domain Eukaryota; kingdom Metazoa; phylum Chordata; class Lepidosauria; order Squamata; family Scincidae; genus Cryptoblepharus; species Cryptoblepharus egeriae. The sequence continues at coordinate 259,144,359 of JAREYC010000001.1, forward strand.
TGGTGATACCCCCTCCAACCAGTATGGGTCTTGTGCTTAGGTTTATTCCCACCTAACTGGGAGTTAGGATTGCAGCCTTACTTCCAGGAAAGTGAAGCTATAATCCTATCCATACTTTCCTGGGAATAAGCTCCATTGACTATAATTAGACTTATTTCAGGGTAAACCTGCACACATTTTCTCTCTTTCTCTCACACACACACACAACACACACACACACACACACAAATTCTCTTTCCCTCACACACACTCTCTCCTCCACCCTACCTACAATGCATGGTACCTGGTGCAACAGTCCCCGTCCCTTTTAGCAAAGACAAGAGGTTCATAAAATATCCATGGGACACTTGCTCCTCACACACGTTTCACACAACATCCTTCTATTATGCACAGCGTTGCCATAATTCTCTTCCACAAAATTGGGACAGGACCCTCTGTCACACTTGCTATGTGTTCCAGTATATGAACACAATCCCACAAAATTGGTATTGTCCCTGTTTTGGGGGACATATGGAAACCCTTGTTATGCAAGGTATAAATCTATGGTTCCATATAAAGAATTCGCATAGGAGGATAAAATCTTTGACCATTTTTTGTCATTAGGTGACCCATTTGGCCAATGAAAATGGATGCCAACAAATTATACAACAGTATTGCACAGACAAGGGAATGAACAGCCGGCACAGAAGTTCTTGGATCAAATGAAAAGATCCACAACTTTATTAATACACAAACAGAAGCATGTGGATAGACAGGGCCTTGTGCTCCACAAATCCTATCCCAAGAGTCTGTCACATTCATTCTGCAGCAGATGCTCTATATTACAGGCCCAGTAGCTCATCTTAAAAAAGTATGCTCATTAAATCACAGCACCACCGCACTGCTTTATCTTTTATTGGACTCTTACATGCTGCAGAGACTGGAGCCATGTGCAATAAATTCAGACAGTAGAACAGCAACCCAGGTGTTGGGTGATATTTCAGAGAAGATGGATTCACGGTCGAAAAGAAAGAAAATGGTGATTTCCCACCCAAAATTGGAAAAAAAACAGGAATGGGGCTTGGATTCAGCGTAACTGCTGGGTCCAAACCCTACTAGCCAGCCACAGGCTCTTGCCTTTATAAGGCAGGCAACTACATTTTCAAAGCTAGAAATAGTTTAGGAAGAGGGGGAAATAGCCATGTAAGTAAGCACTGGAAAAGTGACCCTGCCTGGAAAATGCTTGGTGGAGCACCGTGCAGCAGTGTGCAGCTCAGCCACAGGTGCCAAAACAAACAAGCTAATTATTCCATGATGAGGAGTAACCCTACAATCCAGAGTAACTACAGGAGCATGTAAGAGACATTACGTGCACCCATAGTTACTGCACCACCTAGTGAAAACCTATGGGAAATTCATATTGCAATCCAGAGTAAAGCTGCAATCCAGAGCAAATTCAGCCTGCTCTGACCTAACTGCACTCTCCTAACTATTCTGTATCCAGAGCAGAAAGTTATGCTGAATCCAGAGAGTCAGGAAGCCTGGGCTGCCCTAACTGCTCCAGAGCATGCTAAGTAATTGACACAAGGGGAAGACTTGCTCCTGAGGAGACACCCCTCAGATCACACTGAACAAGGAACAGCTGTGGTGCCTACAGTGGTGACATGACTCTGCACATCACCTGGTGTGGAAGTCTGTGCGTCATCCCTGGGATGTGCGCCCCCCCCACCTGGACTGCACAGTCACCAAAGTTGGCGCCTGCGCAGTTGTTTCTGAAGCCAACTGGCTTCAGAAAGAGTACTGCGCAGGCACCATCTCTGACACCTGCGCAGTACTTTTCTGAAGCCTTTTGGCTTCGGGGGAGACTGTGCAGGCGTCAGAGTTGGTGCCTGTGCAGTACTCTTTCTGAAGCCATTCGGCTGCCGCTCCGCCTCCTGAGTGAGGCCGAATGGCTGTGCAGAGGCGTGGACTTTCTCTGCTCTAAGGAAGTCTCCTCTGAAGCTTCTCGGCATGCTCAGTGTGTTTCTGCGCAGTGCACCTCAGATGGCCGTTCAGGCCAGCTCCTCAGACAAGTGTCAGCTTCTGGCTGATTCTCCGCCTTGGAGCAGGCCTGAATGGGGGTTCAGACGCCCGGGGCCTGCCAAAGGACAGTCAAACTCCTCCGGCACATCACCCCATACGGAGCGCATCCCCAATGCAGCCCACACCAGCCGCACCAGTCTGGTGACGCCACTGGGTGCCTGCCTTATAAGGAGTCCCTGATGAGATGCCAGTACATTCTACAGTGAATACAAGGGGCTTCTTGGAGTGGCCTGCTGTATCCTGAGGTTTGTGGGCAGCCGTAGTTTGTTCCATATCCTGAGGTTGAGAGGCAGGGATTGCAGCTAGGCTGGCCAAGAACTCAGATTTTTGGTCAGCACTGCCATTCTTACTCGGGCCTTATCATGGACCCCTATGGGTCTACTCATTACTATACCTGCTCCTGAGGTGGTATAGCTCTGAGGGCTGGAAGAGGGCATTTCTGCCTTGGAAACAGGCTCTGGATACAGAGTAACTGCTCTGCCCTAGGCAATGCTAAACATGCCCTCAACTTGCCTCTCCTGAGCTGCTTAGGCTGCCCCAGTTAGGGCAGAGCAGGTCCACCTCTCTTAGGGCACCCTATCTTGCCTTGCTCTGCCCTAAGCCTCCTTCAGAGTAACTGGGCTGGAGCATCTTGCAGTTGCTCCAACCTAGTGATAGATAGGGCAACCTAAGGGCTCTTATGTGGACAGATTAGTTGCTCTGGATTGGGCTGTAAATTGTTCTTACACCGGAGCAAGGACTCCCCATAGTTACTCTGGATTGTGCCCTAAGCAAGATTAGGAAGGGCTGGGCACAATGCATTCTGCCCAGGCACAACTGCAGTTTACCTGCATTCTTGGTGGATGGGTTGGAGCCAAGAAGTGAAAAAACCAAGAAACCAAGGAAAAATGAAGGATTATTTTGTCCTATAAAATAAAAGCTAAAAACATTCATATTAATCAGTTTCATGTGGTTGATTTAAATTTTAAACACTATGGCTGCAATCCTAATACCCAGTTAGGCCAGCATAAGTCCTGGCATAAGTCCTATGCTGACCTGGAGGTATCACAAAAGTGCCATAAGGCATTTCTGCCCCACTCCTGGGTGGTTAGGCCAGTGCACAGGCATACGCCAACCTCTCCACACCGCAAGAGCTCAATATACCTCCGCACACCACATCACCATGGGAAGTTATGCCAGCCTAAATTGTTTATGTTTGCGCCTTATGTTACTTATAATTAAATTTAAAATTATTACATATTATTCCATGTAATTTATTCATTGCAATTAATTTATTACAAGGAAAAGGAGGACAATGAAGATGTCTTTCTAGATTTAAAAAAGAGGACATGTCCTGGAAAAAGAGGCTATACGTTCACCTTCCTCATAGTAGAATTTTATGGTGTATTTAGAACAAGAAAAAAACTTGGCAGCCAAAAACTTGCAGCAAGTGCGCTGTTTATTTTGATTTGCACATGTGGTCAGAGAGCGGTCACAACTGATGACAGCAGCCAGCTGTTCACAGGGACAGGGTCAAACACCATGCGTGTCTCGCTTTGTCGCTCTGCAGAGTGGAAAGAAAAACTGGTCAATAACAAATCCGTCAAACCCATCCCGGGCACGTGCCTGCAAATATATACATTGCCCTGAGAGTTCCCTACAATACACATCATGTAAGGTGTGGTTTGTTTTTGAGTATTTTCCACTCAAATCGCATTCGTTTTTGCAATGGTTCAGCCATCAGAAGCTATGATCTTCTGACCTGCTCCTGCCACAGCTTGGTAGCCATGCTCCCCCATGCATGTGTGTACATCAAAATAGCCATCACTTGAAAGCAATTGTGGTAATTGGGGTGGAAGGGGAAGGTGCTCACCTTTGAATTCTTTGTTTTGTTCTTCATTTTCAGAGTTCCTTGGGGATTTCAAATTGTATTCGTATCTGGATTTGTATCCCTGAGAATGGAACTGGTATATTGAGCTCCATGGACATGTTTGCTCCGTGACTTAAGCTGAGTCAAATCATGTGTTGTTAAATGTGCTTTTTGTAATTGGTTGTTTACATGTTGCATCTATTACATTGTGTCAATGTGTAATTTTGGGTGCAATCCAGAGTAAGGAGTCCTTGCTCCGGGGAGTAAGAACAATTTGCTCTGGATTGCAATATGAATTTCCCATAGGTTTTCACTAGATTTTCACAGTAACTACAAGTGCACGTAATGTCTCTTACGTGCTCCCGTAGTTATTTTGTATTGTAGGGTTTGGTGCACTCAAAATTATGTAATTTATCCTGCTTTTCCTCACCTCAGTATGTTTAGAATTTTATTTTTCTAGTTAGCCAGGTCCTGATTATTCATCGGTTACTTGGTCTGGCTGGGCTGATGCACAGAAGTTCCCAGCACAACCACAAGAGCAATGCAGGACTGCAATGAATGTCTATGCCACTCTGATCAGAGATGGCAATGCTGCTTCTGCCAAGATGATTAAGAGCACAATCCTAACCATGTCTACTCAAAAGTAAGCCTCATTGTGATCAATGGGTCTTATTCCCAGGAAAGTGTCTTCAGTATTGCAGCCTCAGACACCTTGCAAAGGGAAAAGCCATATTCAAATAAGCATATTCATCAACCCAAGTTTGGATGAAAACCCTAAGTAACTTGGTCATTACAGACCAATGGGGTCATTCACTTCTCTGCATAGCAGGAATAATTTGACCTAAATATGTTGGCAGCAACGTATGTACAGCAAGCACTGGTTATCTGCATGTAAAATTCAACCTCGAAGTGGAGTACAGATGAAGACAAGGTTGACGAATAAAGGAAGCGGAAAGGTTTTTTAAAAATTGACTTTGGGTCAATGAGCAGTTCTGAATCTCTTTCCAATGCATTCAGGAGCCTAGTGGGTAACCCTCAGCCACACTATAAAATATGGCCTTGCCTGCAAGTCAGAGTCAGCTCATGATCAGGTTCAGCCCTCTGGGGAACAGGTCAACACAGCACTAATTTAATATCAAGACAGAAAAGCTGTCATCCGTCCCATATTTCTTATGGATAACTACCAACTTGTTGCTCAGGGAAAAAAGCCCTTTTCCACTAGACTAGTGACCCTGGTATTTTTTTAAAACTGTGATTAATTTCTTATATGAATTGTGCCAGTGACCCATGTTCAGTTGACTTAACCTTTGGTGTGCAAGTCCCACCTCACCACCCCAAATGATGTGCTCTGTTGACTGGCTGACTCCATTTCTCCATTCTGCCAAGAGACCCCCCCCCCCTGCCCCTCCACACTTGTCCTTGCACCTTGAGGCATGTTCTTGGGGAAATTCTGCTTTTGAAAGTGCAAGGGGGAATGCATATTTCATTTTCTCTGATCTCCCCAATAGCCATTTGAGGCAGGAGAAAACATATCTTTTTTGGAAAAGTGTTTCCATGTCATCACTGATTCAACTTGGATATGTTAGAAATCCAATAAGTATTTAATCAGTGACTGATTGAATGAAACCAGGAAAAGCATTAGAAGTCAATCAGGCCAAACACAAGCCATGGGTCTACTCCCTAGCTGGATCAACCCCCAACAACTTCTTATTTTGTAATGGTGCCCCATTATTTTCAGTGGGTGGCCTAGGCTAGGGAAGGTCAAAATGTCCTGGTGCCTAAGATAGCATTCCTTAACCAATGCTGTGCCCTTTTCCACTAGTCTTCCACTGTGCCAACCTATGTAGCTCATATAACATCTGGTCACCTATGCCAACCTCTACATAGATCCTGGTCATCTAGCTCAGCGCTTTCTTCTTTCTCTGTCTTCATTTTCCTAATCCATGGCGTGGAAGAAGGAAGATAAGTGGGATAAGAGTTGATAGATGCTCCCCAACATCTATTGTTTTAAGTTTTTGCTTAATTTGTGCACAGGGTTGGACCAGAGGATGGTAGGGAGGGCACATACAAAACTTTGGCACAAGGATTCCAATAATTTGTTGCTTATACTAAGGAAAACTCTTAAGAATATCCAAAGAGCACTACTGGATAATGCCAAGGGCTCACACAGTCCAGGTTATTTTATTTCACAGAAAACCACCTGATGTCTCTGGGGGCAAACTATAGAATTTGATCAAGAATGGGACACCTGAATTATAGTTCTTGAGGTTGCATCTACCCCATAGGTCCTTGTATTCATTTGCAAAATCAATGGAATTGCACACAGCCCCATTTGTATTAAATTTAATTGATACCAAACCAATAAGCCAAATGCTTGCAACAAAACCAAAACAAGAAGAAAGGATGGCTGTCTATTTTTGAAGCCATCCTCCAACTTACGTGCAATAGCAGTGGAAGGTGGATTGTTGTACCTGGGAGTGTTGACTGCTCTAGTGTACCTGGACTACAAAATGGTGGGGCAACTTTTGCGCTATTGACCTGGGAGTTCCTGTGACATACTCTACAATCCAGAGTAACTACGGGAGCACATAAGAGACATTACACGCGCCCGTAGTTATTGCACTACCTAGTGAAAACCTATGGGAAATTCATATTGCAATCCAGAGTAAATTGTATTTACACCGGAGCAAGGACTCCCCGTAGTTACTCTGGATTGCACCTTTAGGCTACAAATCTAAGGACACTTTCCAGCGAGCAGGGGCATCACTAGGGTTTGTGCCACGTGGTCCATGAGGCGGGACATCTATATGAATGGTGGGCGTGGGTATGTGCCACTGTCCCACCTCCACTGGTATTTTTTAGCCACACATTTTAATACAATAAAGATATTTCAAAGTTGTTTCTTTCACTGCATTCTGGTATAAATTATGCATCCAAAGATATATAACATGATGGGGTTATTTCTACAAATCATGATTTTTGCCCATTTAGGTCACAAGGGGTGTCACCCCTTCCTCAAGGGTGTCACCTTTCTGACACCTTAATGTCATCTCTGATCAGGACCATTTTGGAAGACTTGCACTCCCCTGGTCTGACCTTCCTGGTCTGACCAGTAAAACACACCAGTGTAGTTCACATCCATTTTTCAGTGCATTGCAATGCCACCTCCTTCTGGGGTGATTTATGAGGCTGTGTTCATTGGATCGGGACATTTCTGATGTCCTTGGATTCCTCTCAGCCTGCTCTTTCCTATGAACTATGGTATGTTTACCTTCTCATGAGCAAAGTCACGATATAGGTATGAAATGCAGGTGGTGATATAGGTCACTTTCACTTTCCCTAGAGTTGAATGCATATTTTTAGGTTTTGGGGCATAACATTTGATAGGAAGGTGCTGTTACATAACAGATTTTTGCATTGGATTCTGCTATTCAATACGAATCCAACGGTATATGAGATGATGGGGTTTGACGCACCATCACAAAGTTGCATTTTTGTGGTCCCCCAGTGCGCGTCACCCCCTCTAGGCACGTCACCTGGTGCAGACCGCACCACCCACACCATCCTACTGACCACCTGGTCCAGGAGAAAGTATCGTTGAACACAGTGAGGCTTATTTTTGAGTAGATGTGTTTAGGATTGGGTTCATAATATAAGCCAAAATAGGATTGGGCTATAAGTTTCCTTCATACATTTTGTTGCATCAAAGCTCCATTGGAACCAGGCCAGTGATTTTTTCAGTGAACATGACAACTGTGGCCAGTTGTCACAGTTCACTGTGATGAAACTAGTTGTCCTTACAAAAAATAAAACAACACACCATGATCCTAAATACATTATCAGTGAGCTGTTTTTTCTGTATTGTATGTGTGTGTGTGTGTGTTTCCTGATTTAACAGAAATGGCTGTTTGAAAAGGAAACCAATGAAAGGAAGTCACGGAGATGGAGCATGAGGGCACGAACAAAGCTTTTACACATGTTCTGTACTTGTATTTACAGTCTCAGAAGTCACCTGAAATTCAGCACCTACGGTTTCTTTGGAGGTCAAGCTTTGCTTGAGATAAGCCATTTTATTAACTTCACTAAGCCCGATAGTATCAAATTACATTTTTATTTGCGCGCTGATATTAAGAAGAAAGAGGGAGTCAATAATGGGCGATTCAAAGGGCATTAAGATCTAGGAAAGACCGGACAGTTTTGAGCTGGAGAAAATTTGATAGCATCTTGATGTTATGAGTTGAGCAAAAACTTTGTAGAAACATCTGCTCTATCATTTGCCTTGGATGAAGATTTTCAATTTACTTTTTCCAATGTTCTGATTCCGGTTCTGCCACAAGAGAGGCTGGGGTATAGTTTCTGTATCTGTTATCAGTCTTGCTGATGAAATATTGCAAAGGGTAACAGATTGGCATAGTGCCCCACAGGTCTCTCTCCCCCCTCTCCCCCCCCCCAAGTGCTGGCACCACATTGCTATGATCATAGTTTCCTCTAAGCATGCGCACACAACTCACCGAACTCAGCACACAAAAGTTTCTACAAAGTGCACAAAGCCAGCTGCCTGACTGTGGCAGCTCCAGGTGGCACTGATGCCAGAGGAAGAGCAGACACTGACTTGGGAGGAGGAGCAGATACAGATGCCATAGGTGGATGTGCGCTCATCAGGTGGAAGGAGGGGAGCGCAGGGGGCACTGTGTCTCCCCTTCTAGAGATGCGCAGATTTGGTGCATCCTTTTCCTGCCACTGTCCTGCTCTAGGGAAGCCTCAGGCTATGCTCCAGTGGGCTGTCAAGGCAGCGCAGGCAGAGGTTCAACAGGAGCAGAGCCCTCGCAGGTAAAGGAGCCATGCACTGCATACCCAGGGTGACTACATGTCCTTTTTTCCAGAACATGTCCTCTTTTTAGCCTATTGTCCTGGAAAAATAATCATCCTTGTCCTCCTTTTTCTTGTGAGCAGGCAGCATGCAATGCTGGCAATGACTTTGGCAATGACAAAAATTTTGACAATGACAGTTGACAAACTCATTATCTTCTTCCATACATTGTATTGTACATATTGTAATAAAAGTACATATTGTTTTATGATGTGTAGTCAAAAGTATAGCACTCCAACTGTCATTATGTGGCACACAAAAATTTAACCTTCCTTCAAAAGCTGCACTGCTAAGATTTTTTGCACACACAGCCTACTGAAGATTAGAGGGAACATTGGCTATGGTGTCATGCATCATCTGAGATGAGAGGTGGTGACAGTAACCATCACTTCTAGAAATAAAGGGCAATCACCAACTAGGTGATCTCAGGAACTTCAGACTAGTGAAGGGGTGACGATGATGAAACGGCAGGGGTACCATTTAATTTCCTCCAAATTGTCAGGAGTCAAGGCGGCATCACAGCCTCTTCTTCCAAGCCCAACAGAGCATCACCATCTTGGATTCTGTGAAAGCTGATGAGATCCAAAATATTGGCACCCAAATCTTCAAGACTTCCCAAGATCCCAGTCTCCAAATATTGCAAGACATGTGTGCCACTACCTTGGTTCTCATGGGAGTTTGTGAGATCCAAGATGGCAATGAGACTGCACTGCTATACCTTTCCAAAGGCATCGCAACACACATTTTGGAAACACCTGCAGAGAGTTAATCAGGAGTCAACATTAACTAGCAGTTTAAAAAGATGTGTGTGTGTGTGTGTGTGTGTGTGCACGTGCATGCAGACATGAGTGCATTTAAGACATTATTGCTGGTGCTGTTCAGAACTCCTTGACCTCTTCACATTGTGTTTGGACACAATATGAAGGATGGATAAATCCTCATGCACTAATAACGCTCTGTACTTGTGAACATCAATCTAATAATATGGAGGCTGGGAACATTTAAAGAAATATTGCTTCTGGCTTGGGTATTTTTTTCACCCCCATGAGTCAGGCACATCATCAAATGGTGTCATCATAAAAATGTTGTGATAAATAAAAAATAGAAAGAATTAAAAAAATGTCATAAAAGACATGAGGAGCCAGACATATAATAAAATTGCAGGGATTGCCCTCCTTAAATTCAAGATGTGAAAGTGGTTTATCAAGTCAGTAATACTGCAATGAGATTTATCGTTCTGAAACGTGCTAATAGGCTACTGTTTGCTCACAGAATAAGTGTCACCAGCTCAGCAGACTCTAGATTGGATTGGAGGACGGTGCCATTAGCACATCTTGCACATGTCCAGCCCTTCATGCAATTCAGCTGCTTCCCGCTGCCACAGTAGCATAGCCAAAGGGGGGTGGTACAGTAAGTACCGCAGGTGCTGCAGCTTGCTGTGTGTCTCTTCCCACTCAGTGCCGTTATGGGCAGCAATTGTGCATTGCTCCATCACTGAGTGGGAGGTCTAGCTTACATGGTATGTTGTGGCACCAGCAGTACTTACTGTGCTGCGCCCTTCTTGGTATGCTATTGCGCTGCCATCTCCTTATGTTCTTATATTCCTTGACCATGTTGCTCTATAGGCACCCTCCATGAGGGGGTGAAGGAGGGTGGGCTGGCACTTAGGAGCAGGCAATTTTTAAAGATTTATTTCAGTCTGAATCACCACCCTGTGGATGAAAAATAAATTGCACAACAGCCAGCTTTAGAAGAGCTTGTAATTCCAATCAAAAGATTGATAAATATAAAAGGAAATTTTTTATGGTATGAGAATAATTTGACCAAGTAGGAGAAACCCTTTTCAACTATTGCTATGAGGAACCTCATAATAGGATATACTCATAGATGTGTCACAGTGTACTACTGGATTATTGGAAATAAAAGTTCTTGATGGTACACATTGAACCTAAAAAAACTCAAAGGCTTTCTTAGTGTGAACCTTCAGAGGTATGGGAACTGCTTCCCATGGGTATAAATCCCTGACATCATGATATAACCACACAGTATTTTGATATCCAGTGTAGTATGGTCAGTACAACAGCAATTTTCAATTTTTTTTTTGTAACACACTGACCACTATGGTCTTCTCCACAGTCTTTGCTACCTGTTATGTTACTTATGGCATCTGGAAGACACTTCTAGCTGGTGGTGGTGGGGAAAGAGGGACAATTTGTCACAGTCAGAGGAATTCTTGGACTGGTCAGCGATGCTCTGGCTGGAACTCTGGGGTGATCACAACAGTCTATAGCTGACTCTTCTCTTACTCTGAAAAATATCTTTAAATACACTGCTTCACAGTTTATTAGTCTTCCTATCATCTCAAAGGAACTCAGTGAGATGTCATAAACACTCATGGCTGGCTTTGAAGCTGTCCCACAAAACTGTTGTTCTGTTTCATGCAATGCATTTTTCCCAATGATTAATTTGGAACAGAACAGAAGAAGAAACCTACAGCTTTGTTCTTTTTATTAAACATATGCTCTTAACCTGTCTCTGCAAGGAATCTCTCATAAGCACCCCATTGTGCTTTTTACTCAGTGGTTATGTCTCTTTTCCATCCCATTCCCTTTTGGGTAGAAAAAAACAGTTGGTGAAGTCTGTTTAAGCACAGTCTTCCTGGAACATGATTGCTGCATCATTTGCAAATATTCCCAAGGGGAGGCAAAACCAAGAAGCAGCCATAAATCTTCAGATAAATTCTTCTTTAGTGGAGATCAATTGGAGGTACCTTTGCTGTTGGAGACACACTAATTTCTTCCCGGAATCAGGAGACGGGGGACTAAATCTACTCTTGTGCAATTTTTTTCCTCTAGAGAATCGCTTGTCTTATGCTGGTCAAGAACATATCCAGAGAGAAATTTCTTTCACTGCTCTTGCAATGCTAAGCCCAACAATAACTAGACTCAACATAACCTTTCTTGAAATATCATAAGTGTTTCATGCAGACAGAAATGTCCAAATGTGAGCACAATCCATGTCTACTCAAAAGAAAGCCCCATTGTGTTCAATGGGTCTTACTTCCAGGAAAGTTTCTTTAGGATTGCTGCCTTTATCTCATAATTTCCCAACATTATGGAAACCAAATTGGGATTTTTATAGAGCAGGCAGGCAAGTTTCAGTTTCAGACAGGTTGGCATCATACCCTTCAGTGGCATAGCTTAGCGGTATGTACTCTTATGGGTCCTGCTTAGTTATATACAGGAAGCAGAATCAGTCCATTTACATAATTTCATAAATGCAGCAATAATTATATACACCACTCAAAAATGCTTTGTGTTTGTCCAACAGATTATAATGGCCAGATAAACCAGAAAGAGTTACATAAAGGAGGTATTTTATATCCGCTTTGCTAATGAGGAACAAGCCAAGGGTTCAAAGCCACTCTGATTTGTTCCCATTATTGGTTGGCAGAGAAAGAGTATGTCCTTGAACTGAAACAAACAATCCTTCTTTTGAGCAAAAGACAAACATGAGAAAATTGTAACCTCTTTAAACGGCAGAAAATAATTATGAAAATTGAAGGCACCGCAACATTGTGTTGTAGTATCAAGGCTGAATAACAGTGCATAAAGGTTTTAATATTGGCAACGCAGCATGGTTCCTTGATATAATTCAGAAAGAAAGTGGATAACCTGTGATTTACTGGAGTCTCTCAGGTTAGCGGTTCTGCCAGGGGTTTCCCAGAACACCACCTTAAGTCCATTTGTATGCTGGCTGGAAAATATTTCCTCCATCCTCTTCTGCTGCTATGGGATTTTGATATATATTTTAGTCTTTGAAATAAAGCCCATTTGGGAATCAATGTGAGCTGTGTTGAACTCAGAAAACACCACATGACTGACACAAATGTGGTTTTTAAAAAATCTGCTGTTTTTCCAAGCTTATGATGGGAAAGGCCTATTATCCAAAGTGCATCAAATTCTCAAAATAAGAGGCACAGTTTGGTTTCGCTTCTTTAAGTGCATCCTTTGGAGTGTACTTTTGAAATACTTCAGTACTTAAGGTTGAAACCCTATGCATACTTACCAGGAAGTAGATCCAAGTGAACTTAGAGATCCTAACCTGAACTTAAGTTGGGGTGAATGTGCATAGGAATTGGCTGCTCATTAGGAAGAATAGTAAAAGTGAAGATTATTTTTTGGTCATTGTGGGCTGTTTTTGGCAAAGTCCCTAAAGTGACTATTAAATTACTTTAATGCAGTAGTTCTCAGATAATGGATCAGGACCTGATCCATTAGGTGGGTTAATGACCTGATTTTTGGTGAGTTGCCAAAGGCTAACTGCCGCAAGCCCTGAAGCTATTCAAAAATCAGATAGATATAGTTAGCAGACCTTCAAGGAGCTGAGCTCCTGCAGTTTGCAAGCATGTGTAAATATGGAAAGAAAAATGTCTTTGGATCTTTCTGCGGATTATTAATAATAAATAAAATTATTTCTTTCCATATCTCATTTTTAAAAAGTCTGGTAAATCTACTTGAGTCCTAAAATAGAAAGAGTTGTTGTTTTAGAAAGACTAGGTTTTAAGAAGGAAAGGAACATTTCCCAGAAATCTTGCATGTACCTGGACCCCTGTGTTTCTGGTGATCTGTCTTTAATCTGCATATGCTTATGGTGTAATTCTGAGCCCTGTTCAAAATGCTGGTAATTTAAAGGCACATTTACGGACCAGGATATTTATTTTCTAGGATACAGTAATACCTTTGGTACCCTGATTTGGGCCCTGAAATGCCTGCCAATTCTGATTACTGAAGTCTGAGTCATCCCATAAAGAGTTAAGATGGGTTGGGTTGCTTGACGGGAACAGAGTTAATAAATGCTATGGAAGAAAGTTGATGCAGACATAGGTCTATATCCTAAAGTGAAATTAAGCTCCTTGCTCCAGAGCAGTTAAGATGACTTTCCATTAGATAACACTAGAGGGTGACGTAACTGTGTGGACCCGTAACTGCTATGGATTTTGCCCATACTGTATATTTAATTGTTATGGGATGCTGGCTTAACTTGGCAAATACCTAGGTGATCTACCCAACTTGTTCCACTGGAAGATCTGCAAGAAATTACCATATTCTAGGAGATTCTCATTTTATATTTTTTTTATCTGCTGCTAACACTTGTAGTGCTGGTTTTATGTATCTATACCAGAATGAATAATTTTTATTACATTTCATGATTCTTTGTGGCAAGTTTTAAATTTTTATTTACAGGTCATGTGAGCTTTTGTGGTGAAAATTGTTTCCATAACCCTAAATCTAAATAAACAATAAAAGGGAACCTCTTGATCTACTTGGTTTTAGAGAAAAGATGGTATCTGTGATCAGGATACCTCTGCAAGCCTCAAATAAATGATGAGTTCGCTGGGCCAAATATGTTTAAAGAAGTCTCCAAGCTTCAACCATCAGGCTCATTTTCTTTATATTAAAGGTGCCTTCCCAGCTTTCCAACATATGAGAATGAATTCCCAGTTTGTTACATGCAGTTTTTAATTTTCATTGTTCTTTTACTCGGGGAATTCAGTGGTTAAACCAAGATTTTCTCATATCGATTCATTGTGGCTTTGTGTAATGCATTAAATCCCACAGTCACAGAGTGTGATTTCACAATATGCAGTCCTTTGTGTTTTAACTAATGCTGTACTGAATTTTTGTGGGCTTTTAAAGTTACCATTTTAAAGGGTAGGGAGGAACTGTGAAAAATCCTGCTTCCCATCCATTCATGCACACCCATTCAAAAGCTTGCATAGTGCCCCCTCTGGACCTTCCCTGGCCTCCCAATGCCTTATAAAACATCACTTCTGGTTTCTCTATGCAACTGAAGTTGCATTATTTAGCTGCTGAGTTCAAACTGAACCTGACAGAGGCCATGGATGGTCATCCACCATTTCTTCGAAGCTCAGAGGACCCTCTGCTGGTGCTTCCCTTACCTCTGGACAATGGGAGGCAAGCGTTCCACATATTCGTGGTTTTAGGTAATCCCAGAACCCCCAAGGTTATCACTGATATATGGAAGCACCAAAAATATAATTCCTGGAAAGCAAGAACAAGGAACACAACCTTCCTTGATTCTGCAATTGAAATCACCACAGGAAAAAAAATTTATTTTGCAAATAGCAACATTCATATCAGGGTCCCATGTAATTCCCCAAAGCTCTTCTAGCTAATGACGACATTTTATGATACCAGTTATGAACCAATTACTGCCATTCATTTTACACTGAGAAGATTATCAGCTTTTGCTCTAAGAATAACAAAAAAACTAATTCCACAGGAACTAGGGAGGTGTAGAAATGTTATCTCCTACTTTGTGTTTACACAGCAATAGCATTGTGCAAATGCTCCTGATCCTATTCGCATCTGCTGTTGCAGCTGGCCTGCCATCTCACCAGTCTTTATTTAGCTCGCTATTATGGCAGTAACATTTCATTAGAGTTGTGCTCGGAAGAAGTCATAGTCCATTGGTTTTATGGGAGCTCACTTCTCGTTCACTTCCATTTCGGCCGAAAGGACAGATGTTTTAATATGTACTTGGTGGAACACCTAATGGTTTTTTAGTGTTAATTAAGTTGGGAGGAAGTGTCTTTAACAAGCATCTTTTTATTTTGTAAATGTCAAGTTGTTCAATCATTGTCTCGGTGTTGATATTAAGGTGGAAATTTAAAAGGCCAAACACAGGGAGGGTCTAACACCCATGTTGTTGTAACAAGGTGGTCTTGATTGAAGCTTTCAAACAAGGTATGAGGGTATGACCCGTTTTCTATAACAGAAGCCCTCAGCGCATACACAGATCTATGCCCATGATTTTGCTGGCATGGTTCCAAGTAGACCCATAGGGGATGTGAGGGTGCTACATAGGGTAAGATGTTCCCTTATCACCAAGACCTGTTTCTCCTACTCTGTGTTTCTTAGAACTGGGCCCTATGGCTACAGTTCAAATGTGCTGTCATGCAGGTGGAAGTTGCATCTCATGCATGGAAAGCCCCAAATTTTATGGGTTTCATGTTTCTGATACAATTTCCCTGGGCTCTCTCATGCCATTCTCATCCAACCCTCTCTGAATATGAAAAGGAAAAAATGAATCTAGGGAAAGTGGATGTATGGAGGAATGAAGAATGATGGACTACAGCATCAATTTTCAAACTTTGTCATAGCTCACTGACCTCTACGGTCCTTGCTGGTCCCAGCTTTCTGGAGACTATTCAGGGTTCTGTTGCTTTGATTTCTTAGGATAAATATCTGCAGTCAAAAACGGTCTAACCCTATATCTCCACAGGCAGAGGAATATGGACAGACAATTCATGATTACAGATGCCCTCAGAAACCTTCAGAAGACCATCTAAAATCATAACTACTTAGACCATCACTACTAGGAGAGCTGTTTTTCGGCCTTCTGATGGCCTTTCCAGAAGTACACTTGGATAACCCAATCTATCACTGGGCTAACCCAACTGCAAGATGCTCTACCCTAGTTACTCTGGAAAAGGCTTGGGGCAGCCTAAGGCAACATAGGCAGCCCCAAGACAAAGTGGACCTGGGATGCCCTAAATGGGGCAGCCTAGGCAGTTCAGGAGAGGCATGTTAAGCATTGCCAAGGGCAGAGCAGTTACTCTGGATCCAAAGCCTGTTTCCAGAGCAGAAATGGAGCTCCTCAGAATTATACCATCTCAGGAGCAGGTATAGTAATGAGTAGACCCAAAGGGGTCCATGATAACCCAGAGTAAGAATGGCAGTTCTTGGCCAGCCTATCTGCAACCCCTGCCTCTCAAACTCAGAATATGGAACAACTACGGCAGCCCACTAATCTCAGGATACAGCAGACCACTCCAAGCATCCACCCTCCACTTAAGGTATTACTGTACTGCATTCTCCTGCTGCAGCTGTTACTGGTTGTCAGGAACTTCTGAGCTTCCTTATAAGGCAGGCAACACAGCTTTTCCTTGTTCAGTGTGATCTGAGGTGGTCTCCTCAGGAGCAAGCCCTCCCCAGGTGTCACTGACTTGATGCCTACTTGATGCCTACTTAGCATTCTCTGGAGCAGTTAGGGCAGCTCAGGCTTCCTGACTCTCTGGATCCAGTATAACTCACTGCTGTTGATACAGAATATTTGGGGCAGCCCAGCTAGGGCTCTCCTCACTGCCCTTACTCGGGATTGTGCCCTTAGAAGGGCTTCTGAGGTTGGGATGGCCTCATGCAGCCTCTCTGACTCACTGAAGGCCACCAGACAGGTAGCAACAAGCAAGACCATGGCTGGGTGACATATCTATGGGATGCTGTTGCCTCCAGACACTTGACCTCCTTGAACACTTGACCCCCTTGGATCACTCTCAGTATGCCAATGATGTGCTATCATTCTGTGAACTGAATTCACTCATTGAGGTCAGGCTCTAAGTCTATTAGTTTAATTTTATAGTTAGATATGTTTTCAATTGAATATAATTCATTTCTAAATATTGTTTCATCTTTTACACCACCTTGTGCACAACACATGTTGAAAGACATTTAATAATACTACCTGCTGTCCATTACCGCATCCTGTGGAAAAGAGCTCCACAGAGTAATCACATGCTCTCAAAGAACTTTTTGTCTGTCCCAATACTCAATTTTAGTGGATTCCCTCCTGGTTCTGGTAACATAAAAAATTGACATGCAATAAAAGTTCTTAAGATATCCTTAGATCTGAATTGTACACAGAAATACTTCAAGGATGTTAATACTGAATGACTTGCCCATCGGGACATTTGTAGATCATATTGATCCAGTTAAGGTTTACTTATTTGGTGAAGCTGCAAATCACTGTTTGGTGAGGAAATGGAACCCTTGCCACCCTGGAGGTCTCTGGGTACTTTCAGAATATTTGCATATAGTTTTTTAATGCATAAAGAATTTTTTTATGCATAAAGATCCAATTTAAACCACACAACTCGCACTTCCCCTCCGTTCCTGTGGTGGCATGGGGAGGCTAGCGCATGTCTGTGCACTGTTCCGGAGTGGCTCAGAAGTACCTTACAGAACGTTTGCAATACCTCAGGCCTGTATGGGACTTGTGCTGGGACTTATAAGTATGCCAGTGTAACCAGGGGTTAGGATTGGTGCCTGTCTTGGTTATTTGGGGATACTTGTGATGCTTCAAAACTACAAAAAAGTGTATATTACAGCTGAGTTGGCATTCTAGGAGATAGATATTTCCTTAAAGCATTGCTGTTGCCTGCATGTTATGATATGACCTTGGACTTTTGCTATAATTTTTTTATTATCATATAAACTAGGATGATATAAAGCTTGTCGAAGGTCTTTGAGCACAACCCATCAAACAGATGTGGCCATCTTCTCCACGCATTAAAACCCACCATGATTAATTTCATCTGTAATGAAGTTTTATAAGAAACTTACCAGCCAAGCTGGTTTATCACCAGCATTATCAAATCTTTGTTAGTGTCACTGAAGGAGTTTCAGGGTATAAATCTTTCAAGAAAGAGATAAAACAAACAAATCATAATAGCATGGGATTAGGCAAGGATCCCAGCTCCAGGGTTTATAAAGTCATCCCACAGATAAATACAGGAGCCTAATATAAATATGCCACACAATTTATTGGAAAAGTTATGTTATAAAGGATGAGCAAAACTGATTGGGCTCTTTGACCCATAAGATCTTGAATAATGTTCAAACTCATATACTGTGAAGGCTCATCAGAATCGTAAGAGTTTTCTATCACAATATTAGAAATGCAAGTGGTTAAGAAGCTGTGCCTGTTAACCAGCAAGCCAGGGTTCGAGACCCGAGTCGGCCCCACAAGGCTGGGTGAGCTCCTGTCCTTAGCCCAGCATATCCTCCATAACAATCTAACCCAGGCTTTTGTGCTTCACATGCAGTGTATGCAGTGCCGAGCACAAAACCATAGTCTTTCAAGATTGACAGAGGCCTGCTTTTTTATATACAATGTAGGGCACAATCCAGAATAACTACGGGGAGTCCTTGCTCTGGTGTAAAAACAATTTGCTCTGGATTGCAATATGAATTTCCCATAGGTTTTCACTAGGTGGTGCAGTAACTACAGGTGCATGTAATGTCTCTTACGTGCTCCTATAGTTACTCTGGATTGTAGGGATAATGATATAGTGGTGGTGGTAGTAGTACTAGTACTACTGGGCAAGAGACACTCTTTCAAGTGGGTGTTCCTCTTTTATTTAGCAGGGGAGAGTAACTGGCCCTCCACACCCCAGCAATGTCTGTTCTAGTGGCTTCTGCTGGTGTTCTTTTGCATTTTAGATTGTGAGCCCTTTGGGGACAGGGACCCATTAGCTATTAATTAGCTATTAATTTTTTCATTTTCTTGTAAACCACTTTGTGAACTTTTCAGTTGAAAAGCGGTATATAAATACTGTAGATAGATAGATAGATAGATAGATAGATAGATAGATAGATAGATAGATAGATAGATAGATAGATAGTAGTTGTAGGAATGAATGAATGAATGAATGAATGAATGAATGAATGAATGAATGAATGAATCTGCCTTGGACCACCGAGTGAACTGGACTTTTGGACAGAGAGACCAATACTATGTATATCTACTCAAAATTAAGTTCCATTATAGTCAATAGGCCTTACACCTGGAAAAGTGTGAATAGGATTGCTGTCTGAATCTGTGGTCTGGCCATTTGATCACCTAGCTCAGTCTGACCTATTTCAGAGATCTTTCCAATCCTGTAATCTGAGATCCTTTTTGGTGAAGATACAGAGAACTGCATATAGGGCCTTTCACAGGCTACGATAAGTTCAGGGTTCCAATAATACAGTTATTGGTTCTCATATAAGGTCTTACAACCCTGATTTGCCATAGCTGAAAAACCATAGTCTAATTCCAGCCCATTATCTCACCTTTCATTACACTCTTTTTTCCCCTCCCTTGGCTTGTTCCCAATGCCTCAATGCTTTGTTTCTCTACTTGGTTGCTTTCCATAATGTCTTGATAAACCACTTTTCATGATATCCTGAACTTGTTATGATTTTCAAGATGACAGAAGTACATGATGTCAGATTGGTTTCTACTCTTCTCCAGTGGACAAGTCTCCTCAATGTATCTATCCAGAACAGCGATCAACACTTCTGTTTGATCTCCATCTTGGAGACATGGGACATCAGTTCACAGTGATGGAATGACAGGAGAGTTAAGCTCTCCCCACCAGAAGAGAGTGTTTTCATGTTTTCATGGCTCACCAAAGGGTTTGTTGAGCTGGAAACGCTTGTGCTTTTCTGCTTCTTCACCTTCTCCTATCCCCAATTGTTCCAGATGTTTCACAAAGTCCCCTTGGGAAGAAGGTGGGTTAAAAAATGCAGTTAACACCCTCCACTGCAGCCCTGGTTTTTTCCTGAGTAGCCCCCACCCCGAACATCGCAAAGTAGATAGGATAAAAAAAAGCAGGCCTCCGTCAGTCTTGGAAGGCGATGGTATCGTGCTCTGCGCTGCATACGCTGCATGCGAAGCACGAAAGCCTGGGTTGGATTGTTATGGAGGATAGGCTGTTACCCAAGCAGCAAATCCCCCCTCTCCACGCCACTGAATTAGTCCAATGGAAAGGCAGAGCTGATATGATTGGATCCAGCTGGTGTTGCAGAGCTGGGCTAAGGACAGGAGCTCACCCTGTCTTGTGGGGCCGGCCTGGGTCTCAAACCCTGGCCTGCTGGTTAACAAGCACAGTGTCTTAGCCACTTGCGCCACCCATAACAGCAATATTAAATTCAAACTTTTTGTTCTAGTGAACATAAAAACAGAGTTGTCTTTTAATACAATGTACAAGTTACGTTCAATTTACAAAGCACTGGGCAGATTTGGCTTGGCCGTCGATTTACAGAGGGGGAAAAATATTCTCCCTCCATTTCTACATTTTACAGCTTTGTCCTGGAAAGCCACCAGTGACCTTGGGTCCATTCCAAAAAGTACTTCCATTATGAAACCATATGGCTGTGAGAGGAATTATTCCGTTTTAAAAATGTGTGCACATGCACCTCAGCACTTATGCGGAACATTGAAATAAGCATTTTGGTCAGGCCTGCTATTAAATTTTATGACTATCCAACTAAATTCCTACAGCCTGTTGGGCTGCTCTGAATAGCATCTGAATAAACATCTGATTGAGATGGACAAGGAAAAAAAAGAGTAGGAGGACAAGTACCAGGAAAAAGGGGGCTCCATGTATTACATGGAGGCCTCATTGAAATAATTTGAGGGGGAAATCTTACAGAGAGCAGAAAGGAAGAGAGGTGGGGGGTCGGCAGAGGAGGAGGGGTTGCCAGTGGTGGGCTTCAGGGGCTTCTCACAGGTTCTATGGAACCCTTTGGTAATGAGCGCCTGGTTCTGAGAACCAGTTACTAATGGGACATAGAACCTGTTGTTAATTTATTTGAATCCCACCACTGTGTTGCACCAATGCTTTCCCCTCTGATAGCTGCTGGCACAACCTTGTGTTGTCTGTGGACTTAAACTAGCTAAAGTACTGGAGCTCACAAATATTTTTATGAGGAAATGGCACCTCTCCGCATAAAATGTTGTCGAGTGGATGGCACCCAGAGGTGTCCCTCACAAGATTCCTAATCCACACAGACTGAAAGTTTTCTTCACCTGCTGCTGGAATGTGAACCAAGCAGGTATCAATTGCATAAACCTGGAACAAAATATTCAACAACCAGGGTGCCAACCCTGAGAAGGCCCTACTGCCATTCACTGCCTAACCTGGGAAGGAGTGAAATATATAAAGCTGCTTCTCACTGAATCAGAGTATTGATCTCTTTAACTTGGTGCTAAACAACAGTATTTCTCCCCCCAAATTTTTTGCTGCAAAATATGTGCCAACATTTGATGGCTTTAGCAGAGGTTAGACAAATTCATGGTGGATAGATATAACGATGGTGGTTTGACACATGGCGCAGTTGCCAGAATCCTTCCATGTTAAGAAAGAGTACACCTTAAAGCAGGGGTCCTCAAACTTTTTAAACAGGGTGCTGGTTCACTGTCCCTCAGACACTGTCGGGGACCAGACTATAGCTTCCTCCCAGCAAGCCACGCCCCGCGCCTGTGACGCATTCCTACACTGAAGTAAATCCCATGATAGTCAATGGGCTTACTCCCAGGAAAGGTGGCAGGGTTGCAGCATCAGAGCCCCACCCTAAGAATCAGAGCCCCATCCATCATCCATCCATCCATTCCTACACAGAAGTAATGGGCTTACTCCTAGGAATGTGTGGCAGGCTTGCAGCATCAGACCCATCCTAAGCATCAGAGCTCCATCCATCCATTCCTACACAGAAGTAATGGGCTTACTCCTAGGAAAGTGTGACAGGCTTGCAGCATCAGAGCCCCATCCATCCTAGGAAAGTGTGACTTACAAACCGGCAACTGAGCGGGAAGGGCGCAGGAGGGACTGAGTGGGAAGTGCGCATGCTCTGATGCTTAGGATGGGTCTGATGCTTCTCCACAGCACCAGGGGTTTCTTGGTTGGTGCGCGCACAGCGAATAAGCTGGAAGCAGCGACTGAGCGGGAAGGGTACGTGCACTGGCCAGGGAACCCCTGGCGCTGCGGAGAAGTGGCAGCAGGTGTGCGCGCTTCCCGCTCAGTCCCTCCTGCGCTCGTGTGCCTGGCGTCGAGGTCCCTGGGGTTCCTCCCCAACCCCTGGCTGGGGTGTGGGGGGTTCTGAAAGTGCCCGCGGGCCGGATTGAGGGCTCTGGCGGGCCGTATCTGGCCCCTGGGCCACAGTTTGAGGACCCCTGCCTTAAAGCAATGATTTCAACCAGTGTGCTGGTTTTACTTTTAAAAGTATACTACTTTCCTTGCACCTTGGTAGACTTCCAAGAATAGGGGCTTCAAACACATTTCACACAGTGAGTTGAACGGCATTCATGATGCCTGCTGCAAGCTGGAAATTATGTCATTATAAGAATTGATATCTTTAAGCAGGTTATGACCAAAACAAGCACGTATGAATTCAGCTGCAAATGAGAAGAGAAAATAAAAAAAAATATTGATCATATTTTCAAGTTATGGCCATAATCTTCTTTGGTGACACTGAGCCAGTCGCTCACCAATTTAAGCCACCACAACTCATTTATCTCCCTGTTCACGAGGTGGTGTGTGGAGGTCAGCGCATGTCTGTGCACCGGTCTAACCCCTCCAGAAGTGGCACAATAATGGCACTTTTATGACACTCCCACAACTTCTGCCAGCCTAACTAGGGGTTAGGATTGCAGCCTCAGTTTCACCTGCCTCACATGGTTGTTTTAAGGGCAGCAGGAGGGGTGAAGCTAAATCTTTGTAACCTGCCTAGACATTTGAGTTTTCATGGAAAAGGTGGAGTATAAATCCTTTAAATAAATTAAGTAAGTAATTATGGTAGAGCCCAAATAACGTGAAGACTGAACTTGTAGCAGACCCACAGCACAGCTTAGCAATTGAAAGCAGCTGGCAACAATGTTGGGACAACCTGGGAGCCAAAAAATTGGGCAGATTTGGCTTGGCCATCAGAAGAGGTTCCAAAGACCACATCAGTGCCTTATGTTGTCCTAGGGTGCAGTGGCAATGTGAGGGTGTGCGTTACCCAGTGCTGAGGTGAGCAAATCACTCTGGGATTGTGTATCACCTCCAGGATGTGTGTGACCTATCCAGACTGTGCATGCACCTGTGCATGCGGGCAATGCGCTTCTCCTACAGAGGAGAGTAGGGATGCCCATGCGCATGTGCGATATTCACACATGCGTTCTATTGTCCCCAGTCTCCTCTAAAGGACGGGCAACCTGCTCCTCCCTCAGAGGAGCACACGGGCCTGGGGGTGCCATGCAGCCTTCGTGGGGATGACATGCTGCTCATCACCTGGTGTGGACCATACAAGTAGCACCACCCCAGCAATGCACCTGTGAGGGTGCAATCCTAACCTAGTCTGACACAACTCATCAGTCTTCTGTTCCTGTGATGATGTAGGAAGGCAAGTGTATGTCTGTGTACTGACCTTACCCTCACCCAGGAGTGGCACAGAAGTGTCTTACGGCACTTTGGTGAAACCCCAAGGTCAGCACAGGACTTATGCCAGGACTTAGGCCGGCTGAACTGAAGCTTAGTATTGCAAACAATGGTGACTGGTCATCATTGGAAACATGTTGAACTAAATGTCATTCAGTGTGATCATGCGCTTCTCCGCTTATTTGTGAAAAAAGAGATAAAAGCAACTGAAATGTACACTGAAGTCTCCTTTTTATTGAAACCCGACTTCCATTTTATTTGGCTGCTTCAGAAAGCTAAACGGTGGCCGCCAAGTATGAAACACTCTTGATAAGACAAGCCAAATGCTTTTCAGATCTTTGGAATGAACACTGGAAACAGTTTGTTATGCCTAACTGATTTATCTGGGCATGAAGAGGATGGTGGGCACTCACTGCCGAGTAAACAGATATTTCAGTGGTTGAGCTCATTTCTGTAGCACAGATGCTGGGTTTGATTTTTGTGGGTTTTTTTTTTTAGTTAACCAGCATATTTGACTTATTCAGGCACTATCCAAAAACTGAAAAAGGAGCACAGCTGAAATTTGGCTCCAGTAAATTCTCCTCCAAAGTCACCTTTGAGAATTTGGATGTCAAATATCCTCCAAGCTCTGAATCTTCAAATATTTGCTGGCCTACATGTTTGACTCTTGGTTGTAGGTCCTTATGATATTTGACTATAGTGATTGATGGTGGTGATCAAACCTCCTTCCCATTAACCACTTTATTTGCAATCACAAATGGTAGTGGGACATTTTGGCAATTTGCAAGTTGGTAGCAAAGGGATGGAAGTTTCCACCTCACTTCCCAACAGCACTTTCCACCCCTGCTGGGATCTGTGTCCCCATTTTCTTATGGTTCTTTTTAAGAATTATTTTATTTATTTATTTTTATTTTAAAAATTTGTATCCCGCCTTTCTCAGGCTGTCTAGCCCGACTCAAGGCGGCAGAAACATAAAACACAATTAAAAACATAAATAATTAAATACAGTAAAAACAATTAAAACATATAGGCTAAAAGATACTGTAAAAACAATATAAAACCAAAGCCCCTCCCCAACCTTTGCCCTGTTAAAAAGCCCCTTTGAAATAAAAGGTTTTTAGGCTCCGCCTGAAGCTCTGCAATGAAGGAGCTTTCCTTAATTCTATGGGGAGGGAGTTCCAAAGCTAATTATCCCACTGATATGGAAGGGATGAGATAAACAAAGGGCGCAATCCAGAGTAACTACGGGGAGTCCTTGCTCCGGTGTAAGAACAATTTGCTCTGGATTGCAATATGAATTTCTCATAGGTTTTCATTAGGTGGTGCAGTAACTACAGGTACACGTAATGTCTCTTACGTGCTCCCGTAGTTACTCTGGATTGTAGGGTAAGGCTACAATCCAGAGTAACTATGGGACCTTTTACACCAATGTAGCTACGGTGCCACCTATGGGAAATCTATGGGACATGCATAGAGCAATCCAGAGTAAATGCCTCTTACGTCTTTCCATAGTTACTCTGGATTGTAGGGTAACTGTAATGCTGTGTTTGAAGAAGACACCATAATAGTTTCTGCAGTGCTTGTTTTTATACACCAGCCTGGGTTGCCAGCATGGGTGTCACTATTCCAGACCCATCACCCTTCAACCCCATACTTACCTGGAGTCGTGCACAGAACCCAGAAGTGATGATAGTGCATTGCATCATCATGCACTCTACCAAATCTCTTCCAGAATGGTCCTTTCTAGCCATGTAGTACATCAGAGAACATGGGAGGGACTATCCTACTAGCATTTGGTTTCATTTTTTAAAAATAATGTTGATGTTGCAAAGATATTGGAGAATCTCTAGTTGGGGACATCGTAATTTGAATGCTCTCCCATGATGAAATCTCCCTGTGAGCAAACTAACTTCTCAGAAGGTTCTAGCCTAGTTGCTGCTTTTTCTTTCTTTTTTTTTTGGGGGGGGGGGGGTTGGGGAGATGGAGAATTTTTTTCCCCATCATGGATCATTCCAACAGACTACTCTTTACCTGCTGGTTAAAATGGTGCATTTCCCAGAGCCTGGTATCATTTGATTTATCTGTATGGGTAGATCAGGCCTAATTGCTTCGGCTTTAAATTCTTGTTTCAGCTGGTTGAGTCAATCAATCTCCTAAATGTTGTATTTTTTTTTCCTATCCTGGGTATTCCCAGTCAGCACAATGTGATCAGTGTGTCGCCTTTCCAGAATGTGTGAGGCAGCAAAAATTGCTTTGATTATAGATGGCCTCACTGGATGTTTGATTAGGCATCTTCTCTGCTGTGAAGCCAAATGATACAATTGAGGGGTTGAATGGCTCTTTTGAGTCATGGTCTGGGGTGGGTGTAATCCCTTTTTATTCATCTGAAACTGTGACCAACTATAGTGTTCTGAGTTAAAAGCGCATGCAAATCCATCTATGTGAATGGAAAAGAGAGGTGTCACGTCAGTCGTTCCCAACATCTCTCTGCTGCTTTCAAAAACTCATTTGAACTGCATTTGTCATAGGAAAGACAGATTCCTATGGTGACAGATTATTACCAATATCACAGCCCTACCTGATGGGTTCTTTGCTCAGGCGGAAGATCAGGAGATCGGAGATAAGTAGGGAAGGGGTTGAACAGTACAGGGGTGTGGTTATGGCTTGGGAAGACCCATTTGCTGAGATGAAGAGTATTGTGTAGTGGGCTTCAGTAGGGAAGAAGCAGACCAGCATAGCCACAACAGCATTTATTGACTCAAACTGGAACTGAGGAATTTATACTCAATTCCCACAGGGCCATAACTAATCATAATACTTGAAAAATCCCACCCAAATATGAATGTTCTAAGTTTACCTCCAAAACAGTTGGAGTTAACAGCTAACATCTAAATTTAGTTTCACCTTGCAGAGTTTAACACAACTATATGTATTAAATACATAACAAAGAGTACAATCTTAATAATGTCTACTCAAAAGCAAGCCCCATCGTGTTCAATTTGTCTTTACACCAAGGAAAGTGTCTTTAGGATTGCTGCTGAAATGTGGTTCTGCTCAGAGGAAGAAGCACGTGATCGGCAAGAGGTACTGTGTACAGCAAGCATGTCAAACTGGCAAACCGAAGGCCGCATGAGGCCCTTTGCAGGCACATATGTGGCCCTAGAGTTATCTCCCCATCCCCAGAAGCAGCTCAGTAGTGGTGGCAGCACACTTGATTTTGAGCTGGAAAAGACATCAGGAGGAAGGAGAGCTCATGTACAGCAGCAGCAGCTTTCCAGGGTGGGAGAAAAAGCACAGGAAAAAGGAGGGCACTTCTGAGAAAACAAGCAAAAAATTGGATTGCTGCTCTTGGGAGACACCATTAATGCTAATGCGGCCCTCTGTATGAAATGAGTTTGACACCCCTGTGTACAGGAGATGATACTTCTATCTGGACATGGCAGCAAAAGATCAAAATAGCCACAAAGTGTTAAAAGTGTTAAACTAAGCACTCCAGGAAAGGTTCCTCCTTGGGACTGACTGATGAAAAAGATATTTGTATGCTGCATTCCCATTCTCTCATTTATTCCGAACATTTCAGATATTTGTTCTCAGCTGCCTCTGAATGTACATGTTCCGTGATACAGAATGTACCATGTTCAACTGATACAGAGTAAGCAAGAGAAGAGATTGCAATGAGGCAACGGGAAAAAAATTTCCTGGTAGGGATATTGAGAAGTGGAATACATTGTCAAGGGTGGTGGTGGAACAGGTTGTCAAGGAGAATTTCCTGTTACAGGCAGAGGGTTGGACTAGATAACCTTTTAGATTTGATCATTTTCTATAACTTTTGATAGATTTGATAACTTTTCAATTTGATAATTCTATGATTCTAATATCAGTTGTGATGTGTTTCTTTGCTGCAGTCTTAATCCAGTTCAGCATCCCCTCCAGGGGCGAATTTGGTTACACCAAAGGATGCATCCACTGAAGATGAGATCACCAACTGAAACTGAACTTTAATAGGGGAAACCCTCACACTCCTTCCTCTGCTCCTGATCCTTTTATTTAGTTAAAAATATCCATAATACATGCATATATAATTAGCATAATGTGTAATTTGGCCTTGACTTCAAGCACTCACTCTCTCCACCATTGAGAGAGTATAAAGCTGGAATGACAATTGTCAGCTTTTCCTGAAGTCCTGAAGTTCATAAAAGGAAGGGGATGAGGACAGACAGTAGGGCCTTGCAAAGAATGAATGGCCAAAAGAACTGCCTCCCCATCCATGCAACCACTCACATCCATGAGATGAGAGACATATAACCTCAAATCTGCGTCCAGTACCTTCCTCCAACCTGCTGCCAGTGCAAACTACAATGACCTTCTTGGTTCCTTTTTGACTGAATTCTCCTCCTTTCTATGCTCTTCACATGATGCTCCACAAGTGCATTGTCCCAATGAAACCGGAAGTTTGGAAGTCTGGTTTTCATGGAAATGCATGAAAGAGAATGGATAGAGTGATGTTCTTTTCCTCTTGCAGAACATCTGAACTAAGAAACATCCATTAATATTGAATATCAGGAGAGTTAGAACAAACAAAAGGAAATATTTATTTAGCCAGCATGTTATTGACCTGTGGAACTCCTTGCCACATGATGTGGTGCCAGAGGTTACAAGCCTTAATGAATATGTGCAACGTCCTAGTTTTAGAAATGGGCTATCTCAGAATGCCAGGTGCAAGGGAGTGACACCAAAATGCAGGTATCTTGTTTTCTGTGCTCCTTGAGTCATCTGTAAAATAAAGGAAGCTGGAATAGATGGTCCTTTGGCCTGATCCAATGGAGACTCTTCTTATGTTCTCATATTTCAGCACATGAGGGGCAGAGTAAGAGCTTCAGGTTTTTGTGGTTGTAGCACAAAGGCAGCATCTGACAAGGTTCTGGATCACACCACCTATAGAGGTATTCATCGTTCCCACCTCAGCATCACAGAATTTAAAGGTTCAGTGTAGAACTCCAGCTGGTAGCATGGCAATCCGTATGCAATTGAGATTCTGGTAAATGAAATGTTTTCAAAATTCCCTAAAGAATTCAATCTAGCACTTAACAGATACTGTTAGAACTGTAAGGAATCTGTTATGAAGGCAGATAAGAAAAAAAAACACACAGCTGTTTTGACTTCACTCTGCAGACTTCTCTCTCCCTCCGGCTGCACTGCATTTTTCTACAACTTTCTACGCTTTAGGGAAACGTAACCCCACTCGACAAGTGCTTTTGGCAAATTAAGAGCTATATGTGATAATTAAGGTTTTATTTCATGCTTTCATATTTTAATTTGTGGACTTTTTAAAAAAAGGCTGCCCCCCCTTCTTCCAAATAAGCATGTGTTATAAGCAGATTGAAGGGTCTTCTTGTCTTCCTCCTGTTCCTAGAAGTGTTAATTCATATGCAAGCTAATTTGTTCTGGCTATTATCACAATTTATTTTTGTCGGCACGACTCAGCCAATAACTTTAATAAAGAACGCGCCGGTGACCCAATCTTACCCAGTTAATAAACCGCATTGAGATGCCCAGAATGAATTGGCTCTTGTGTGCTACAAATATAGAGAATTACCATGCCAGAGTGTTATCGTGATGATGCAGGTACAATTAAAACGCATGTTATGCGTGGAGCGGGGAGGCCATTACGAGCAACGACAAACACAAAGAGAAAGGTCCCATTGTGCAAAGCCCCGCTGAAAAATCAGCCTGTTTGTATGCACCTTTCAATGCATTGCTTACTGCTTTGCAAAATATTGAGCCACTCGGTGATTAGGAGCCCTAAGAAACAGCTAAACAAACAAAGGGTTGCAGCTTTCCAGAAGACAGTATGAATAGTGGCAGAGTTAAGGATAGGCTCTTCAAAGCAAGATGAATTCTCTTCTTTCAGCAATGTGGTTCATTAAAATATTGATTTTATTGGATACACAGATTGGAAGCTCCATGCAGTTGTGCACTGTGTTTTTCTAGCAAAGCTGTATCAGGGTTTACATCTCAATTTAACAGGTTATTTTCGCCTGTCTTACGTCCAGGCTGTCCTTTTATCTTAATTAAAAGTCAAATTATGGTGAAAATGCTTATCATTTTCATTAACAGTGAAAGCAGTGCTCAGAAACACATTCCTGTTCAGAATTTTCAACTTTCTTTGTTCAAGTAGCTTTAACTTGTCTGCACCCTTAACTGCTCTCAGTGATGTCATTGCAACCAAATCAGACTGATTGTAAAAACAGGTGGGCACCACTTCTTCCAATACGTTCTCCAATGTCCGTTGTTATGTGATTAGGTCATTAAGCAAACATTCAGCCCAATCTGTTGCCTTTTGTATAAACAGACACTCCCTGCTAGACATTAGCTGGCTGCATTGGAGCTTATTGGAGTAGGGCTGGAGGGTTACCTTATGTCCTGAAAAACAGGGGAAATCCTGTTTTGGGGGATTGTGTTCACATACAATGGTGCCTCACATAAACAGCTTAATTTGTTCTGGAGGCATGCTCTTTAAGTGAAACACTCTTTAAATGAAGCGGATTTTTCCATAGGAAATAATGGAAACTCAGACAATTGGTTCCCCAATCCCCAAAATATTCATATTAAAATATTAACTGGATGTAAAAATGATGACAAAACACTGGAATGGAATTCAAAACATGCATTCAATGTGCATGATCCTATGAAGTCTGCTTAGGCTGCAATCCTAAAGACACTTTCCTGGAAGTAAGGAAACACAGTGGGGCTTACCTGGTAGACATGGTTAGGAGGCTGCAATCAAAGACACTTTCCTGGGAGGCTTACCTGGGCTGCTGCTGGAGGATCAAGGTGGGCAGTGGGGGCACTTGGGGGCAGTTAGGTGCAGCTGCCTCTGGCACCCCCAGGCAACTGCCCCCAAGTTGGGGGCAGTTGGGGGCAGCAGCACTAGTCAGCAGCCCTTTTAAAGATCATCTGCATGGAGAGTCAGGGCTGCATAGCATGTGTGCCCATAGCAGAACTTGTTATGTGAAGCAAGATTTTTTGGAATTTTTGCTTGTTATGTGAAACGCTTGTTAAGCGAGGCGCTTGTTAAGTGAGGTACCACTATAATGGCAAATGGGACAGAGGGTCCTGTCTAGACTTTGTGGAAAATAATTATGGCAACCAAGTAATTATACACAGCTAAGAGGCTGTGTATACATGCACTCAGCTGTAGACAATAGGGCGAACAGATGAGAAAAGTATGGTGTTGAAGCATCTAAGAAGGTCCACCTTAGGGCTTATCATTGAAAGTCATCAGAAACTCAAAGTGGTCCCATTAGGGCATTTTGAAGGAGACACAGAAGAAATGTGGCTTAATCTGGAGTCTTCAGAGAGCTCAAATCAAGCCCAACCATCTGCAAACAAGGACACCAACATTGCTCCATTGAAGGTAGCAGTCAGTGCAAAGTTTGCATGCAAAATATAAAGGCCTCATTGTGTAACTTTCAAAGACAAGGGACTTAAAGTGTGTAAGGAGGCACTCGGTCTCACCAACCAACTTCTCATGGTGAGAATGTCTCTGGAGACAAGCTGTGAAATCTAGGTCACCATGCTGAGTCCAGCTTAGGTCAGAAGTTCCCCAAAGTAATTATTCTTTGAGAACTGTTTGATACCCCTTGGGGAAATGAGCCATTCTATTCTCACATCCCAGCAGACACAAAGGCCCATGTCACATCCCTTCCCCCACAATGGGAGATAATTGTCAGTGTCAGATGAGGTTAGGAGGTTTCCCATGGATGTCAAGGTTGAAGCACATTGGAAAGGAAGGGCAAGAGAATGCTGAACGGAGGCTAAAGTGGACCCTGCCATGCCTGTCAATCAAACTGCAAATGAATAAATAAAAAAGGGACAAGAGCAAAGGCTCCTGGCTGATGTGCATACTTTAAAAAACCTGCAGAATTTCTCTACACTGATTTTGAGTAAACCAGCAAGTTAGATGCAGCTCACCAGCCGGTTTTGGGCTTGAAAATAAGTCAACTCTTTCTGCATTTCTGCAATTTCAAACAAACAACAAAGAATTTTCCCAGATCCCTTGGGTGTCACCCAATACCAATGTCAACTTATTCCAGCCAGCAATATCTGCTGCAAGGTGTTCCTTCTCCTATGGAGGCTCCCCTTTAAAGGAGAAGGAATGTAGAGCACTGCAAAGGCATCACCCCTGCTTTATTACGGACATGAAGGACTCTCATGTGCCCCATACGGCATTGTGCTTGCACCAAGTGCCCTTCAGACTCCACCTAAATTATTGTTCCAAAGAACATCACAAAATAATTAAGAAAACAATATTATCTAAAGTCTGGCAGTCATGCACTGTGCTACAGCTACCAGCACACATCTAAGGTGATTGATATCACCTCCCATTGACCACTTAGAAGACAACCACCTTCATGATACTGATGTAACAACCATGCCTCCACTGCATGACACCCCATGATTTTATAAGGGCTGTGGATGCCCTTCCACAATTCAGTAATATTCAGCACCAAGTGCTGATCACTGAGCAAACTACCTACTGGCATTGGACAATTGTATGTCAATCAAGCAGCTTCAAGCATTCTCCGCTTTCCCTGCCTCATTCATCCACACCAAACCCTGGATCACAATAGAGTATCAAATGATCAGTCTCCTTTTCTTGCATTCCCTTCTGTTACAATCTATGCAAGGGAAATGTCAAGAAAACACCCTTGTTTGTGGCATTGCATTTACGCAAGAAATGTCTTACCTCATCACATGGTGTCTGTAAATTGAGAGCCTTTATCTGCAGTGTCTGATTTTTTTTTTCATTGTAGGCTACTCTGTCCTTGAATGGATGGATGGACTGGACATTGATATCTGATATACCATAAGTCCATATATTGTATGCCATACACTAAATAAATAAATATCTTGCATCAAACCTATGCTATTCCCTATCTTATCCTATCCTATGCTATCTTTTTGCATCAGTCCTATCTTCTTCCCTATCCTATTCTATCTCTTGCATCATCCTATCTCCTATTTTATTCTATCCTCCTTACTGATCCTATCATCTTTCCTATCAATCTTGCATCACTCGTATCCTGTTCTCAATCCCCTCCAATAATTTCCCTTGCCTAAGGCAGTCATGTAAAAGAAGTCTTGTATCTGGGGGCAGGGTGGGATAGCAATGGATAGACCAGAAGGGTTGGGAGACGTGGAGCACAAAACTAACCACGTCTACTCAAAAGTAAACCCCATTGCGTTCAATGGGTCTTACTCCCAGGAAAGTGACTTTAGGATCACAGCTTTAATGCCATAATGGGAAATATTTTCCCTTACCTCTAGATAAGACTCCCAGTCATCAATGGTCACCAGGAACTTGCACTGGCTCTTGACCTGGCACAAGTTGAAGCAGAGAAAGAGGCATGTTGGTTGGTTAGAAGGGGGATAGGATACTGGCATATGTTGTGTGCATTTGAATATATCCCCTACCACTTTGAAGTGCATTTCTACAACAAGGTGTGCTATAAATATATGTATCAATAAATATTTTTCTTTGTAAATCTTAGGCATTTATCTCAAGTTTGGAAGATCTTAGGGGTGGATTACAATTAGCTCGCTTATGGAAGTCACCATGCCAAGTGACATTTCCCTACGTGAGAGCGTGAGCTTAGTCTGTCTTTAAAGGCAAATCTCAAATACAGCCAATGATCCTCATAGTTAAAGTAATGTTCAGGCTGAGAAGGCCTGTTACTGGGATATGATGGAAGAGAAACATAATGAGCTCCCAAGGCAAGTTGTAATTAAGCTTTCTCGATAAATGATGCTATTAAATTTGGTAATATTTTTCCCTTTGATTTCTGACCAGGCTGCCCTGGGTCTCTTGAAGATGGGCTGGATGATATAAACATCCTCCTAAATGGGTGATGGCCATGCAGCGTTACATGATGACACTCTCAGGTCATATAACTGGAGCACTGATCTGAATGATGGGAAGATGATTGCTGTGTTTGTGTATTTACAATCTGGATGTAATGATGCCTGGACGGTTTCATGTCAAAAGTGGCACATGCTAATCCTCTTTCTGCTAAGATGCGCATAGAAGCTGTGATACGGCTTCTCAAAGTGATAGCAAAATAATACGTGGTGTGCGCCTAATCCTATTATATCTACTCAGAAGCAAGTCTCTTTATAGTCAGTGGGGCTTACTCCACTGTTTGGCTACAATCCAGAGTAACTACGGCATAGTTTACACCAATGTAGTTACGGTGCCACCTAAGGGAAACCTATGGGAAATGCATAGAGCAATCCAGAGTAAGTGCCTCTTATGGCTTCCCGAAGTTCCTCTGGATTGTAGGGTAAGTGTGGTTAGGATTGCACCCTCTATGTGTGTGTGTAATGTAAAAACAAGGTTTCAGAGGTCTCTGTCATATGGGGTGCTGAATTTTTTGGGAGGGGCTATTATGGGGGCATAGGGTATGGGAGTGTTAAAACTATTTTGTGTTTCTGGGTGCCAGATTTTTCTGGCAAAATTAGTTGTCTGTTCCTATGCGATGTTCTCTTTGCCCTTCACAGACTGCAGTTGCCTTTGTAAGCAAAAGGCCAAGACGCTGAAGAAATAAAATATTCAAGAGGGTTTTTCTGTGACCTCCACAGCTAAGACTTTCTCCTGGGTCAAAGTATAACAAGCAGGGAGCCATAAACCAGGAAACCTGCATACAGATAGATGGTACTAGGAAAACAAAAGGAAGCTGGTCCTGATGTGATGGAGTGGTAATGTGAACCTCAAAAACCAGGAATGTAAAAACATATTTAGATGCACAATATGTGTACTATACAGATGTCTAGTTGGTGACAGCCGCTATATTTGAGTAGTTACCATGTCGCTGGGAGAGCACTTAAATGAGAACCAGTAGAGGTGAATACTCCTTTTTTAAATGTCCATGAGCAGGATGATGATGGGCATCTGATGGGCTACTGTGAAATATACAAAGCTGGACCAGATGGACCCTTTGTGACACTCCAAGATCAGCACAAAAGTTGTGCCGGGACTAATGTCAGTCTAACTCAGTGGTTCTCAATCTTCCTAAAGCTGTGACCCCCTTATAAGTTCTTCATGTTGTGGGGACCCCCAACCATAAAATTATTTTCATTGCTACTTTATAACTGTAATTTTGCTACCGTTATGAATCGTAATGTAAATATCCTACATGCAGAATGTATTTTCATTGTTACAAATGAAATGTGTGTTCTATTGAACACATTGAACACAATGGGATTTATTTCAGAGTAGGCATGCAAAGGATTGGGCCCTAAAGCTGCAATCCTATCCACATTTACATAGAAATAAAGGCCCCCTGACTAAAATGGGATTTATTTCAGAGTAGGTATGCATAGGATTGGGCCCTGAGGCTGTCAGTCAGCCCCAGTGCGCGCAGCTACAGCCGGAGGTCTGGCAGGCCTGACCTGGCCCCCTGCACCAGGGGTCTTTAGGCGACCCCCAGGAAAGCTCTAGGCGACCCCCAAAGGGGTCCCGACCCCCACTTTGAGAAATGCTGGTCTAACTGGAGGTTAGGATTGCAGCCTGACATTCCTGCCCACCCACACAGAAACACATTTTGCCATTTGCACTGGTGGACTCAGCCTGAGAACTCTTGCTCAATAACGATGCGCTCGCGGACCATGTGGTTATTGAACATGAGATGCGTCCATTTTAATTGGCTGCAGCAACACTGTGTCAACTGGGAGAGGATTCCCAGCCTGCAAGTACCTCTTATTCCTGATGACAGCTGGGGCCGAGGCCTCCACCTGAGCCTGTAGCTGTCAGCAAAGCCCACTTTCCCCATCTTAGCAGCCGGACTGCTTAACACACTCATTTTACCATGTCAGCTGCCGTGAGCATTTTAATCTGTTAAGAGGGCTCCCTTCCTCCCCACCCCCAGCCCTTTAACACCAACCCATGTTTTATTTATCAGTCTTTGATTTAAAATTGCTTAGAAGGCATGCCACGTCCTCCGTTAGACGGCCACGTTCTGATGGGCCCTTTTTTATTATTATTACCATTATGATTATTATTTTGTTGGTGGTGGTCCAATGACTAGGAAAAGCATCTTTATAGAGAAATACAGGCCACAGCACCAGGACTGAGGAATGAAAAAGCACTCAGCCAGGCCTATAAAGTTGTCTATAAAAACCTGATCGAAAGGCTGCTGCAGCGTACAGCGATTTCCACGCAGACGTGCACAAACCCTGACTTTTCACAAGGGTCTCGGTTCTTGCCCCGATGACTACCGATGAATGGAAGCATAAAGAAAAGGCAGGAAAAGTTTATTCTACCCCTTCTCATGGGGAGTTTTAAAGTCTCTCTTTAAAAAGCTGGATTGATGCTCTGGTGGTTGCTCTTTAAAGGCTAAGGAAGCAAAATAAAAAAACCTCGTGCCATATAAAATTATTAAACACACACACATGCATGCAGAGAGATGGAAATGTAGGACACCCAAAAAATGTAGGACATGACAAAATAAAAGCTAAAAGCACTCATATATATTGCTGTCATGTGGACACTATATAATTAAGTTTTAAAATATTGCATACAATTTATTACATCTAAGGGGAAAATCCAAACTACAGGGAGTCCTTGCTCCAATGTAAGAACAACTTACTCTGGATTCCAATATGAATTTCCCATAGGTTTTCACTAGGTGGTGCAGTAACTACGTGCTCCCGTAGTTACTCTGGATTTGAGGGTAATTTATTAATTACGACATGCTGCCTTCTCGTATGGCAGATGGAGGACAATGAAGATTTTTTTCCCCCCCAGGTTTAAAAAGAGGACATGTCCTGGAAAAAAGGACATATGGTCACCCTTTTCCAGGTCCAGTCTGAATACTGGTTGGAGGGAATAGTGGGAGGTATAAACCTTCCTCATCTGCTTTTGGCTTCCAAGAAACAGTTGGAAGACCCTGTAGGGCTAGAACTTGCAGACCAGTTGACCAATGCTGTATCCAGCACACGTTTGGGGCTACTGTTGTGCTGCTGTGGGGCAAGTGGAAATATTTTTCCTCATGCTGGGTAACATACAGGCAGCTCCAATGGGTTTACTCAGATCTGCGCCACCCTCTAATTCCACCTCTGTCTCAGAATGATGGAGGGAAAGGGAAAACATGATGAACCATAGTTCAGTAGTAGAGCCAAAGAGGAGCTCCTTCCAGATTTGATGGCAACCTGGGGAAAGTTAGGGCAAGGGTTGCCATAATTCTCTTCCACAAAATCAGGACAGGACAGTCTGTCACACTTGCCATATGTGAACACAATTCCCAAAAATTGGGACTGTCCCTGTATTGGGGGTCATATGGCAACCCTATCTATGATGAGCCCCCTCTGACCTGCGTGAGTCCTTTCCCTTAACACTGTGGTGGATTTCTTTCATTCTTGATGGGTGAAATCCAAGATATCCTAGCCAATGTCTGCTGCCTGACATACCCCGCCTTGCAGTCCCTCATTTAGTATCCGACATATGATGACTGCTAGTTATTGGTAATTGTTATTGGCCCAAACCATCCCAGAAAACTACATCTGGGACCACTAGATGTTGGAAAACTAGATGTTTCCAACATCCCTCCAAACTAGATGGAAAACTAGATGTTGGGCCACTATGGGGTGCTGCAGCCTTGGCTGACTCTGGATCTGACTCTGGGTAAAGCAGTTTCCTATGTTCACATATGTTCACATGTATTGTGTTCAGAAAGCATTATGCACAGGACATGGAAAGACTGGCTGTTAATATGAAACCAGATGACTTAAATTGTTCATTGGATGCTGTTTGGGTATACCCATTTATCAGCTATTTAAGAAAATAAACTGTCTGCAGTAATCATCCTCATCCTTAGGCACGGTGAGATGAATGCCTTGCACAGCGACAGCTTTTCTCCACTCTGCTCCACCACCAGGCAGCGCAAGCAAAGCTGACCCAATAAACGACGTTTCTGCATATGTGAACTAACAGTCAGAAAGTGCCACGCAGCGTGGGGGCTACGGCGAGCCTGGCAGGCAACACAAATTGCTCAGCATGCGCATCCATTATATCTGTCATCTAGTTCTCCTTGTGCCGTGTAGAGCGTGTTGCAGATACGAAAAGATTGCAAAGTGAGGGAGGGGGGAGAAGGGTGCGCCATGTCCTCTCATTTCGGTGGCCCAGTAATTGTGTCGACTTTGGTGGAGTGCATCTCATTTCCAACCCATGCACGCTGGAGGGGAAGAAACAAAATAGTGTAGTTCTAGTCTGACTGCCAGCCTGCCTCGCTGTCACTCACGAGATATCTATTTAACACACAAAACAGTACAATTCTTATTATGCGGGGAGTCGCCAGATGGTGAGGTTACACCTAGTCTTACACATTTTTTTCTATAAGTATGCAAGCATGTGTTCAGGCTTTGAAAGCAAGGAGGGGGAAGGGGAATGAACACAGATTGTCAGGAGATATCTGTATTAATTACTTGAAGGCACATCTGCAAACAAACCCAACCACAAAGCTTTTCCAAGATTCACATTCCAAAGTCTTTATCCTAATTGTTGGGGAAGTGGACCCTGTGTTGTCCCTTCATGCTGATTCAATACTGAATTCTGATGGAGGGCAGAAGGTGGATGTGGCCTGATAAAAAGGGATAGGAAAGGGATCGCAGTAGCGCCGTCGGCAGCAGATGCAGGTTTAAAGGTATCACTTTTGAAATGGGGGTTGGTTTGAATGTTCCTTCTTTCTGCAAACCTCTGGAGTTCAATCAGAAAAATCTTATCTTCTTAGAGGTTGTCCTGGCTCCTATCATCTCAGTACACAACAATTGAAGGTGCAATCCTAAGCAAATTAGGCCAGCGCAACTTACCCACTGCCCCACTCCCATGATGGGAGGCCAGCACATATGGGAGGCCAGCACAGCCTAACAAATTCCCAGGAATGGCACAGTCACCCCTTTTGTGGCACCCCCAGGCTATCTAATGGGACTTGTGCCAGCCTAACCAGAGTTAGGTTTATTGTATTACTCAAATCTATTGCAACATCAAATTTAACGTGCACCCTTATTTTGAAATTTAAAAAATGTTTACCGGCGTTTGTAATGCAGAGCTGCAAAGGAGGTGCAAAATTTAATTTTACTGCATTCACCAATGAGTTATACCACAATAATAATATGACAATAGGTTTACGTTACAATTTTTATCTAATTGCACTACTTTATACAACAATTGGTTTGTTACTTTTTATTACAATATAGAAAACTATTAAACTAAATACTGACCTATAATCAAAATACAATGTTTACTTAAATCTAATGCGCCATCAAATCTAATGCATACCGTGATTTTGGAGATTAAGAGCACAATCCTAAACATGTCTACTCAAAAGGAAGCACCTGGGAATTTAATGGATCTTACTCCCAGGAAAGTATGTTTAGGATTGCAGCCTAAGTTTGACTGAAAAAGGTGAGTGTTACATTTGAGTAAATATGGTATTTATTTTATTTATTATTTATTTGATTTATATCCTGCCTTTCTTCCTAGTTAGGAAACCCAAGGCAGCTTTGCCCTCTGAGTTTGCTAACAGAGGTCATGGTGACTTGATTTTGAACACAATGGGGCTTACTGTTGAGTAGACATGGTTAGGATTGTGCTCTTAGAATAGGTCAGTTAGTTTAGTACAGCGGTACCTAGCTTAACGAGTGCCTCGAATAGCGAGTGTTCCACATAGTGAGGAAAAAATTCTGGGGGGCTTCTGCCCCTCTTAACGAGCTCGCTTTGCCCATTGGTTGGGCGAGTGCCCATTGGTTGGGCTCTCCCTGTCCTCCCTGCATTGGCTGGGCTTAGGCACAAAGGAGGGACTCTCCCCCCCCGCCCGCAGTACCAAAGAAAAGGCCAGCAGGGAGAGCAAAGAAGCCTCTTGGTCGAAGGAACAAACATGGCTGCCTCCTGCAGCCAGCAAATCAGCCCAGCCTCTGCAGCCCCCATCAGGTAGAAGGGAAAACTCCTCCTGCACCCCCTCTGGAGCCCCCCTCAAACAGACCCCTTCCACCCCAAGGAAGCTCCCCCTGCCTGGACCTTCAACCACCCCTCTGCCCCCTACCAGCACCTTCCCTGCCTGCAGTATTCCTTTCGTGTGAGTAAGCCCCAGTAGATTCAGTGGGGCTTGATTCTGAGTAGACCTGGTCTGGTCCCTCTGCTGTTGCAGACTGCCTATCTAGATTGCATAGCTAGATCTCACAGAGAGAGGTTCCTTGTTAAAGATGGTCCAAAAGACACCAGAGACCCTTATAGTGAAAATTAGTCATCCTTGGCCATAAAGGTTTTTCTTTTCTTTTTTACTGTACCCGGGTCGGCCCCACAAGACAGGGTGAGCTCCTGTCCTTAGCCCAGCTCTGCAACACCAGCTGGATCCAATCGTATTGGCTCTGCCTTTCCATTGGACTAATTCAGTGGCGTGGAGAGGGGGGATTTGCTGCTTGGGTTACAGCCTATCCTCCATAATAGTCTAACCCAGGCTTTCGTGCTTCGCATGCAGCATATGCAGCACCGAGCATGATACCATAGTCTTTCAAGACTGACGGAGGTCTGCTTTTTTAATTACAGTAATTGTGGTCTGTATTATGGTGTTTTGAATTCAATTCCTGTGTTTTGTCATCATTTTTACATACAGATAATATTTTTATATGAATATTTTTGGGTTTTGGAACCAATCGTCTGAGTTTCCATTGTTTCCTATGGGAAAATCTACTTCACTTAAAGAGCGTTTCACTTAAAGAGCATACCTCCAGAACAGAATTAAGCTCTTTAAGTGAGGCACCACTGTATTTAGTTAGTTAACATAGGTCAATTTAGTTTAACAGTTTATTGTAATAAAAATGTAGCATAATCCAATGGTTGTATAATGTAATGCAATTAGTTAAAGGACATAACATAAACCTATTGTCATATTATTGTCATATAACTCATTGTTTCATGCAGTAAAATTAAATTTTGCTCTTGTTTTGTAGCTGTGCGTTAAGTTCATCAGTAAACATTTTTTTTTAACATTTAAAAATTTTTTTTAACATTTTCAAGCCTACCGGGATTGTTTTTTCACACCTAAGACCATACGGGTCAAAACTGACCCGGACATACAATGTTCATATAATGTACAAATAATGAATAAATGTTGTGTCATGTTTTAGTATAATTGTGATTATAATTAGTATGATGATTTTTAGTATAATTTTAGTTAGCAAAATATTGAATAACCAATAAAAGGCAACATGAGTCCAATAGGACCCTGTACTATAGTTAGGTACATACAATGTTCATATAATGTACATATAATGAATAAATGTTGTGTCATGTTTTAGTATAATTGTGATTATAATTAGTATAATGATTTTTAGTATAATTTTAGCTAGCAAAATATTGACTAACCAGTGAAAGGCAACATGGGTCAAATTTGACCCGATTGGTATCCTATGTATAAATTGGAATTTGCCGAAAAATTTTATATCCAAAAGTTTCATGCTTTTTGGAACTGTAACTGTCTGAATAGCACAAAAAAAGTCAGAAAGTCTTGTCAGGTAATAATAATAAATTCCAGAAAAAAAAAAACCACAACATTTTGACCTGGCGGGTCTAAATTGACCCGTTTGGTAGTCCTAGGGTTTTAAGAAGAAGAAGAAAAAGAAGAAATGCTGACATCATCTATCTACAGGGAAAGCTGCTGATGAGTGAGAAAAGCTCCCATATTGGCAAATCCGTGCACGGAGGGTTTAATATCTCGGCTCATTGCAAAAAAAATGAGGTAAGTGCTATTACACGCTTCCTTCAAAGCGCATGCAAGCTGCCACACAACCATACACTGGCTGCCACTCCTCGTTCCAATACGTGTCAGATCAAAACAGACTCTTTGTGCTTTGGTCTCACCTTCACAGGAGTTGAAGCAAAAGGATCAAAGACTTTTGAAGGCCAGAATCACAATGACAAGCACAAGTCCATTTTGTTTTACATGACTCCTTCTCCCCCCCAATACTTTCAGAAGTGGTATTTCTTAAGCAGAAAGCAAAGCTCCAGAAGAAGAGGACAGCGTTCTTTGGGTGCCATCTAGCTTGCAAGTTGGGCACACCGGGTTCTGCCAGCTTCCGTCTTGCCGCAGGCTCCGTCAGATGGTCAGGGGTGTCTAGACGGCTTTGAGCCTGGGAGCTGTTTGCTTTTCAATCCCGGCTCATTGTCAGGGAGTTGCGCATGTTTGCTCGCTTAAGCTCTATGCAAAGCCCTTGCTCAGGCGGCATTTGTTGGGTGTTAGCTCTGCCTTCTGTAACAAACTGGTGTTTCCCCTCCGGAGCTATGGCTGCCGTTCAACACTATGCCATGATGTGATCCTGCCAACTGGGTGCCAATCATTACTGCAGCCAACTGCCAAGGCAGTATTAGTGACAAGGGAGGCATTGAGAAATCTTCTTAATGGGTTTTGCACCATCTGAGGACACTCCTGGATGGCGTTCACTGCAGGGATCGGAAAAGCTCCTTCAGTACTTCTAATCCATGCACTTGAGATTTTCATGGTGCATCAGCCTGTGCAGGTCTCTGCTGGGCAAGTGACCAATGCAGACAGTGCTATTCACACAGTTTGGCTTCCAGATTGGGCTCCAGGCTTCACATTGGAAAGACATTCAACCTGCTTTTCCTGAAAATACATCCACAGTGTCTCAATTTGACTTTCTGCCTCCATAGCTGATGGTCTCTTGAAACAGACTTCAGGACGAGGAGTCCCATAGGCAGCTTCTGCACTCTTCTATTGGAGATTGGGTCTCTTGAGTGACCAGAGCCAGCATTACCCCAGGAGCAAAAATAATCCCTGGTCAACAGTTGGTACTGCCAAACTATTCCAGGGTAGACTATGGGTGAAAGGCAGTGGCATCATTAAAGCGTACAGGGGAGTGCAAATCACACTGGAGTAACAACCTCAAGAGTGTGACAAAAATGAAAAACGTGAAAAACTTGATATTTTTGAATGATGTTATTATATTATAAACTATCCAATGGGGAAATTAAGGCAGCAATG
Organism: Cryptoblepharus egeriae; assembly: GCA_030015325.1. NCBI lineage: Eukaryota > Metazoa > Chordata > Lepidosauria > Squamata > Scincidae > Cryptoblepharus > Cryptoblepharus egeriae. The sequence continues at coordinate 259,187,237 of JAREYC010000001.1, forward strand.
AAATAAATGAAATTGAAATATCAGTAATATACCAAGTAACTAGAAAAGGAAAACACAAATGCCTCATGTGACAAAAATTGGATTTGCCTAACTCAGAACTGACCAGTGAGACTCATTGTTCTGAACACCAATGAGATATTATTAACACTAGAATTTTTATTCAGTTGTGTGGTAGTCATCAACTTGGTTGCTGGTTTTTTGTAGATTGCTGATTTGTTGGGTACCATTGTATATTAAAATGAATAAAGTTAATGGGAGTTAAACCATCCCAAGTAAGGCCACTGCATTAGGGCTGTGCACATACCATTGTAATTTATTATGCAGGCTACATGAACTGTTCCAATTGCTACCTGCTCTGGTGTGGCATCCAGCAGGGTGACCAGACGACTGGAAAAACCCGGATTTGTCTGGATTTTTAGCCTCCTGTCTGGGTGTCCTACATTTTGGCATCATTGTCCTACATTTTGGCTTCATTTTGAAACTTTGTGATAGTACACAGTCATATGCCATATGTCTGTGCCATATGCCATATGTCGTTGGATTTGTATTGAAGAGCAGAATCCAATGCAGTTTGGAGTTTGGAGATATCAGTTTGGAGATATCTCCTTCCTATCAAAAGTTATGGTCAAAAAATCGAAAAACAAAAACAAAAAATATATATTTTTTGGCAATTTTTTTCAGCGGGTAGGAATTTTGGCCTGGGATTAGGAATTTTGGCCTTGGGGTTCAGGAATTTTGGGTTTGACTTCTGGTCACCCTGGGCATCTAGGAACTGCTGCCACATGCTCGAGGTCTCTGGCTATTAGTGCCAATTGCCCCAAAGGGCATGACATCAGCACACAATTTATAACGCAAAAGTGAAAGTGTGGGAATTCTGCCCATTTAAGTGTCCTATATTGAGCTGCCCAGCTGCAGTGCCACACACTTCACTGGCAACACAGGAGGGTCTGAATTCATCACTGGAGTTGTAAAAATGCAGTGGATTTTTATTTTATTTTGTTGTGTGGGAGAGAGAAATAGTTTCCTAAGCCCATTTCCAAATTCAGCTTACCCCACCCCAAGCTGATTCTTAAATTAGTAGGTAGAAAGGCTTCTGTACATGTACAGAATGTTTTTTTCCTTTCCCACATTAAAGAATAAGTCTTTCAATTTAGACACTGCATCTTGCAGAAGGATTTTTGCCAACCTACTTTAATTTTTACAGCTTCCTCCTGGCACAAAGGACCAGCTTCTGTTTTCTTCAGTGGCCAAGTCAGGCTGTATTCAATAAGTGGGCATGCAGCCATCTTGGCAGGTGAACAGAAGCAGAGGTAGTATATCACATAATTGCATAAACATTTTCTGTTAAAAGCAAGGTTTCTTTTCCTTTTATAATGTCCTGAGCAGCTCGCAGCTTTAGGACATTACTGTTCCTCACCAGAGTGACAATAATTGTTTGGAAAAAGTCTTTGAATGGGTACCTGTCTGTGTAATAAGGGTCAGCAACTCATCATGTAACAAGGGGGTGCAGGGCATAGCAATTGCAACAGGTAACAAGCTTATGGGTATCAAGCTGAGCTTGATACTAATAGCCATTAGAGCTGTTAGGTATTTTATTTTCTCTGAAAACTGCTTTATGAACTTTTTGTTGAAAAGCGGTATATAAATACTGTTGATTGATTGATTGATCAATCGATTGATTGATTGATTGATACCAGTGGCCAAAAAAGTTAAAACCTTGGTATATACAAATAATACCGTCATGATACATAATCATTACTGGAAAGATTGATTATTGCAGAATGCAATGAAACGAACTGTACTGGAATATCTATATTCTATCAAAGGTTAGAAAATAAAATCAACAAGAAAATAAAAACACAACTGCCTTGTAGAACAAAAAGTGGATTTCCTAATCACAAAACTCACCCATGAGACTGAGACTCAATGGGCATAGAACCAAAAAGGTCAGCTCTCATTTCCATATAATACAGTCACCCCTGCTAACTGGGTGTAACTGGGTAAAGAGGCTATTTTAGAGTGTTACTCCTCTTATATTTAGCAAGGATGAATAATCATTCCTTTTCACCACCTTGTCTTTAACCAACCAGGGGATTACTGTTGGGTCTGCATCTATATTTTGCACTAGATTTTGTATGCCCCAAACATGTATTAAAGAAAGAAAGAAAGAAAGAAAGAAAGAAAGAAAGAAAGAAAGAAAGAAAGAAAGAAAGATTATTTGAGACAGATATTATTTCCCTGCAGAAAAGTGAATCAACTGCAATTATCGTCCTTTCTGCTTAGAATTGGCATTGTTTCTGCTTTAGGTCAAGTTTACTAATGAAATGAGGCGTTACTATATTTTCTTTAGATTGAACAAAGGGCAAAGCAGTGACAGGTACAATATGTTGCTAATCATGCTGTATGCTTAACACTGTAAGAGTTAATGAGGGACAAGCAGAACCTTCAGGATTTCTCTTTCCCCCCAACTTTCCAATCACCACTGACGTGGTGGTAACCTGAATACACAGTGGGAGTTGATTCATCCCTCCATCCTTCCTCAATCCTCTTCCCTCCCCTAGCCTAGGCAAAACTTCTGACACATTCTCACAAAGATCCCTTCCCTAGTAGCAACTACAATTTCCTACACAGAAGCAACAAAAGACACAACGGGGAAAGGCTCCACTTTCTTTTCTTAATGACTTTTGTGCAAAACAAAACACATGCGCTGGGCTGTTCCGATGGAAAATATAATAATTATGATTTACAAACATTTGGTTTCCGCTCAGCTCCTCCCAACCCCCCATCTTCAGGAATGCGAGCTAATAAAAAGCTCATGGTAATATATGATCATCGCTGGATATATGAAGCTGTCTTCTTCTGAATAACACCATTAGGTGATCTAATCCAGGATGGTCTGCTCCAAGTTTTTAAAATTGTCAAGGCACGCTTTGCTGTTGGTGGGGTCATCCTCCAATGACCCTAAATTGGAGGGTCATCCTCCAATGACCCTAAATGACTCTTCCCAATGCACTCCAGTGTGCCATAGCCCAATGATTGGAAATGGTTGGAATAGAAAGCTGGGAGGTGTTATTACATGACAGCAGGTGACCAATAAAATCTTGGTATATTTGAGATCTCATTTCCATGCATCAGAGCTAATACCAGAACTCTTATTCAGTTGTGTCAATGTCATCATGATGGACACTGGTTTTTGTTGGTTCTTGATTTGTTGCATAACCCGTACTGCTATATACAGCATTTTAAAAAAAAACACTTACTGGGGGTGACACCAAACCTATCAAAGCAACTTCTGTATACTCTGGTACTGGAGGGATTCATCATACAGGTGACACAATAAGTCTCACACCGGGTGTCACAACCCCCTGTGACTCCTCTGAGTGTCAACACAAAGTGTTAAAGCTTCGATTCCAGTCTGGATCTCTCCTGCTCCTTCACAGATGCTTTTTGAAAGAAAAGAACACACACCAGTGCACACAGTGACACAAAGTCTAATAAAAACGATAACATCTTGACAGATTGTTGGACCAGGTGATCCTCGCTCTGATTCCACAAGGCCGTTCTTATCTTCTTCACCTGCTGTGTTTTATCAATAAGAATGACTTATGTCTCTGATGACCTGATGATGTCCCAACTCCCCCTCCAGCAACTGGCATTCTGAATTTTGACCCGAAATTAATGTCTCCTTTCCAGGGGGTAGCTAATGATTATATAGCCTGGTGCAAAGCTCAAAATGTTGCCCTGGAAGTGATGTCACACTTAGGTAGTGATGTCATCACCCTGGCTATTTTTAAAAGGAAAATTGTGGAAAAACTGATTTTTCCTCCCCAGCAGTTCTCCACCCATTTGCTCTTCTAGTAGCACAACTTATTGGTCTTTCTGTTCCCTTGATGGTGTGGGAAGGTCAGTGAATGCCTGTGCAATGTCCTAACCCTTCCTCAGGAGTGGTGGAGAAGTGTATTACGGCACTTTGATGACATCCACAGGTTAGCAAAGTACTTATGCTGGGGGTTAGGGCAGCTAATCCAGAGTTTAGGATTGCAGCCTTAAAGTATTTTGTGTTTTCAAGGTGAGCAGGAGTCAGGAGCATCGTGATCTTAATAGGTTTATTGCATATAACAACCTTAAACATACCTGTTGCTCTATCCTTAACTATTTGATGACCATAATTTTTTTCCTGTACTGATGCATGACAGTCCTAAAAATTTCCAGCTGAAATGCAGCAACGTTTCCCCTGTTCCTCACACTTTTTGCCCCCTTTGTCATATATAAATGGGCTCCCATCCAGAAACTAACATGGCTTAGACATGCTTAGTTTCACGAGTGTGGCTGCACCATGTGCCTTATGACCGTATTCCTAACAAGAGTCCAAATAAAACTCCATTTTCAACATCTAGCACTGTGTCCAGCCCCCCTTTAAAGGCAACCAGACCAGTTGCCATCCCACATCATGTGCCATGTAAAGAAATATTTTCTTTCGTCTGTCCTAATACATCCCATGCATCACATACCATGATTTTTAATGGTCATTTTCTGGTTCTGCTTACTTTTTTAATCTTTTTATTTTATTGTTTTATTCTTTTTAACAGTATCCCACATTGGTTAATAGTTCAGCTCAGAAATGTACTGAATAAATACAGAAAATGGACCACAACCAGTGGACTTTCCAACAACTTTCTCATCTTCTTGTTACATCTGGCTAAGCTGAATGACACCAGTTCTTAATGTCCATTCCTCGTCCCACCATTATCAAGCATTTTGAGCAGATAATGTGGTGAGCATCCTTCAAAACAAAAAAGCAACACCAAAGTTTCACACTCCCTTCCCAGGGCACTTGCAAACTATTTATTACACTGAATAATAGGTGCATAGCCTGAAAATAAGCACACTAAATTCCAATATATATAGAGAGTGTTCATCTTGATTTGATACCTGCTGAGTATAAAAGGACAGCCCTCAATAATGACGCAAACCACCAGGCATGAGGACCTCTGAACCTTCACCTCCTATGGCATTCAACTTAATGAGCACACTTATCTTGCCTGCCAAAAGTTACATGATATAGATGTGAAGTTTTGCATTGTTGGCAATTTGGCCAAGAGGATTTGGTCCACGAGGAAGGGTGTTGTGATTGTTCTTGAAAAATCAGATATGAAATCGTATTGATTAGAATTAATAGGGGAAATGTGCCAGTTACTTCTTTTATGCAGGGCTGAAAAGATTTAATAGATTTTTAAGTGGGAGAATGAAAAATGTGCTTTACTGTTACTTTCAAGAAATGAATGTTCCAACAAAATCTGTCACTGAAAACAGAGAGCATTTCACTGAGTTTTATCCTGTTCTAGATTTCCAGGGTCTCTTGACACATTACACAGAGGCAAACCTAATTTTGCTATGAACTCCCAACAAGGAGCCATAGTTCACAGCTCTCCTACTAGGGTCCCACAATTGAAAGAGATGTTGCTAGGGGTGTGAGGAATGTGGACTGCACAGTGTAACACTCAAAGACATCTGTGTAACGTAGACATCTGTGCTACTGGCCAACATTTTTTTAAATCTTGGTTTTTAAAAAATAAATCCATCATGCTACATCAGTGGGGCCGGGCAATGCTGCATATAGTGTCACTGACTCAATGAACATGAATTTGGACAGAATTCAGAAGCTGCTATAGGATGAGGGCCTGGCATACTGGTGTCTATGGGGTCATGAAGAGTCTGGACAGAATGACCAAACAACAACCACCTGACGTCCTGCCCATTTCATGGGATAATGTCCATCAGAGGGGTGATGTGTAGGTCTCCAGCACTAGGTGATGCCAACCTTTGTGATCCCACTGGCAAGTTTGTCACATGCTAAGTTTGTCACGTTTGTCACATAGTTGGTCACAAACCCAATTTGATCACATGCCAACTTTGCCTTTTGAGACATCTCAGATGTTTCATACCATCTTAACCAACACTTAAGCCACTATTAACAGCTCATAAAATGTGATGTGAAAATTGGTCATTTGGCTTCAAGCTGCCATGCTACTACAAGAACAGGGAAAACCTTTTCCCTTCACTCATGTAGGGTGTAGCAGTCCAAATACATCTACTTGGTTCTGTGGTGCCTCTGGCTAGGGTCACCATATGTCCTCTTTTTTCCAGGACATGTCTTCTTTTTTAGCCTTGCATCCTGGAAAAAATCTTTGTTGTCCTCCATTTTCTTGTGAGCAGAGGGTATGTAGCCATCATGTCCCACACCTGCTTCCCATTCTTTGTCTGGGAATATGCTCTCCTCACATTCCACCCACCTGGGGTTATCCTAATTCTCTCCCACAAAATTGGGACAGGACCCTCTGTCCATTTGCCAGTATGGGAACACAATCCCGTAAAATCAGGATTGTCCTGCTTTTTCAGGACATCTCCACCCACCCCAGAATCTCAAAAGGAAAGAACAAACCTGACACTCTTTCCCACAGTGACCAGCTTGGTGATGAATCATAAAAAATGTGTTCCCCAAGGTCCAGTCCCCATTACAGAGTGGTGGGCAACAAATAGTGTTTGGTTGTAGATTACATTGACTTGCCTTCCCCCGTAGCCCTTCTTAGGCAACACATTGAAAAACAGCAAGGCTCATTTAAGATGGGAATAAATCAAATGGAAACCTTCCGATTCCAAATCCATGGTGCATTACAGCCCGGAAGACAGGAAGCAAAAAGGTAAAATATGGGCTTGTTTGCCTGTTATCAATTGTGTTTTCCAAATCTCCTGTCTTCTGTGAGAAGCAAAGGCATCTGCAGCCAGGAGTTGTCAGGTTCGGTTTGTACTTTCCGACTTTTTTGCGGAAATAAATTATATCTCCCATGCAACTTCTTTGTTATTGTGAGAAAGATAAAAGGAAGGAAATCCAGCCCTTTCCCTGAGCCCTTCTCATCTTATGAAAGTGAATCAGGAGATGATTGCTGACATACAAAGAAACCATACAACCCAGTTATTTGGTGAGATAACAGACCACCGTCTTTAAATATTTAAAGGCTGGATTTCTATGCCGGTGCAATTCTGTGCATGATATACAAAAAGCTCAATTAAAAAAGTGCTGTAGTATCTTATGACTCGGGTGTTGCTCAGGTATGAAGTTGTCTGTTTGACATGGGGGAGAGGAATACTCTTTCCTGATGTGAATAGGTGCAGCACTTGTGGTAAGGTATGACCCAATATAAGAAAATAAAAGCCTGTCTGATCAGGCCAAAGATCCATCTAGTCCAGCTTTGTGGATCCCATAGTGTTAAAGATTCCTCATAGTACACAAGACAACAAGAGACCTGGTGCCCTTGCATCTGGCATTCTGTGATAACCAACATCTAAAGTCCAGGGTTCCACATACTGTACATATCATTGCTTCTTGTAATCTGTGATGGACTTTTCCTCCAGTAATTTGCCCAAACCCCCTTTAACTCATCCAGTCCTACACCCACTCCCAAGTTATGGGCCTTCTTATTTATTCTTATTTAATAATTTCTATCCCCTTTGGGTCACCCCTTTGGCATTGCATATGTGGGATGTTTCTGAAGCATCCTGTGCATACAAACAGGTTATGCTTGTGCAGCGAACCCCATGTACACTACACTTCATTCCTTCCAGTTGAGGAGGGGGCAGTCTTCTTCTCAGCGGGAGTGCAGTAATACCAGTACATGCTACACTTCATACCCTCTGGCTCAAAAGGGGTCAGTCCTCTCCACAGCAGGAACGTTCCAGAGTGAATAATGCACAAACATTGCGCATGCATCCTTCACTTTGGAACACTCCCACTGAGAAGAGGACTGCCACTTTCTTTAGCAGGAGTGGGGTTACGCATGGGATGGGGTTTATGCCCCGGAGCGTCAAACTCCTCTAGTGTGTCAACCCACTCTGATGCATCACCTGATTTTTATAGGTTTTGGGTTGGTAGTGTTAAAGTACTTGTGTTTAATGCAAGTATTAAAGTATTCCCCACTGTTGCAGGTATTTGTGGAGACTATCAGTGGTGTCAGTACAGTTTATATCACCCAGTGCAAGAGGCCCTTATGATGGACTTCCTTCCCTTCAGTGGGTATGGTAATGCCCTGGGCAGTGGGCATGTTAATGCATCTTTGCCCCACTCCACTGTAGTTTATTTTTGCTGTAACTTCTAATAGAACAGAGATACAGGCACCCCCCACTTATTGGATGGACTAAGGACCGGAGCACAGTCCAAAAGTGAAAACCATTGAAAAATGGAACCTCAGTCTTTTTCAGCTTGCAAATGCAAAATGGTCACCAAAAACACATAAATATCACTTGCAAAACCATAATAACACATATACATAGCCAAAATACATCACAAATTACAGTAAAACAGAGGCATGTGTGGGCAATGAATATCTTATGTAATTGAATGATGGTTATTTACTGAAGAAATCATAAGGAAATACCAAAAATAGTTTGATCATGCAGGCCTACGTCAGTCTTGGAAGGCTATGGTATCGTGCTCGGCGCTGCATATTCTGCATGCGAAGCACGAAAGCCTGGGTTGGATTGTTATGGAGGATAGGCTGTTACCCAAGCAGCAAATCCCCCCTCTCCACGCCACTGAATTAGTCCAATGGAAAGGCAGAGCCAATACGATTGGATCCAGCTGGCGTCGCAGAGCTGGGCTAAGGACAGGAGCTCACCCTGTCTTCTGGGGCCGACCCGGGTCTTGAACCTGGCCTGCTGGTTAACAAGCACAGCATCTTATCCACTTGCGCCACCACAGCCCACAGTTTGATCATGATGCACATGCAAATCAACATCCGGAGACAATTTTAGCATTTAGACCTGTGAAGAGTTTGAAAGAGTGAAGCATATGTTGAATGAATGAGTCTTGGGTATAACTGAAAGGTGCTGAAAGTGTGGAACCATTAGAAAATGAATCAGAATGTGGGGGATACCAATATTTCAATGTGTTTTCTTTCACTGCATTCTGCATGAAATTCCACATCAAAAGATATATAACATAGGGCAAATCCAGAGTAAATACGGGGAGTCCTTGCTCCGGTGTAATTACTCTGGATTCCAATATGAATTTCCCATAGGTTTTCACTACTGGTGCACAAAAAGGCTATGGGAAATTCATATTGGAATCCAGAGTGCAATGAAGTATTCACTGCAATGAATACTGAGATCGTTCTTATTAATTTTGTACTTTTTATTGGTTTACTATGCAGCCACCTTAGGGCTGTGGGTGGCGCAAGTGGCTAAGACACTGTGCTTGTTAACCAGCAGGCCAGGGTTCAAGACCCGGGTCGGCCCCACAAGACAGGGTGAGCTCCTGTCCTTAGCCCAGCTCTGCAACGCCAGCTGGATCCAATCGTATCTGCTCTGCCTTTCCATTGGACTAATTCAGTGGTGTGGAGAGGGGGGGATTTGCTGCTTGGGAAACAGCCTCTCCTCCATAACAATCCAACCCAGGCTTTCGTGCTTCACATGCAGCGTATGCAGTGCCTAGCACAATACCATAGTCTCTCAAGACTGACGCAGGCCTGCTTTTATGCAGCCACCTTGAATATCAGAACTGATGAAAAGGCAGGATATGAAGCCTTCAAATTACAGAATTGAAACCCTTTTACAGGCAAATCAAATAGGAATTTTGCTCTGCTGCAGCCTAAATAAGATAATTGTCCTTGATGAGATCAGTGCTTGCAAATCTTGGCAAGCGGGCTCTGCAGAAAGTGCACAGGGTTGAACCAGAGTCCACCTTCTGCACATTTCCCTTCTTCACCTTTTTAGTGAGTTCAGCTGGAAACCAGCCGGATAAGGAAATAGAGGAATTCGCCTGTGAAGATGGACAGCTGCTGCCTGCATACTGACCTCTGGACGGTACAGGCAAGACAGCACCAATCCTATGTCTACTCAAAAGTAAGCCCGTTGGATTTCAAGCCCGTGGTAATGTGGTTTCTGCAGTAAAGGCTGTAAGAGATGGTGACACTGAAGGCCTTGCTAAATACTGTACTAAATCCAAGCCTTCCTAAATACCATATTTACTCGAATTTAATGTGCCGTTGAATCACATGCGCACCCTGATTTTGGAGACTGAAGCTGCAGTCCTAACCATATCTACTCAAAAGGAAGCCCCATTGTGTTCTATGGGTCATAATCCCAGGAAAGTGTGTTTAGGAGTGCAGTGTAAATTTGGCTGGAAAAGGTGAGCATTAGATTCAAGTAAATACAGTATTCAGTTTTTATTTTTGATTTGTCTGGTGATTTCTGCCAGATAGAGATTTCACCCTCCAAAAAAATTCCATTGGTGCAAAATTCACCAATTTTCCCCATAACTACCATTCTGTTGGGCTGTGGGTGGTGCAAATGGTTAAGACACTGTGCCTGTTAACCAGCAGGCCAGGGTTCAAGACCTGGGTCAGACCCACAAGACAGGGTGAGCTCCTGTCCTTAGCCCAGCTCTGCGACGCCAGCTAGATCCAATCATATTGGCTCTTCCTTTCCATTGGAATAATTCAGTGGTGTGGAGAGGGGAGATTTGCTGCTTGGGTAACAGCCTATCCTCCATAACAATCCAACCCCGGCTTTTGTGCTTCGCATGCAGCGTATGCAGCGCCGAGCATGATACCATAGTCTTCCAAGACTGACTACCTTTGCCTGCTACCTGTGCCATTCCCCATAACTTTGGTGCCATTCGTTTGGCTTGAAGCACACAGCAGTGGGAATTTTGCCACCACAGGTGCGCTATAGGACTGGATTCTGAGTCAGAACTTCCCCAGGATCAGGGCTTTCCAAGTTGGAATCTCACGTTGTTTAGTAACTCCTTGAAAAAATTAGGCAAACATTTCCCTTTCAACCTCATAGACTTGATGGGAATAACCATTTCTACTAATCATTAATTTTTTCTTTTAGTAAATTTGTACCCTGCCTTTCTTGGGCCATAGCCGACTCAAGTGATGACGGGTATTAACCTCCTGATTTTAGAAGTAGGCTGTCTTTGAATGCAAGAAAAGAACATAAGAAGAGCCTCTACTGCAGCGTTTCTCAAAGTGGGGGTCGGGACACCTTTGGGGGTCGCCTAGAGCTTTCCTGGGGGTCGCCTAAAGACCCCGGTGTGGGGGGCCAGGTCAGGCTTGCCAGATCTCTGGATGTAGCTGCACGTGCACTGGGGCTGACTGACAGCCTCAGGGCCCAATCCTATGCATGCCTACTCTGAAATAAATCCCATTATAGTCAGGGGGCCTTTACTCCCATGCAAATGTGGATAGGATTGCAGCCTCAGGGCCAAATCGTATGCATGCCTACTCTGAAATAAATCCCATTATAGTCAGGGAGGGCTTTACTCCCATGTAAATGTGAATAGGATTGCAGCCTCAGGATTGCATGCCTACTCTGAAATAAATCCCATTGTGTTCAATGTGTGCATAGAACACACATTTCATTTGTAACAATGAAAATACATCCTGCATATCGGATATTTACATTACGATTCATAACAGTAGCAAAATTACAGTTAAAAAGTAGCAACGAAAATAATTTTATGGTTGGGGGTCCCCACAACATGAGGAACTTATAAAGGGGTCATGGTGTTAGGAAGATTGAGAACCACTGCTCTACTGGATCAGGCCAAATGCCCATCTCCCATACAAGGGAGTAGCAACAGGATGAGGGCCTCTTGTTTTGTAGGGCTCTTGAGGCATTTGGTGGCAGGGTGAACATATGACCAGAGAGTTCCGGATTTGTCCTCTTTTTTAGCCTTCTGTCCAGGTGTCCTCCAAAAAGGCTTCATTGCCCTCCATTTTGGAACTTTGCACTGGTGTGCAGTACTACATCATGTCATATAGCATTGGATTCGTATTAAAGAGCAGAATGCAATACAAAAATCAGTTTTGATATATCTCCTTCCTATCGAAAGTTATGGCCAAAAAACTAAAAATCAAAAATGTGCATTGAACTCTATGGGAAAGTGAAAGTGTACAATATCACAGTGTTACTCATGAGTAGGCAAACATGCCATTGTCCACCAGAAAGGCCATGCTGAGAGGGATCCAAGACTTGTCCTCCTTTTGCGGTTTGGGCATCTGGTTACCCTATCTGGTGGACTACTGTCAGATACAAGAAGCTGGCCTTTTGATCGGATTTTGCAAAGTTCTTCCTATGTTCTTCTTTGTGAAACAGTGCACTCAGAAAGCATGTATAAGCATGATATTATTTTTAGATTATAATCCCTTTTGGGACAGGGAGACATTAGCCATTTGTTATTTTATTTTCTCTGTAAACCACTTTGTGGACTTATATTGAAAAGCAGTATATACTGATTTATGGATTGTTGATTATTTTACCCAGTCCCTCCTGGAGGGGTCAAGATGCAACAAGGGGGCTTCTGGAAAGATCACATGTGCCCTGTCACAGCATTACATCCCTCTTCTACATCTGTGCTCATAATGGACCACCAGTGGCTGCCATGACTCGGCTTTATGACTTGACGCTTCTTGATGGCCTTTTGCATTCTTGGTCATCTAAGGCAAACAGCAATTAACGCCAGCACAAGATCCTGCTTCCGAGATAAAATTTTCCTCCTCTCATTTTGTCCTTTGTGACCTACCCAAAAAGCCTCATCAAAAGTTCTCCTTAGTTCTAATTGCTGCTTTCTTTTTCCAATCCTGGGACATAAATCATCCGGAGCTGGCACCTGTCACCTTTTACTATGTCTAATTACCTTTCTGCTCCAGTATAATCATAAAGTCTTTTAACATTTCACTTTCCCCCCAGGAAAATGCATCCTAGATGTGACCTTCAGATCCCTTTCCTGAATGTTGAGGCAAAGGAAATCATTCAGGCTGTCAGTAATATTCTTCACCTTCCTCTTTCTTGACTTCATGGACCTTCCGCCTCCACCCATCTTGTTTGCTAACTATGTATAGAGTGGTCCACTATCATCTGATTGATTGATTGATGACCTATTGGCTAGATGGCCTTAAAGTGGCTGGCCAGCAGGTGCTGTTGCTTAAAAAATCTGCCCCCTCCTGGTCTGAATCTGCCCATCTCCTGCCCCTGTTGCATCCTCATTCTGCCCTCCTTAAACCCATATTGTCATACATGCCTCAACAGGTCATCTGGGATCCTTTGGCACATGGAGGAATGCTTTGGCCTTCCCTCCAGCACTCTGGCAGGCAGTTTTGCAGGAATTTCACGCTAATTGATTTGTCTTATGTTATTATTACAGATGTTTCGGAAACAGAAAAGCATGTTTACTTTCCATGTCCACATTTTATTGATCAGGTTCCCCCCTTTGATGACATTAGAGCCTGGTTCTTTGGGGGGAATGCTGGCTCAGTCGAACATCTCTTTGGTTTCAAATTTGTTTCAGTTCCACAGCTAAGTCATTTGAGTCTTGGGCAGGGTGCCCAGACCTCTGGGTTTCCCTAGAGACCCCAGGAAATTTAGCTGCTGGTCCATGGGCCAGGGAAAGGAACCCTCTCCTTCAGAAAAGGAGGGGTCCCTGAGGTCCTTGGGGCTTCCTAGTGGCTGTCCCAATGGTAGCAAGGCTTGGAGCTGGCCACCGCTGTGATGGGAGACAGCCACACACCAGCCACTGGCCAGCTGATGTGGCTTCCTCCCAAGGGGAGAAGCCAGGAGTGAATGGAACATCTGCTCTGGTCTGCCCAGGGATCCTTAGACCATGTGCGCATCCTCATCCTTTCTGCATGTGGTCTGAGGCCACCCTGTCCCAGGCCACCCTATCCCAGGCCCATCCCTTGCCCCCATTGCTGCACTCCTCCATCTCATTCCACCCATCCCAGCCTCCCCTTGCCCTTTCCTACCCCTGAATGCCTCCATGCCACTTGGCGTAAAACATCCTTTGGTGCCACAGGTCTCTTTGTGACAGTGGGAGAGGACCAGGCAGGCTCATATACATGATCTTCCTATCATCCCATATATGATCTTCCTACCAGACTTCCTACCAGCACATTCTTCTGCTTTGTCGTTGTCCCATAAATTCTTTATGACACTTTTGTGATTGCACAGCCTGTAATCCTAAACTTACTTTCCTGGGAGTAGGCCCCACTGAATATAATAGGAATTACTTCAGAGTAGTCATGCTTAGGATTGCATTTGTATTATCTCTGGCCTACTGGTTAACACTTGTATTATGTGTTAGGCCATTTAAATAGTTTTTCATTTATCTTTTTAAGAGTCAGACAAGAAAATCAGTCATTTGAGCCAAATTAAAATTTGGGTGGATGGGACTGGGAAAAAAAGTTCCACAGAGGTGTCACAGAAATTTTAAGAAAGAATTTAAACTTCAGTGCCTTGAAGAATTTAAATTGATTTTGACAAATAAATTATTGTCATTGCAAAAATAGGATGAAGAGAACATGAATATAAAATAAGTTTATGACGCAGCCCCGTAGCAGGTGAAAGTCAAGCAGACGGGGCTGATTGACTCCAACTCCTGTTTTTCTACCTTATTATTCAGTGAAAAGATGTCACGAATTTGAAGCATAATGAAGGGTTTTCTTTACATAGAATTACTAGAGCCAATAGTCAGCCAGATACACCAGCAATAAAGAAAATGTCCTTGAATGCTTTGTGAATACAATATAAAAGCAATATTTATGTACCAAGTTCCATTTTCCTTCCATAAAATAAAGATTATTTGGACTGAAGGAGGGGGTCATTAGGGCTCCACTGCAGAACCTCTTCTGAATGCCAGGGGTCAATGTAGCATGTATAAGTAATTAAAAAGTGCATCTAAACACTTTTTAAAAGTGTCTAAAAGTACATCTAAATTCAATCTAAATTGAATTTCTTCCATATTCTGAGTGAAAGTACGTAAAAAATGTTCTTTTTAAAACATTCTCTGATTTGTTAAAAGCATTTTAACCCAATATTGTGAGCAAGGGTGAAGATAAAAGTGTCTCTCGCATGTTGCCCTGCTAGTTGGTTAAGTATGGCGCTCATCCCCATTACATCCCCAATTACCCTACGTTCTCCTACAAATGGACCTTGAGCTTGTTTGGAGGTTCTAGCAGGGGAGCGCAGCTACCATATACCCTTGACCGAAGAACGGTACACTCCTTCCACCTGGGATGATCATCCTCGTCCACTGAGCGCACAGCTTTGGGAGGGACGCACATGGAGCGGTGAGAGAGGAAGGGGATGTCCCCAATTACAATATGGAAATACAGTAATTACTCTGAACTGGTTTTATAGTAATATTACAGAATATTATGGCTTCTCTTTCAAGTTGAAATGTTTACACTTTTTCTTTTAGGGTGCAATCCTAAGGTGCAGTTAGGCTGGCATAACCCTTGTGCCAGTTCAACATCATTGTAAAAGTGCCATGAATCACTTTCATGCCAATTCAACTGTATGGAGGTTATCATGAGGGACTTGCACCAGCCTCCCCATACTGCAAACAGCCTCAGTGGGATATGTTTGTGCTGGCCTTTACACGTAAACACATGGTTCTAAGGGGCATGAAGAGGGTAGCGAGGAGATAGGAGGCTTTTGGGAGTGGGTGAAGGCAGGAGGGACTATGGGTGGGAAGAGAGTGGATGAGTGACCACTTACGCCAGATCCTAACCCTCTTCCCAGGTAGCCTGTGTCAGTCCCAAGATCCTTGGTTTAGCGCCACCAATTGATGTGGCACAGAGCCAAGTAGCCCCATGGGGTGGGACTGCAGTGGCTCTCTCTAAGATAACGGGAAAAGTTTCCCCTTACCTCGGGGTGAGCCACAGACCGTATGAGCCTTTTCTAGATACTTTGCAGGCACACTGGCCTGCCTGTTCCAGCACAAGTTAGGATTGTGCTATTAGTTGTATATGGCTCCTGTTCTGTTTTGCATTGCATTGGTTTTTAACACTTTCTGCAAACACAATTTCACTGCTGATGTGTCCAGTTGTGCACCACTTTGGAAACATATCTTCAAAGACTGCAGAAAATCTATCTACATAAAAACCTTGACCTGTGTACCAGGTGTTTGCATGTTATGTGTCAATCAAGAAAGCTGAGGGTTCTAGTTCCATGTGCTTCTGGGGCAGAGAAGGCTGAGGGTTCTATTCCCATTGCAACTATCCCATTTGTAACTGTCTCTGGGACAGTTACAGGCCAAGCTGAAAGAGGTGAGGGGGCCAATTGAGGAGAGAGGTGGTATTTGAGGGGGGACAGCAGAAGAGAACCGTTGAGGAAAGAAGAGGCAGTTGAGATGCTGGAAAAGGGGATCACTTTTTTACTTGTGAATGTTGCTATAGTGTACCCCTGAAAATAAAACTAGTTCCCAGAGATGCCAGGTTGGGGAGCAAACTACTGAGGCGATATACAGGGTGGGCTGGTAGCTAAAGAAATGACTAGACAAGAAACAGATTGCTGAAAATAATCTATACAAGTTGACCAAAAAGACAATGAAACAGGAAATGAAAAGTAAAAAGGAGACACATTTTCATAAATCACACCATGCTGAGAAACCTAATGATATTTTGGTTTGTGGCTGGCCATGTTCATTATGCAAGTCTTGTCCTCCCTCTTTTTAATAGTTCTCCCTCCTGAAACACCCCAAGGTCCCATTACGTGCTAATGACTTTCACCATTTCATTGCATTTCCAGTGGGCTCAAGTGCTAAAGCCATCTCAGTGCTGTGTCTCAACTGGGATGCAGCTTGACTGTTCACCCAGCGACTGGCATCCTGACTTCTATCCAGAGCAGACGCCACAGTGACCACCTACGGACAGCATCTAAAATGTGGAGAGATGGTGATTTATGAGAGCAATCAAACTTCCATTGATTTCACAGGAAAACCTCCCTTGATTTCCAGGGAGGATGCGATGAGGCGCTACTTTGGTCCCAAATGCGCGTGGGTATAAATGATTTGGGCAAGATGGCCTAGGGTGAGGTTTTTCTCAAATCCCAGACAATCCCATGTGTCTGGGAATCAGAGCACAAGTAAGGAGGAGCATTGGAGAAGGGGGAGAGGCAAAAAAACAAAAATAAAGTTGGGGTGCAATCCTAAGCATGTCTACTCAAAAGTAATTCCCATTATGTTCTATGGGACTTACACTCAGGATAGTTTTATAGGATTGCAGCACAAGTTCCCCCACACACACCATCACACCCCCATTCCATCACAGTTACATGTAGGTTAGAGAGACCTTCTAGAGAGCTGAAACTAGGGCAGAACCTAAGGGGCACCTGCCATGGGTGCTGTGCCAGGTGGGAACACATGATTACCCCTCCCCCAGATGCCACCACAAAAGAGACACTGGCAGCTCTGCTTGCCTAATTCCCAGCCAGGGTGACCATATTTCCTGTTTTTCCAGGACATGTCTTCTCTTTTAGACTTGTGTCTTGGAGAAAATCTTCATTTCCTTGTAATCAGGCAGCATGTTGCCTTCTTATCTATATATATATAAGGCATCTTCATCATCATCACTGACTCATCAACACCCAGCCAAAACCGCTGGGCCTATAAGCGTGAAATTTGATGAGGGTGTTCCTTCCATAATGGAGGGATCCAGTAAGAACCAGTTTTCAGAAATTCCTACCAGAAGGGACTGAAAAGGGGAGCAATGCGTTTTATAAAACTAATCATCGTCATTGCTGACTCATCAACTCCCTGCCAAAACCGTCAGGCCTAGAAGTGTGAAATTTGGGGAGGGTGTTCCTTCTGTGATGGAGGGAGTCACTAAGAACCAATTTTTGGAAATTCCAACCGGAAGGGGGTGAAATGGGGTGCAACTTTTTTTCTTCCCTATACTTTGCATTGAAGACTCAGGACACAATCCAGAGCAAATTCAGCCTGCTCTGACCTAACTGCACTCTCCTAACTATTCTGTATCCAGAGCAGAAAGTTATGCTGAATCCAGAGAGTCAGGAAGCCTGGGCTGCCCTAACTGCTCCAGAGCATGCTAAGTAATTGACACAAGGGGAAGACTTGCTCCTGAGGAGACACCCCTCAGATCACACTGAACAAGGAACAGCTGTGGTGCCTACAGTGGTGACATGACTCTGCACATCACCTGGTGCGGAAGTCTGTGCATCATCCCTGGGATGCGCGCCCCCCCCCCCCCCACCCCACTTGGACTGCGCAGTCACCAAAGTTAGCACCTGCGCAGTTGTTTCTGAAGCCAACTGGCTTCAGAAAGAGTACTGCGCAGGCACCATCTCTGACACCTGCGTAGTACTTTTCTGAAGCCTTTTGGCTTTGGGGGAGACTGTGCAGGCGTCAGAGTTGGTGCCTGTGGAGTACTCTTTCTGAAGCCATTTGGCTGCCGCTCCGCCTTCTGAGTGAGGCCGAATGGCTGGGCAGAGGCGCGGACTTTCTCTGCTCTAAGGAAGTCTCCTCTCAAGCTGTTCGGCATGCTCAGTGTGTTTCTGCGCAGTGCACCTCAGATGGCCGTTCAGGCCAGCTCCTCAGACAAGTGGCAGCTTCTGGCTGCTGCTCTGCCTTGGAGCAGGCCTGAATGGGGGTGCTGACGTCCGGGGCCTGCCAAAGGACAGTCAAACTCCTCCGGCACATCACCCCATACGGAGCGTATCACCCAATGCAGCCCACACCAGCCGCACCAGTCTGGTGACGCCACTGGGTCTGCCTTATAAGGAGTCCCTGATGAGATGCCAGTACATTCTACAGTGAATACAAGGGGCTTCTTGGAGTGGCCTGCTGTATCCTGAGGTTTGTGGGCAGCCGTAGTTTGTTCCATATCCTGAGGTTGAGAGGCAGGGGTTGCAGCTAGGATGGCCAAGAACTCAGATTTTTGGTCAGCACTGCCATTCTTACTCGGGCCTTATCATGGACCCCTATGGGTCTACTCATTACTTTACCTGCTCCTGAGGTGGTATAACTCTGAGGGCTGGAAGAGGGCATTTCTGCCTTGGAAACAGGCTTTGGATACAGAGTAACTGCTCTGCCCTAGGCAATGCTAAACATGCCCTCAACTTGCCTCTCCTGAGCTGCTTAGGCTGCCCCAGTTAGGGCAGAGCAGGTCCACCTCTCTTAGGGCACCCTATCTTGCCTTGCTCTGCCCTAAGCCTCCTTCAGAGTAACTGGGCTGGAGCATCTTGCAGTTGCTCCAACCTAGTGTTAGATAGGGCAACCTAAGGGCTCTTATGTGGACAGATTAGTTCCTCTGGATTGTCCTGCCAGTGACTGATGGATGCTCTGCCCCAACCCCTGGACCTAGAAGTGTGAAATTTGGAGAGGGTGTTCCTTCTGTCACATCAAGAATGGATGTGGAGAAATTTAACCCTTAAGGGGCTGAAAAGGGGTGCAACGTATTTTTGTCATACACTTAACATGAAAAACTATCCAACATCCATCTGATTTGGTGCTCAGTGCCTGGTGCACTGGGGGGGATGTTGTTCAGAGGGAGGGGTTGCTGACCTGGAGGATGTTGCATATGGGGGGCTGTTGCGCATGGAGAGGTGTTGTGCATGGAAAGGTGTTGCTCATGGAGAGGTGATGTGCATGGGAGACTGATGCGTGTGGGAGACTGATGCGCGTGGGGGACTGATGTGTGTGGGGGACTGATGCAGTTGGGGGTTGGTGCGCATGGAAGGTTGATGCGCATCAGTCCCCTATGAGCCTCAACCTCCCATGTGCATCAACCATGTGCATCAATGGGGGGTTGATGCGCATGGAGGACTGATGTGCATAGGGGAAGTTGCGCATGGGGGAAGTTGCGCATGGGGGGGAGTTGCGCATGGGGGGAAGTTGCACATGGGGCGTTGATGCGCATGAGGGGTATGGCGTATGGGGGGAATTTTATTCTGCAACGCGGGTATGCTTTTTGCTAGTAATTAATAAATTGGATGCAATAAATTATATATAATAGTTTTAAATTTAATAACAAGTAATATAGTATAGTAGATGTAATAAAATATATGTAATATTTTTAAATTTAATCATAAGTAATATAATATTAACCACTTGATAGCTTTTATTTTGGTTGCAGTCCCAGCCATACCTTCCTGGGAATAAATACTATTGAACACAATAGTATCTGAGTAGACATGCTTAGGATTGCACTGTTCATCATGTCATACATTTTTCTTCGATATGCTACATTTTTTGAGGGGTATTTTCTTAGATATTCTACATTTTTGTCAAGATTTTACATCTTGATCCTTTTTTATGAGATATGGACACCCTGCATTCCTCTATGGAAAATGGGTGGAGCGTGCAAAGCTGTGCCTACTCCTGTGGTAGTGGCACATGAACCCAGAAGCAGTGGTACATGAATTTGTGATGCCACTGCTCCAGACAATGGGGTAGTGCATTACAGCTCTGCCTACTAGTGTTGGTTTAAGACTTATGACATTAAACCCTGTGTCAGTAGGTCAGTTATGCTCACTTGCCCGTTATCATTCCAGATCTGGGATGTTCTTCCACTGTGACACTTTATTGAAAAGATGGGTTGATATCTTGCGTCAATGTGGTGGCTTTTCTTATTAGCTATTAAGGCCTTGTCTGAAGTGGGAGATGTGTTTCCTTTATTATTTTTTTTAAAGCGGCTTCCCGTCAGTTCAGTAACGCCAAATTTGCAGTGCCTTAGAAAAGTAATTCACTTGAAGGGTGATAAGGTATCTCAAGCCTCATAACATGCTCCTGTTTGTGTGCTCTCTGTAAGCACAGATTAGATCTGTTTGTCTGGATGGAATTTAAAGAGTCGCAATCTTTATGTCGATATTGTGGTGAGAGCGGTTTTTAAATACAATGCTCATAATGTGAATGATATCCCCTCTCCTTGGAGCTATGATTAAAAAAGAACTGAATTCACTCTTTCAAGGCATTGCCATAAAGCCTTTGGGATACCTTGAATCATCTCATTACCAAAACCTCAAATCCATCTCATTACCAAAACCTCAAATCCAGAATTATTATCAGGGTTTTCATCACCACCTTGGGGCAGGGTGACTTCTACTAGCTGAGCTTGGACAGGGGGTGCGAGGTGGTGCCAGGACCTGGCAGTTATGCTGGATCCTACCCTGATCCTGGGCAACCAGGGGCAGTCCAGATTTCTGCCACCAATTTCAATGGCCCATATCTGAGTAGCCCATTGGGGCTTAACCAATTGTTTACCCACAGTAAGGGGATTTTCACCTTACTGGCAAAGCATAAGCCCGAAACCTGCTTGGAAATAACACAGGCAATTCATCCTGTCTGTTCCCGCACAATTTAGGATTGCACTGTCTATGGTATGTAACATGATGGTGTCATTCCTAAGAATAGGGTTGCCATAATTCTCTTCCACAAAACCAGGGTAGGACCCTTTGCCAAAGTTGCCAGTATGTGAACACAAGACTCCCAAAACTAGGACATTCCCAGTTTTTGGGACGTACAGCAACCTGATCTAAAAAATGATTTTGAGCACAATCCTAACCATGTCTACTCAGAAGTAAGCCCCTTTGTGTTCAATGGAACTTACTCCCAGGGAAATGTCTTTAGGATTGCAGCCTAATTAAACTACTGTGGCCAGTGGTGGTGTCACACCCCTGTGGAAGTATGAAACAGCAGCGTTATGGATTAGAGGGGCATAGTGTGTGTCAATAGGAAATTCCCTCACCAAAGTTTCCAAAATCACTGACAAAGAAGGGGGTATTGGCACCAAAAGCAATTTCTGTTTGGTCACAAAAAAACAAGCACATCAACATTAAATATGAGAAAATGTGATACATAGTTATTATGAACTATGGTGATAGGTGGACAAGGTTGGGGTCAATGTAAGCAGCACTATCTGAGGAGGTTCTACCAGGAGAAGGAAATGGGGTGTATGAAGACTGCACAATGCCTCTTTTAGGAAGAAACTGGACATACACTTATTGGACATCCCCCACTTATTGATGGGTTAGGGACCGGAGCACCAAAAGTGAAAACTGTTGAAAAAAGTGGAACCCAATCTTTTTAAATTCATAAATATTGCTTCCAATGCTTTACTAGCTAGCAAATTACAAATGCCCCTTTTATCTTGCACATTCCTGCTGCCAAACAAGGATTTCTGCAAAGTGATTCTCATTAACTCCTTTGGGAGTGGGATTAGAGGAGGCCTCTGTGACTGCCCCCCAATTGCAGTATGTAGTACATGCCCCATTAGCATAGCTATGCCAGTTCTGGAAAGTTGGTTAGGATTGTTCCCTGAGTTCCCATGATAGATTGCATGACATCCTAGAATTCTAAAATTCATCTCTCTAGGCACAGGACTGTTCAACCAGATTTGACAGGCCATTTCATAAAGCTGACTATGGTGATAATAGATTTTGAGTGCAATCCTATGCAGGTCTACTGTATACTCCTCTACTATGCAGGTCTACTGCATTAATCAATGGGGCTGATTCCCAGGTAAGTATGGTTAGGATTACAGCCTTTTAACAGACAGAAACTTTAAATATCTTCTGGTTCACAATTATTCAGCTGATTCACCGCTTCCAGAATTTGGTTAATCACAAATGGAAACAAATGCAAACCAGGGTGAGGCAGTCCGTCAAAGTTCCTTTGCATAACCCTCTGGCTGAGTATGGCAATTTTGCTGTAAGCCGATCTTCCCCATGTGTCTGTGTGTATCTTAGGCAAAAACATAAATAACATGAGAACTTTTGAGAACATGATTCTGCGTTTGAATACATGTTTTGTGCCAGATTTCCACAGAGCTCTTCCATGCCTTCCAACTATTTATCTCTTCTTTGGTTTCCATTATTTCAGCACAGCTGTCAGCAGATGACACATTGCACAAAAGTGTGGCATCCCCGAGGACAAGGTGATGACACAGAAGGATTTAACATTGGCAATAAAGGAATACTGATGTGTTCTTTAAAAACAGTACCCTTTTTTTGAATCCCAATGTTTGCATATTTGAACCTGGCCAAACCTATCTAATAGCTGGAGGAGCTTCTCCTCTGATGCTGTGAAGAAATGGAAATAAGAGTGGAAATGAGAAATGGAAATGAGAGTGGACTCATACACACACCTTATTAGTTCCCTTCTGTATCATAATAACACACCATTGGCTTTGTAATACTCAGTCTTATTGGTCAGTTTTCAGTTCAAAAAGTCCACTTTTTGTTATATAAGGCAGTTGTGTTTTTTTCTGGTTAATTGCCCAAACCATTTGATAGAATATAGGTAATTCAGCATGTTTATTTGGATTACATTCTACATGCAATTACTTTTCCACTGATACATGATTATATAGTTCAAAAATACAAGTATTCCTGAAAGTTTCCAAAATTTTGGCTTACAGTATAAAGCCACCCTCCCCCCCAATGAGGATGTCTGCACCCCTTGCACCTCCTAGTGATATCGGTAGTCTTCTTATGCATATCTTTGTGCAGCACAATTATGACAATCCCCCAAATCCAGAGTACATTACGTGCACCCATAGTTACTGCATCTCCTAGTGAAAACGTATGGGAAATTCATATCGGAATCCAGAGTAAATTGTTCCTACATGAGAGCAAGGACTCCCTGTAGTTACTCTGGATTTTGCCCAGTATCTATCTCCAAGAGACACCCTTTTAAGTGGGTGTGCCTCTTTTATTTAGCAGGGGGAGAGTAACTGGCCCTACACACCCCAGCAATGTCTGTTGTAGTGGCTTCTGCTGGTGTTCTTTTGCATTTTAGATTGTGAGCCCTTTTGGGACAGGGACCCATTAGCTATTAATTAGCTATTAATTTTTTTCATTTTCTTGTAAACCGCTTTGTGAACTTTTCAGTTGAAAAGTGGTATATAAATACTGTAGATAGATAGATAGATAGATTGATAGATTGATAGATTGATTGATTGATTGATTGATTGATTGATAGATGGCAGCCAGGGCCAAGGAGGTTGTGAAAACAGTTCCGAATATGGGAGTTTTAAGTGAGAGTTGAGCAGCGAGGTGGCATAGCAAGAGGAAGCAGATCAGTCAGCTTTACAAGAAGTCCCTTCCCTTTGGAGCCATTCTAGTCAAGGGATATCATTCTTTACATGCAGAGTTAATATTTTCTTTTTGTAGTATCTGATTTGGCCATCATTGAGGAAGAATACTTTGTGTTTCCTAAATTAAGTACAGTTTACGAGATGCAGCTTCACCCAAGTACATCTCAGGCTTGAGTGCAAGGTGGAGAACACGGATTATACATTGGGTGCACCGGGGACATCAGGCAGCAGAGTTTCCAGAGCTCTTTTCTGTGCCATAGTGAGCTAATCCCAAACAATAAATTTACCCATTAATTGTACATCCACCACTTACCTGCAGTTCTTAACCACACCAGTAGGTAGCAGGCAAGACACATACTCTGAGCCTGTTCAAACAAACACAAAAACTAAGAGACAGCATTTTGATTTTAATAGATATGCTTATTTTTGGACAACCCAGTTGCAGTTCTTGTGACATACTCATGTGCGTCTTCATATGGGTTGGGATTAGTAGTGCTGTTACTGCCCATGCAGGGAGAATAACGAATGGTAGGTGGAGTTGCCACACTAGAAGGGTCTGAGTGATGTCTTCAGCTCAAGAAGCAGAGAAGATGCTACAACCATGGCAAAAACTACAATTTTTCCTCCTTGCAAGGAAAGTGAAACGCGAAAGATTTTCCACTGCACCAGAGCAGATAATAAGGCAATTAAAGCTTTTAACAGTGTGAACACTCAACAGACTACCAGACAAAATCCATCACAGGTTTTTTTTTTTTTTAACGGAAAGCACAAGTGAAATAGAACAGCCTTTGGTTGAGAGTTTTTGATAGCTTGTTAATGACGGCCTTGGTACCAGAGGGGAATGTCATTAAAATATTGAAGAAAGGGGAAAAGGAATTAAGACAGGGCACTTTTTACCTGGTTCCTGAGAAGTTTATTTCCTAATGTGTCTCAAGATGGATTGGTTGGAAAGGTCAAGGCTATTTCAAGTTGGAGCCATTGTTGATGGCCACAAATAGTGCTTGCAGCCAGAAAAGCATCAATAAAAAACTACTGAAAAGGTCAAGAGTTGTAGGGACTAAAGAGAGAGGAGAGCGCTGTTACTCAGGTCACAATTTAAAGTGCCCATTTGGCTGGCACAAGTCCCTGGCACCAGCCGACAAGTGTCATGAATGCAGGTCACCCAGCAGTAAGATCACCAGGTGCAGAGGTGTGCGCTGGCCCCCTGCGCCACTTCCTGAGAAGTGGTGACTATGCACTGGCTCAGCTTTGCCAGCACAGGGGTCTTGGGGGCATAGGGAGGGCAAGGAAGAGATGGGAAGAAGGCCTTCCAAGGTGCAGGACAACAGGTGGTGGGCATTCAGAGGTGGTGCCAGGACCTTTGTTGCTTGGATATATGCTGCCATTTGAGATGGCACAGATTCAAGTAGTCCCATTGAGGCTGCTGCAGTGTTACCCAGGGTAAGGGGGGAAAGTTTCCCTTTGCCTAGGGCTGGTGGCAGGATCAGCCCAAAACTTGCACTGGATGCAGTGTAGGCATGCCAGCCTGCCTCTTCCAACACAGAATCATAGAATCATAGAATAGAATCATAGAATCATAGAATTGGAAGGGATCTTGTAGGTCATCTAGTCCAACCCCCTGCCTGCAGCAGGAAATTCCCCTAGAGCATCCCCGACAGGTGCTCGTCGAGCTTCTGCTTGAAGATCCCCAGTGAGGGAGAGTCCACCACCTCCCTTGGCAATCTGTTCCACTGCCGAACCGCCCAAACAGTCAGGAATTTTTTTTGGATTTCCAACTGGAATCTCCTCTCTTACAAATTAGGATTGTGCTGCCCAGTGATGAGATTGAAAGAAATTAACAACCGGTTCTCTGTCCATCTGGCAGCCACTTTTAAATGGCTATTTTTAAACTTTATATGTCCTATCTCTCATTAACAACCAGTTCTACAGAGTAAGTGTGAACCTGCTGGAGCCCACCACTGGTGCTGCCCCAACACTCCCTTCTAATGCATATTTTGGGTCTGAATATCAATGGACACACTTGGTTCTGCTTCGAGGCTCACCTCACCATCTCAGGGCCTCCAGCTCAACCTTCACAACTCCAGTGATGACCAAAAGTTTTGGGAAGACTAACTGGGGACTTTTCTGGGCATCCACCTCTCCACAGCAGAACTCCGATGCCTCATGGTTGGACCAGCAACCTTCAAAGAGAGATAGTCATTCAGAGGAGGAAGCATGTTGGAGACACTGATAGGCTCTGGTTGTCACCCAGCCCCATGGACATTTGAAATTAAGATTCAGGTTCACAGATTATAAGGTGAAGAGGATCATCTGGAACCTTATCCTGTTCTCCCCAGAGAGTCAGTGATCCAGTATCCACTAATTCAGTATCCACTAATTCAGTATCCACTAATTCAGAATCCACTATTTTTTCCATGAAACTAACCCCGGCAGATAATGAGAACTGCCTGTATATTCTGAGCACTTGTAACTCCAAAGGACAAATCCTGCACTACAAATAGTGCAGTCCCATAAACCTGCCTATTACAAAAGTGACAGGATGCAAGAAAGGCAACTGAGATGATGCTGGTCTATTGCTAAGGGCTACTTGGAGTAATTGGCACTGTGGCTTCCCAGCTGAGGACACTTGATCTGGGTGATACTCAAATAGGGAGCTGGCTGCCCCTTTGCTCTAGGATACAATCAATACCAAATTAGCCTTTAATTACAAATCTTTTAATTATTCAGTGTTGACTTATGGTGTGAAGTCAGCAGCTGTAAATCTTCTTCCAAAGCAATGGGTTTGCTTTCCTTCATCTCCGCTTGCACCGCCTTGTACAGGGAAATATAGAGCTGCCATTGGCATCTTTTCATAATTCCACACAGCTAATCAGAGAGAGATGCTTCTCCTCTGCAAGTGGAATAATAAATTTAGAAGCCTCTGGCTGTTGCAGGCGGGTGCGGCAAGGCAGAAAGTGATTTGTCTTCTGTTTGATAGCAGATCTAGATCAATTTTCCTAGACCAAGGAAACTGCTGTACTATAGGGGCAAAATAACTGGTGCCCCTACCGTGATGCGTTTTTGTTAGAAAAAGGGGTGGGAGTGTTGGAAGTCCATCCATCAAATCCATGATACAAGCTGGGCACAGATATATCTTTATCAGGCAGCATCCATCCTCTGAGGTGGTAGAGGGGATGACCCCCATGGTAAGATCACACCACTGCTACAGGCTACTGAGACCTTCTTGCACAAGTCTCCAGGGAGGAACGGGGAGCAAGTAGTGTAGCTAATGATCAAGTAGTCTGGTGCAAAGCTCAAAATGATGCCACAACCAGAAGCAACATCATCCCCCAGGTAATTTTAAAAGGAAAATTGGGGAAAAAAAACAACCTATCTCCTCCTCAGCAGTTCAACACCCATTTGCTCTGCTACTGGCATAGCGGAAGCACCTACGCGCTAACTCACCAGCCTAACTCACCAGGCACAACTACCCATGTTGGTGTGGGGAGGATGGCTTAACCCCAACAGGAGTGGGAAAGTTCCTTATGGCACTTTTGTGACACCCCCAGGTCAGCGCAGGACTTATGCCAGGGATTATGCCAGCCTAAGTGGAGTCTAGGATTGTAGTGGCAAATAGTTGCACAAACCAATCACATGCCAGGCTGCTTTTGTCGTCCTCACATGCCTCAGCCAGATTCCATCCCCACATCCTATGGCAAGAAGTTCCACAAACAACTAACCTGAGGCCAGGCACCTTCCATCTTCCTCAGGTGAGACTCCATCCATCCAGACCAGTATTTGGATGGAAGAAAAGTCCATCAGTGGTTACAAGCCATGATATCTATGTGCTCTTTAGGTGATAACTATGTGATAAAATGTTTTAGAAGTTGGCTACGTGAGAATGCCAGGTGCATAACATGATGGTATTATCATAAATACATACCATGTTTTTCACAGTTTTAGCCACTGGCGTCAAGCTCAGCTTGTTGGCCCCTAAAGCTTGTTGTCCAGTTCAACTGCACCCCGTTGGCTACTCCACTGCTGGATGTCCTGCAGATGTGATCATGACTGACTTCCAGTTTTGTGGGGGTTTTTGCATTGTGTTAATGGGGTGTGGCATTGTGTTAGTGATGGTGTAGTCTGGCTAGGGCAGTGGTCAGGGAACAGGGGTAAATTACCCCAAATGGGGTAAAAATAAAATTCCTGGGGTAGTGGAACAATATAGGGGAAGCAAGGGACAGTATAGGGGAAGCAAGGGATGGATGCAGGGTTTGGTGAGGGTAACATCGGCGTATCAAAGGGGTAACATTGGCATATTTAAATATACTTTGGGGTAAAAGGTAAAAAAAGTTTCCTGACCCCTGAGCCAGGGGGTCATGGCTATTGGATATCTTGAAAAATACTTATACTTCACAATTTCCCAATGACATCATTCTTGGCTTAAGTTGGCTGAGCAAAGTTTCCTCCCACTTTGCAGTTTGGCTCAAGCCAGCCTTTTTTGTCTGTGACAGAAAGATAGCCAATGTTCTTTAAAAGAAACCCCCCCACACTGCAAAGTAATTAAATAAATAAATCCTTCACCCAGATGGTTATAAATTCTTTACCGCTCTGACTACCCCAGCAGCAGCTTTCCTACAATTAATGCCTTTAGACTCACTTGATCACTTTATGCATTACCAAAAGCAGAGAACCAACATACTCAACAAATGGTGTGCTGTCTTATTTCAATTTTTTAAAGAAAGTATGAGCACAAGCCTAATCATGTCTACTCAAAAGTAAGTCCCATTGTATTCAATGGGTCTTATTCCTAGGAAAGTGTCTTTAGGGTTGCAGCCTTTGAGAAGTAACAAATGCTTCATTAGGTAAATAAGATAATGCTCATCAAATCAACATATGAAAATATGAGCACAAGCCTAACCATATCTACTCAAAAGTAAGCCCCATTGTGTTCAGTGGGTCTTACTCCTAGGAAAGTGTCTTTAGGATTACAGCCTATGTTATTTTAAAATATTCTTTATCAATATCCATAAGACATCAATTTCAGCCTCATCTTGCATTTACCGGGCATTACAGCACAATCTTAACCCCTGGTTAGGCTGGCACAAGAAAACTTCTTCTGCCAACTGATCTGTTTTAGCAGAATCTGGTTGTTCCATTGGCACATGTATGGGTGCCTGTTCCATGCACCATGCACTGTTTCATGCACAATCACTACGGCACATATATGGGTGCCTGTTCCACGCACCAGCACTATTCCATGCACCATCACTATGGATGCCACAATAGTGGCCTAGACACTTGTTTTGTTTCTTCTTGTGTTTTATGCCAATAAAGGTCTATTGAATTGAATTAGTGGCCTAGCCCTTGCACAGACAACGTAAGCTCAAGTCATGGGTGGGATTGAGCCTTTAAATACTTGAGAACCAAACCTACTTAGAAATTTAAAATGCTCTTAGATTGGGTGCACCAAATGTGCTAGTGCATGAGTCACATTCTCCCCATAAAGGCTGATAGGTAAAAGTATCACCTGATCTGATCTGCTTCCTCTCCTCAATTGGTTGGGAAAGACCGGAGAGCAATTCACCAACCATCTGAAGTAGTGCGCATGTATATCAATTTACGCTAAGTTAATTTCCATAACTCTTAGTCAGCAGTAATTTAATTTGAGGGGGAGACAAGGTCAGGATAATCGTGATACCCTAAGAGAATTCCGCTGTACAGAAGTCAACGCATTAGTCAGCAAAAGCTTCCAGAAAATGATGCCCATAACTCAATCATTTGGTTCATGTGAATGCTCTTTGGGCACATGTAGTGATCTTCAAAGTCAAAATCTACCTTTGATAAGAAAGCACATTCTACATGCCACATGCCAATGCCATTCTAAATCTGATGGCCTGAAATAAAAAAAAAAAGTTCCACTCCATCCCTTTTAACCAGTACTAGGAATAGAAAGGGAAATATTAATATGGATTGATACAGATCAACCACCTTCACTCTGTAAAGTGTCTGTGGTCAATTGCAATTGATCACCACAATGCTTGGAGGTTTGGGTTCAGAAGCTTGATTGGTCCCAGTCCAATCTAGTCCACGGAGAGAAACCGGATGTTTCTCTGTTACAAATGCAGAGAGAACTATATGGAGGGAGTGATGGATATAGACCAAGTAAGACAGCGGTTGGTTGGGAAGTGGGTGGTTGGAGGGCTAAAATAAGTGATGGGGACCAGCAATGGAGAGACAGTGGGAGTGAGTGGATTCAACTGAAATGGATCATATCCCCAATTTGGCCCTTAGTGATATTTTCTGATCCCACTTCCTCTTATTTTGTATTTGGGTTTCATCACTATCTTTTTGTCTCTCATCCTGATTCATTGCCCATCCATTGAGGTGTATCATGAGCCATTGTGTCAGGTCCTTCCCTGCACATGCTATCAAAAACCCTTTATGTGCATGTTACATATGGTCACACAGCATGCGTAATAAAACAATGGGACTTAGGGCTCAATCCTAAAAAATTTAGGCTGGCCTAACTCACCTGGCCTTTCTGTGATGGTGTGGGGAAGTTAGCTTATTCCTACACACTGGCCTAAGGCCCCCCCCCCCCCCCCAAAAAAAAAAAAAATCCCTAAAGATATTCTTTCAGCACAGTCACTGTTGGATTCTCAGGTGCAACCCTGCTCAGAAAATATGACCTAGTGGAGAAATCATAGTCAATAGTGACATTTTTACATACACAAAGAGAGAAGCAAAGGTGTACCATATCTCATGCCAGATTGCTGGTGAAACAGCGCTACATCAAGCATACATGTCATGTGCTACATTTTACTTTGTCACTTAAAATTAAATGCACCTATAATATGTACTGCACTAAAACCAAATTAGTATTTAATCCATTTTGGAGGCATGTCCTATTACTGCCAGGGACATGCAGCTTGGTTTCAGGATGGGGTATATATTTGCTGTAAATATTAATGACATCTTAAGCTCGCTTTTTCTTCATTCTTGCTTTATATATGCAGCATTGATCCCTCTACATAATCTACTGATAATCCAATCCTTAGAAAAACAATGAAATACTGTTGTAATTATTGGTTTGGAGACCTGGGTCTGCATTTCTTCACAGGAAAGTGTCCATTGCAGTTTATCACATTTCATCCTCAATATATTAGATATTCCACAGCTAGGATTATATTACATAGCACTATATTTTTGACAATGGAGTTTCCATAATGGAACTTGCATGGCATGATCTGTTTATCTGCAAAAATTAATATCAATAATTAAGAATATTTATATATCATGTAGTTCACAAAAATAGTTAGCAGAAGATACCCCCTGGCTATAATTCAAATTTGTTCAGATTCCTATATATCCCCAGCTTCCTGAACACATTAAAACCCAATTCTGCTTTCATGGAAATCAATGGTAATTGTGTTACTAGATTTGTTGGAGTTATGAACAAAGATGGAAATTCGTCTGTTACAACATACATGCCAGCATTTCAGAGTTAGCAATGGAGGACACTGCTGATCCTCTGCTGTCCTTATAGGTTCACAATTATCATATGAAGGCTTGACATTATTACATGATCCTGTAGGCTTCGTCGTGTCTGTCGTACACAGGTGGGACAGGGTAACCATTTGGCATAATCACATAAGAGGAAAAGGCCCTACAAAAATGTAGGACAGCCAGTAAAAAGTAGGACATGACAAAAATAAAAGTGTCCTTAGCCCAGCTCTGCGACGCCAGCTGAATCCAATCGTATTGGCTCTGCCTTTCCATTGGACTAATTCAGTGGTGTGGAGAGGGGGGATTTGCTGCTTGGGTAACAGCCTATCCTCCATAACAATCCAACCCAGGCTTTCGTGCTTCGCATGCAGCGTATGCAGCACCAAGCACGATACCATAGTCTTCCAAGACTGACGGAGGCCTGCTGCCCACATAGAGGTTGAACCTCTCCATCTGAGACATTTGGTTCTAGGAACCTCCATGATTACCTATTTTTGTGTGATACAAAGGCGATTAGCTACAATCGTAACAAGACAGACAATGAATCAAGTTCCCTTTCAAGTGGCTTAATTTCAGCTCAGAGGCAATTCAGATGGGATTATCCATGGGTAAAGGGAGGGGTCTCCTCAACAGCTGAAAACCAAAAACAAAGCTGAACCCTTTCCCAACCTTTCTTAGCTGCTTTTAAGCCATTAACAGCAACTTAAGGGATGTTTATCTTTTAATTCAAAGGTCAACCTCACTCACTTTGAGACAAAATTGCATATAAATAAAATGCATACAATTTGGCTACACCTGTACTACTTATTATTAAATGTTAAAGCTTAAAATTACATATAATTTATTAATTACAAGAAAGGTGCATTGATTGTTCTGCTTTAATAATGTGTCGACAGCTCAGTTAACTAAAAAACTGGCAGGGAGCTGGTGCCATGTGTTCAGTTTGCGGCATCATCAGTTGACAGTTGTCGGGGCTGTTGTTGACATCAGTTGACAGTTGTTGGGATAATGGTGTGCGTTATCCCCTCAAGTCATGTGTCGTTGGATTTGAATTGGAGAGCAGAGTCAAATGCAACAATCTGTTTTCAGATAGCACCTTCCTAGCCAAAGTTACAGCCAAAAAAGTAAAAAAAGCCCCAAAATTTACGCGCAAGTAAGTGAACGTGCCACAGTCTGCTGGAAAGGGCACAGGCTGAGAGGAATCCAAGGATACCAGAAGGGTCCTGATCCAAGAAATACATCCCCCTAAATCACCCCAGGAGGAAGTTCCCTCCTAAAAAACTCCCATTTCCATTTTTTACTTGTGAGTAATCAGGCATTCTTTGGCTGGTGTGGAAGTTGCAAGGCTTCCAAAATGATCCTGATCCCAGGCACCTGGAGCTTGAAAGTGCTCCAGAAGGCAGACCCCCCTTCCCCCACATTGAAACTGGCTCAGTAGGTAAGGGGAATTTTTAAAAATAATTTTATTTGTAAAGCCTTTGTAAAGTGCAAAATTCTAAAAATATGATGATATGATAGTTCTTATGCTTTCATTCATGTTATTAATGCACATTGTTTTTTTATATCATTGATCATAACCAATATGATAGAGATGATAACAGTATGGCAATATGGTAACAATAAGATGCTATGTGGAAAAAACAGCAAAGAAAATCAATGCAATTATGGTTTGCTTCCAACTCAAAGCAGGTAAAATACCTTCAGTTTCTCCGAAGATTATGGGGTCTTTGGAAAAATAGAATGATAAAGAATTCTTATTCTCTAGAAAAGCCAAATCTATCTAATATTAACCATGATTGGAGGTCTTTCCAGGGTTTTAAGCTCAGAATACAGCTGGGCTGAATTAATTAATTAGAAGTCAGGAAGTTATAAATGTAATTTCAAAAGCCTCCGACTGGATAAATCTTTCTTTCCACAGAATAATATAAAACTTTTTTCTCAGATGTATTGATTAAGCCCTTAGTTAAAATATTCAATTCATTATGTGGCAACAAGGACTTCAAGGAAAGACAAAAGCCTGAATCCTTCTGCCGAAGGAGCCGAAAGACCCCTCTATGGGTTGGATCAACTACCCTTGAATTTTTACTATGTTCCCTGATGCCAGATGTGATGATCACATGGTGAAGGAATCCATATGGAAGAAAAGAGTTCTACAAGCTGCCCATAGAGCAATTGCCTACTTCACAGGGTTGTTGTGAGGTCTAAAAGGATTTGGGTATTTGCTTTGGCATGTGAAAGGTAGGGTTTATTAATCCCTTAAATAAATGTTTATCCTATCACTGAAAAAGCAATTTGCCCTACAATACAGAGTAATTATAGGAAGACATAAGAGGGACTTATTCTGGATTGCTCTATGCATTCCCCATAGGTTTCCCATAGGTGGCACCGTAACTACATCAGTGTAAAAGTTCCCATAGTTACTCTGGATTGTAGCCTTAGTAATTGTCCAGTATGTACACCATCAATGGTGTTGCTAGGTTTTACATCATCCCATACGTCACTGCATGGTTGTACATGCAGTAGATGGAGCAATGCCCAGGACAGTGGGCACCATAATTCCACCACCACTGTTTTTTTTTGGGGGGGGGAGGGGCGGGGGTAATAACTTTTTCTAAAATACGGATATTGCAATGTGGTTGCAATGGGCAATTGCAGCGTGGTTAGTTTCATTGCATTCTGCATGAAAATACACATTGAATTATATGTAAGATGATGGTATTATTCAAAAATATCAAGATTTTAATAATTTTGGCCAGAGGTGGTGTCACCCCAGTGTGTGTCTTCCCTTGCACCTAGCACCACCTGAACATTCCTAGTGATGCCACTATATGTCTGATTTCTCTCCAGCAAAATGTATTTGCAGGGAATTGGAGGAAATTATATTTCCATGATGGGCTGTGGGTGGCGCAAGTGGTTAAGTCGCTGTGCCTGTTAGCCAGCAGGCCAGGGTTCAAGACCCAGGTCGGCCCCACAAGACAGAGTGAACTCCTGTCCTTAGCCCAGCTCTGCGACGCCAGCTGGATCCCATTGTATTGGCTCTGCCTTTCCATTGGACTAATTCAGTGGCGTGGAGAGGGGGGATTTGCTGCTTGGGTAACAGCCTATCCTCCATAGCAATCTAACCCAGGCTTTCATGCTTTGCGTGCAGCGTATGCAGCGCCGAGCACGATACCATAGTCTCTCAAGACTGACGGAGGCTGCTATATTTTAGAAGATACGTAGTCTCTTTGCTGATTCTTCTTTGCAGAGTAGTTGCTCAGAATGCACCTATACTTGAAGCACTGACATCCAAAAGTGGGAATGAAATCTCCTCACAAGGTATCAGTGCAGAGGATAAAGGATCCTTGAGGGTCATCATTGACGAAGACATCAGTCTCCAACAATCTCATCCAAAGCTCAAGCTTGTAGAAACAATGGGTGCAAACGCAGCCGCAACACAAAGAAAAATCCCAACGAGCCTATATGCATTCCAGGATACGGTTACCCTCCAATTTCTAAATGTAAAGAGCCCTACATCAAAACTGCATGTAGATTATGGACAGCAGACCAACAATCTCTTCTAACATTGGGAATTCCCATTAGTTTTGTACCACAATCCTTGCATTCTTTATGCAGAGAGCTTTAAATTTATGGACAGAGCTCTTGATAGTAGACGCCCAAGCCAAGGTCGACTGATAAATAACTTCCATTATAGTCTCTTACTCCCAGGAAAGTGTGGATAGGTATTATCTCTGGATAATACCCAATATTTCTGTTTTGTTTTATGTTCTTAAATGGATAAGACATATTCAGTTATTGATCATAATTCCTAGTATTCTGCATAGTGCTTTCTGTGAGAATAGTTGGTATTGCTACCAGTTCTGGTCACCACATTTCAAAAAGGATATACGTAGTAAAAATGGAAAATGCACAGAAGACAGCTACCAAAATGACTGCTGGGCTGGGGCACTTCCCTTACAAGGAAAGAATACAATGTTTGGGGCTTTTCAGTTTAGAAAGAGACATGTTTGAGACATTAAAAATTATGCAGGGTATGAATAGAGTGGAGAATAAATAGTGTATGAATAGAGATGCGCTCTTCCATGTCACATAACTCCAGATCCAGGGAACAGACCATAAAACTGAGTGTTGGGAGAGATAGGAAAAACAAAGAAAATATTTCTTTTACTCAGCATGTAATTGGTCTGTGGAAATCCTCGCCACATGATGTGGTTTTGGCATCTGGCCTAGATGCCGTTTAAAAAAAGGATTGGACAAATTTCTAGAGGAAAAGTCCATCTCGGGTTACAATCCACGATGGATCTGTGCAATCTCCTGTTTTTAGATATAGATCACATTCCTAACCATGTCTACTCAAAAGTTAGTCCTGTTGTGTTCAGTAGACCTCACTCCTAGGAAAGTGTCTTTAGCATTGCAGCCATCCTCTTGCTCAGAATCAAGGGTGGGCACAGCCTGGCCCAAGAACCGGTTCTCTGGAAGTGGGCAGGGCCAGGGGCAGGGCCAGGGACGGTTTTTAATTTTAAAATTAAAAAAATTAAAAAATTACTTACTTCAGAGTAGACCTGCATAGGATGGTGCTCTGAGGCTGCGTTTCCTGGGAGTAAGCTCCATTGACTATATTGGGACTTACTTCTGAGTAGACCTGCATAGGATGGTGCTCTGAGGCTACAATCCTATACACACCTACCTGGGAGTAAACTCCATTGACTAGGATGGAATTACTTCTGAGGAGGCATGGAGAGGATTGGGCTCATGGAGAGAGGATGCTGCCCCGCGGGTGGCTCCCAGCCCTCCCCAGCCGGCCGAGAGATGCTGCAGGGAGCGCAATGCTGCCCCGCGGGTGGCTCCCAGTCTCCCCAGCTGGCTGGGAGAGGCTGCAGGGAGCGCGGTGGTGCCCCGCGGTTAGGACCCCGAAGCGGTCCTCCCACTTCTCCCTCCCCTCGCCGCTACCTACTCCTCAGCGGCAGGGGATTTGGAAGATCCTATTCGCAGGGACCGTAGCGAATAGGCCTCCACCACTTGTGCTCAGAATGTGTTCTGCAATCAGTTTGACTTGCCCAAGACCTCCTACAAGTTGGGGTGAGATTCAAACATGGAGCTTCCTGATTTGTAGTTTAACTCATAGTCAAGACATGGAACCAATTTTAAAATTAAGAAATCAACTAAGATATATAAAGTGGTGCCTCACATAAAGAGCTTAATTCATTCAGAAGGCTGCTCTTTAAGTGAAACACTCTTTAAGTGAAGCTGATTTTCCCATAGGAAATAATGGAAACTCAGACAATTGGTTCCACAACCCAAAAAATATTCATATAAAAATATTAACTGGATGTAAAAATGATGACAAAAACACTGGAATTGAATTCAAAACATGCATTCAATGTGCATGATCCTATGAAGTCTACTTAGGCTGCAGTCCTAAAGACACTTTCCTGGGAGTAAGCTCCATTTAACACAACGGGGCTTACTTCTGAGTAGACATGGTTAGGAGGCTGAAATCAAAGACCCTTTCCTGGGAAGCTTACCTGGGCTGCTGATGGAGGTTCAAGGTGGGGGCACGTGGGGGCACTTAGGGGCAGCTTCCTCTGGCACCTCCAGGCAACTGCCCCCAAGTTGGGGGCAGCTGGAGGCAGCAGCGCTGGCCGGAAGCCCTTTTAAAGAGCCTCCATGTGGAGCGTCAGGGCTGCATAGCATGCGTACCCATAGTGCACTTGCTTGTTAAGTGAAGCGGAACTTTCTTGGAAATTTTTGCTTGTTGTGTGAAACGCTTGTTAAGCAAGGTACCACTTATGAAAACCCAATCCACAACAAGAAGACACTGTCAGCACATGGTACAAACGCTGAAGTAGTTGCCTTTTTTAATCTTATGGACTCCCAGTTAGAGACAAAGGATCATTTTCTCAGTGGGTGTACACAGTATTGACCAGTGGAAGTGGCTTGATTTATTCCCACCACATCAGTTCAAAACAGCTGATTACAGAATTGGTTCTAAGTGGTTCTAAGCCCAACATCTGAATCTGAGAGATGATGCGCACAGTGCAAATGCATATCATGTGCTGCTGCATATCCAAAGCAATGAGGGGAATACGCATTTGGTACCACCCAGCTATCAGGGTGGATCTCTTTCACTTATCTATATACAATAATAATGTTCGCCTAGGCTTTTTAAACAAAGTAGTAAATATGGCATTTTCCCTAGAGAATGGTTCTTATTAAGTATTTCTGTGGTTTCATCTACAACGAGCATAACAAGATGATTCTATTTACCATCCATAACGAAGAAAAGTAATTAGAATGCAAGGTAATTTCCATTAAATGCATTATGACTTTAATATTAGTAAACTCCACTTAAATATTAAACAGAAAGAAAAATATTAGTGAAATTATCATAGATAATACAATCAGTTATTCTGTGGGAAAAAGTGATAAATGCATTTTAATAAACTGTGCAAAATCATGTATCATGCGCTTGCTTTCCGGCAATTTTATTCAGAGTTAAATGCCATTGTGATAATTAGTTGGGTTCATTAAAAGCTTTTCTAATGATCACATGGAGGAATAAGTAAAATGAATCTCCTTCTTGAAACTCGTTGGAATCCATCAAGTGAATAAACGAAAGTCCAGCTTGATGCACACACAACACAATAAAAGACATTTTTTCCTTCCCTGTAAAACAAGTAAAATGAATACAAATAAATTTGTATGAAAGGCAGCTGGCATTTTGCCAACAGCTGAAAGAGGCAGAGTTAAGCACTGTACAGAAATCCCACACGCACACACGCACACACACACACATCAAGAAGGCTTTTAGCTAATAACATCACATTTTCAACTTGGAGAAAACTGGATGGAGTTGTGGTCCTATCCATCCATCCATCCATCCCTGGTGAGCATTCAAAGCAGCTTATGAGAAGTTGATAAAAACAAGATAAAATATAATCTATACTAATAAAAGTCTAATTCTGTGTGTCCGTCCGTCAGATAACCCTCTTGCTCCACCCACAACTGCTCTACATAGACACATTATACATTTTTGGAACTTCAATGATCCTGGGATTAACCCCCCCACATAACCCACATCCACATCCACACACAACATAATTCCACACACATCCTATACCTCTCTAGCTCTGCCCACACCTACTCTACATAGACATATTATACCTTTTTGGACACACAACACATGATCCCAGGATTAACCCCTACACACAAACCAACCCCACACCACACATACATACACAGCACAACTCCACACACGTCCTCTAGCTCCACCTACACTTGTTCTACATGGACATATTATAACATATTATAACATGGACCAGAAATCCCTTTAGTTTGGGGCCAAAGGCCCAAAATGCCTTCCGCAGGAGCTGGCTTAAATGTCCGCTTAAATGGCTTAAATGTGCGGCTTTTAAACTAGTATTAAAATACAAACATTTAGATTCTGTAAAAACAGTATTCCCAGTAAATTGCTGTTCAGAATAATGTACTGAATTCAGAATTGTTTTGACTTTCAGTGAATCTGAACATGTGATAAGTTCATTCCTCCACTGGCATCTCTGTATGCTTCATTGTTTTGTCCTGGAGTGTTCATTCATTTGTAGGAGGCATATTTAAGTTGCTTTTCAGTGGTACTATTTGTTTTATTCAGTGTCGCATGCTGTGCCATAATAAACTGTCACTTTTCCATATTTTTTTTTCTAAAACCATTGTGTCCCTGTTCATTTAAGAGCTTTATATCTTTTCACTGGACTGGTGATTTACCCACTGGAGTAAAACAAACAGAGTAGATATACCTAATGGGAAGAGCACATTTATTTATATGATTTAGATCCTGCTTTTCTTCCTAAAGGAGAAAATACCCAAAGGGGCTGGAAAATCTCTGGTTCAGTCCCCAGCCTTAGGAGCCACAGGTCCCAAATGTGTAACATTTTGGGAGGGGGCTCCAGATCTGGTGCAACTGTACCCATAGTATATGTTAATCCTATGGTGGAGGGACAGTCACAGGGCCTTCCCAATGTATGGGAACATGTGTTACCTTACCACAAGGCTGCCAGATGTTATACAATATATGTGGTCCCTTACGACGGGGCTGCCATGGCATTATAGCTATACCAGAGCTGAAAAATTGGATAGGATAAAACCTTAAGACCCCAGTTCTATACATGTTTACTCAGAAATAAGCCCCAAGGTTTTGTTTGTTGCAACTCTTAACTTAAAAGAACAGGGATGGTTAAAGAACAGGGATGATCAAATCCATATAAGTCCATATGAGGCAAGCTAAAGATGAGGACAACTACTCCAAGCTTCCAGATGGTGATCTAATCAGTGGTCTTTATTGAAAATGATCTTGACTAGAAGTCACAGCTGTGCCTCACCACCAGCAGGATGAAGTCCTGGCTGATCCTCTGGAATGGCTGCGATTGAACCAAGATGTGGTGAGGCCATTTGGAAAAGGAGTCATGGACAATGCCTGGTAACAATAACTTGTATCAGACAAACTTCAAATACCATTTCTAGCCCGGGAACTAGAAAAATAACCAATATCTTAATAGAACTAGAAAAATAACCAATATAGCCCGGGAAAAATAGCCCGGGAACTAGAAAAATAACCAATATCTTAATAGAGGTGATCAATACACAAGCAGCCAATCAGGTTCTTTTACTGCTTTAAAATAAAATAATCATAGGTAAATTGCCTCCCATCAAGACACCAGAGAAAACCAATTTAATTTCTGTAATATAAGACAACAATGAATACTAAATCTCATGAGAGAATAAATCTGGTGACTTTAAGATGAGGCTGTAAGTGCTGAGTATATCATGTCAAAAATTAACGTATGAACTTCAAATCTATGTGCCCATTCAAAATCTGATTTAATAAACTGCTCTTATTAAAGTCAATTCAAATGCATTCCATTAAAAAAACAAATGAACACTCATCTGTATGTGAGATAAATAATTTTTTCCCACACTAAGCAGAATGCATTAACCTAACAAGTAATGATCTAAATTATGTATTAAACTCAATTACTTTTTATTACTGCTTTCCAATTATGGTGACATGATTGATTTCATTTTTATTAGAGCACCAGTTTTGATTTTACCTGTATCTTGACTTTGATAACTACTAAGGAGAAATTACTCACAGAGATACTGTAATTGGGTTGATCCTCAGAGGTTCTCGAGAGCAATAATGCAAAGGGTTGTAATGGAGAATAAACAGTGTTATGATTACAAGATAAATGAATTACAATAATCTCCGAGGTGTTTTGGGGTATTATTGAA
Organism: Cryptoblepharus egeriae; assembly: GCA_030015325.1. Taxonomy (NCBI): domain Eukaryota; kingdom Metazoa; phylum Chordata; class Lepidosauria; order Squamata; family Scincidae; genus Cryptoblepharus; species Cryptoblepharus egeriae. Next base: position 259,227,901 of record JAREYC010000001.1, read on the forward strand.
CAGAAAGTATTTAATAGGTTAATGTTTCATGGTCTTTGTTCTTGATAACTTAACAATATATATTTCTTCAGCCATTTTGCTATTTTTACCATCCATTTTAGCAATTCAAGAAAAAGACATATCCTTTTGCTGGACCAACATTTTTTCACAGAAGTCAGTACTGTCCTCATTAACTGTCCTGGGTTTAAAACACGGGGTTTCCTAGCCCAGTCTAGAGATCTGAAAACTAAACCTAGGAGCTTCTTCATGTAAAGCATGCAGTCTACTCCAGCCACATCCTAGGCATTAAGCTGGTGTAAGTAGCATTTTTGTGGTCGAGTATTTCTTTGCTGCTGTGAATAGTGGGCACAGAAACGCGCACTGTATACAGGTGTCCATCATTATCCACAGGTCATGTTCCAGAACATCCTATGGATTTAAAAAATAAAGTGTATAAAGAAAACAATGGCAAAATAGGTTTAAAGACCCATTTCCAAGTTTCTTGCTCCTCCATTGCACTGAATGGAATAAATAACCCAATAACCAGAGGAGATTGATTCTGGTACTGAAAAATGGAATACAGAATTTGTTTCTTTATATTTCTAGGAATTGGTTTCAAAAGGTCACCCACTTTATTCTGGTACTGTTGTAATCCCAGCAAAGGCTTCTAAATTGTACGGATTTTCCTAGCTGATGTCTGCTAAGGGGACATTTCGCTTAAGTTAATACACTATTCCATTGATCCACCTTAAATTTTCTTTCTTGTTCACACTTGCCAGATATTTATGTTTCCTTTCAACCATCACTTACTAGAGATTTCTGCTCATTTTTAGTAGATTTTTCCTTCCTTAATCTCTCAGGAACGCCACCAACCCTTCAGAGTTATATTCACCTTTTCATCCATAATTGAAGAGACAGCCTCTCTAGACAGTCATGAACCACAGCAAATTCTTAGTGTGGTTCAAGGTGTCTAAAGAAAGCTCATCATGAGTAAGGCCAGTTCATATTTAGGAGTGCCCTTCAAGTGCACATCTCAGAAACACACCAAGGCTCAGCTGAGCTGCAAGCCCAAAGGGGTGCCATTTATGAGAATTGGTGCCTCCAAGCAGAACAGGCCATAAGTGTGACCCTGTAAAAAATGATGTATGCATGGATGCTCATAAAAATTTGGGGTTGTAATCCTAACTCCCAATTAAACCAGCATAAATCCTGGCACCAGTCCTGTGCTGGCCTAAGGAAGTCACAAAAATGCCATAAGGTACTTCTGTACCACTTGTGGTGGATTAGGCCAGTGCATAGACATGTGCCAGCCTCCTTACACCACAATAGGAATGGAGCAGATGAATTGTGCCATCCTAAATTGGTTAGGATTGAACTTTTGGGCCTCTGCGTGAGTGGAACATGGTTGTGAGCTTAGCATCAGTCTCCTCTCGCTCCCAGGGGTGGTTATAATGAAGCCTGCGCGCCTCCAGCGCAGGCTTCCTTTGCCCCTCTGCAGACACTGCAGAGCCTGGGCAAAGGGCTTTGCAGCCATTGGCTGCAAGAGGGCTAAAGGGGGAGGAGCCAGTCCTTTTCCTGGGCAAGTTTGCCCAGGGAAGGCAGTCAGGCTCGGCGAGCGTCCCCCACCCTCCCTCCCTGTAGTTCAACTCAAGATTAGCTGGTCGCTTCGGGGCCGGGTAGGAATTTTTTGGATGCCACCTGATTGGCCTTTGGTGGCATTCTTTTTCGCCTACCCTAAGCTGAGCGAGGGGAGAGAGTTAAAAATAATATCAATTGGTTGTTTTAACCCGGTCACTTTGGCAGGAGTCGGGCGGGTATAGGCAGGATAGGTCCCGGTGTGCAGCCTTAGGTAGCAAGGGTTTGGGGTGAGGAAGCCTCCTTGTGATGCTGGGCTGGCTCCAGGGGGAGGGTCTGACGAGCCCCTTACCTGGATGGGAAACCTAGGCGCAGTGTCAGACCGGTCAGCCGGTGGCTGCGCGTCCGGCTACCTTGACCTTCGGGTTGGCAAAGACGGGCAGCCTTGAACTCTGTTCAAGGAATGCCCTGAGCCAGGCTGGTAATGCCCTTTACCAGGTTTATCATCTGGCCGGGGAACTATGCGGAGAGCTGCATCCCCTTAGACTGCACGGCTATTGTTAGAGCAGTCCCTGTTTAATTTTATGTTTAAATAGTTAATAAAAGTGGCCCTTAATCCAGCACTTGTGTCCGGCTCTTTATTGTGTCTGTCTGGGGTAATAAGGATGAATTGAACTGTGAAGTATTTGCTTCTGTGCATTCCTCACTCTGAACCCTGAACATTATGAAAGTAAGTGTCTGCCAGCCATCAGCATATGCGGTGTCTGCTTTCTTTTCCTGACACTGCCCTCCGAGCACCTGTGATAATGCTTTGTAGTGTTACAAGATGCAACATAATGCATTCAACTTTCTGTACAACAAACATCTTCCCTGGGATCAATAAGAGCCGTGGTATCCAATTGAAATTGCTGGTAGTGAAGCAAATAAGCAAGTACCTGCTACTCAAATGAGTCAAATGCCTCCCTAACATTCTTTCTGATGCCACTAAGCATAGGAAAGAGAAAAGGCTAATGCACAGGCTAATGCACAGGCTAATGCACAGTGATATGCTATCACTTCTGTAACAGACCTACAGATTATATTTCTTTTAGGGCAGAGGATATGAGACAGGCATTATTACGGAGTGTGGGCTGCAGCTGGGCTCATGAGTGGAGCAAGTGGTTAAAATGCTGTGCCTGTTAACCAGCAGGCCAGGGTTCGAGACCCACAAGACAGGGTGAGCTCCTGTCCTTAGCCCAGCTCTGCGACGCCAGCTGGATCCAATCGTATTGGCTCTGCCTTTCCATTGGACTAATTCAGTGGCGTGGAGAAGGGGGATTTGCTGCTTGGGTAACAGCCTATTCTCCATAACAATCCGACCCAGGCTTTCGTGCTTTGCATGCAGCGTATGCAGCGCCGAGCACGATACCATAGTCTTTCAAGACTGACGGAGGCCTGCTTTTTTTTAGTCTTGGAATTTTCAAACAGTGCCATAGTGCTATATTAATTGCTGCAAAATTTCATGCAAAATGCAATGAAAATCCACACTGGAATAACTCTATTATATCAAATATTATAGGAAAAAAGTGCAGTGCAAATAATGGTTCATTACCATGCCCACTGACCTAACAATGGGGTCATGAAGGGCTAATTCTGAGTAAAGGAACAAATATTCTTATTGGCAGGAGTGTGAGTGTGCCCTCCAGTCACTGAAGTAGTGTGGCTGAATCAGTGGAGGGTTGCTATCCCATGATAGTAGACAAGTAGGAGAACCACTAGGTTAAACCACTGACCCATCTACCTCAGTATTGCCAATGCTGAATGGCAGCAGCAATGGCACAGCCAGAAAGGGTGCAAAGCACCAGGTTTTGCAGGGAGCCTCAGCATAGCATGTAGGCAGCCCCAACTCTTCCTCTTTGGAATTTTGCATTCCATATGGTTCTGCTTTGCACCTGCCATCCTGAATGGCTCCAAAGGGAGGTGGAAAGGCAGCCTGCATGCTGTGGTGAGGCTCCTTGAAAAACTTAGAGCACAATCCAAACCTTGTTTACTCAAAAGTAGTTCAATGGGTCTTACTCCCAGGAAAGTGAGTTTAGGATTGTAGCCTTAGTGGTTTGCACCCCATTCTGGCTATACCACTGTGTAGCAATTCTTCCAGGTTTCCGGTTGGGGCCATTCCCAACGGCATTTCCTTGCCTCCTACATATAGCCCTTCTCATATATGAATGAGAATTCTTGAATATTGGCAACACTGGGATTGCCCTTAAAGAGCCATCAAAATAGACGGCCCCAAGTGGAGGCTGTTAAATTCACAAGATGCTATTTAAAACCTATTTCCTTCTACCTGAATGTACACTGAAAAAAATTATAGACTTTACAGTTCTGTAGGAGTGGTTATATATTTTTGATTCTTAGAAAAAGACATTATTTTAAATCCTCCACTCCCACTTAGAAAATTACTCTTCACTGTTGTTAAGATGCCATTGTTAGCAGTTCTAAGTATTTTAATGGTACAAACATTATTTCAACGCCAAATAAAGTGCATTTGATAAGACATTTGCTTTGAGGAATTATGGAAATAACATCCTTCCAAAAAGAGAGAGAATAAGTTTTTTTCCCACTCTATTCTCTAATCACTTTGGAGTACTTTAGTAAACTAAGTGCTCCCATTGTAAAGTAAGGAAGGGACTTGTTTACAAATTGTACATTGAAATTTAAGTTACTAGCCGTAGCAACAGGTTTATAGTGACAGGTCACTTTAGATTGGAGTTTAATTTATGAAGATTGCTTTACCTGGCTCTATGGTAATCTATGCCTTTGGAGTAATTCAGACACCGGCTCATTTCGAATGCGGTCAAAAAGCACCGTATTTCACTATGACAATGTAATCACAGATCCACATTAAAAAGTCATTATTGTTTAGAATCCAGCTTGGTTTGAAAAACACTTACTATAAAATTCAACAGCCTTTGTAAATTACCCAAAGGTTTACTCAAGAATACAAGGTGCCGTGATTTAAATCTGGAACTTACAACTTTATTGATTATATGGGAATTTTAGGTCACTGCATTTACGCATGATGATTAGTGAGTAATCAGAATAATAAACTCTCTGATACTAGTTCATAAATAATTATGAATTGAATTCTCTTTATCAAAGGCTGGATCTGTAAATGAAACCAACCATCTCTCTTTTTTATTTTTGGTAATTCTCACAGTGTGGTCTGAAAAATCAATAGCAATAATAAGAAAGCAAAACCCACAAACAATTTTCTGATTACTCTTAATTTTCAAAGAGAATACACATTCCATCTAAAGTAGGCATCCATCAGTCTTGAAAGACTATGAGATCGTGCTCGGCGCTGCATATACTGCATGCAAAGCTTGAAGGCCTGGGTTAGATTGATATGGAGCAGCATTTCTCAAAGTGGGGGTCGGGACCCCTTTGGGGGTCGCCTAGAGCTTTCCTGGGGGTTGCCTAAAGACCCCTGGTGCAGGGGGCCAGGTCAGGCTTGCCAGACCTCCGGCTGTAGCTACGCATGCAGTGGGGCTGACTGACAGCCTCAGGGCCCAATCCTATGCATGCCTACTCTGAAATAAATCCCATTATAGTCAGGGAGGTCTTTACTCCCATGTAAATGTGAATAGGATTGCAGCCTCAGGATTGCATGCCTACTCTGAAATAAATCCCATTGTGTTCAATGTGTGCATAGAACACACATTTCATTTGTAACAATGAAAATACATCCCTGCATATCGGATATTAACATTACGATTCATAACGGTAGCAAAATTACAGTTATAAAGTAGCAACAAAAATAATTTTATGGTTGGAGGTCCCCACAACATGAGGAACTTATAAAGGGGTCACAGCGTTAAGACGATTGAGAACCACTGATATGGAGGATAGGTTGTTACCCAAGCAGCATATCCCTCCCCTCCATGCCACTGAAATAGTCCAAAGGAACGGCAGAGCCAATACAATTGGTTCCAGCTGCGTTGCAGAGCTGGGCTAAGGACAGGAGCTCACCTTGTCTGGCGGGGACCGACCTGGGTCTCGAACCCTGGCCTTCTGGTTAATAGGCACGGTGCCTTAACCACTTGCGCCACCCACAGCCCTACATTCCATCTAAAACGCTGTTTTTCTTCCTTATTACAGAACAGAAATTTTTAAAAGAGTGAAAACTTCCGAGATCTTTCATGCAAGCTGTGGCATAGCTAGAGGGTGTTCCAAACAGTAACATTACAATCCTAACCATGTGTACTCAGAAGTAAGCCCCGTTGTCGCTCAGATCTGGCCACAGTGACCCATGCCCTAGTGACATCGAGACTAGATTATTGTAACGCGCTCTACATGGGGCTGCCTCTGAAGACAGTCTGGAAGCTTCAACTAGTCCAGAATGTGGCGGCCCGTGTGGTTGCTGGGGCTCGTCGGTTCGACTCTGTTGGGCCACTGCTTCAGCGACTACACTGGCTGCCCATTCGTTTCCGGGATGAATTCAAAGTGCTGGTCCTGACCTTTAAAGCCCTAAACAGCTTGGGTCCAGGGTACCTGAGGGACCGCCTTCTTCTGTACAATCCAACCCGTCACCTAAGGTCATCTGAGGGAGTCCTACTGACTGTGCCACCACTAAGAGATGTGAGAGGTGTGGGGCCAGAGATAGAGCCTTCTCGGTGGTGGCACCCCGGCTTTGGAACTCCCTCCCCTTAGAACTGAGGAAAGCTCCCTCAATACAGAGCTTCAGGTGGAGCCTTAAAACCTTTTATTTTAAAAAAGCTTTTTAAATGGGGCAGAGATTGGGGGAGCAGTTTTATTGCTCTATTTTTATTGTTTTTAACAAATGTTTTTAGTCTGTTTTAATTTTTTTCAGTTTTTTAATCTAATTGTATTTTAATTGTGTTTTAATCTATATTTATAATTCTGTTTTAATGGTGTTCTATTTTTCTGATTGATGTTAGCCGCCTTGAGCTCCCTCCTGCAGGTGAGGAAAGGCGGGATATAAATAAATAAATAAATAAATAAATAAATAAATAAATTGTGTTCAATGGGTCTTACTCCCAGGAAAGTGTGTTTAGGATTCCAGCCCAAGTTGAGCAGGAAGCCTCACCACAGCATGTAAGAGGCACCTGACCGTCTCCTTTTGAGCCATTTGGTAGTGGGAGTATAATGGAGGCATATGCCTGTCCAAAGGAAATGGGGAAAGACCACTTGCACACCGCAGTGAGGCTCCCTGCAAAAGATAGTGCTGTGACCCCTGTTAGCTATGCCACTGTCCTCAAGCCAAGCAGAAGTCAAGATTTTTGCAAACAACCTGACCTCAGTCACATACACTCATCACATCCAGACTGGATGCTTACAATGGGTTCTATCTGTGGTATAAAACTTGATGGTGTGGTATAAAACTGTGCATAAAACATGATGCAGAAGGTGGTGGCCCAGATGCTGATGCGTCTGCCCAGGTGATATAAACAGTGTTGAAAAATAATCATCCCAATTATCAGAGTGTGATATTAAAGAATGATATTATGTGATATGATGTAAGATATTGTATGATATGAAAGAAAATGTTTCTGAAAAATAATAGGTAGTTTTATCTCAGTACCCCATGTGAGTACTCTAGAATGGTTCCTGATATTGCCAAAGTTATTACATTCTACCTAGTAACAATCTCAAACCCACAAGCATACAGTAATAGCAACTGACCATTGAAGTACCATTGTACTAAATATTTCAAGATTCTTTGTGGCTGTGGGTGGCGCAAGTGGCTAAGACACTGTGCCTATTAACCAGCAGGCCAGGGTTCAAGATCCGGGTTGGCCCCACAAGACAGGGTGAGCTCCTGTCCTGAGCCCAGCTCTGCGACGCCAACTGGATCCAATTGTATTGGCTCTGCCTTTCCATTGGACTAATTCAGTGGCGTGGAGAGGGGGGATTTGCTGCTTGGGTAACAGCCTATCCTCCATAACAATCCAACCCAGGCTTTCGTGCTTCACATGCAGCTTATGAAGCGCTGTGCACGATACCATAGTCTTCCAAGACTGACGGAGGCCTGCTTTGCGTAACTGCAAAATGCACCATGCAAGCATGTGTGTGTGTTTGTGTGGGTGTTGTTGATTCATCTACTCAGCAAAGCAAGAGAATAATGAAAACAAATGAGGCAATGAGCCAATTAAAATTGTTGTGTACATTTCACTTTAATTAGGCATTTATGAGCAGTAACTTTGATCAGAATATTCCCACTGCATGTGACATATTGACCTGTAGCCACTTCCTATAAGAAACTAGATAAAAGTTTAGAAAGTGGGAAAATGGATTAGATTCTTTTTTTTCTCACCTCTCCTAAGGACATTTGGAATTATAAACAACAGACAGAGGTCCAACTTCATATTTTGAGTCGTATGGAATCCAGATGGGCAAGATCACACTCAATGGGCAAGATCACACTCAATGGGCAAGATCACACTCACTTTGGTGGGTTACGTTTATTTCCCTGTTTTGGAAGCAAATGCCATAATTCTCTTCCACAAAATTGAGACAGGAACTCTGTCCCATTTGCCAGTATGTGAAAACAATCCCCCAAAATCAGGATTTTCCCTGTTTTTCAGGATATTTGGCAAAACTACTCAACACTGATGACAATGCAGCCATGCCAACAGGACGCACACTGCATCCAGTGTGGAATTGGAATTGGAATTGATCCAAAAGACTGGGAAAATTAGAATAAAATATTTTCCCCAAAACCATGCCGTAAGCTTCTTGGTTTTCTATGGGTCTCCTTGGACGTATGCTAACTATATAGCTCGTCTAAGTCCGAGAAATAAAAGAGCTGTACGTTACTGGAGCTCACAAGGCCTAGTAGGATTTCATGCCAGATGCAACATTTGAATGGGGATGGAAATCTGATTGACAGCTCAGTTTCATTTTTTTAAATCAATATGCAGTGCCACTTATAAGTTTGTTTACTGTTTTAGAAGCATATATACATACAAATCAAGTAAGTAAGTATCCCTACAATCCAGAGTAACTATGAGAAAAAGTAAGAAGCATTTACTCTGGATTGCTCTATTCATTTCCCATAGATTTCCCATAAGTGGCACCATAACTACATCGGTGTAAAAGGTCCCGTACTTACTTTGGATTGTAGCCTAAGGGCACAATTCAGAGTAACTACGGGAGCATTACGTGCACCTGTAGAGACACCTTTATGTGCACCTAAAGAGACATTACGTGCACCTGTAGTTACGGCACCATGTAGTGAAAACCTATGGGAAATTCATGTTGCAATCCAGAGTAACTTGTTTTTACTTTGGAGCAAGGACTCCCCGTAGTTACTTTGGATTTCACACTAAGTAAGTAATTAAGGAAGGAAGGACAATGGAAGGTACAGACCAGTCCTGAGCTACTCAGTGCCTAGAGGAGCAGCAGTGCCAAAATTTGTTCCCTCAACTGGATTATTCAACTCTTCGCCTGATTATTCAACTGATCCTGCCTCAGTTTGCCTTCGTTCTCCCTGCCCCAGAATGCCTCTGCTGTCATTCAGTGCTCCAGCACCCAGTCAGCCTCGCTGAGAAAGGCAGAATGGAAATCTCGTAAATAAATAAAATACTTGCCCATAGCACTAGGTGGCAAGCAATGGGCTCACACTGAGTCTTATGATATGCTTGCAACATGTTTGCTGGTTGATGGATGGCACTGGTATGTTAGGATCATGGGTACTGTTCCATAGCCTCAAGAACAATGTTTATTTGCGCACTTATAATTGCACAAGAAGTGCATACCAAGGTTCAATGAACGAATGCAACAACGCGGGGACTGAATGCAACTGAGCAGCCTGTATTATCTCAATTCCTGAGTCTGCAATGGAGAAAACCCTTGATTCAGATCGCGATACAGTAAGGTGCCATGTAGAGGCATGTTACCCAACCAGGAGTGCATGTAGATGGTGGTTAATTCCCTGATTTGCATAATTAGCTGTAGCGCTTCCTTCATGGACCTCAATTTCTAATTGAGGTACAGCTGTGAAACCAAGATATATCTCCACTAAAGCATGCCTTTTGATTACAAGGGACAAGGGCTTTTTATTCCCAGAGTAATTGCGTCGAGGGTAAACATGTAATTGGTTGGAATAATTAACCCCAAAGTGAAGACTTTGGAATAAATCTATTCATTACTGTCAAGACTGACCAATAATGTGGATCCAAACAATATATATGTTGATGGAGCCAGGACAACACAATATTACTGTAAAACCAATGTTGATGGAGTAGTATAAGTTAATAACTATGCCAAAGGCTGAATTCAAAATGTTGTACTCAACACCTAAACACGGCTAAATTAAAAGTGGTACTAGAACAGAATTGCCTCCATTTTGTGTGATAATTTTCATATGATATTCCACTAGCAGTTATTTGAATTTAATGTTGACAATATATTTAAATGAGGGTAGAAATAAAAAAACTCTAAGACATGTTCCTAGTTTTGAAATTCTTTTGGAAATAGGCAAAATATATATCGTTAAATATGCAGTTTGTATGTATGTGCCCATCCTTTATATTAACTGTTTCTTTTATCCACAGATTAGACACAACACTGATAAACATTGTAGACAAGAAGGACCCCAACAATTCCCGGAGAAGGGTAAAAATAGTCCTTTTATACTTCCTGTTTTTAAAACCACTTTTCAAGGAAGTCTAACTAACTCAAGCTTATTTTTAATACTGCTTTCATTTAATAATTTTTTTAATCTGCAGGGAGACCTAGAACCCCAGTAGATACGGATCGTATCCCTTTGCTAAAGGCACATTCCCCAGAACCCTAACATTATTCATATAGAATGATTGAATGGACACATGGGGAGGGCAGAATCCTACATGCAGGCCCTGACTGTGACCTCCATGTCTTGGCTAGGTGCACTCCCAAGTTCTGTGCATGCCACAGAATGTGAGAACAAGCTCTATGAACATTCATCTAGTAGAAACCCCAGCGAGAGGGTGAAATCCACTGATCATCTGAATTAATCGCTCCTGTGACCAGCACTTTTGGTTCTGAATTGCTGAAGGACTTTGAGTCCTTGGATTGGGATTGTCCTCCAGGTTGTCCTCCTCCTTTTCCTTCCCCACCACCACTTCCTCCCCTTTTCTTCTTCAGCATTCATCACATCCACCTCTTTTCTTCTTCAGTGTTCATCACCTCCACCTCTTTTCTTCTACAGAATTCATCCTGCAGAATGATGGGCTCCACTACTATGAATCTCTGGCACCATTTCTTCTGGTTGTGGGCTTGGTCTGGGTGCAGGTGGGTGGTTCTCAGGTTGCAATGCAGTGTGTTGATCCTTGACCTTTCAGTTGTTTGCAGCTGACCTCCAACTGCAGGCCCAACTGTACTATGGATTGTCCAATGGTCCACAGTAGATTATGACCACACACATTCCCTTCGGAGCCAAGCATATGCCTCCATTTTGCTCCTCTGCCTGATTTTCGATGCGGAAGGGGATTGGCCACTTTTATGTTGTACTGAGGCTCCCTGCAAAACTTAATACTTTGCACACCACTGTTTGGAACCTTCCTAAGAAATATTGCCATACTTACTGAAAGTTCCTATTGTTTCTCAACGTATGTCAAAAAATGTTTTGTTTGTGACAGAACCCGCAAATTCATTTTGCAGTTCATCTTTTTTAGGTATATATTCAGTTAAAACACATTTTTTTTTGTATGTGCAACCATCTGGCTGGACCAAAAACTGCCTTCCAGAACACAGATTTCCTAGACAGACCATTAAAATAACCTGCATTAGGTTAGCCACGAACAGACGGAATAAACAGGAGAGGAAGACAGATCTGCACTTAGGAGCAGTAACTGCAAACAAGCTGTACACCCAGAGCAACAATGGGTTCCCCAGACAACAAACAACACTCACAAAGGAAATGGAAATTCAGTCTCAAGGACAAGTTGCATTGTGTGTTTGCATAGCTCGCTGCACGTGCCAAGGGATTAATGCTTGCTGTTCTTTCTCTACAAGGAAAAAAAGAACAATCAAAGTGTAGTAGGAAATAGCAATGTGGGATCTCAAACAAAGTGGCCCTCTGAGGATATCACCTGGCTGCCTAGTTGCAAGGGAGCGGTGATTATAGCCAGAAGATTTGCAGCCTGTGGCATAGCAAAAGGGGGTGCAAAGGTCTTTGTTTTCCAGGGAGTCTCACCGCAGCATGCAAGGTGCCCTTCCCAGTGATGGGCTAGAAAAAAATTAACAACCGGTTCTCTGCCCATCTGGCAGCCACTTTTAAATGGCTATTTTTAAACTTTATATGTCCTGTCTCTCATTAACAACCGGTTCTATAGAGTAGGTGCGAACCTGCTGGAGCCCACCACTGGCCCTTCCCCATCCTCTTTAGAACCATTTCAACCAACATCATGGCTACAATCCAGAGTAACTACCAGATCTTTTACACCGACGTAGTTATGGTGCCATCTATGGGAAACATATGGGAAATACATGGAGCAATCCAGAGTAAGTGCCTCTTATGTCTTCCGATAGTCACTCTGGATTGTAGGGCTTGTTTGCTCCCACACATAGAATGGATCTGAACAGGAGGTGGAGGAGCCACTTGTACACTGGGATGAAGCTCCCTGCAAAACAGAATTTTGCACCCCTTCTAGCTACACCACTACTTGCAACAGCCTGTGATCGTGGGGGTTTTGCTGATATCTTGCATCAATTCTCAGTGTGGCCGTCTGGTATAAGTAGTTTTCCCACCCTTCTTTGGGTGTACCACTGAAAGCACCACTGCCTTGGGCATTTGCATTAACATTTGCATTTATTATTTATTATTATTATTCATTAACATTGGGAAGGTGGGTATGTATAACTAAACAAATAAATACTAAAAACAGGGCTGTTTAATTGTCTGCACTGAGCACAGAGTAGAACTGATGCACACATGGAGATCAAAAATGAAAGATTTCCAATCATTTGAATGAACGCGATTGGACTCGCTTTATAGTAAATAGACACAGAGAGTGCTTCACATTAAGTCGCAAAGCAGGCCTCCATCAGTCTTGAAAGACTATGGTACCGTGCTCGGCGCTGCATATGCTGCATGCAAAGCATGAAAGCCTGGGTTAGATTGTTATGGAGGAGAGGCTGTTACCCAAGCAGCAAATCCCCCCTCTCCACACCACTGAATTAGTCCAATGGAAAGGCAGAGCCAGTACGATTGGATCCAGCTGGTGTCGCAGAGCTGGGCTAAGGAAGGAGCTCACCCTGTCATGTGGGGCCAACCCAGGTCTTGAACCCTGGCCTGCTGGTTAACAGGCACAGTGACTTAACCACTTGTGCCACCCACAGCCCAATATTAAGTTGCAAACAGCTCCAGGAATTCCACCCTCATGCAGCTGAATTTAGTACAAGCATCCCTTATATTGTATGAATGAATGAATGAATGAATGACAGTGTAATCCTAAATTAGGCCGGCGCAACTCATGGTCTTCCCTTTTCTGTGGTGATGTAGGGAGGCAAGCACATGTCTGTGCATTGACCTAACCCTCCCCCACAAGTGGCACAGAAGTATCTTATGGCACTTTTGTGACACCCCTCCCAAGTCAGCACAGGACCTATGCTGGAATTTAGGCCAGCCTAACTGGAGATTAGGATTGCAGCATAAATGAATGATTTTCAAGTTAGCCCAGTGGGGTTCCAATCCAGTTGCATGTCTGTACCTCCAGCTATGGTTGTCACAAATATGCCATAATGTACATCTTTGGCACCCAATGGGGAGGCCCCTCTCATTCTAGGCCCACACCAATCAGCACTGGAACCTGCACCAGTAGATGTGCAGGAGCAGCCGGTGGTATGTTCCATCAAGACTTGATGATGAAGTGTCTCAGAGCAGGAGGAGGATGGATTTGGGTAAAGGCAAGGATCAGGCCTGGGAGGGGATGGAAATAGCCACCAAATCCTGTCCTCTCTCTAACTGGGCAGCCCGATTTAGGCCTTCTCAATTCTGTGCCCATTCAAAGGTGGATACAGGGCACAAGAGACTCACTGGTACTATGGCATCATTACTAGGGGAAAGGGAGAAAATGCTCTGTTTTCTCAAGGAGTCTCTTGGCACTAGCTTGGCTCCCACAGGATCCAGCAACAGCCTATTTGATGTCACTGGGGTCCTGGGAACCAGGCTAGACAGAACTGGCTGCCCATCTTCAATTCAGATTTCAGTATGAAGGTAGACTTCTTTCCAACAGTATACATCACTAATGTTCAGCTGTGATAATTGTCCTTAAATGCTATGATCCTTTCTCTGTTTTTCCCCTTTGTTTCTTTAACTACATGAATATGTGGCATGAAAAATCAGAGATGGCTATACACTGTTGTGCGTTATTATACCTGGATGGCTTGCAAGAACCAGACTGATTCATGTTTCCATCTCTTCTGGTGTCCCAGTGAAGAATAACGGGGGCATCCACTGAAAAAGTGTTCCACAGAAATAGAGAAGATTGCTTCGCACTTGCAAGTGCCGATGGAAGCATTCTAGGGAATTTGTTTTGTCAGGTGGTAGCCTTGAGTTTTGATACAGCATAATGTCATATTGAAGAGCTTAACAGGCTCCCTGCTGGGAAAGTGAAAAAGTTGGCCGCGAAACAAGCTGCTTGATTTATTAGAGGCCGTTCTGGAGATAATACAGATATTTTGAGCAGTAAGTAAATGTGGGGCAAAGACTCACGTTAGACAGAGATGGAAGGTAGAAACAGACCATGATGAATATCTTATAACTTGGAATTTTTAAAAAATTGCATATATACATCCAACCTTCCAGTTATGGAAGCCCAAGACAGCCTCGGAGTTCTCAGGAAATTTCCAGTGTAGGCACTGACCCGACCAAAGCTTGCTTTGCTGTTTTAAGCAGGCTGAAGCATTTATTTACCCATAGTTGCAAGAGTAAAATTTAAAGAATATTAGTGAGCCCAGGACACTGCTGGGCACCAGCATCACCAGGAAATGGTGGGCTGGTGCGGGCACCAGGAAATGAAGACTGTGTCTACACTGACTTAATCTCCCCCAGGAGTAGCACAGAAGTGCCTTACAGCACTTTTTTGATGCCCCCAGACCAACATGGAATTTGTGCCAGTTTTTATGCTGGCCTAACTGGGAGTTAGGATTGCACTGTCATTCATTCATTCATTCATTTCATTCATTCATTTCACAATAATTGCAGATTTACATGTTGCCTTTCAGTATAGGTCTCGATATAATAGGCTGAGAGCCCACTCCTATGGACTTTGGCACCAGCATTCTGCCGGCACTACTGACACAGGCTGCTGTGCCATAGGCATTTTTGCACCAGTACTAAGAATGAACAGCCAATGCTGAGCCCAGGACACTGGGCCTTAGCACCTGAAGAATAGTATCAATAGCTTCCAACATTGGGTACAGATGCAGGCCAGCATCTGACAACTTCCGACACCCATGTCAGGATGGGGAAACCTGACATTAGCCTCTTTGGTTCTGCACCAGCTAAATGGCATGTGCAGATATGAGGATCCATTTGGGCCACTTAGGTACTATATAGGGTAAAGGCAGGGTGACTGTATGTCATAAAAGAGGACAAGCCCCTCATATGTAGGACACCCAATAAAAATGAAGGACGTGACAAAATAAAAGCCAAAAATACTCATATATATTGCTTTCATGTGGTTAATTTAAACAATATATTGTTAAATTTAAAACTACCGTATTTACTCAAATATAATGTGCCATCAAATATAATGTGCACCCTATACTTATTATCAAAATACTGCATTTACTCAATTCTAATCAGATTCAATTAAATTCAATGCGCACTCTGATTTTGGAGACTGAATTTGGCTGGAAAAGGTGAGCATTATATTTGAGTAAATAAAAAAGCAGGCCTTCGTCAGTCTTGAAAGACTATGGTATCATGCTCGGCACTGCATACGCTGCATGCAAAGCACAAAAGCCTGGGTTGGATTGTTATGGAGGATAGGCTGTTACCCAAGCAGGAAATCCCCCCTCTCCACGCCACTGAATTAGTCCAATGGAAAGGCAGAGCCAATACAATGGGATCCAGCTGGCGTTGCAGAGCTGGGCTAAGGACAGGCGCTCACCCTGTCTTGTGGGGCTGACCCGGGTCTCGAACCCTGGCCTGCTGGTTAACAGGCAAAGCGTCTTAACCGCTTGTGCCACCCACACCCATTGAGTAAATACAGTATTACATATAATTTATTAATTAGAAGAAGGCTACATACTATTGCTCACAAGGTAAAAAGAACAATGAAAAAGAATAATTCTTAAAAAAAAAAGATATATTATGAAAAACAGAACAGTGGCTTGATGGATGCTCTGAATCCCCAGGCTAGTTGATATGATAAGAGGCAAGTTGATCTGGGAAAGTTGATCTGGGAAGCTATACTGCTATACTGGGAAGCTATACTGGGAAGCTCTATTGATCTGGGAGTTTCTCTGAACCATTTTGATTTTTAAAGTGAATGCTCTCATCAAAAGTGGAATTTCTCAAAAATAACAGCAACATCTGAGCAATTTGGTGGGGGGGGGGTGTCCAAACTGGCTTTGGAAAGACAAGCAAAGTTTCTCTAGGAGTTTCTGCACATCCCCAGTTTTTGGACTAATTCAAAGTGATGCCTTGCCACGAGGTGCCACTGAAGTGATGAAAGAAGAAAAGCGCATCGTGCTGACGGGAACGGAGCTACGCAGCTGCCTGCTTTCGGTGGCAGTAAACAGAGGTAATCTATCCCTGTCCACTAATGTTTATAAACATATTGTAAACAAGCATAAGTGAACAGCTCATCTCTCCGGGGGGAACAGATGTGTCCTTAATACTGATTAACTGTTTTGTTCTGCCTGAGTATCTGGCGGAGGTTTTATGCTCCTTAGTGGGGTGGGGGAGTCAGAGTAATGACAGTCTCATATTCTCCCAGCTCTTTAACTGCTTTGAGGGATTCTCCAAGCAATACGGCATGTAATTTTACCAATGATCACTGTCGGTGATGCTAACTACATGACAACGTGCTCCTTGGTGGGACTGCTTCTTGCCAGAATCGAGACCACTGACTCCTGACATGGAAAGCACCAAAGGCCGAGAGGCTAAACCCATTAAAAAACATATGTTGGGAGAAGGGCTGCCAACTTGCCATCAGTTTTCCGTCACGGCAGGGCTCCTGTGCCTTCCATAGCTGATGAGGCAACATGATGGAAAAAGAAGTTTCGCCTGTTGAATTTCTGTCTCTTTTTCAAAGCTATAACTCATTTCATGGACTTAGAGCACGATCTACGTCTATGTCTACTCAAAAGTAGATAATCCATGGCTACTCAAATGTATGTCCCATTGTGTGCAATGGGTCTTACTCCCAGGAAAGTGTCTTTAGGATTGCACCCTAACAGTCTCATCTAAATCTCTCCTCTTACATGTCTTTCCTTATCTACTTTTTAGGATATTGAAAATTATACTTCATACATTCTACAATATGTTCCTTGTCTTTATGTACCTTTATGTACCTTATATTGGTTGGAGGGTACCGATGGGCAGGACATTTTTCTGGTGGTACTCACTGGTACTCACTGTGGACAGAGTGTGGGTCTAACCTCTACCTCCTCATGCAAACTCTACTCAACTACCATTTGTACCAGTGATGGGATTCAAAGAAATTAACAACCAGTTCTCTGCCCATCTGGCAGCCACTTTTAAATGGCTATTTTTAAACTTTATATGTCCTATTTCTCGTTAACAACCAGTTCTATAGAGCAGGTGTGAACCTGCTGGAGCCCACCACTGATTTGTCCTTATGTAGACTGATTTGGAAAGTTGCAACCTCTGCTTTTCAGAGGGTTCCCATTTCCCATATACACCTATATAGGTGTTCTTCATTATACAGTAAGGTTTTGTTCCAAAAATCGTGTATTTAAAAAAATCAGTGGATTAAAAAAAGTGGAAAAGTAGATTTAAAGACCCACTTTCAGGTTTCTTACTCCTCCATTGCTCCTAATGGAATAGGTTTGTGCCTCAATATCTGCAAGGTTTGATTCTGGGACTCCTTGCTGATGCCAAAAAATGTGTTAAATAAAAGCAATTTCAAAAAAATAAAAAGCGCATCCCTTTACAACTTTTGCAAAAAATAGCCTTTTTAGAGTTGTGGAAAAGCAGTCAGCAATTAGAAATGCAAAGTACCCCCTGATTTGGAACAAAAAATTGAATTTTTACTTGCATGACTGCCTCTCTACAACAGTAGAAAAGCTGTTTTTTTAACTGTGATTTGCAGTGGCTATTGGTCAAATCCGTGTATAAAAAATATGGGTATAACGAAGTTGGACCTGTAGTTTTCATGTGTACTTATAGCACTGGTTCTACCACCATCATGCATATCTATGATCATACACTGAACTCCCATGGCTATGGTGTCTCTCTGTATGCATGATTATGAAATTGTAAGCAAGAAAATGAGAGCAATTCTGAAAAGTGGCACAAATGGTTCAAGGTTCAAATGGTATACACATCACTCAGCAATGGCTACACTAATTCATATATTGATTTCTTCCCCACCCCATTGCAAAACTCACAATGGGTTGTCTTAAGCTACACTGCTCAGTTTACAATTGTTAACAACTCTGTTATCTCTAGTCAAACCTGGTAATAAACTGCTACAAGACAGCTGAGAAAATTAAAAATAGACATTTCAGCCATCATTCACCAAATTCTTATATGCTCAGAGGTTGTGTTTCTCCCCAGAGATTCAAAACAATATTTTTTGTGCACTAAGGGGAAGGTGATGACAAAGAACCATATATCGTCTAGGATCCACTAGAAAACACATGAAGCAAGATGACTTGGAATTAAATTCAGCCATATATTGATTACAACAATCAGTCAGTGAACACACTGGATCCTACCTAGGACATCCCATGCCCTTAAGTGCGGACATCTGCCCTAATCTGCCCACACATCTGCCCAAACCCCATTGGGTGAGACCATCCCAGTGATGGGATTCAAAGAAATTAAGAACCGGTTCTCTGCCCATCCGGCAGCCACTTTTAAATGGCTATTTTTAAACTTTATATGTCCTATCTCTCGTTAACAACCGCTTCTATAGAGTAGGTGCGAACCTGCTGGAGCCCACCACTGACTCCATCCCAAGCTCATCTTTGGCACCTGTTTTTCAATTCCAACCCATGGAAAAGGAAAATGAATTGTTCTGCCTACCCCAAGCCAGCATTTGAGGCACACATTATGTTCCAAGCACATTGAATCCTACCCCAAGCCAGCCACTTTTTGAGACTGGTTCTGATTTTCCCTTCGACTCTTGCCTACAGGTACACAGAAACCCCTACTCATATACCCTGTTTCACGTACAGTGCAATCCTAAGCCTATCTACTCAGAAGTAAGTCTTATTGTTTCCAATGATGCCTACTCCCAGGAAAGTGTGGTTAGGATTGCAGCCATTATCTCTGCCAATCATGTGAAGCTCAAGTTTTGAAGATTTGAAAGCTGATGCATTTAGAAATTCTCTCTCTCTCTCTCTCTCTCTCTCTCTCTCTCTCTCTCTCTCACACACACACACACACACACACACATATTTATAGTATATCAAAATCTGGAGCATAATCTGGGTATTTCACTTACAAACATCTTATATCTCTCTCCTTACATATTCAAGTAGTCATGAAACATTTTGGCCCATATCCTAAAGTCAAATTAACCCCTTTGCTCCGGAGCAGTTAAGGTGACTTTCCATAAGATAACACTAGAGGGTGACGTAACTGCGTGGACCCATAACTGCTCTGGATTTTGCCCTTTGTTAGACAGTTACTCTGCATACTTTTCTATATTAACATTTTTAACTAAATCCAAACTTTGACTTGAACGTTTGTTCTCCCCAGGTTACATAATGAAACTAATGTTAAAGGGCAACGTCAGATCTATACATTGTTTCTCAAGGTTCAAAGTTTGTCCTCCATCATACCACTTCACATGGTCCACTTATCTGAAATTCCACTGGAAGTAACTGTGATGACATCCTTGTAAGAAGTGGATGGGCAACCTTTTTTAAGCACAGAAAATCATGCTTTGGAGATTGCCTGCCAATCTGAGCATCTCTTACAACCCACAATGATATGATGGTATGCAGGGCATCTCAGTATTAAAATGCGGATCACCCGCTACTGTTACTTAATGCAAGAGAGAGGAGAGAATCGGGAATGAATGATGGTTATTGCTGATTTGACCTTACTTTGTACAATGTGAGGCCATTTCTGGCAATAGTGATCTCATTGTAGCTTTAATGATCTCATCTAATTATTGTTAACTCAAAAGACATTTCGTGCTTTAATGTGAGCGACAGAACACACACCAGAAAACTAATGAACTCATCATACTGTGATAGTCTTTAACCAGAAACAGATTCATTTGGAAAACTGAAACAAAACAAAACAAAAATACATTAGAGGAAGGGTGCAATAATTTTGCATTTATTAACAGGAAATGTTAACGGCACTGTTAGGGATGAAAAGCACAACTGACTTTTGCTTTTGTTGAAGTGCTATATAAATCATATTGTTTGCATTATTAATAATAATACTGTTCTTGGGAGGGTATCGTTGGTAATGGAAAGTGAAACTGATTAGCTTCCTGCTCAGCTCAAGCTCAACTACAAGACGAAGAAAACTACATTCTTCACAGCATAAAACTCCAATCTTATCTAGATCTGGATACATAAAGATGCTGGCCCAAAGTTTGCTAGATCCTAAGACCAGCCAGCAAAGGGAAGGAGAGGGACAAAGAAAAGCTCACATTTTGATGGTGCAGCTAGTCCAACAACAGTGTCCCCAGAAACAGTAATGCCAGTTGGATGTGGCCATGACATTGGCATCATGATTTTCCAAAGACTAGCCCTACAATCCAGAGTAACTACGGGAGCACGTAAGAGACATTACTTTCACCCATATTTACTGCACCACCTAGTGAAAACCTATGGGAAATTCATATTGCAATCCAGAGTACATTGTTCTTACACCAGAGCAAGGACTCCCCATTGTTACTCTGGATTGCACCCTAGGTTGTGCATGGCTACCCAGTGACTTAAGCATTGCTAACTTGATGTTCCTCAAACCCACCCTATTATTATTGTTATTGATTATGGTGATCCTTATAGATTACGTTTCAACCACAAGAAGTGATAAAGTGGTTTGCATAATAAAATAAAACAATGAATGGTTCCCTGTCCTTGTTCCCTCCTACCACCCCATAAAGTGAAACAGTCTATCAGCAATGGATAGTATAACCTCACTCTGCTGTACATAAAAGTCTGACCTGCAACGTGGAGCAGGAAAATTTGGAGCCTGGTCTTCCTACTTTGGGGGAGTAGTGCCTGTGCTTCCTGTTTCCAGGCAGTAGAAGCAGGTGAGGGGCCCACCTATTCCTACCTTTCTAGCTGCCTCCCCAACCCCCCTTCCAGCAACGGGAAGAGTGGAACAAAATTCAAAGCATTTTTTCATGTTGAATGTTTGTCAGATAAAGGATCCTGGGAGGAAGAGAAAATGTTATTCCTCCCTACATACTCTGCAAACAACATCTGTCACCTCCAAATGCAGGTTATCATCGATGTGCAGTTTGGAAGCAGGATGTCTGGTGCATATTACTTTGCCTTAAGTGACGGTCTGTGAATTAAGCTTTCTCACAAAATGTAATCAAAACCCATGTTGATCGTATTAAGCAAGGCTGCTTCACCGGTTCTATTCCATCTCAATCTTTTTTTGCTCATGTACTAAGTCATTTTCTGATTTTGGATCCTTCTCAACCCTTCTCTTCCATCTGTGACTATGCCATTATCTTTGACCCCTTAGTTCTTAACCAGTTCATTGGCATAGGACACGTTGCCCGCTAGCAGTAGCCTTGTTTCACTGCCCAGGAGACAGAAGATTTCTTTTCCCTCTGGCAGGATGTAGTAAATTTCCTTAAAGGAACATTCAAGTACAGTGTTACCTCTCATAACAAGTGATGCACATAACAAAAGTTTCACATAACAAGTATAAATTTCCAAGAAATCTTGCTTTACATAACAAGTTCTGCTTCACTTAACAAGCAAGCACACTATGGGCACATGTGCTATGCAGCCCTGATGCTCCATGCGCAGGCTCTATTTAAATGGTTGCCGATCAGCACTGCTGCCTCTAACTGTTCCCAACTTGGGTGCAGTTGCCTGGGGGTGCCAGAGGCCGCTGTCCCTAACTGCCTCCAAGTGCCCCCACGAGCCACCAGCAGCAGCCCAGTTAAGCCTCCCAGGAAAGTGTCTTTGACTGCAGCCTCCTAACCGTGTCTACTCAGAAGTAAGCACCGGTGTGTTAAATGGGGCTTACTCCCAGGAAAGTGTCTTTAGGATTGCAGCCTAAGTAGATTTCATAGGATCATGCACAGAGAATGCATGTTTTGAATTCAATTACAGTGTTTTGTCATCATTTTAACATCCAGTTTATATTTTTATATGAATATTTTGGGGGTTGTGGAACCAATTGTCTGAGTTTCCATTATTTCCTATGAGAAAATCCACTTCACTTAAAGAGCGTTTCACTTAAAGAGCATGCCTCTGGAATGAATTAAGCTTTTTATGTGAGGCACCACTGTATATGAAAATGGAAGTGGCCCAAGGAAGATGGTCTACTGTACCTGTTTCTCCCCTTACCCAATAAACCAATAAACTCCAGTTGCTGGAGTGTGAAAGCATCAGTCACAGTGAACATTTTAAAAATGTTTTTAACTGTGATATTTTTAACATTGTTAGATATTTTAACTTTCTCTTGTGCAAGAGAAAGGCAGCATACAAATCTGTTAAATGAACGAACGAACGAACGAACGAACGAATAAATAAATAAATAAATAAATAAGAGCACAGGCACATAACCCACAGTGACAGGGATCCTCAGATCACCTCCAACAAAACCTGATATGTGACTCCAACCCAAGCTACCTTGATGTAGACTGGTCAGAGCAGGTCCAAGACCTCCTGTCACATGAGGTGGCACACCATCTAATGTGCCTGAATATGCTCCAGCAATTCTCCAGCACTCAGCACTTCATATTTCCTCTTTGTTTTCCCCTTTCCCTTTCCAATCCATGGATTGGAAAGAGAAAGAAGAGAAATGGAGGCAGATGGGTGGACTGAGATGGACATACCTACCATACTGCTACCTGAAAAGACAGTTTAGTTGGCTTCATGGCTGGGCCAGTCCTGAGCCTAGTTAATCCAGGGGCAAATCCTGCAGTTTCTGGCAGGTTTACAAGTCGAAACCATTCAAACTGCCAGAGAGGAGATTCTGGTTGGATAGCCGAAAAAATTCCTGACAGTTCGGGCGTTTCGGCAGTGGAACAGATTGCCAAGGGAGGTGGCGGACTCTCCCTCACTAGGGATCTTTAAGCAGAGGCTCGACGAGCACCTGTCGGGGATGCTCTAGGGGGATTTCCTGCTGCAGGCAGGGGGTTGGACTAGATGACCTACTAGGTCCCTTCCAACTCTAGGATTCTATGATTCTATGATTCTATGAAATGAAGTTTATATGTCCTTATAAGTCCCTGAAATCAAATAGCATCATATGCACATGATGTAGGAGAGCACAGAACACCAAGTGACATGCACAGGAAAGGTGACATCAGTATTGGCCAAAATTTTAAATATCTTGATATTTTCAAATAATACCATCATGTTATATATCACATGATGTGCAATTCCATGCAAAATTCAATGAAAAAAATAATAATGATGAAAATAATAATGATAAAAAATGAAAATAATTCATTTTCAAATATCTCTAGTGTATCAAAAGTTATAGCCAAAAAACCAGGAAGAGGAGGCCCATCATGGGGTTGATGTGCTGGCCTTCCAAACCAGATAATACAAAACCCAGTTAATCCACTGCATGTGGGCCATGGCATTGAACAGTCGTGATGTGGTCAGCATTAGAATTTCAATCGTCCATCAACAGCAGCTTTCATTTCAATAACAATTTGTTTGCTATACTCCACAAAGTGCTTCAGCGAATGTCACATCAGACACATCATTGTGTCACATCATGTAAGGGCCCAATTGGAGAGTCTAGGCTTAGGCAATGAATATAAGCAGAAAAGAAGGGTATTCAATGTGTGTGGTGTAGGGCGGGGGGAAGCAAATCACTGTCTAAGATTGGATTCTAAGCCAATCTTCTTTAGCCTTGACATATGCCATAAGAAGAGAGTCCTTTAGAAGAGCATTATACGTGGAACAATATAGTATGTGTTGTAGCCTGAGCACTTGAGAAGTTTCTTATGTAAACCTGACAGACGATCAGGGTCTTCTTGCATTGGTTGTGCATAACTCTTTTGCTGAAATGGAAAAATAAGGCTACAACAATCTGAACTTCTTCTTTCAAACATGAATATACAAACATGAAATATACAAACATGAAAAATATCAGGACATCTGGCAAGACTAAATGCCTAAAATACAGTGGCAGTGGCAGAATTTGGCAGTGGCATAGCTGGGAGAGTGCAAAAATGGAGCCTCACCACATGGTGCAAGGGACCGCTCTGCTTCTCCTTTGGAGCTATTCGAGCTGGTGGGAGCAAAACAAAAGCATATGCTGGAATGGCCCAGAGGAGAGGGACACCTACAGTGATGCTCCCTGCGAAAGTTTAGTGCTTTTAAACTTTAGCTACACCACAGCACATATTTAGCTAGCTACAACATTGCACACCCCCTCTAGCTACACCACTGCACATAAAAAAGTACAGTGGCTAAATAAGCCCTATTTAGCCATGGGCTTCAAGCATTTCTTCCATTCATGGTATGTAGATTTCAGAGCAGTAAACATGATCTTTTCATCAAGACATTACCGTCCTTTCTTAATCAGAAATGTTATGTGCAAATCAACTTGCAAGCACCACAAAACACAGACTGGTGTCTATGGGCGAAATCCAGAGTAACTACAGGGAGTCCTTGCTCTGGAGTAAGAACAATTTACTCTGGATTGCAATATGAATTTCCCATAGGTTTTCACTAGGTGGTGCAATAACTACGGGTACATGTAATGTCTCTTATGTGCTCCCGTAGTTACTCTGGATTGTACAGTTTATCTGGATTGTACTGGATTGTAGGGTATATCTCTGCCACTTGATGTTTCGTGTGCTTCAGTAGCTCCAGTGGTGGGCCTGTCTTGGCCCAACAACCGGTTCCCCGGAAGTGGGTGGGGCCAGGGCAGGGTCAGGGGGGGAGCCGGAGTCAGGGGGCGGGGAAGGTCAGGGGCGGGGGTGGGGAGGCGCAGTACTCTGCTAGTCCTAAAAACAGTTTCCTGGGAGTAAGACCCATTGAACACAATGGGGCTTACTTTTGAGTAGACATGCTTAGGATTGTAGTCACCAAGCTAAAAAAAAGAGGATCTATTCTAGAAAAGAGGCAGCAATCCTAAAGACAGTTTCCTGGGAGTAACCCATTGAACACAATGGGGCTTACTTTTGAGTAGACATGGTTAGGACTGTAGTCACCAGGCTAAAAAAGAGGATCTATCCTGGAAAGGAGGCAAGAGCCCTAAAGACAGTTTCCTGGGAGTAAGACCCACTGACTGTAATGGGACCTACTTCTGAGTAGACCTGCCTAGCCGAGGCTGCATCCCTGTCCACACTTTCCTGGGAGTAAGACCCACTGAAAAAGGGGCCGGGGGGCTGTGTGCTCTGGCTGGAAAGATGCTCCGGCGCTGGGGCTTGTGGGACGCCTCGCTGGGCTGCCACTTGAAGAGGCAAATTCAAAAGTGCCCGGCTGCCCCCTTTAGCTGCACTCAGAACTGCTACGCCCGGTTACCTGCTTCCCCCCTTGCTGTTGGATCGGTAGCGGTGGGGGAAACTAACAACTGGCACTGGTGATCCAGAGCGAACCTGTCTCTGCCCACCTGTGAGTAGCTCCCTTTCTCTCCCAGAACCTCCTCTGCTTGACATGCGTGCTTGTTTGCTCAGCATGTAAGTCTGCAAATACAGGTCAAACCTTCTTAGATTTTTTTTATACATGGATTTGACCCAACATGAATGGCATTGCAAAAAACAGTTTAAAAAACTGCTTTTCTACTTTGTAGGAGGTAGTCATGCAAGCAAACATTCCGTTTTTCAGTCCCAGAATCAAACCCCTGCAGAAACTGAGGAATTACCTTTTTCAATTAGGTGCAGTAGAGGGGCAAGAAACATGGAATTGGGCCCTTAAGCCTATTTTTCCATTGTTTTCTTTGTACACTGATTTTTTAGTTCATGGAACCCTAGTGAAAAATGGGGGATACCTGTAGTCTATTTCTTACAAAATGCAACATCAAAAGGTTCCTGGAGGGGTCATCCCAGAGCATTCCATCATTTGAGGCAGTGGGAAGAGTAAAATCAACTCCCCGGAAGTTAGATCTTGGGTGGCACACCTATTATATCCTCAGCATGCATCACCCCTCCAGGGCTATCCCCCTGTCTTGCTACTCTATTGCTACATCCACAATGGGGCATTCCCTCCATCTCCTCCTCACTGCAGCCACAAATACCCCAAAAAGCTGCTTTTGAGAGTGAATGAACCATCCAGAACGGTTTGGGATCCATTATGTGGGCTTTAGTTTTGCGGGGCAATTGGGGTGCTTCCACTTGCTTTCCACTAACTTCCCTTTCCACTATAGTGAACCCACACCAAATCTCATGCCATTTCAAGCATTTGGTATGTGGGTGCCATAGTGGAGGGACAGAAAATCTCACTAAGGGTGTAATCCAGAGTAACTACGGGGAGTCCTTGCTCCAGTATAAGAACAATTTGCTCTGGATTGCCATTAGAATTTCCCATAGGTTTTCACTAGGTGATGCAGCAACTACGGGTACCTGTAAGGTCTCTTATGTGCGCCCGTAGTTACTCTGGATTGTAGAGTTAGTGAGCTGAGTTCAGCTCACACTGTTCTGGGTCTAAACCTGTGCATATTTTTAACCTCCAGCAGTCACTGACTTGAGTGTTATGAACCTGGACAGCTTCTCAGTGTCACTTTTGACACAGTCTCAGGTCAGTGAGCCTCTCCCATCAAGTATTCAAGATGGGTGAAAGCATAAAGATGGGATGGTACAGTCAGCTTGATCATATTAAGATAACGTAATCATTAAATTATTTCCTTAAGAATAATAAAACACCGTATAATTACGAAGTAATAAAAATGTAATAAAAGTGTGTTCTTAGGAAGATTTAAAAGGGAAGTATAGTTTTTAATGTGTAATAGTGGCATAATTAAAATTACAGAATGCCATGCAATTAAAAAGATCCCTCCAGTAAGCAAGTTCAGACATCGCTTGAACAGCGCTCTGGTTTGTGTAGTGGACCTGCAGGTGTGCATCCCTTCCTTTCACCCAGTACATAAAACAACATAAAAATCCAGTCTATCTCACCCTTTCTACAGCTACAATATATAACAGTTTCATCAGTTAGATAACCAATTAAGATATTTTGGTTGACTCATCTAATTAATCCTTCTGTTGGCTTCAGGACTTAATACTCATAATTATTTAAGTTCCGCTTAACTGTGGTTAAACCAGTTCCCCAAGCCTTGTGACTGAATCCAGAGTGGGTTAAAAAACTCTCAGTTTAATACAATCAGAGGGGGGGTGTGCAATCCCCTACGCAAATTTAGTTAATTATTAAAATAATTGCTAATAACATAGCTTACTAAAGTAAGCCTCATAGAACTGAATAATAATTAGTTAAGTGGGTAATGAATTCTTTGACTTGGCAAGCCCAAAAAGAGGTAAGTGTACAGGGACACTATTTTATTTATTTATTTATTTATTTATTTATTTATTTATTTATTTATTTTATTTTATTTTATTTTATTTTATTTTATTTAAAGTATTTCTATTTTATTTTATTTAAAGTATTTTATTTTATTTTTATTTTATTTTATTTAAAGTATTCTATTTTATTTAAAGTATTTCTGCCTTTGGACCCACAGTGGCTAATGTTAACCAAGGACAAAATCCAGAGTAACTACAGGGAGTCCTTACTCCGGTGTAAGAACAACTTACTCTGATGTGGTAGAGCACACGGAGGCTCGCTGTGGCGAGTTTGGCCAACACTTCGCAGACAAGGTCGATCAGATCCGGCATGACTTGGACGCCAGTTTAACAACATCCAACAATGTCCCTGGGGCACCTGTCTTGTCCATCTTTTGGGATTCTTTTCAGCTTGTAGAACCTGAGGATGTGGACAGGATTCTCTGTAGTGTGAGACCATCTGCTTGCCCGCTGGACCCTTGCCCAGCCTGGCTAATCAGACTGGCCCAGGATGGACTGGCCGAATGGACAGGGAGGGTGGTGAACTCCTCTCTGAGGGAGGGGGTGTTGCCTTCTGCATTAAAGCAGGTGGTGGTTCGCCCTCTCCTGAAGAAACCCTCCCTGGACCCTAAAAATCTAAACAACTATCGGCCAGTCTCAAACATCCCATTTCTGGGCAAAGTGGTCAAGCGGGTGGTGGCGTCCCAGCTTCAGAGGGTCCTGGATGAAGCTGATTATCTGGATCCCTTCCATTCTGGTTTCAGGCTGGGGTTTGGGACAGAGACTGCCTTGGTCACCTTGGTGGATGACCTACGCCGGGGAATGGACAGGGGGAGTGCATCCCTGTTGGTCCTGCTGGACCTCTCGGCGGCCTTCGACACCATCGAACATGGTGTCCTTCTGGGTCGGTTGGCCGGGTTGGGAATCGGAGGCACTGTTTTGCAGTGGTTCCGTTCCTTCCTGGCTGACCGGTCCCAGAAGGTGGTGCTGGGGGATGCTTGTTTGGCACCCTGGCCTCTTCGGTGGGGGGTGCCACAAGGTTCCATTCTATACCCCAGGCTATTTAACATCTACATGAAGCCGCTGGGAGAGCTCTATCTATCCTTTCCTCCTGAGTCCAAGGAGGCAGTTGAAGTCCTGAATCGTTGTCTGGAGGCAGTGGGGGACTGGATGAGGGTGAACAAGCTGAGATTAAATCCTGATAAGACAGAGGTTCTCCTGGTCTAGAAGCCCTCGACTCGGGTATTGGAGTATCATCCTGTTCTGGAAGGGGTTGCACTCCCTCTGAAGGAGCAGGTCCGCAGCTTGGGAGTTCTCCTGGATTCGCAGCTGCTCCTGGAGTCCCAGGTGGCGGCTGTGGCCAGGGGAGCCTTTGCTCAGCTTCGGCTGATCCGCCAGCTGCAACCATACCTGAGTCGCTTGGATCTGGCCACGGTGACCCATGCCCTAGTGACATCGAGACTAGATTATTGCAACACGCTCTACGTGGGGCTGCCTCTGAAGACGGTCTGGAAACTTCAACTAATCCAGAATGCGGCGGCTCGTGTGGTTGCTGGGGCTCGTTGGTTCGACTCTGTTGGGCCACTGCTTCAGCGACTACACTGGCTGCCCATTCATTTCCGGGATGAATTCAAAGTGCTGGTCCTGACCTTTAAAGCCCTAAACGGCTCGGGTCCTGGGTACCTGAGGGACCGCCTTCTTCTTTACAATCCGACTCGTCACCTAAGGTCATCTGAGGGGGCCTTACTGACTGTGCCACCACTAAAAGACGTGAGAGGTGTGGCGGCCAGAGATAGGGCCTTCTCGGTGGTGGCACCCCAGCTCTGGAACTCCCTCCCCTTAGAACTGAGGAAAGCTCCCTCACTACAGAGCTTCAGGTGAGCCTTAAGACCTTTTATTTTAAAAAAGCATTTTAAATGGGGCATAGGTAGGGGGCAGTTTTATTGTTTTATCATTTTATTGTTACTGTTTTTAACTATGTTTTTAGTCTGTTTTTATTGTTTGAGCCTTTTAAATTTAATTGTATTTTAATTGTTTTTAATTATGTTTTAATTTATATTTATAATTCGATTTTAATGGTGTTTTATCCTGATGTTAGCCGCCTTGGGCTCCCTCTTGTAGGAGAGGAAAGGTGGGATATAAATATTTAAAATAAATAAATAAATACTCTAGATTCCAATATGAATTTCCCATAGGTTTTCACTAGGTGGTGCAGTAACTACAGGTGCACGTAAAGTCTCTTACGTGCTCCCGTAGTTACTCTGGATTTGGGGGTATGTTAAGTTTCCATATTATATACAGTTTAACAGTATTTCTCAAAGTGTAAGTGAAGGCACATTAGGTGGATCGCAAGCCAATTTCAGGCAGGTCGTGTAGCATCTAGCTCAGCTGCTATTCAAAATATAGAACCAAAAATAGAGATTTTAGAGATCTTGGGCAGGGTGGATGCTGTTGGGAGATAGCCATAGTGCTTTGCCCTGAAGAGGTGAAACATAGGAAGCTGGAAAGGGGGGTCGTGTGGTTGGAGAAAGGTCCAAGACTGTATTCTGTTAACTGATTTGAATTCCAAGTTATACAAAACAGCATCACAAGTGCGCCTTGTATGGGATCTTTGGCTGATCACAGCTTAGGCATGAAGCCTAAATTGATGGTGTCACTTCCAGCTATGGATTTCCAAGTTGATGACATCATTTCTGGTGGGTCCTGACAGATGGTCATTCTAAAAATTGTGCCCCACTGCTGAAAAATGTGAGAATCACAATAATATAATGTTCATGGTGAAGAGGAGAGACAAGTATTTGTTGGAAGAGAAGAAGAAAAAGCAGAATAATCAGCAAAAACACCCTTTTCCTAGGCTAGTTCACCCAGACTAGTTGCTAGTAATGAAAAATACACAGATGTGGAACATTGGTTAAGGTTTCGTAAGAAATACTTTCTTTTCATAACCTATGAAAAAGGTTTCATAAGAAATACTTATAATTCAAAGTTGTATACAGCCATCTTCTGATGGTGTTCAGAGACCACAACTGCTTGGGAACAGAGCCCTAGGCTTCAATCCTAACCAAACTTTCCTTGGAGTAAGTATAACCTGAATAGGCAGCCCAATCCAGAGCAACTATTCCTTGCACATAAGAGGCCTTAGGGTGCCCTCTCTAACACTAGGGTGGAGCAACTGCAAGATGCTCCAGCCCAGTTACTCTGGAAGAGGCTTAGGGCAGAGCAAGGCAAGATAGGGTGCCCTAAGAGAGGTGGACCTGCTCTGCCCTAACTGGGGCAGCCTAGGCAGTTCAGGAGGGGCATATTGAGGGCATGTTTAGCATTGCCTAGGGCAGAGCAGTTACTCTGTATCCAAAGCCTGTTTCAAGGCAGAAATGTCCTCTTCCAGCCCTCAGAGTTATACCACCTCAGGAGCAGGTATAGTAATGAGTAGACCCATAGGGGTCCATGATAAGGCCTGAGTAAGAATGGTAGTGTTGACCAAAAATCTGAGTTCTTGGCCAGCCTAGCTGCAACCCCTGCCTCTCAACCCCAGGATATGGCACAACTACGGCAGCCCACTAACCTGGGATACAGCAGGCCACTCCAAACATCCATCCTCCATTAGAGGAACTGCAGCTGTAACTGGTTGTCAGGAACTGCTGGGCTTCCTTATAATGTAGGCACCACAGCTGTTCCTTCTTCAGTGTGATCTGAGGGGGGTCTACGCAGGAGCAAGCCCTCCCCAGCTGTCACTGACTTCGCATGCTCTGGAGCAGTTAGGGCAGCCCAGGCTTCCTGACTCTCTGGATGCAGCATAACTTTCTGCTCTGGATACAGAATAGTTAGGGCAGAGCAGTTAGGGCAGAGCAGGTTGAATTTGCTCTGGATTGTGCCCTTAATGTATTATAACCTAAATTTAATGGGACTTACTTCTGAGTAGAAATGTAAAGGACTGTGCTATTAGAATGATAAACTTGGTGATTTGCATATCTCAAGGCTGAATATTTATGGTACTTTCCTTCCCATACACATTTTATTTGGTTTGTTAGCAAAGCATCACATAGAAAAATAAGATGATTTGTACCCTTTTTTGTTTAATATGAAGTAATTAAACATTGATAGGGAAATTAGAAAAGGTTCTTCAATGATGCTGACGTATCTGTAGCCTATAGCAGTTTTCAGAAACAGAGCAACAATTTGATTAGATGAGCAACGCAGAGAGTCTCAAGGCAGATGTTTTTATACTACTTTAAGTGGTATCAAAACTTATTCATTTTCTGTTTCTTTCTACTCTGGAGAAAACAGAAAAAAACAAACCAATCATTTCTGCTTTAAGCAATACTGATACCTGAATTATCCCAATGAGGACTTGTTCCTCATAGTGACATCAGAGATATAACCCCTGTTGCCTGTAAATACTTATATTTTTCTTATTAACTATGCCTTTGCAATCTTTTATTCGTTTGTCTCTAATTTAGCTTATGCTGGCCACGGCAGTGCTTATACTGAAAAAAAAAATAGCTGATTTGACTGGGGAATGTCAGAGAATTTTGTGACATGAATGTTGTTTACATACAAATTTTCAACCAAAAAAAAAAGGTTCATAAAGTGGTTTATGGATATGCAGCTGAATATTGAATTTTCTGAATTAATTTTGGGTTTTGTAACTATTTTAGATGTAATAAGAATTCACTACCGATCAATGAACTTTAATTATGAACTTAATTAATTAATAGCATCAAGGTCCCAAGGTCCATTGTGGCCAATGCTGAAATGCACACATCTGTCTCTAATAAAGGCAGGCAATGTACAACCAACCCATCCCAAAGTTTTGAAATGCAGCTTTCCACTCCTTCTTGTTGAGGCTTTTTTGGGTAGCACATTATTTTTTTTTCTACTGGAACATGTACCTAGAGATGAACAGATTGCTCACCTGGAACAAAAGTGGATTGTGTAAACCAGCCTCTAGCAAAGGGCTATCATCTTGATCTATACTGCAGATGTTTTTAATCAGGTTACTTTTCTAACCTACCTTCATCATCAAGCAGTTGTGCAGGAACTTGCCTGTGCAGGGCTAAATTAAGACCACTAATTAATTTTTTCAGAGGCCTCCAGGAGATTTGAAGCAATAATTGCATTTACCACTCTCTTGTGCAGGGTTGTTGTAACAACCTTCCCTTAACGTGGCTACTGATGTCTCAATCAAGGGTTATGATCCCCTGAGGGCTTGCCAACCAGGCTTTTGGGGTTCATAGAAACTCTCACATTTTTCATGTTTAGGACTGATACCTGCGATCCAAGCACAATCCATGAATCATAATTTAGAGGGAAGACCAAATTGGACTAACCATGATGCTCAGCGCACTGTAGTACAGTGCTGCCCCAGGGGCTATGCTCAGTTCCGACAGAGTTTTGTTTCGTATATCTGTCAGTGACATAGCTAGAGGGGTTCAAAGCACATGGGCTGCAATCCCAACCTCCCGTTTGCCAACCTAAGCCCCAGCATCAGTCCTGTGCTGTCCTGGTGGTGTCACCAGGCTGCACCCCATGGCTGCACTCCTGTCCTGAGGGTGTCACCAAAGTGCCGTAAGACAGTCCTGCGCCATTCCTGCGCAAAATGCCCTTGCCTCCCTTCACCACCACCAGAATGGAAAGACCAGTGAATTGTGCCCGGCCTAGGTTAGCTTTGCACCCCAGGTTTTGCAGAGAGCATCATTTCAGTGTGCAAGTGGTCCCTCCTCTTTGAAGCCATTCCAGGCAGCGGAACAAAACAGTCATTCTCTTCCATTTTGCTCCCCTTGTCCAAAATGGCTCCAAAGTGGAGGGGATGCTTGCACACTGCAGTGAGGCTCCCTGCATAACTCAGTGCTTTGCACTTCTCTAGTTATACCACTGTATATTGTACTCCACCTTTCCATTTAAAAAAATCATCAAGGCGGCTTATAAAAACATAAACTCCATGATGGACCTCCTTCTGTACCAGATCATACAGAATACATTACATTATGATATGCACAGCCAAAATGCAATAGCATTGTTGGGTGCTTGCCATATTAACTTTTAATTTATTTTAATATATAAAACTATGGGTTACCCAACAAATCTGTAACACTAGTAGCCAACTTGATGACATTCACAGTACTGAATAAAAATTCCAGTACTAACTGTTATACGTGGAAATGAGAGGTGGCTCATACTAACACCTTATTAGTTCCTTGCTGTGTCATGTCATAACAACACTTCATTGGCGCTCGGAACAATCAGTCTCATTGACAACTGACTTTTCCTTTTCCAGATATGTAGCTCCAACATTGCATGGAATACAGATATTCTGACATAGTTTATTACATTGCATTTGACATAAAATTATTCATCACATTATATATATGGATTTTCACAATTTTGGCCAGTAGTGGTATCACCTGGTGCATTTTGTACCCTCCATATCTCTAGAGATGTCAGTAACTGCATTTTCTTAAATCCATACCAGATTATTCTTGCTTCCTCTATTATTTTTGTTTCTATCTTTCCTTTACTCACTGCCAAACTGTAAGTTAGATGTAAGTTCTTTGGGGCAGAATGGTTGCTCGTGTTACCCTACAAAGTACACCAGGCCATTCATGTGTCTGTGAATACAATTCTGCAATCTTCTTGCACTTTTCCCTGAAGGAAGTAAAGAAAAATGTCCAGCAACAAATCTGTATTGAGGTAGATTCATCATAGTTAACACATGGGTCTTCTGATTGATGACACTCAGCTCAGCCTGAGGAATGAAGCATCGGGAGCCGAGGGTGCCCCAGGACAATCAATGTTCAGTCTCCATGTCCACCTTGTTCCATCATAAGTGGATGAGCTAATATCTGGGGGCGTTCACTTTTGGCTGTTTCAAAAACCTACACAGAAAGGAAAATAAATTGCCGGTGCCTCTGCCCTTTTCCAATTTTACAAGGCCATTTTACAGATTACTGTTAAAGTATATAAAAAGAAAAACAAAATAGAGTAAAAAAACCCAAAATGAAATGAAATGGACCCTCATTATCCATGGGTATTCATTCCAGAAACCCCTGCAGAGACCATATTCCACAGATAATTAAATTTGTGATTATAGGGCTTAGGACACCTGCAGATGCAACCAGAAGTCACTAGCATAAACCAGAAGACACTTCAAGAGTTCCTTTGAGGACCTCCAATCATGGAATCTATGGATGCCACATCCCATAAACAAGCCCATCCTTGAATAGCAGCAAAATGACTACTAATTAGAATTAGAATAATCAGAATTAGAATAGCAGAATTAGGGCTAAATCCATAGCAGTTACGAGTCCATGCAGTGACGTCACCCTCTAGTGTTATCTTATGGAAAGTCATCTTAACTGTTCTGGATCAAGGATATAGGCCTATTAGCTATTAATTTTTTTGCATTTTCTTTGTAAACCACTTTGTGAACTTTGTAGTTAGAAAGCAGTATATACGGTAAATATTGTAGATGGATGGATGGATGGAAGGAAGGAAGGAAGGAAGGAAGGAAGGAAGGAAGGAAGGAAGGAAGGAAGAAAGAAAGAAAGAAAGAAAGAAAGAAAGAAAGAAAGAAAGAAAGAAAGAAAGAAAGAAAGAAAGGCTCAGTAGTCACTAACCGTAGGGGAAAAAAGGATGGTGAAAATACAGCAAGGAGGAGGCTGTATGTACATCTCATAAGAGGGTATTTGGCAGTTTTGGAGCCATGATGAAAAATTGCTTACCATGAAAGTTGACCACCACACAAGGTGGAATGTAGAGGAAATTGTCATTTGTACATCCCAATTTCTATGGAGGTTCACATGCAGGAGATGTTCCCTTTGATAACCAAGATCCAAGCAGTTCATCAATTTATCCTTTACTGTTCCAGTAATATACTCTCACTATACAGGCTGCAGTTGGATTAGTGGTTAAAGGCGCTGTGCCTGTCAATCTGAAGATCAGCAGGTCAGCTCTTCAAGACCTGAGCACTGCAAGATGGGGTGAGCTCAGCTCCTGCCAACCTAGCAGTTTGAACACATGGAAATGTAAGTACATAAATAGGTACCACCTTAGTTGGAAGGTAACAGGCATTCCGTGCGCATGTGGGCCACATGTCCACAGAGATGTCTTCAGACTGTATCGGCTCTAGAAAAAGGGGTGCACACTGCACTCTAAAGTCAGTCACAACTAGCAGAGCAACCTGCAGGGACACCTTTACTTTTTCAATATACTCCCAGGGTGGTGCACAATCGGCACTACCAATTAAAAATGGCAAGGATAGGCTATTGCTAATGCAGGGATAACATCAAACACACAAGCAGACTATGATATCTTCCAGTAGGAAGGGAAATAGTCCTGTCTGAAATCCTGAAGAGCTGATAAGAGTGTTAACAGATGACTGGCACAGTGTAAGGAAGTTTCTGATTGAACAGGCTACATGTGGATCATATAAATTGTGAACTCATTAGAATTTCCTTAGTCCAGGTTTGGCTAGTAGCAGGGGAGTTTGAGAAATATAGATCACAGCTTTTTCCGTTGCCATAAAATCTAATGGGCACTTAAATTACATTTTAAGCATACATGATGTTTGCATTCTTAGAATGCAGTTGATCTCATTTTTCTTGGACCGGGATAGTGCTGACCCTAGACATCAACACATTTCATTAGGCAAACATTTGTTTACTGAGAACACTGGGATATATTACCCTTCCACCAAATACTTAAGAGACACATTAAATAAATCCAGGAGAAGGGAGTCCTTTAGCAATCGACTGGGCTTTTGAATTTAAATGACCAATTTGGTCAATGATTCAATTTCACTAGGAGAAAAACAGTGAGCTTGGATGAACGGTGTTTTAAACCCTATTTAAGACGGTAAGAACCTATTTGTTCACACCTGCTTCGTTCGACCGCCCTTCTAATATTTCATCTATATTCATTTTTATAGCTTTGAAAATTGTAGATGTCATCTGCAATGGAAGGAGTAGATGCATTTACCTGCAATGAAAGGGACAGGGAGGAGATGCATTCAATCGACGCAGGGGCTGTTGCTCAGTGGTAGAGCCACCTGCTTTCTATGGAGAAGGTCTCAGCTTTAACCTGAGAGCTGGGTTAAGGTTGGATGTGGGAAAGGTTCCAGAATTTTCTATTGCTTTATGGACTTTTCGCTCAAACAGCCAATCCTACTGAAATTCTCCCACACCAATATATTGTAGAGATGTGGGCACGGTTTGCACTGTATCCTGCAAGGGAATTTTGCAGCCTGAAGAACTCCTCAAGGTAAGGGGACACTGAGATACCAGAGGCAGCAAATTGTATCAAGATTTTATGCCAGGAACTTCTGCCACTTTTCTCTCCCTTGACTTAAGACAACAACATCACTGGTCCAAGGTGAACTGTAGTAAGACGTGTTTTTAAACATTTTAATTTTATCATAGATTTCATTTTTTTCCCATGCCAAATTTCCAATGCATCTTACAAAGCTTTATTCCAATATATATGTATTATAATCATTGGTAGACTAAATAGGTGTAGAGTGTAAGCCTTTGCCGGACCCAGATCATTACCAATACACCTTTCCCCCTCCCCAATCCAGTCTAGTGAACAAAAGTTGTTTTCTTTTTTCGCAGATGTAGAGCATAATCCTAACTGTGTCAACTCAAAAGTGAGCCCCATTGTGTTCAATGGAACTTACTCCCCGGACAGTATCCTTAGGATTGCAGTGTTTGGGTCTTTATAAAAAGGAAAAGTTCATAAAGCAGTAGGTGCTTTTATTTGTTGTTATAAAATAAATCTCTCCATTGCTTCCAAGTGATCAAGCAGCCTATGGGGGGATAAATAAAATATATTCTACTTACGGGTACTTCCTGCTGGCTGTCAAATAGGGGCCCCCCAACTGGATGCAGCTTGCCCTCTGTCAGCATAGCTGCATCAGTGCCATGGTGAGACATAGAATTGGGCTATTAATATATGTTCACCAATGCTTGTTTTCATCCCTGTGCATCAAATACCATAAATTAACCTGACTTATTAAATCCAGTGTGGCTTCTCCATTTGGACATTTAAATCTTTTGAACTGGATTTTTTCCAATGTCTGTTATGGTTTTGCTATGCACTGCAAAACCCATTTATTAAATCTGGATTTTGAATAGCCTTGATTTGTATAATTTCTTTTTAAATCTCTCTGCTCTCTTATGTCCTTTGGCCATTGATATAAGATGTTGATTTTGTAATTCTTAATGCCAGAGTGCTTTAGACATTCATACATGTAAATGTAATTTCATGTATCAGTTACAATTTCTCCAGGCAAAGATAATCTAATATCCTTGATCATATACTC
This sequence comes from Cryptoblepharus egeriae, assembly GCA_030015325.1. Classification (NCBI taxonomy): domain Eukaryota; kingdom Metazoa; phylum Chordata; class Lepidosauria; order Squamata; family Scincidae; genus Cryptoblepharus; species Cryptoblepharus egeriae. Next base: position 259,265,566 of record JAREYC010000001.1, read on the forward strand.
AATAGGGTTTTTCATCCTCAACCAGTATGATTAAATAATAATTTTCAAATACACAAAGCAGATTATGTTCCGTGGTATACTAAAATGCCCCTCTTCTCCCTCCCCTCTCCTATCCCTCTCCCCCTTGCAGAAAGTGGAATAAATAGTATGCCTTCAAAGTATGGCATGACTGAATGATATAATATTTTACCAGGGCAAATCGTATTCGATCAATTGTATACCTCAAAAGTATTGCCATGTACAGATGAAAATGCTTCTATTTTGAACTGAGTGCTTTGCACCCTCTCTAGCTAGGCCACTCCATTGGATTCAAGGTCTTCTAGCAGCCTGGACTTAACTTTGCTACTTGGTAGCACCTATAGCTGGACATGATTTTTATAAAATTCATTCATGGAGGAGTACTCCATCATTGCTCTGTTTATTTATCTGGCCCCCAGTTAGGGGTTTGGAGACCCCTGCTCTATATCAACGGCTACTCCTCAGGAGGGAAACTTTTTTCCATTCAACCAAGAATATGCTTAACGCTGCACCTTGCTAAACCATAAATTAGATTATGCCCTCTTACTTTGACAACTGTGACTTTATTTAGGAGAGAGAACATTGATTTGAATTTGTAATATTTAATGCACAGTGGGAGTTTCAAAGCGAATCATCAGGCCTTCAAAGAGATAAATTGGCCTGGGTGGAGAAAAAATGTTTTTGATGACTGTTTTTAATCTCTGGGGAAATGATGAATTGAAAGGTACTCTAGCTGGAGCGCCGATATAGATTACCCACAAAGAGCTGACTCCAGTAGGTCACCAATTATGCCAAGGCGACACAGGCGGCTATTTAAGCTGCAGTCACAACTACACGGCTTAAGCCATTACAGCATCATTTCTTTGGGGTAATACAGTCCTCCATCAAATAATCGTCACAGGTGATATAGCTATTCAGAGGGCCCCCGATCTGAACGAATGGGCCTGGAAAATATGGACACACAGTGAGGAGTCCGTCGTACGTCGCTCGGTCCCAAGAAGAGATGATTGAAAAGATCAGTATCTCCTCTTCGTCACTGCTTAGAGTGTAATTTTAAAACCTGATGACATAACAATCCATGAAATGAGATTTTAAAAGATGGATTTTTTTCCCCAACACTTTAAACTAAAAGTTCATCTTGAGTTGAAAATGGAAAAACTACCTACAATACTTATAACAGATATAATTGCATTGCAGTATTAAGGGCCAAAGTCAGTGAGTCAATCAATCAATCAATCAATCACTCAATCACTCAATCAATCAATCAATCAATTTCTTTAATACGGTCGAAGACAAGCATAAAAATCAAAAACAATCTCATAAGCATTAGGAACATAAAAAACTAAATATAGTACAGTAAATGCTTCAAAATAAAAGCCAAAGCCATGCAGTTTTAAGGATCAAACAAAACAATAGAGTTTGCATGAATTAGGACCCTAATATAATAATTAGGAATTATTATATTTTTTTAATAATTTTTTTTTAATTTGAGGACTGATTCAGGGTGGGACCACAAAAGAGTTGCTATTTCCTTGCCACTATTGTGGATCTTGATACAGTTCCCCCCAACTCCACAATGAATATACAGTGGCACCTCTCATAACAAGCACCTCACATAACAAGTGTTTCACATAAGTATAAATTTCCAAGATATGTTGCTTCACATATAAAGTTCCGCTTCACTTAACAAGCAAGCACGCTATGGGCACGCATGCTATGCAGCTCTGACAGTCTGCACAGAGGCTCTTTAAAAGGGCTGCCAGCCAGCGCTGCTGCCTATAACTGCCCCCAACTTGGGGGCAGTTGCCTGGGGGTGCCAGAGGCAGCTGCCCCTAATTGCTCCCAAGTGCCCCCACTGGCCACCTTGAACCTCTAGCAGCAGGCCAGGTCAGCCTCTCAGGAAAGTGTCTTTGATTGCAGCCTCCTAACCATGGGTGCAATCCTGAGTAACTACGGGGAGTCCTTGCTCCGGTGTAAGAACAATCTGCTCTTGATTGTAATATGAATTTCCCATAGGTTTTCACTAGGTGGTGCAGTAACTACGGGTGCACATAAAGTCTCTTACGTGCACCTGTAGTTACTCAGGATTGTAGGGTAAGTCTACCCAGAAGTAAGCCCCATTGTGTTAAATGGTGCTTACTCCCAGGAAAGTGTCTCCCAGGATTGCAGCCTACATAGACTTCATAAGATCATGCACATTAAATGCATGTTTTGAATTCAATTACAGTGTTTTGTCATCATTTTTACATCCAGTTAATATTTTTATATGAATATTTTTTGGGTTGTGGAACCAATTGTCTGAGTTTCCATTATTTCCTATGGGAAAATCTGCTTCACTTAGGGAGCGTGTCACCGAAACGAATGCCACCGAGCATGCCTCCGAAACGAATTAAACTCTTCATTTAAGGCACCACTGTATTTCTTAAGGAAAATAACCTTGTATTTGAGCCAACGGGGGCTTTTCCCATCTGCCCCTGAAAAATAGGAAAGCAGTAACACTCAAGGCCAAGAGCTAAGGGTCTTTGACTTTTCTGATACAGTATCTTCTATCAGAAAGCTCTTGGAGACTCCCAGTTTGCCTCCCAGGAAGCCCCAGTCTGCAATGAACCTCTGGCCTGTCAGGCTGAGATCCTGCACTGTCCTACAACTGCCCTAAGTTTGATCCACAACGGCCCCTGAACACCTTTTGTCTCTGTATATTTCTGGCTCGGTCTGTATGTTTTCAACAGTTCACAGTTTTTATGTAGTTCTACATGGCTTATTATAGTTGCTGTGCATTATAAATAAGATCAGTGAAATTCATTCATTCAAATAAGTTCCATCGTTAATGGACGGAAGTCATATATGAAAATTAATTCAAATTTGAAATGTTAGATTTTTTCCCCTGGCCTCTGGCACAGTGTCGGAATGATGTTGTGGCCCTCCTGCCAAAATGTGTGCTCATGCCTTTGCTGAGGTCATTATTAGAGGTGGGTGGAAAAGGTGATAAAATAAAAACACATCATTCCCCTTTAGTATTTACCTGTTTCGTAAGGAAAAAAATCTGTTAAAAACTAACCCATAATTGTTTGGGTTTTTATTTATTATTTAATGGGGAAGATGGGTAATGATTGCGTCTACATCTGCTGATACTACAATACCTATATAATCTACCTAGTATAATTTTAAATTGATTATAATTTATAATTATAATACATATATTCAATAAAAATGCATAACACCACTTCCTGCACTAATAATTTTTTGGAAACACTGAAATCTGTAAAAAAACACACACACACAAAAACTGTTTTCTTCCACCTCCCATCATCATGAATTGTTTCCCTGGCTTTGTTGAGCTTTGTATTAAGTTCTACTATACTACATATTGTTTTTTAACTACACATTTACTACACCTTTTTCTCAAATTGGAAAACAACTGGCTTTTCATGCTTTGTCAGTCCTCAGAAACGTTGATGATGACAGGTGCCTGTAAACTGCACCTGAGCCTCTCACGGTCCCGCAGGTTGGCAGAAAGTTTTATGGCCATGTAGATCTATTTGATGCTTTAGAACAAAATCCAAGTGCTGAGCGGTTGCACCAACGTGCATCGGAGCTCAGTGTTTGTTTCTGACACACAACCATGAAATCACCACACATCTGGCTAAATCTGTTATTGGACGCTTTCCAGCATCTTAAATCAATGCACATTAGCCCAAGTTTCCATACTCACCAGTGAACCAAAAGCCCTATTGATCAAAATAATTCCACTATTTATATAAAAACCAATATACAAGCATCTCTGATGCTTACATATGCCTCCATTCATTTTAATAAACTAGGAGCTTTGCAATGAGGTGAGTCCCATCAGCTTCTGTACACTGCAGATGGATACTGTAGTACGCAAGTCTAGGTCAAGCAAGACTTCCTTGATCTCATTCTATTTCCATAATAATCTCTGTCATTTTAGAAAGAATAAGAAGGTAAAGGCACTTTTATTGCAGCAGTAAAAACAGGCAAAGTGATCTTCTGATGGTACTTAATTAGATTCATTTTATCTTCTTTGACTGATCATGACATCCTGTAGCTCTTATTTATGGAGTAAAAAATGAATGTCTTATGGTTCCTAACACAATTGGAAAAGAAATTACTATAGTATTCAGCTTAATCTGTGTTTGTATCTGACATAAATGATCTTAAGATAAATCACAGGAAATTATTTTCTACTCCGTGTAACCATAACAACAGATGAGAACGGGTTCGAGTTCAATCTACTCGCTCTTCTCTGGCTCGTCCACGAGGGGAGAGCAAATAAATACTGACCCCAAATATGGATTTTATTTAGGTAAGGAATGTTCAGAAACAGATTTGAGGTTTTAAGAGCAGCTTTTGCATTGGAGTCGATGCATCATTTGATTATCCTCTGAGTAAAACATGTTGGTGCTCGAAAGCAGAGTTTGTGAGCGACCAAACAAAGAGCTACTTAAAAAATATGGCAACTTTTAAAAGACACTTTTTGAGGGAGGGGAATGAAGTTTTCTGCTGCAACAAATTCTGTTCTTGTTACACAACAAAGCCTTTCAAGCTGTCAAAACTCTGAAGTGGTCTACAGATCTTGAATAGATATTGCAATGCCGGGGGAAAATCTCCTTGCAAACACCTCAATAAATGTACAGTGGTACAAACACCTCAATAAATGTACAGCCTCACGTAAAGAGCTTAATTTGTTCCGGAGGCATGCTCTTTAAGTGAAATTCTCTTTAAGTGAAACAGATTTTCCCATAGGAAATAGTGGAAACTCAGACGATTGGTTCCACAACACCCAAAATATTCACATAAAAATTTTAACTGGATGTTAAAATGATAACAAAACACTGGAATTGAATTCAAAACATGCATTCAATGTGCATGATCCTATGAATTCTATGCAGGCTGCAATCCTAAAGACACTTTCCTGGGAGTAAGCCCCATTTAACCAAATGGGGCTTACTTCTGAGTAAACACGGTTAGGAGGCTGCAATCAAAGACACTTTCCTGGGAGTAAGACATGGCCTGCTGTTGGAGGTTCAAGGTGGCCGGTGGGGGCACTTGGGGGCAGTTAGAGGCAGCAGCACAGGCCGGCAGCGCTTTTAAAGAGCCTCCTTGTGGAGCATCAGGACTGCATAGCACACATGCCCATAGCACACTTGCTTGTTAAGTGAAGCGGAACTTGTTATGTGAAGCAAGATTCCGTGGAAATTTATACTTGTTATGTGAAACGCTTGTTATGTGAGGCACTTGTTATGAGAGGTACCACTGTATATGGAATATCAGGGGGGTGATGGCACCTCTAGGCCAAAAAGGGAGACACTTTTTGAACTCTGGAACTCCAATTTGAACTACGGGCCCAATCCTAAGGTGGGACAGCACCTGCTCCAAGTCCTAGCATATGCACTGGGTATCACAAACATGTCATAAGGCAACGGAAAGGATGCTATCCCAGTGCCAGTCGGCATTGAGCCAAACGTTGGCCAGATGCTGCCAGGGCACAGCATGAACACTGGGCAGCTGTGAGGGCGCTGGGGTAAAGGGGAGGAATTCCAGCATAGTGAAAGGATGTGTGATACGGTGGGGTGGGGGAAGCAACTGAGGTAGGAAGGAGGTGTGACTGAGCCTAGCTCCTTCATATCCTATCCTTTATTGTCAGGCTGCAAAGCTGAAGGCTCTCAAGTTTGTGCTGGCAAAACAGCATATTCCCTCATTTTGTCTTAGGGGCCTGAAATGGTTCTGAATGGGACGGGTCCCTTCATGCCCCTACAAAACTCTGGCTACACCACTATTGAACTATGTCGAGGTGCCTTTTATTTCTCCCCACACTGCAATCTGCTAATTGACTAAATGGCACAGACATTTCCCTCGTATCTGTCGACAATCCCAACAGCTTGGAAATTTAAAACGCTGACATCATTCTTGGGTAGGGTTGCCATATGTCCTATAAAACAGGGACAATCCCAATTTGGGGGGATTGTGTTCACATATTGGCAAATGGGACAGAAGGTCCTGTCCCAGTGTTTTGAAAGAGAATTATGGCAACCCTATTCTTGGGCCCCTTTTATCATCTTTGTTGAAGGGCAGAGAATTTCTACCTGGGCCAAGAATGGCAATTAAATTGAGCTTCCACAAGCCCTCACCTAAACAAACTGCCTTTTGTGATGAAGACAGGAAGTTCTTGATTATGCTAATACAGTTTCATGAATTATAAAGAACAGTTGCAGCCCCTCCATAATTTCCTAACTCAACAGCAGATGCTATTCAATAAAAAGCTGTTATCATTTTATTTGCTTGACAATGTGTCATGTGCATTTTGCCAGTCACATTCTCCCTTTTCTAGTAAAATGTAAGGCTTTTCAATAAGCTCAGGGGCAAAACGAAACAAAAAAAAATATTCTAATGTGCATCTTTGAAGTATGTGATTCTCACCTGCCTCATTTTCTAAAAGGAATTACTAATGCCTGCTGCTTAAATACAACCAATGATCAAAGGCAGTATAAATTGTAATTTAAATCAGTAATACAATACTCTTTTTCAATGTGAGCGTGTGTGTTTGTGTGTGCAATCCTAACCTGTGTTGTACAGCCAAGCTTTAGTAGACTGTGCTGTATCTAGTGCAAGTTGAAAGAAAGTCATCTTGGGGTAAGAAAATATTTGTCCCCTTACACTGAAAAATAACTCAGTCTTCCCTATAGGATTAACTAGGATCTGCACTAGCTACCAAAGAATAGGGTATACTGCCCAGGTATAGGACTGCGAGGCCTGGGAGTGAGGACTAGGGTTAGCTCTCAATCCTGCTCCCTCCCAGGCCCAAATTTTCCCCCATCTTTTCCTGTTTTCCCACTGCCCAGAAATGCCCCCTGAGTGGTTTGGTATTTATCCACATAAAAGCCTTACTTTATGTGTTTGCCACCTTCTGTGTTGCCTCCAACTTGTGTGTTTCAACTCCTTCAGGCCAATTTCCAACTGCCTGAGAGACAGAGAAGAAGCATGCTGAGGGAATGTAGTTCATTGTGGGGCAGAGAGGTTTCTGTACTCTCCCCTGAGTAATTCTAACAGGTTTACCCATTTCATGGAAAAAGATTTTTTTTAACTGATGAATTTTGTTATATTGTACCTTCACAAGTAATAGCTACAGGCTGTTAAAAAAAATTTAGACAAGTAGTACTGTAACTGGCTCATGTAAAGTTTCCTTTGCCCTATTAAGGGGAAGGGGAAGGGGCCCAGGATGACCAGATGCCAAAACCAAAATTCCTGAACCCCAAGGGCCAAAATTCCTACCCGCTTAAAAAAAATTGCCAAAAATGTATTTATTTTTATTTTTATATTTTGGTTTTTTGGCCATAAATTTGATGGGAAAGAGATATCTCAAAACTGATTTTTGCATTGGATTCTGCTCTTCAATATGAATCCAACGACATATGACATGATGGGGGTAGTGCGCACCATCTCAAAGTTAAAAAATTAAGCCAAAATGTAAGACAATCAAGACAAAATGTAGGACACCCGGACAGGAGGCCAAAAATCTGGACAAATCCAGGTTTTTCCGGTCATATGGTCACCCTGGCGAGAGGCAGCACTGAGATCCCCATGTGTGTTGGTTAGGGAGTTGGACTGAGACTTGGAAGATCCTAATTGAAATCCCTTTTTGGCCCAGGGTGATCATATGATTGGAAATTCCAGATTTGTCCTCTTTTTTAGTCTCCTGTCCAGTTGTCCTTGAAAAGGGCTTCATTATCCTCCATTTTGGCTTCATTTTGGAACTTTGCAATGGTGTGCAGAACCCAACCATGTCATATGTCATTGGATTTGTAATTTTAGAGTAGAACCCAATGCAAAAGTAGGTTTTGGAATATCTCCTTCCTATCAAAAGTTATGGTCAATAAACTAAAAATAAAAAATATGCATTTAGCTCTATGGGGAAGTGAAAGTGCCCAATGTCGCAGCTTTACTTGTGAGTAGGTAAACCTGCCATTGTCTGACAGAAAGGCCAGGCTGAGAGGAATTCAAGATCATCTCCTCCTTTTGAGCTTTGGGCATCTTGTCACCCTGCCTTGACCATGAAGTTTCCTGGGTGACCTTGGGACAGTCACCCATTCTCAGCCTCACCTACTTCATAGGGTTGTTGTGAAGAAAGCAGGAGGGGAGGATCTAAAGCCTTATAAGCCACCCTGGACATTTGCTTTGGCAGGGGAAAGTGGAGTTTAAATCCCATAAACAAATAAATAAATATAATGGGAGAGGGAGAAGAACGTCCCCCTGTCCACCTTATCCATTCCACACCTAACAGAGCCTGCCTGCTACTTCTGCCATTTTTTATTTTTTAAATTTTTTTAATAATAATACAAACAACTGAAATTACATTTTCCATTTGCTGAATAAATTCATGCACAATCAAGTAAGAAGAGATGCTTGGCTGACATTGCACACCTTTGAAATGTTTTTGTGGGTGGCGCAAGTGGCTAAGACACTGTGCTTGTTAACCAGCAGGCCAGGGTTTGAGACCCGGGTTGGCCCCACAAGACAGGGTGAGCTCCTGTCCTTAGCCCAGCTCTGCGACGCCAGCTGGATCCAATCGTATTGGCTCTGCCTTTCCATTGGAATAATTCAGTGGCATGGAGAGGGGGGATTTGCTGCTTGGGTAACAGCCTATCCTCCATAACAATCCAACCCAGGCTTTCGTGCTTTGCATGCAGCGTATGCAGCGCTGAGCACGATACCATAGTCTTCCAAGACTGACGGAGGCCTGCTTGGGGAAGTTGCCCTTATGGACTGCAATCCTAACCACACTTTCCTGGGAGTAACTACTGTTGAACACGTCAGAACACGTCAGACTAGACATGCTTAGGACTGCACTGTAAGAAGTCTTGAAAATGCTGTAGCTGCACCAGCAGAAGACCGTTACCCTGGCAGGCTCTGCTATTCAATTGCTTTCCTTTGCAAAGCCCTCCATCACTCCGTAGATTGATTTGCCAAGAATAAAACAAAAAGGCATGTCTGTGCCTTTGATCTTTCTGTCATGAGCACAAGATCATTTTCAAGGCAGGGGACGCCAGTTTGACACCAAAGTTCTGGTTTCACATATCTATTCAAGGGAGGAAAAAAAAGGACAAGGATAGCAGACAACTGGCATTTGAGGCCGATTCATATAAAATGGAGAAGAGTTGCTTTGTTTAGTGGCCTTCACCATATTTGGATCTATCTGTCTGTTGTCACTTGCAGATCAGACCTGAAATGGCCCTGGGGGTACATGATCAGAAAAGCTTATCAGGAAGTACAGATAAAATCTTAAACAAGTGTCAGAGAAAAACTTTGAAGTGTGTGCGTTTTTTTAATAAACAGCTCCATTCACAGTTGCTTTTTATCGCCAAGAAAATATAAGTCACACATTTTTTTCCCCTCTGTAACAGACAGTAAATGGTTCTTCTCATTCAAAAGCAAGAGTTCCAACAGAGAAACTGTCCAATCTGATGGCTCATATTTTATAATCAAGAGTGGGGAAGAATACCAGAACCTCTGGACATGCACTACAATTCAGTGTTGGGAGAGTTGGGACAAACAATACAAAATATTTCTTTACCCAGCATATAATTAGTCTGTGGAACTCCTTGCCAAAGGATGTGATGATGACATCTAGCCGTTAAAATGACATTTCTGGATAAAAAGTCCATCATAGTTACAAGCTGGCATGGGTAAGTGCAACCAGCTCCTGCCAACCTAGTTTGAAAAGCATGTAATGCAAGTAGATTAATAGATACCACTTTGCTGGGAAGGTAACTTTCCCTTTGGTGGGAAGGTCATGGCGGCCACATGTTTATGGAGTTGTGTTTAGACAATGCTGGCTCTTTGGACCTGAAATGGAGATGAGCACTACTCCCTATAGTTGGTCATAGCTAGCATGGCCACCTGTAAGAGATACCTTTATCAACCTCAGAATGCCAATGCAGGGTAGATTATGAGAATGCAGGTCTCTTTAGGTCTAGTATGCTGCCTGAAGCAGTTGGTGAGCTACTGTGAGATATAGGATCCTTCACTAGAAGCCATCACCTTTGGTTCTTCTTATGTCCTTATGAAGAGTTTCTATTAGAAGATAGGGATGGTGGTGGGCAAAACTGGGTAGAGAGGGGAAGAAACAGGGGCTGGGAGGTGGCAGGAGGGCATGGATCCAGCAGTAATGGGAGGGAGAGTGGCCTATTCCCTCTTTTTCAAGCCTCCTCACCCATTTCTACTCCTCAGGCTACAGTCAGCTTAGGGAGGTCCAAGGAAACCTATTACAGAATGGGAGGTTTATGGAGGTCTATGTTTTGCTTCCCCACCTGGAATAGCTCGGAAGGGGGGGCATTGCATGCCACAGTGTGGCTCTCTCCAATACTGCCTCCACCACCTCTAGCTATCCACTGGTACGTGCTTGGATATATATATCCCTCCGTCAGACGAACCTCTGGGACCTCTGGGACTCCTGGTTCGGGTGCAGTGCGCTTGAAAGGTGTGTGACATTAGCACCTAATTAACTCAATTCTAATGCTCTTAAAGTGATCAGTGACCTTCATTAGGATGTACAAAGAGAATATTCAAAATCTGATTAAAAAATCCTCATTTATTAACCTTAAAGCAAGTAACAAAAAATATTGAAATTTTTCAGGTGCAGTCAGGCGCAATGTAAGTGATCCCTTCCCACAGAGCCATATAGTGGCACTACAGCAATTGCAATCCTAAAGACACTTTCCTGCGAGTAAATCCCATTGAACACAATGGTGCTTACTTTTGAGTACACTTGGTTAGGATTAATCTCTAATCAGGCAGGCTGCAATCCTATAAGCAATCACCTGGGAGCAAGTCTCATTCACATAACTGGGGTTTACTTTGGAGAAGGCTTGGTTGGGACTGCACTAAAATTCTTTTATTCTCCCCTGTGCTTGAGTTTAATATAAGAAAAAATGGCAGACCTCTTTGGATAACATGAATGTCTTTCAGCGCTTACCTTAAGCAGCATCTCTCGGAAATAACAGAATTTGTTTTTGCCTCTGTTTCTCTTTAAACCTCACCCCAAAGAAGCCATGATTATTTAATTAATTGGAAAAGCACAATTTAAGGAACGGATGCTTACCGGTGTCTAAGTAAACAATTAAATCGAACGGCTTCCCAGTTTATAGCACTATAGGGTTATTATAAGCACCAGAAAGACGAGCTGGTGGGTTGTACATATTGATTCCCTGCCACTGTGTAAAAGTGCAGATCCAGGCACCAGCGTGATAAATCTGGGTACCAGGCTGACACAAATCTATGCTCCTGAGATGTGTGGCAGGTAGTGTACATAGATGGTGGATAAAAAAAAATAGAAAGAGATCAATAAATCTCATTTTACCTACATGTTTGTGGGACACGTAATCTCTCAAGGAAGAAAGAGTACTTAGCAAACACTATGAAAGTCCAATTAAGAGGTCTCCTTACTATTTGTTTGCCACAAACATGTCACAGCTGAGTGGGATCCATGAGTGGCTAATTGGCAGTCGCTGGAAGTGGAAGCTGAAGAAAAACTATCAAGCAGAGTGACCATATGACTGGGTTTTTCTGGATTTGTCCTCTTTTTTAGTCTTCTGTCCAAGTGTCCTCCATTTTGGCTTCATTTTGGAACTTTGCAATGAGGTTCAGTATCTCCTTCCTATCAAAAGTTATGGCCAAAAAACTAAAAATTAAAAATATTCATTGAGTTCTATGGGAAAGTGAAAGTGTCCAATTTTGCAGCATTACTCGTGAGTAGGCAAATGTGCCCTTTTCTGCTGGAAAGGCCAGGCTGCGAGTAATCCAAGACCTTGTCCTCCTTTTGAGGTTTCGGCATCTGGTCACCCTGCCATCAGGTGAAGGCATCATGCAGGGCCTGGGAACTGCTCTCCTAGATGGCTAGCCAACCCTACAATCCACAGTAACTACGGGAGCATGTAAGAGACATTACATGCACCTGTAATTACTGCACCACCTAGTGAAAACCTATGGGAAATTCATACTGCAATCCAGAGTAAATTTTTCTTACTCCGGAGCAAGGACTCCCCATAGTTACTCTGGATTGCACCCTAAGTTTTAGACTTATTAAAACTATCTCAACAAATGGATTATTAGCATCCTGGACATTCAGAACACTGAGACAGTAGATTCTGTGAATCACCGTTTTGGGACCACTGCACCCTGCAGCACTACTGACCATAGGACTAAACTGCCCCATGGATCATTTAAATCCTCAACATTGGACAATAAAGATTTTCCAACACCTTCCTTTGAATTCATGGCATGTGATGAGGTTGAACAGTAATGCATGGCAGGGCCCTATATGTATATCTGGCCTGTATCATTCTCAAACAGTCAGAGTTTAATATGAGTAGACCTAGCAGATAATGCTTTAGTACTTAAAAAAAACTTAAGCTCGTGAGTCTAATTTTCTTTAATAGTCCTTTTTCATACAGTTTATCAAGATTTCACTTTTCATGGTAGAGTAAAAGATTTAATTTATATTTGGGAGTCCACGCAACGAGGGAAAAAAATCAGGCACATATACATTAAACCCCTGGGGGAAAAACATCTTCAATATCTTCAGGCCTTTTTGTTGTAAAGTGTTAATTCCATTATCAGCATAAGAACGCAAGTGTCTTAGAATTGCCATGTGATGCATCAATTAAATGGAGAAGTGTCACTCTTTTCATTATGTTAATGCTTTTTGAAAAGGAAGGGGGAGGGGAAAAGGCTTATCTCTGCTCTAAGCAATCAGCCATCTCTTATTGCCACAGAAAAGCAATCATTAAAATTAAAAGGACTAGAAAAGGATGTCTTTGAGTTGGTGATCTAAAAGAAAAAGTTGGAGAAAACTATGGTGTGTCTTCTAAGTATATTGTCTCCTACCGTAGCTGAACTTACCCATCATTGTGAGAGTAAAATATTTTTGGGCACCAGGCACAGCTTGGCACCTGCAGAAACTGGGCATCAGTGGGCACCTGCACCTGGCACCAGGGGTATTGACAGCCACCTGTGAGCAGCATGCACTGATGGACACTGGAGACATTGGGCACCAGCAGCATCATTTTTGGGTTGCTGAATCCAAAAATAGCATTGGTTTTGCCCAATTGGCTCAAGTTTTGGGTGTACGGCACTAATGCTGATTCAAGCAGTTTTCTCATGTGGAAGCCTGCAGCCTAGCAGTGTATCTATTGCCCCTCCCCAGATGCTGGGGATGTTCTGATCTTCACTTGCTGCCTGCCTGCCTGTCTTCTCCTAATCTGTGGAACTCCTTGCCACAAGATGCCTAGAGGGGAGTGGACAAATTTCTGGATGAAAAGTCCATCATGAGTTACAAGCCATGAAGGGTATGGGCAATTTCCAGTGGTGGGCTCTAGCAGGTTCGCACCTACTCTATAGAACCAGTCGTTAACAAGACATAGGACATATAAAGTTTAAAAATAGCCATTTAAAAAGATGGGCATAGAACCGGTTGTTAATTTCTCTGAATCCCATCACTGGCAATTTCCTTATTTTGGATGTGGGCTACTTCAGAATACTGGATTCAAGGGATGTGGTTCTCTTGTTTTGTTGTGTGCTCCCTGAGGTATCTGGTGGGTCACCATGAGATACAGGAAGCTAAACTAGATGGGCCTTTGGCCTGATCCAGCGGGCACCTCTTATGTCCTTATGTTTTTAGGAAAGGGCAGCCTTCACCCAAACATGAAGCAGAGTCCCAGTAGAATGCCGGCATGGTGTGCTACCCAAAGAACTGCATCATATATTGTATAGTGCTTGTGACAGTGCATCCATTGACACCGATTGGTGAAGCTCTTAAACCGTCGGAGTTCCTCTGCTTGTCATCATATATCCCAACGTTGAAGACTGATATTATTCCATCATCACACTTATTGTTCACTCCAGGAACAAACCTTTATTTATTATGGACAGACTATTTTTTGTCTCTTATACCATGATACTGTCATTACAATAAATTGCACCCTGCTTGATGCATTTTCCTTGCATCCAGAATAGATGGATATGCTTTGTGCATTGATGTCATTATATCGCATGTTCTATTACACTTTATATTTGAGTTCCTGTTTTATGGTAAAACTAGTAAACAGCCCACAGATGTTGCTTGCAGAGATATAACAAGAACTTCAGGACAAAACTGTCCCCCTTCCCAGCATCTCAACTGCCCTTTTGCCACCTCTCTCCTCAATGGCTCACCTCTTCTACCCCTCTCAACTATCAATTTGCCCTCAGTGAAACTGCAGCCAAATCTGATTAGCTACAACATTTGACATCATTCCTGTTGTATCATGAATATATTCCTGAGATACCAGGGAGAAGACCAACATCATATATCCCTATTGTGTGAAAAAAGAAGAGCAACATCCCAATTCACAGCATTGCCTCAGTCCTAGCACGGCATCCGCTCTATGGGCATCTCCCACATATTGGATGGGTTAGGGACTGGAGCATCATCCAAAAGGGAAAGCTGTTGAAAAATAGAACCCAATCTTTTTTAGTTTGTAAAGGTTACTTCCATCACCTTTTTTAGCTAGCAAATTGCAAATGCCGCATTTATCTTGTAAATTTCTGCTGCCACACAAAGATTTCTACAAATGGATTCTCATTATCTCCTTCAGGCATGGGATTAGACCAGGAGCTACAACAAATTTTGGCCTTAAGAATAGCAGAGAGATGTTGAAGGTGTGTAATATGAGTTCTGGGTGTAGTTGAAATGTTTTGAAAGAGTGGATCGTCAGAAAGCAGGAGATACCTTTTGGAGATTTTTGGCTACTTGAGGTTTACTTGATATAAGGCGACAAGCACAGGAGCTGCTGCTTGGACCCATTCCAACTAATTGTAGAAACCTTCGTGACTCTACTAGTCTTCCCACCTCTTCAGGGGCCTCCAAACTAACCAATTTAGGTCGGCATGTCTGTCTGTCTGTCCATGGTATTTATATACTGCTTTTCAACTAGCTTTTTCAACTAGAAGCTGTGGGTGGCGCAAGCGGTTAAGATGGTGTGCCTGTTAACCAGCAGGCCAGGGTTCGAGACCTGGGTTGGCCCCACAAGACAGGGTGAGCTCCTGTCCTTAGCCCAGCTCTGCGACGCCAGCTGGATCCAATCGTATTGGCTCTGCCTTTCCATTGGACTAATTCAGTGGTGTGGAGAGGGGGATTTGCTGCTTGGGTAACAGCCTATCCTCCATAACTATCTAACCCAGGCTTTCGTGCTTCGCATGCAGCATACACAGTGCCGAGCACATCATAGTCTTTCAAGAGTGACGGAGGCCTGCTTTTTTTCAACTAGAAAGTTCACAAAGTGGTTTACAAAGAAAATTTTTAAATAATGATTAATGGTTCCCTGTCCCAAAAGGGCTCACAGTCTAACACTGCGCCACACTGGAAATTGCTCCACACTGGAAATTGGGGACTATCAGTTACAATTCTAGTTAGAACCCCCCACACAATGAATTTGAAGAAACGACCACATAGCAAACGGTTGTGTAAAATCATCAATGAGCGCAACACATTGAACCTTGTTTATGAATTCTAACTGATCAGCTGATAGGAAAACAGAAGCGTCATTCCCGAAACGTTTGCTATGGCTCTTCAATCCAACTTGTTTCTTTGGATTACAACTTGCAGAGTTCCAGATGGTGCCCTGCATACACTCGTCATAATTAAGATGCAAATGTATTCCAACTTCTTCTGATGTTGTTGAACACACAGAGTAGCACAACTCACACCTTAAATGAGAAGTGCAAATGAAGGAACAGGCTGGAAAGCAGACTATTTTGCCAGGTATTACAAATTACTGCCATCATACAATGGATGGCAAATATTCTTTTGCTGATGCTGCCCTCTTATAACTAGTAAGCAGGTCTCCTTCAGTCTTGAAAGACTATGGTATCGTGCTCGGTGCTGCATAAGCTGCATGTGAAGCATGAAAACCTGGGTTGGATTGTTATGGAGGATAGGCTGTTCCCCAAGCAGCAAATCCCCCCTCTCCACGCCACTGAATTAGTCCAATGGAAAGGCAGAGCCAATACGATTGGATCCAGCTGGCATCGCAGAGCTGGGCTAAAGACAGGAACTCACCCTGTCTTGTGGGGCCAACCCGGGAATCGAACCCTGGCCTGCTGGCTAACAGGCACAGCGTCTTAATCGCTTGCGCCACCCACAGTAATTAGTGATCTGTATTCCTGTTTAGTTAAATGGATAATGAGATGGATAATTTGGAATGATAGTAAAAAAATAAAATAGTATACATCCTATTAAATAATTTTAATGGATATCAACTGCATTAATCCTACCAGTGGATCAATCCCATCCTATGACCCTATCATTGGACCAATCCTAGGGTGTGCTGCTAGTTTGCCTTCTCGTGGTGCATCCCAAAAGTGTGACCTGAACAACTAGCAACAATTGGCAGCCAGACTATATTGAAGAATTGGCAGTTGGTGACAGTTGGCAGCCAGACATTAATGAGGAATTCCTGGCTCTCAAAATGCATGGCAATGGAACATTAACATCTGATTTACCATAAGTCCATGTATTTAACATAAATACATGTATAAGTCCATAAATATATGTATAAATAAGTATTTATTTGCCATATGCTAAATATAATAAACCAAAGACCCGCAGAAGTGGCATAAAGCCTCTGTGATCTTTGGAAACACCTTCTGGCATCTCCCTTATGTCCAGACCCACATGTTTGCTTATCCATGAGATTTGGTATTTGAGCAGGGGAGGTACACATCCCTTTCAGATACCAACCGTATATACATTTGAAAAACACATAAGGCTAATGAAAAATCTTGAAGAGCATTGGAAGATCTTGAGGTTGTTCATAAATGAATTATATCTAGACAAGTCATTCTCCAAGCCAAACTATCTGTCCTCATTACTAACAATAAACATGGGAGTGAAGGGTTTAGTAAGGACATCATGCCCTCAGTTTCGCAGATGCAGCACTTCTAGACACTCATCCATCACCTCATTTATTCAACCTTCCTATTATTCCCCCTGTAGGTAGTTTATATCTCAGTTGTCAGCCCGCCACCTCAATGTCCCAAACAAAACCTCAGTGGTGATCAATGCATCAACATTACTTGGTGCAAGGATGTCGGTTCAATTAGCGCATTCCCATGGATGACTAAGTATGAGAGAGTTGAATAAGTGGGATATAAGGGAAAGGACATGAATAGGGCAAAGAGACATGGTTCATGCAACATGGTTTTACATTATAATTGCTGCAAAAGTACCCTGGCAGATGCCTCTACTTTGACAGCATTCTAACATTTTCTGACATACAGGTGTCCCTAGTTATCCACTAGCTTTCATTTCCCAAACCTCCTGTGGATTAAAAAAAATAAGTGGATTGAAAAACTGTGCAAATTAGATTTAAAGACCCACTTTCAGGTTTTTTGCTCCTCCAGTGCACCTAATGCAATAAGGCTGTGCCTTGATATCTGCAGGGGTTTGATTCTGGAACTCCCTGCTGATACAAAAAAATGTGTTAACTAATAGCACTTTAAAAAAATTAAAAGTATACCTTTTCAATTCTTTAAAAACAGCTTTTCTTACTATTGTGGAGTGGCAGTCAACAATTAAGAATGCAAAGGACCCCTGCCTTTGCCTGGCTCAGCTGAAGAATGGAATGATTGCTTGCTTGACTGCTTCTACAACAGTATAATAGCAGTTTTCAAAACTGTGATTTGCAGTAGCCATTCGTGTTGAGTCAAACCTGTATATAAAAAATATGTGTAGTACAAGGTTGGACCTGTAGTTTTCTGTAATTGGCATTTAAAAGTTAAAGGAAGGTGTTGTAACTATAAGTCCCTGTCATCCACAGGTTTGACTCAAGGCAGACTGCAAGCTCGCAGTGGAGGAATTCAGAGGACCTCCTCTGGACAAGACTGGAGGTCATATCCAGGAGATTTTCGGAGGTTCAAGGAGGCTGCAGGAGACCTCCTTGTGACTCAGAAGGCCTGGTGGACTCATCTGGCAGGCACGTTCAGTTTAGTAAAGCCTGAAGTACCTGTCAGAAGGTCTGACCACAGATTTCTTTATCCATGGATTTTGGGATGTATGTGAGCCCTGCCTGCTCACATACATACCGTATTTCTTTATAGACCATCCTCTGTGTACATGGCACACTACTCAGAGAGGAAAGGCTAGTTCCTGCCCCAAGGATTTACAGCCTTGTTGTTGATACACAGGGGTCAATAGAGAGTTGGAGGAGGATGAAGGCAGGAGAATTATAAGTGATTGTTTCAGCTGAACATACTCAAGTTTACAGTGCAACCTTATTGGGGTTGAGTGGCAGCAAAACCTGTGTTCTGCTGGCACTGGTTGCCATAAAGGCAAATGTGAGCAGGGTACAGGAATAATGTAATGGGGAGATTGTGGGAGTTAGTGATCTGAGCAGGTGATGATCTGTGCTCACTACTGAATCAATGCAGTTTCATATTGGGTCTTCTACGATGGAGATTAAAATGTGGCAGGGGAAATGCCTCCTCCACATCTTGACTTACCAGTCTGCTGCCTGGCATGTTCCTGAAGCCACTGCCCCATGCTCCACTGCAGCCAGCCCAGTTGTCAATGTTGCAGGCATGACTTATGGCACATTTGCAACATTGCACGCCAGCACTGGATTGGTGCAGGTCATTCTGGATCAGACCCTCATTCCCTGAAGGTGTTCTTGCTGCTTCCACCACCACTAGCATTGAGAGTTCAGGGATTGCTAGCCTTCTGAGACACGTGCGCTTACACTCAGCAGCATGCAAACTGGCCCACCATTGACACCACGCTTACTTTTTAAACAAGGCTGTTTTTCAATCATTTGGCGGAAGCCTATTTTTTTCCCCTTTGTCTTCAGACTGCACAAATTGCCATTAATTTTGCATGCACATCAGTCAAATAATGTGTGCAAATAAGCAATTATTGGGGGATCTGAGTTTATTTTTCAGAGCAATAGTAACCTTTGAGGAACTGGGCAAGCAGACCACCGTCAGCTCCTGATTAGTTAAGAATGCAAATATTATCATATCAAAAGGCAATTATTTTCTGGGCATTTTATAGTCCCTAAGGACGAGCCAAGAGACACACCTTCTCTTCTAAGACCACCATATTTCATCTCTCAAGGACGCGACCCTCGTTATTTACAGACTGTAATGAGACTGCCCAGTGTTTGATGCTATCATAAATAAGCAGGTAAGAGTGCTGAGTTTCACAAAATCCAGACTGATTTCCTAGAAGACATGATCAGTTTAATAATAATAATAAAAGTACAGCATGTGTAACCACTAAATTTATATTACATGCACATAAATGAACTCTAATTTCAATCAGTGCCCAGGTTTCATGCAGATCTATTGCTTTTTGAGACATCATCCTGTTTTGTGTTGGTATAATATTGCTGTGTGTGTGTGTGTGTGTGTGTGTGTGTGTGTGTGTGTGTGTGTGTGTGTTCTTTCCTGCTTCCCCAAGTTATAGTAAGTTCTACAAAAATAAAATACTCTTAGGCTGCAACCCTAACCTCCAGTTAGGCTAGTCTAAGCTCCTGCGTGAGTCCTGTGCTGACCTGGAGATGTCACAAAAATGTCATAAGACATTTTTGCGCCACTCCTGGGGGAGGGTTAGGCCAGTGCACAGACATGTGCTTGCCTCCCACACATCACCACATGAACGGGAATTGTGGTGGCCTAAGTTGGGATTGCACCCTTATTCGCCATCAGGGTTAACCGTCTTGTCAGCCTTGAAGACTATCTGATCACTGCTTTTAGTGGGCACTCTACTGCTTGTAGTGGGCTGCTCTTAGCGGACAAATGCCTTTGAATGCTAGTCAACGTGTTTTGCAGTGTATTGTATTGAAAACCAGGAAAACCTATTTGACTAGAGGCAGCAATGTGCAAAAAGAAATATCTGTTAGAAGCCTGATTTTGGGGTGATATCTCTCCTCCCCATCCCAAAACACCCCACCTCCAGCCACCCTCCCACTACTGTGCCAGCCAGCACAGGATCAGGATGCAGTACTTCCAAGTTAGCTCCAGAGTACGCACAAACTTGCCTTACAGCAAATTTGCAACACTCTGAACCGGAACAGCAATGGCTGCGCCAGTTCAATGACATGTTAGGATTGCATTGTGAATTGCTTTTAGATTGTCATTAGTAACCACACTTTTGTAGTAAACTGCACTTAAGATACGCTGGAAGAGTAAACTCACTAAACAAACAGATTTACTATGCAATTCCTCCTACAGTAGATTTTCACAGTACATTGCCCTATCGCCATCCATTAGCTCTAAACAAGCCCATAACTTGTTTATGCTCTCCATAAAGTTATTTACTGTTCCAACCACTTCTGACTGCTGCATCCTCCTACTCTCTCTCTCTCTCTCTCTCTCTCTCTCTCTCTTTTCTCCACTTTGAAATTACTGCAAAAAGCATGCTTTTTCCCTCTTTAATGGAGATTGGTACACAGATGTGCTCTTGTAAATGACAGTTTTTCAGTTAAAAGCTTCTGAATATACTTAGTATTCTCGAGGGCTTAAAACAAATGCAAACTTTCAGCCCTTGAATCTGTGTACAGCTGGCAGACATCCCTGAGCTGAAAGGAAACATAACGGCAATCCTCAGGAGCATCACTAGAAGGTGCAGCCTGCACCAAGTGATGCACGCAGGGGATGGTGTGCGCTGGGGGCTGTAGCACCCTAAAATTGGAAATTTGCAAAAGTGTGTAGTACCCCATCATGTCATGTGTCTTTGGATAGAATCCGATACAAAAATCTGGGTTTTTTTTGGCATAGATGAGGAATGTGCAAGGGGTGCAGTTGCACCAGGCTACAACCTTTAGGGGGGCTACAAGCTGTGCTTGATTCTAGTGGCTAAAATTATGAAAAACAGGGTATGTTTAAAAGATAATGCTATCATGTTATATATTGTTGGAAAAGTGATTCGATGCAGAATGCAATGAAATGAACTGCATTGTAATATCCACATTCTGTCAAACATTATGGCCAAATAACTAGAAAATGAATATACAAAAGCCTATGGAACAAAAAGTGGATTTGGAGAAAAAGTGGAAGTATTCCATGATGCTCATTGTTCTGAGAGCCAATGAGATGTAATGCTGATACTATATGGCGCTAATAAGATGCTAATATGAATGATTATTTTATTTATTTGATTTATATCCCACCTTTCTTCCCTAATCAAAGGGAACCCAAAGCGGTTAAGGGCAATTAAAAACAATAAAACACCATTAAAAGTAGATAATAATAAATACAGATTAAAACACCATTGAAATAGAGTTAAAATACAGATTATACAAAAATGTTAAAGCATCCCTCCTAAAAATTTACAATAAAACCAGCTAAAAACAATACTAAAAACAGCACCTCTCCCCGCAACCTACAATATGATTAAAAAACTTTTGTCCACAGAAACGATTTTAGGCCCCACCAAAAACTGTACAAAGAGGAAACAGTTCTTAAGTCAAAGGGAAAGGAGTTCCAGAGCTGGGGTGCAACCACCGAGAAGGCCCTGCTCCTAGCCGCCACACCTCTCACCTCTTTTAAAGGTGGCACCGTCAGCAGAGCGCCCCCCCCCCCCCCCGCAAGATAGTCTTAGGTGACGGGTCGGATTGTGTGGAGGGAGGTGGTCCCTTGGATACCCTGGACCCGAACCATAGAGGGCTTTAAAGGTCAAGACCAGCACTTTGAATTCCGCCCTGAAATGAATGGGCAGCTAGTGTAGCCACTGAAGCAGTGGCCTGACTGAGTCGAACTGACGAGCCCCAACCGACTATACGAGCCACAGCATTCTGGACTAATTGGAGTTTCTGGACCACCTTCAGAGGCAGCCCCACCTAGCGTGTGTTACAATAATCCAGTCTAGATGTCACTAGGGCATGGCTCACCGTGGCCAGATCCGAGTGACTCAGGTACGGCTGCAGTTGGCAGATCAGCTGAAGCTTGCAAAGGGTCCCCTGGCCGCAGCCACCACCTGGGACTCCAGGAGCAGCTGCGAATCCAGGAGAACCCCCAAACTGCAGACCTATTCCTTTAGAGGGAGTGCAACCCCATCCAGGACAGGGCGATATTCCAATACCCAAGTCAACAGCTTCCAGACCAGGAGAACCTCTGTCTTATCAGGATTTAATTTCAGCTTGTTTGCCCTTATCCAGCTTCCCACCAACACCAGACAGCGATTCAGGACCTCAACTGCCTTCTCTGACTCAGAAGGAAAGGAGAGACAGAGCTGGACGTCATCAACATACTGGTGGCAACCCACTCCAAACCTCCAGATGACCTCTCCCAGTGGCTTCACCTAGATATTAAATAGCATGGGGATAGAATGGATCCTTGTGGCACCCCACACCGAAGGGGACAGGGTGCCGAACAAACATCCTACAGCAGCACTTTCTGGGATCTGTCAGCCAAGAAAGAGCGGAACCACTGCAAACAGTACCTCCAATCCCAGCCCAGCCAACTGGCTGAGAAGGACACCATGGTTGAATCAGCTCTCATTTCCATTTACATATATCATTATACAGTTACTAACTGGGTGCTGAATGGGTGTACAGGCACTTCTAAGTTGTGCTCCTCTTATACTTAGCAGGGAAAGAGGAACAATTATTCTTTCCTCCAGCACAGTTTCCCTAACCAATAAGGGACACAATTTTCATTTTTTTTACTTAATTAAATTTGCTTACCGGTAATTAAATTAAATCAAATTTAATTGTTGCAGGGGAAAAATTTTTTAAAGTAACCTGGGACATCACTTCCAGTTGAGCTTTGCACCAGGTTACATGATCATTAGCTACGCCA
The DNA here is from genome assembly GCA_030015325.1 of Cryptoblepharus egeriae. Lineage (NCBI taxonomy): Eukaryota > Metazoa > Chordata > Lepidosauria > Squamata > Scincidae > Cryptoblepharus > Cryptoblepharus egeriae. Next base: position 259,288,432 of record JAREYC010000001.1, read on the forward strand.
CTGTTTTTACGCCATCTTTCCTTTGCAAATGTCCAAGGTGGCTTACAAAGCTTTGGTTCCTTCCTGCTATCATCACAACAACCCTGTGAGGTAGGTACGGTTGAGATTGAGTGACCAGCCTCGGAAACCTCCCGGCCAAGGAGGGATTTTAACCTGGATCTTCCAGGCCTCAGTCCAATTCCCTATCCACAACTCCATCCTGGCTCTCACCAATAATATAAAAATAACAAAATAACAAAAATAACAGCTCTCAAAACAACAGCAATAATAGCGAATATAAATGACTGCAGTGCTGACAAGCAAAAGTGTCCGTGCAGTGAAAGCCTTTGATGGTGCTATTTCAGAGAAATGTGTGTTACTAATATCCCATCCCAGCTCAAAACATAATGCTTATTGCTCTGTCTCTGTAGCAGATAAGCAGCCATTCCAAAGTAAGACGTGGGCTAGATTTCTGCTGGAGAAAATTGATTGCGAGATCCTTTGTCAGGACTGAATTGCTCATTAGCAGCTTATTCAATGTTATTTTCGTTTCTGCTTGCCTAAGTGTTTTCAGACACAGCCAGGAATTTCATACCTTTCCGTGTGCGCCTCTCTCGCATGTAAGTAAAACATATGGGCAATTTAAATAGCATTTAACGCCCAGCCGACTTGCTGAAAGGGTCTGGTAGAGAATTCCTGTTCTCTAGCATCATAAATCTGAAATCTTAGTATAGTTGGAGTATTGCCCTGCAGGAGTGCAGCTAATACAGAGCAGCTGGAGAACCTGTGCCAGGTATGATCTGCACAAGGGTGCAAAAAAATAAAAATAAATGAGGATTAGATTCATACTGAGAGTCATTCAAATAATCTTAAATATCTTCTTCCTATCAAAAGTTATTGCCAAAACACTAAAAATCAAATATATGCAGTGAGCTGTATGGGAAAGTGAAAGTGCTCAATATTGCGGCTTTACTCGTGAGTAGGCAAAAGTGCCATTGTTCACCAGAAAGGCCAGGCTGAGAGGAATCCAAGACCTTTTCCTCCTTTTGAGGTTTGGGCATCTGGTCACCCTGGTCACACACCCAAGATGTAGTACACCCTCCATTGCTGCATAATACGCTTGAACCTACCTGGTGCAAAACACTGCATTGCAAGTGATTGAACAGTTGTGCATTAATGTCACTGGGCCACTGTGTGCACCATCAAATCACTTCTGGCACAGCCATTTACCATCATTCAGAGTCTTGGGGAGAATGGGATGTCCCATCTGCCACCAAACATCGGCCTCCACTTGGCAGGGGCTCAGGTGCTGTGCACATTACCCCGTCCCACAGTTGTGTCACCCCCTGGCTGCCCCCTGGGCTACCCAATGCTATTTTCTTAACATTGTTCCCACTTAGATGGTTGACACAACATGGGAAAATCTGGCCAACTTGTTTGCAGGGCCTGTCACCAGGTCCTTGTTTTCCCACCAAAGTGGTACCTGTTAAACTACATGCATTTACATGCTTTCGAACTGCTAGGTTGACACGTGATGGGAGCTCACTCCAGCGTGCAGCACCCAGGTCTTGAACTGCTAACCTGCTGATCTTCAAATCAACAGGCATTGCACCTTTAACCACTGAGCCACTGTATCCCTATATATGCCTTTTGTATTTGCCTTTGGGATGTCATTTAAGGAGACCACCCTTTTGGTCCCAACCACACCACAGTCATTGATGCTCCTTGCCTTAGTTTCCAATTGTTCCACATTCACAACAGCCAATGGTTGTTGATCAGCAGATAATTTAGCACTATGCATCATTCAGAAGTACAGCTGGCTACCCGTTCCTTCCTTCTCTTATTAAACGCCATCACTTAATTTAGGACGCAAATCAATATATGAATAAAGAGACCAATAATTTTTTAATGTCATCTCTGCAATCACACTTAAGATTGATTCTACCTTGAACTCATTGTATTATTGCTAATGACAGAAAACTCGTGCCATACTTTATCAACCGAAGTCTGTCTCAGGGAACTTTCTAATTAGTGCTACTAATCACTTATTCCTTCTCCGGGAGAGCGATGTGTTAGGAGACCGACTGGTGAAATACGTCGAACAACATATACATCTTGTTAAAATGACACTTAGGAGATACCATCCCTCACATCCATCAGAGACACTTAATCTATCAAAGGGAAATATTGCTTTAAATACTGTTCGCACAGTCTGCTGGGATCGAGCATCTTTGCCCCAATCCCTATGAGTTGCAATGTCTCCGAGCTGATGGGGTTTGGAAAGGAGCCAAGTCTCTTACATCATCTAGCAATTAATGTACCCACACTTGGATTACAAGAAGTTAGGGAAGTATCCACCGAGTGGAAGCAACTGATGAAATTAGCTCCAGGAAATCTATTTTGTAATAAAACTGTTCATAAAAGGGAAATGTCATTTAAAAGCGCAATTGCCATGGAGAATAACTTTTTATATCTGCTTGCATCTTTAAGGCAAAGGGACTTTGCTTTTTAATACGTCTTTTATTTTAAATAGGTTTACCGAAGCCTGGAACGGTCCCGGACCCGAGGGAGACTTGTTACAGTGAGCAAACTGTTCTTTGTTGTTTTTCTCTGCTCCCTTCTGTGCAAGGATGTTGAAACAGTTTCCATGCAATAAAAATCTGAACCAGATAAGTGCCTGTTAGTAATAGCAGGTTAAATATAATAACATAAAATGATGGTTATAAAAAATAATTAGTAATACTAATAAATAAATTGATCTATTTTCTTATTTTTAAAAAAATTCTTAAAAAGGAAAAGGTTGGGAATGTTGATAGAAACTGCTGGTTTTAGAGGGTATAGGATCTGATTTGTTGAAGCTTAACAACCATGATGCCTTCCCCCATTGTCACCACCATGCGACACCACTGCGGCACCACTGCGGGTGCAAGTGGCACACAAAGGAGAACCTGGGAGGCAGAAGGTGCTTGTTGCAATTGGCTTCAGAATGCAGCCCACCAGCATGTGTTCTGGGCAGGGCCAGGGAGGTCTGAACAGCTTTGGCTGCCTGGGTCCTCATGCACGCACCTCTCCCACCCCTTCCTTCCAGGCAGGTGGAAGAAAAGATGTACAGGGAATTTTCCCCCCAGCACCTCTTCCCATGTCCCCTCTTTCAAGGAAGTGGTGTGAAGAAGAGGTGTAGGGAACAGGACGGGATGAAATAGTGGTTCTTAACCTGGGTTCGATCGAACCCCAAAGGTTCGGTGAGTCAGTCTCAGGGGTTCAGCAGAGGTGTGTGTCCATTCCATTCACCAGGGTTGCCAGGTACATTAACATACTTTTGTTATGATGGACAAAACATTTTATTTTTCCAACTATGAAGGGTTTGGTGAATGCATGTATGAAACTTGCAGGGTTCAGTACCTTCAACAAGGTTAAGAACCACTGAAATTTCCTTCCACTCACCTGCAAGGAATGGGGAGAAGCATGTCCAGGAGTACCGGCACAGCCAGAGCTGCCCAGACCTTCCTGGTGTGGCCCAGAGTGTACACTGAACCCTAGAGGTTGCTGGACCTTAATTAACATGTAATAAGGGAACCAATGTTCAATTAAAAGTTGACCTCTAGTTGCATCCTTGTCCACACAGGATTCAGCAGCACCCATTTTGGCGCCACTGTATCATGGTATGGGCAACCCAGTTAGGACTGGTCTGTAAAGTCAATTAATAAAGACACTAAATATAGATAAATTACAATGATACCATTAAACTATGAAAAGCATCATCATAAGAATATATGAAAGACCTGTAGGTATGAATTAACATGGGGTCTGACTAGTTCATCTCCTTACTCAAATACCAAGCAGAATAAGTTTGTTTTTATTCTATACCCACCAGAAACCATGAAAAATGTGGGCTTTCTGCATACTTTCAGCCAACTGGTTCCAGAGATATGGTGCCACAGCTGAAAAGGCCCTGTATATTACCACGATCCAGCACATCCCACTGCATCGATGTCCAATGCTTTATTTTTTTACCCCCAGAAAAACCCATGTCTCCATCTCATATTTGCCCTTTTTAAACAATGGATACTGAGACTGTAAGGATTACTGAGATTATGCATATGAAACAGTATTTTAAAGCTTCCTTTTTCAGTATTGCTTATTCACTCACCGGAATTTCTTGATATTTCAATTCATTGCATTTGTAATATCCTTTATAATATTTTGGTGAAATGTGTCAGAATATGAGCACAAGCCTAAACTTGTCGATTTAAAAGTGAGCCCCATTGTGTTCAATGGATCTTATTCCCAGGGAAGTGTCTTTAGGATTGCAGCCTATATTTCAGAATCTACCTCACAAGGTTATTGTAACGGTAAAAAGCATTTAAAATGATTTTAATTATTTAAAATAATTAAAATTATTATACAGTTATTAATTAAACTTAACTTAAAATTAATTGATTAAAAGTTAATTATTACAAATATTAATTAATTATTAATAAATAAAACAAAGGCATATTTTTAGTATATAGGGTATACAAAATGTATATAAATAAAAGACAGGTATATCCTTGGAAAGGACAGGACACAAGAAGGAAAAATATATCATAACTAAGAGGACAATCTTAATCATGTTGACTCAAAAGTAAGCCCCATTGTGTTCAATGGATCTTACTCCCAGGAAAGTGTCTTTAGGATTGCAGCCTAAATAGGGAAGAATCTATGCAATTGTTTTTTTTTTCCTAGTTGGAGACAACCTCTTGGTGGAGGTCCAGGAGCTGGATTGGGCCCAGAATGGGGATGAGATGAGCCACAGCAGAGCAGTTGGATCTGAAACCCCATCCCTAACCTGAACTATCTCATAGAGACTACTGGAATTTGCATCAGTGAAATCGCTGGTGCAGATTCCTATGGGGGCTCTATAGGGGTGGCTGGACTGCTACACAATGTAAGGGGAATAAATATCCACTTGGCTCATTTGGCCTGCCTGTTCCAGTACAGCTCAGGTTTTCGCTGTAAAAGAGAGGTTGGAATTCCCAATAAGACAAAAGGCAAGCAGAGGTAGGTTCATTGCCATCTTGAAAGAAATAATCAAGAGGTATAAAAGGGGTTTAGCAGGAAGGTTTTAGCAGGAGGTTTTAGCAAGGGGTTTAGCAAGAGGTTTTAGCAGGAAGTGCAGAAAAGATCTAATACTGGCAGGACATGGAGGGGAAGGGAAGGAGGGAGGGAGACCATATATTTAGTTGCACAATTGGGATTATATTATTAGCAATATAAAATCTGGCCAGTTTTGTAAAACCATCACTATCTTAGAAAGGTTTTGCCATCTATTTTAACCTTAGCGCTAGGTGTGACATCAACTATGTGGTAAATATGTCTATTTTTCTCTGCGGAATTACAGCAGAGAGAGGTTAGAAGCTGCTCCATTTCATTATTTATTGTGTCAATTCAGTGCAATTCAATATATTGTGTTAATTTCCTTTCTCTCCCTTTTTAAAGAAATAATCTGTCACCCGGGTTGTAACGGCCCCGTCTTTTTTAATGGAAGCACGGGAGGCAATGGCATTGAAATTGGATCGGTCCAAATGGAATCATTATTGTGCGTCCATTGAGAACATAAATGGCTCCATCAATCGAAGTGCATAAGACAGTGCCCAAGGTGTTTGGAGGAGGCTTTGTGGCACATCTAAAGTATGCCGAGCCTCTGTGCACCTTGGAAGTGCAACTGCATGGATTAAAAAGGCACACTTCAAACATCTCCCAGAGACCCGTTATCCACAGATTGTATCCACAATGGACTCCTTTGGCGCCATGGCTGTCCATCATGTCAATATGCATTCCGTGAATCATCAACACAATAGATCATAGAGCTTTTTTTGCCCCATCCGCGTGCAGAGAGGAATCCTGCCCTCCGCAAATATTCATGCACTCGCCTTTTTTAAAAAAAGGCCATTTTTATAACCCTGGAGATTGTTTTGAGCTTCTAGTGAGACAAAGATTGAGGAAATGAAAGATGGTAGGAATGAACAAGCACCAGGCCTGTGAGGTTTGCGCTCACATACCTGTGAGACACCACTGTTGCCATTGTGTTTGGTTATATATTCGTTGATTATTCATGTAATTATGCTGCGTTACATACAACCAAAAGTATTGTAGAAACATCATTTTTAAAAAAAAAAGTAACAAGGCTACAATAATAAAAAATACATCCAGCACCTAAAGCTCTTTCTGCTTTCTTCTGGCTACCCATTTAAACCCCATAAGTGAGGGCAGACAGACGGCCTCAAAAAAATCTCACCTGGAGACTTATGGAGGAATAGACATCAGAAGCCACTCTAGTCAGTGTGGTGCTTCCTTCCACATGAAGCCCCTGGAGAGAGGCTGGAGCTCAGTTCCAGAGCATCTTTGTTTTGCCTGCAGAAAGTTCCAGCTTCAGTTCCCAGTATCTCAACAGATCTCCTTGACATCCTGGGGTATAGACCATGTTGCGTTAAATGGAACAAGGTTTCTGGCTCATATGGCAGCTTATGATAAGTCTATATCAATCCATGGTGTGGTGGTTCAGAAGTCAAACTCAGACCTGGAAGATCCACGTTCAAATCCCCATAGAAAGCCATGAATTTTCTTAAGAGACTTTGAATCTCTGTCTCTGAGCCTTACCTACCTCATAGGAAAGAGAGGAACAAACTATGTACCAACTTGAGCTCAGTGGGATGCTTTAATTATACTAGTAACACCCGCAGCTGCTGCTTACAGATAAATCATAATTTATAGTTATAAATAAATTATTTATAACAGTGTTAATCAGTTGAAAAATTCCTTTACAATATCTCATCTTTCCATATTTTCAATGAACCTGAAATGTTCACAGTTGACAGTTGGAGCCATCAACCTTCTCCAGCGACACAGGAATAGAACCCTCAGCCTATTTGAACGACATGAAGTGTGCAAATGCTTCACCCACAGGTCAAGGTATGTAGAAAGACAGACGGACGGATGGTCAGACAGACAGACAGATATTCACCATCCCACAGAGCTCAAGGTGGTGCATACAGTTCCTCATCTATCTATCTATCTATCTATCTATCTATCTATCTATCTATCTATCTATCTATCTATCTATCAGCCTTGAATGGTACATGGGGTGTCCTCACTTTCCAAGTCAATCAGTCAGGCTGAGGGTTCTATTCCAATGTGTCTCTCTGGGGTATCATAGAATCATAGAGTTGGAAGGGACCTAGTAGGTCATCTAGTCCAACCCCCTGCCTGCAGCAGGAATTCCCCCTAGAGCATCTCCAACAGGTGCTCATCGAGCCTCTGCTTGAAGATCCCCAGTCAGGGAGAGTCCACCACCTCCCTTGGCAATCTGTTCCACTGCCGAACCGCCCTCACCGTCAGGAATTTTTTCCGGATTTCCAGCCGGAATCTCCTTTCTTGCAGTTTGTACCCATTGGTTCTAGTTCTGCTTTCAGAAGCAGCTATGAACAAATTGGCCCCTTTCTCCATATGACAACCCTTCAGGTATCTGAAGAGGGCAATCATGTCTCCCCTCAGCCTCCTCTTCTCCAGGCTGAACATCCCAAGTTCCCCCAACCTTTCCTTGCAGGGCTTCCCTTCCATCCCACTGATCATTCTTGTCGCTCTCCTCTGGACTTGCTCCAGTTTGGCTGCATCTTTCATGCAGTTTGGCTGCATGAAAGTGAGGTGCCCAGAACTGAACACAGGACTCAAGGTGAGGTCTCACCAATGCAGAATAAAGAGGAACTAGAACTTCTCGTGACTTGGAAGCTACAGTCCTCTTAATGCAGCCTAAAATGGCATTTGCCTTCTTTGCAGACACATCACACTGCTGACTCATCTTCAGCTTCTTATCCACGGCGACTCCAAGATCCCGCTCACATGTTGTGCTGCAAAGCCAAGTATCCCCCATTTTATACCTGTGTTTTTGGTTTTTATTGCCTAAGTGCAGACCTTGCACTTCTCCCTGTTGAAATTCATTCTGTTTGTTACAGCCCAGGATTCCAGTTTATCCAGATCCTCCTGGAGGTTTCTCCTATCTTCTGATGTGTTTGCTACTCCTCCCAGCTTAGTGTCATCTGCAAATTTGATCAGGCTCCCCCGTATCCTGTCCTCCAAGTCACTGATGAAAATGTTAAAGAGAACCGGTCCCAAGACAGAGCCTTGGGGGACCCCACTAGAAACTGACCTCCAGGTTGACACAGAACCATTTACTAAAACCCTTTGAGTGCAGCCATCGAGCCAGTTGCAGATCCACCTAACAATTGCCCTGAGAAAGCTGAGGAGAAGAAAGCTGAGGTAGAGAAAGCTGAGGAGAAGAAACTGTCAACATTCTATTCACATTTCTAACTATCTCTGGGACAGATAACTAGTTAGGCTGAGATCAGGTTAGTGGGGCAATTGAGGAGAGCCATTGAGGAGAGAAGAGGAAAAAGGGCAGCTGAGATGCTCAAAAGGAGGTAGTTTATCCTCCTGATCCTCCTCAATCCAGCAATGTCTTTTACAGTGGCTTCTGCTTATTTTCTTTTGCATCCTTTTTAGAGCATGAGTCCTCTTGTGACAGGGACCCATTAGCTATTAGCAATTTTATTTTCTCTGTAAACCACTTTGTGAACTTTTGTTGTGCAGTATTTAAATACGGTATTTAAATAAATACCAGTATTTAAAGCAGTTTTTAAATAAATAAATAGCATTTATTTTACTGATAAAAGTTGTTCTGTTGTATCACTGCACTGTATTAGGCTGTCACTGTTGCCTAATGAGCAACTTTACACTACACAAACCATACCCCAGGAAAAAGCTACATGTTGCAACCATAATCCTGTTTTTTATACAAAAGAATTTGATCTCCAACAGATTTATTTTGCATTTTGTCATTGCCACTTCAGGAACAGGTCTACCAGTTGCGATGGTCATCATTGCAAGAGTGTGCAGCCAGCAAGGAAGCTGTGTTTATGTATATTGCTTCGAGGCAATGATTCGGTATGCCTTTGCTTTCAGTCAAACAAAGTAGAAAATGAATGGCGCTTTATATACTACTGTAAATAGCAGTGATCAAAAGAAATACAATCACCCAGGCCAAAGCAGCCTTGTCATGCGGACATGTTGTCAGTCTGTATTATGGAACATCAATGGTAATGAGTTTGTTCTAAAAACTGACAAGTTAAGAGAGCCTCTGTCAACACCCTTTGTGGAGAAGGCTGGTGGGGGGGGGGAATAAGCTGCGAAGAACTGCTATTGAATGTGATTTTTTCCAAATTCTCATCAGCAAGTGGCGTCTGAGATCAGCAGCCAAGACTGCAACAAATTAATCTCTACTTCTTAAATTTGGTGCTTTGGCATCTCATGGGGGTGCCACATCATGTGGCTTTTTCACAGATTGCCAGGCCAACATGGTGTGGGATCCCACAAGGATAGGCAGGAAGGGGAAAGATATTGCAGTGGTTCTCGAGCATTTTAGCCTGGGACCCCTTCTGGGAAAGAGAAGGCTCTAGGAACCCTCCAGAAGTGATGTCATGGCTGGAAAGGACATCAGACAGGAGAGACATCACTGTGACGCTGGAGCTCCTCCATATCTACTCAGAAGTCCCATTGTGCTACATGAGACATGCTCACAGGAAAGTATGGAATGCAGCCTGAGTGCCAGATTCCAAGATTGCCTAAATCCCAGCAGACCAGGGACAGGGGCTTTAATCCAGCATAATTGCTGGACTTAAGACCTAGTCCTGCTCCCTGCCTGCCTGCCTTCAGGATCACCCAGCCCCTGTCCCTGAACGCATAGTGCTTTACAGCACATTTGTGATCCTATCGGACCACAAGAGACTTGTGCTGTCCCAGTGCAATCTCAGGATAACTTCAGAATGGCTGCAAATGCTACAGGTAGCCATAGATAGTCAAGAAGAGACCAACCCTCTTGTTCCAGATAAAAGAATCCATGGGAAACGAGTGCCCGGATAGGAAGAATTGGCTGTATTTTATCAATTTCCAAAGATATATATTTGTAAAAGCTACTAGTGTGTATAGTTGTTTTATGGCGACAGTTTGAAATACTGAAACTTTTGCTTATCCACACAGTTACATTCACATAAAATGTTGTTAACTGAATGCAGAAAGTAAACGGGACATTTTTGTTGGGGTGATCATAACATACATTTCATGCAGTGGTGATGTGGTTTATCAATCTCCCTACAAAGTGCCTTTTTTCTTCCAGCCTACATATCTACGTATATCCTTAGTATAACCCATGCTGCATCTCTCAGCATTCCTGTACCCTCAAGCAAACCACAACCCTCGTCATAGTGTCCATAAAGTCAAAATATTAATCGGTAAGCCTTTTCCTTACTTCAATATGTTCTGCTTCACGAATAATCCAACAAGAGCCTTTCCAACCACACTGTAATTTATAAGCCAGCTGGAGCACAATACATTTTTAATTAAAAATTAGGTACAAGAAGATACGGGGATTAATAGTTGTATTATAATTTTATAATTTTCAATATATACCACCACAGAAAAGACAATCAAATATAGGTACCGTCTCAAGGATATAAAATTGGATATTTATTTTTAATGGAAAGAGAATTTCAGGAATGATTGAGGCATGAAGAGCTGATGAATCCAATCACTGAGCAAATGATGGTCCAGCCTGTATGTCCAAGCAGACAAACAAAGGAACCGCAACTGTTTATTTGGACTAGTGGCACCCTTCGCAGGCTCTTTTATCATTTCAATAATATTCATTAGTGGGCAAAGTGCTCTGTGATTTTTATATCACTAGAAAAATGCCTGCAATTTTGATGGGAAGTTGGCTTGGTTTGTGTGGAGGGGGAGCTTGTATAATGCAAACGGGCTTCTGGGGTATCATGTGCTCTTGTGTGCTGTTCCGATCTCTGCACATTTCTGTAGTGAGCACTGGAACTGTGCTATCAAGAGTGAATGGCAAGTTCTCATAACCATAGAAGGCAGGCCCTGCTGGATCAAGCCATCAAGTCCACCTGCCGGTATCTTCCAGATTCACCATTCTCTACCCTCTTCTCACCATTCTCTATCTCTGGGGGAAAGCCCCCAGACCGCAGTGGGGCTTCTCATGTCTGAACCAGCTATTTTGCAAGCACAGAATTGAGGGACTGAGACTGCAATCCTAGCCTCCAGTTAGGCCAGCATAAGACCCGCCATAAGTTCTTTGCTGGCCTGGGAATGTCACAAAAGTGCCATAATGCACTTTTGTCCGTTGCTGGCGGGGTTAGGTGGTGCACAGGAATATACTGACCTCCCCACATCACCTTGGGAAGATGTACCAGGTGAGGTATGCTGTCCTAAATTAGTTAGGATCACACCCTGTGTCAGGCCAAAAAGCTGGACACAGATTTCAGGATACATAGGGTGACATATGTCCTCTTTTTCCCATGACATATTCTCTTTTTTAGGTTTCTGTCCTGGGAAAAAAATCTTTGTCCTCCTTTTCCTCACGAGTAGGCAGCATGTAGCCTGCTCAAAATTAATAAATTATATGTAATGAATTATATGCAATAGTTTTAAATTGAATAATAAGTAATATAGAGTTTAAGTTAACACATGAAAGCAGGGTGACCAGATGTCTGAACTAAGAGAAGGACAAGGTACTGATTCCTCTCAGCCTGGCCTCTCTGGCGGACAATGGCAGATTTGCCTACTCATGAGTAAAGCTGCTATATTGGACACTTTCACTTTCCCATAGAGCTCAACGCATATTTTTGATTTTTAGTGTTTTGGTAATAGCTTTTGATAGGAAGGATATATTTCAAAACTGATTTTTGCACTGGATTCTGCTCTTTGATACAAATCCAACAACATATGACATGAGGGGTACTGCACACCATTGCAAAGTTCCAAAATGAAGCCAAAATGGAGGACAATGAAGCTTTTTTGGAGGATACTTGGACAAAAAGCTAAAAAGAGGACAAATCTGGAAAAATACGGTCATATGATCACCCTGCATGAAAACAATATGTATGAAGGTTTTTAGCTTTTATTTTGTCATGTTCTACTTTTTTCTTATGTGTCCTATATTTTGGCAAGCTGATCCCACCACATCCCATCTTGGGGCTATCCAGATCCCTAGGGACTTAATTGCAAAAGAATTTATTACAATGTAGCAATTAGGGTGCAATCCTGACTGTAGGCCAGGGAGAATGGTCCAGCTAAGCTGGTCCAAGTAGGCCATATCCTGAACTGATAGGGCTAGGAGGCCTCTAGGGTGACACAGGCCAAATCCGCAGGGTTAGGAGGCCTCTAGGCTGGCCTAACTGCTGCTGAAGAGGCAGCAACAAAAGGGCAGCATGTTCATGCTCAATGGGCTGGTGCGTAGTTGTGCCATATCATGTGGTGAGCTGTTACAGTTATGCTGTATCTTGAGGTTAAGAGTCAGGGGTTGCACTTAGGTTGGCCTCGAACTCAGAATTTTTGCCATCACTTCCATTTTTATTCTGGCTTATCATGGACCCCTATGGGTCTACTCAGATTTTTGCCTGCTCCGGAGGTGGCCTTAGACAGAGGAGCTGTGAGGAGGCATGTCTGCCCTGGAAATAGGTTCTGGATATGACGTAACTGCAGTGTTCTAGGCCATGCTCAACATGCTTTGCTGAGCTGCCTAGGCCAGCACTCCTAGGCTAGCCCAGGTCCATCTGTCTTGGGCCAGCCTAAGTAGACTTATGCCAACCCAAGCCTTTCTGGTGTACTTAGGCTGGCCTATCTACTGCAGATAGGCTAGATAGGCTAGCCTAAGTACACTTCAGGATTGCAGCCTTAATCTTTGAATCAACCCATTCACAAAGCCAAGCCAGAGTTGATCAAGGCAGTTGCCAGTCGGACAAGTATCTCCCCGCCACACGCACAAAAAAAAACAGCATTTAAGCAGTGGTACTAATTGCAGTTGAAAGAGTCCTTCAAAAACTACCCTCCTTCTTGAGGCTGTACATTGGAAAAGGGGAAGGATTCCTCCCCTCCCTCACCCAATCCTATGAAGATTTCATAACAAATAAACCTCAAACCTTTGAAGGTGGAGGTACCCCAACAGAATCTCCATTCTCCCCACCACCACCATTTTTTCCCCGGAAAGCAAATCTGTCAGTGACTTGGAAAGCTTCAAATGAGAAACATCAACAATTAAAAGCTTTGAAGGAGAAGCGTGCCGGCAGCATGGAGGTCTCCGCTGGGACTGTGCCTTCATCAGTCTGAAGGGTAGGGAAGGTTCTCCATCCATGGGAATTAGCATTAGCAACGAAAGTCTTTGAAGCAACCTCCTCCCCTTCCCAGGAGATGCAAACTCTTTGAAGTCATTAAGCATGTAGTAATCATTTGGAATAGGTAAATTTTTGAAGAAAGGTAGAATAAGATCTGCCCAGGTCTGCGGTGTAATCCCTCAGTATTTTGTCAATAAGCAACAAATGGGGGAGCGTAGAATAGTTTGCATAGCTGACATAGGCCCGGTGTGTGATTCATACTTGAATATTGTTTTGATATATGTACTCCATAGATATGTGGAATACAGAGGAATATGGGGAGCAATGTTTTATGAATAAGGCAGAACATAAGAAGTGCAATTTCCAATGTTGCTCGGGGTACATCCGACTGCTGGGAATGTCATTTGAGGGTCCTTCCATGTACCCCCTTCTCCCCGCAACAACCCTGTGAGGTAGGTAATTGTTCTATGGGCATCTCGCAGAACTCTTCTCTTTCCAGGTGGAATCTTTCACTGCATGGCCATCACATCTGGTAACAGGAAATGCCGTCTAAGCATCTTGTAGGAGTTTTCAGGTCTGCCAAACCATAAATAACAACACCTTCAAGGTCTATTGACTCATGACAGCTTTATCAGATTGCAGTCTCCCATCCAGTCTCCTGTCCAGATCCTTCCCTGCTTAGGTCCTTCAGCAGCAATGCACTCAAGAACCAGATTATGCCTGCTGACAGACAGACAGACAGACAGATAGATCGATCCACCCACCCACCATGGCTTCTAACCCGTGATGGTCCTTTCCTCTAGAAATTTGTCCAATCCCTTCTTAAAGTCATTGAGGCTAGATGCCATCACCATATCCTGTGGCAAGGAGTTCCAAAGACATTACACGCTGGGTAAAGAAATCATCTTTTTGTGCATCTAATTTGTGCATTTTGTGCATTAGTGCATCTAATTTGACCCTGGACCCAATTCAAACTAGAACTGAATTCCAACTAGAATTGAAATAGAATTAACTAGAACTCAAATTCCAACTAGAGCCAAAGTTAGTTTGTTCATTACTGTATATTTGTTTGTGAATAATAAACATGGTGACCATAAGCCATAAGCAAAAAAGAGGACAAGCCCCCCCCCCCCCCCCATGTAGGACATGACAAAATAAAAGGTCAAAACTCTCATATATTCACTTCTTGTGCTTAATTTAAATACTACATTACCTTTTATTAAATTTAAAACTATTACATATAATTTATTATATATATGCTGCAATCCTAAATACACTTTCCTGGCAGTAAGTACTGTTGAACACATTGGGACTTCTGAGTAGACATGTTTAGTATTGCACTGATAATTTATTAATTACAAGAAAGCTTCGTGCTGCCCACTTACAAGGAGGACAATGAAGTTTGTTAAAAGGCTGAAAAGGAGGACATGTCCTGGAAAAAAGGGGATCTATGGTCACCCTGGTAATAACACAGATTTACCAGACTAGCAGGGGCAAAAAAGATATAAGTTGGCTGATTTTCTTTATTGCAGGCCTTTTGGTAAAACTGTTCTGTTTCTTCCAGAAGAAATTCTAGCTGTATGTTTTAGAGACTCCTCTAAAATGAGCACTTTGCAATGAACGGCAGAAGCGATCTTTCATTATTATAGATTTCTAGTAAGCAACAATTGGCTCTCCAGCGGTGGTGTAATGAAAAGCTAGCCGTGCATTGTATCATGGTAGATGACACCATTCATTTGGAGATATTTGTGCAGCTTGTCATTTATTTCCACTAACAACGAGATCACTTCTACTACAGAGAAACCATATCCACTGAGCTATCAAACAAAGGACATGATTATTAATAATTTCCCTGATGAATGCAAAGCATATAAAAGGAAGGACAGGAGCACATGCAAGCATTCAAAGCGCTTCTAAACAGATTTAATAGTAATTCCTAAGACACTGGAAAATTTCTGGGAACTTTGGGAATTGTAGTTCTGTGATAGTCGCTTGTTATACATGGACTTATTATACACTGATTTGACTCAACACAAATAGCCACCTCAAATCACAGTTTTAAAAACTGCTTTTCGACTGTTGTAGAAGGCAGTGACACAAGTAATCATTCCATTTTTCAGACCCAGAATCAAACTCTTGCAGATATTGAGGCACTACCTTATTCCATTAAGCACAATAAAGGAGGAAGAAACCTAAATGTGGGTCTTTAAATCTATTTTTCAATTTTTTTTAAACCCATGGATTTTTATTTTATCAGCTGGAGGTTCTGGAATGGAATGGTTATACCTGTATAACCTCAAGGGATTTTTTAACAGAAACCTACAATTCCTAACCTACATTTCCTAAACGTACTATTATCTCTGGGAGGGGCTGATAATGAACAGTATTAAAGCAAGTTTTAATTTATTTAATGTACGGCAATTACAATTGCTAGATGATCCTTTTGTGAGATCTAGCAGCCTTTTGTGAGATCTATACTGTATATGCCCAGAGTGCAGGCTCGTTCTATGGGCAACTCGTAGAACTCTTCTCTTTCCAGGTGGAATCCTTCACAGCATGGTCATCATCACTTCTGATATTAGGGAATGCATTCAAGTGTCCATGTAAAAGCAGTATAAGATCTTAGTGTAGATTTGCTGTTAGTCTGAACATCAAGGGTGTTAGAAAAGTTATTGAATATCCTCCTAAATTTGTGAAATTTGTAGTAGGACAACGAAAAATGTGCAGTCCTATTGTAGAGCTGCTCACTTACACAGTGGAAGGGGATAAACATCCGCTTCCTCCAAGTTGGTGGAGGCAGTAGCTTGCTTGTCTGCAGGATACTGTGCAAGCCATTCAGACACCATGATAGTCATGAAGCTGCAAAGAGTTCAGTATTGGGAGTTCAGTATCGGGGTGCTGTAAACGCAGTTAAAGAAATCTCAAAGTGCCTGTAGCAGCCACTGAAGACAACCACTTAAGACATACACAATGGGCGCAATCCCGAGTAACTATGGGGAGTCCTTGCTCAGACATAAGAACAATTTACTCTGGATTGCAATATGAATTTCCCATAGGTTTTCACTAGGTGGTGCAATTACAATGGGTGCACGTAAAGTCTCTTACGTGCTCCCGTAGTTACTCTGGATTTTAGGGTTAGGCTACAATCCTAACGATACTTTCCTGAGAGTAAGTCCCACTGAACACGGTTCATGATTAGGATTGTGCTCTTCCTAATTGTTTTCTTGTCACAGAAAAAAGCAAAGCCCTGCTAGAGAGTGGGTGGACATCCACAGGGTTTTCATTTCCTGTATCAATGGTTAAGAGAGAAGATTCAAATGGATTCTGCCAAATTTTGGGGAAATTGTTCATGTTTCACTAGAGCCTTTACAGAGCAGGACCAATGAGGAAATTTATCACAAATGTCCATGACCGTACAGGTGTCTCACTTTCTGAGAGTTCATTTTCTGAGAATTCTGCTCTTTCAACACTTTTCAATTATATCCAGAACTTAAAGACACACCAAGTGATGTGCCGGAGGGAGGTGAAGCACTGGAGGAGTTTGAAACTAACCTCCTCTGGCAACTGCACCCCCCAACTACACCACTGGTGTTACAAATATTTTTCTATTCTTATAAGAATTTATAAGTAGCAAGACTAGAATCCAGATGTTATGCAGGTGCCCTCCCATGGGGATCTCAGTGGCAGTGGCCCCATAATCTATCATACTTACCTTGAATGACCATCTATGAGGGAACACCTTGAACTCCCCACCCACGTGGCTTCCCACTCTTATAAAAAGAAACAGGAGATCTTGGTAAGGTCTGGAGGGAATTCTGGCTCCTGAGAAGTTACAGGATCAGATGACTGTAAAGGCATTGTAAAGAATGTAAAGAATTAATGTAAAGAATGTAAAGAATCAACTGCTGGAGCAGACTACTTAAGAAGGCTCAGCGATTCCTTCTTTGACAGATTAACTACAATCCAGAGTAACTACAGGAAGAGGCACGAAAGGCACAATCCAGAGTAACTACGGGGAGTTCTTGCTCCGGTGTAAGAACAATTTGCTCTGGATTGCAATATGAATTTCCTATAGGTTTTCAGTGATTCTTTCTTTGACAGATTAACTACAATCCAGAGTAACTACAGGAAGACATAAGAGGCACAAAAGGCACAATCCAGAGTAACTACAGGGAGTTCTTGCTCCGGTGTAAGAACAATTTGCT
Source organism: Cryptoblepharus egeriae (assembly GCA_030015325.1). Classification (NCBI taxonomy): domain Eukaryota; kingdom Metazoa; phylum Chordata; class Lepidosauria; order Squamata; family Scincidae; genus Cryptoblepharus; species Cryptoblepharus egeriae. Next base: position 259,305,833 of record JAREYC010000001.1, read on the forward strand.
CTGGATTGCAATATGAATTTCCTGTAGGTTTTCAGTGATTCTTTCTTTGACAGATTAACTACAATCCAGAGTAACTACAGGAAGACGTAAGAGGCACGAAAGGCACAATCCAGAGTAACTACAGGGAGTTCTTGCTCTGGTGTAAGAACAATTTGCTCTGGATTGCAATATGAATTTCCCATAGGTTTTCAGTGATTCCTTCTTTGACAGATTAACTACAATCCAGAGTAACTACAGGAAGACATAAGAGGCAGGAAAGGCGCAATCCAGAGTAACTACGTGGAGTTCTTGCTCCGGTGTAAGAACAATTTGCTCTGGATTGCAATATGAATTTCCCATAGGTTTTCACTAGGTGGTGCAGTAACTACGAGTACACATAATGTCTCTTACATGCTCCTGTAGTTACTCTGGATTGTAGGTTACTCTGGATTTCTCTATGCATTTCCCATATGTTTCCCATAATTTTCGTTGCATACAAACATTCCAGATTGGAACTGGCAAATTTCAGCAGGAGTTAGTGATTGATAACCACTGAGATAAAGAAGGAAAAATGCATTAAATACAGAGCCAGGCTTCTTTAAGTTTTTTTCCCTCTCTTCAAATAAGATCATAGAAAGCCTACACTTTGAAATGAATTAATCCTACCAGTGCAAATACTCCTGCTGTTTGGTTGTAGATCTCAAAACAATTTAACACATTACAAAATCCCTATTAAGAAGACAAATTATTCTGAGTGATCAGGACTGATGCGCTGTTTAATTATGCAAGCTTCTTTGTGAAGCATCTTTAAATATTAACCAGATACGTTTCTGCACTTGTGTTGACCCAAACCAACTTGTAATATGAATTGTAATTTTGTTTTGCGGTAGCAATGCTGTTCTGTAGCCATGTATCATGTAATATTGTCTCTTTTTAACACCATGCTCTTCCCAGTATTATTAAGTGTGGTCTCTGGATGTGCAAAATTACTCCGGGCAGAAGGAGTATAAGGGTGCAATCCAGAGTAACTACGGGGAGTCCTTGCTCCGGAGTAAGAACAAGTTACTCTGGATTGCAATATGAATTTCCTATAGGTTTTCACTAGGTGGTGCAGTAACTACAGATGCACATAATCTCTCTTATGTACTCCCATAGTTACTCTGGATTGTAGGGTAACTCAATGATGAAGCTCATGATTCCCATGCAAAACATCCCAGGTTCTGTCTTTGGCTTCTGTGGTTAAAAATTATTTCCATAAGTTTAGTTGGAAAACCAGTGGCAATTGGGGGACAGAGTAGATCTTAAAGCAAAATCCAGAGTAACTACGGGGAGTCCTTGCTCCGGTGTAAGAACAAATTACTCTGGATTCCAATATGAATTTCCAATAGGTTTTCACTAGGTGGTACAGTAACTACAGGTGCATGTAAAGTATCTTAGGTGCTCCCGTAGTTATTCTGGATTTGGCGAATAGTGGCTTAGAGTAGATCATAGTGGCTTAGAAAGACAAATGGTGTAATTCTGAAATTATGGCCTGTCCTCCACATTTCAACTGGGAAAGGCAGAGAAACCCTAATGATCTCAGGTGCCAGGCAGGTTAACAGAGGACAAACAGGTCCTTCAGGTGCCCTGATCCCAGGTCATGATAACAGTTTCTCTAAAGAAAATAAGTTAAAGGGTCATGCTTGATTCCCCTAAAGAGGATGTAAGGAAACTGGCAACAGATTAGACCAGCTCTTACAAAGGTGACCAAAGTGATAATGTGGGAAAGAAGAACTAGATTTCAACACATTGATTTGAATTAGCTACTGATTTTGGTGACAGGTCTTTAGTATTAATTAGTACAATGACACTTAAGGGAGGGATGCAGCTGATGAGTTGGTTCTCGCAACTGTTATACTCAGAGACCAATTTGTACTAGTTGCTAATCTTGGCAATGTGATGCTTTCTTGCTGCTGCGGAAAGAAATCTCAAATGTAGAAGAGCTTTAGTCAAGTTCATGAATCTCAATTTGAGATAACAGCTCGACTAAACTCACACTGGTTTATGGATATTCAGCCTCCTCGGAAATACTTTGTAATAATAGCCACGTAAAAACCAAATGCCAGCTACTAGGTGACGCTTGGCATTGGAGAGAAATATCAAGAAATAATAATCAGGTTGAGAGAGAAGTATCAAGGAAATATTATGAGGTTGAGGAGGGTTCCGCTCAGTCTCATGATGGTGCCCTAAACAACAGTGGCAAAGTTTACAGTCTTTTGATGTATAAGAGGTTGATCCTGAGAGGCTCACAAGCTCTCACCACTGGCACACACTGTCACAAATGTATACTTGCAACAGTCAGCATTGGCCCAGCATTTTAAGCATGCATTTTAAATTTTAAATGATTTAAAATTGACACTCCTTTTGCAGAAGCATCAGAAACTCAAAAGCTGAATGACACATTCAGCCAAGCAGGTCATTCCATGGTCACCTCTCCATGAGCTCTCCAGGTTCTGGAGACCCCAGAGATGTACAAATCCAGGTCAATTGACTCAAGTTGAGTCACAAGTCTCCACTCAAGTCTTGGGTAAAAACTCAAGTCTTGAGTAAAAGTCAACCATGACTCCACAGGGATGGGGGTTCTAAAAATATGATGCACGGACTTGAAAAAACATGATTTCAGTATTGTTCGTTAGATTAAAGCAGGCTTTTTCTCTCAGGTTTGAATAGCATCAGCCACAAAGAGATCCTGCCGGCGCACCACTATTAGCACCATTAACTTGACTGAGGATGTCAGATTCACTGCCTGAAGATAGTCTTTTGCTTCTGATCCCACATTCTTTATATGCACAGACTTCCCACCCACTACATTATAGGGACTTTAGAACCCAAGTCCTGGATCATACAATAGCATCTTCAAAGCAGCCACTTTCCAAAAAGGTATGCTATAATTCTGTAAAAATTCAGGCATTTATGCATGTAACAGAACAGCAGTTAAACAGTATTTTAATGAGCATTAGGGTATAGCAACAGGCTTACAACAGTCATTTACAACACAATCCCATTTATATCCACTAAGAAGCAAGTGCAATTGTGTTTAATGGGGCTTACTCTCAAGTAAGTGTGTATATGCTTGCAGTCTTCATTCCGTACACAAGAACACAAGTGTTTCTACTTATAGAGCACAAGCCTAATCATGTCTACTCAGAAGTAAGCTCCATTGAGTTCAATGGGTCTTACTCCCAGGAAAGGATGTTAAGTCTTAAGTGTGTTTACCCCCAGTTAAGTCTGCATAATCCCCAACACAAGTCCCAAGCTGGCCCGGAAGTGTCACAAAAGTATTGTAAGACACTTCTGCGCCACTCCTGGAGGAGGGTTGGGCCAGTGCACAGACATGCGCTTGCCTCCCTACATCACCATAGGAATGGGAAGACCACTAATTTGACTTTCTCTGCTTTGACTTTCCCCCATTTTTACTTTCACACATGTTCTGGTCCCTAAACAAAGCTATTGCTTGTTTGGTAGCAAGTGTAATACGAGGTATTCAGCCAATAATCAGGTCTATGGACCAGGTGTAGAGACCAAACTACAGACCTGATTCAAAGAGGAGTTAATTCAGTGACCCCAGCCAGTGAAAGTAGTTTTAGTACAGAACGAAAAGGCCATCCCTGGTTCATTCACACAGGATTGGGGGAATTCTATTGACGGGAAAGGAAAATTAAGGCTGCAATCCAAACCACACTTTATTGAGAGTAAATCCCATAGAACAGAAGGGGACTTACTTCTGAGAAGACATGCTTAGGATTGCACTTTTATTCATTTATTTAGGCCACAATCATAATCAATTTAGGCTGGCCTAACTCACCTGGGATATCCTCCTGTTGTAAGAAGAATCTTACAACACCCGTAGGTCAGCAAAGGACTTATGTCTGGGCTTATTAGAGGTTAGGATTTCCGCCTTAGTCCTTTAATAAAGGATTTGTACCTGTCTCCATTTTTCCCATGTCATAACAAATGCCCAAGGCAGCTTACAAAGCTTTAGTTCTTCCCTCTTGCTGCCCTCACAACAATCCTGCGAGGTTGGTGAGGCTGAGAGTGACTGGCCCAAGATTACCCAGAAAGCTTCATAGCCAAGAAGGAATTTGAACCTAGTCTTATAGGTCTCCGTCCAACTCCTTAACCAGAATACCATCGTGGCTTTCAATGAGATGAAATAGGTGAGATCTCATCATAGAGGGAAAATAAGAAGTGCCTCGCTGGATAATACCAAAGGTCCCTCTTGTCCAGCTTCCTTGATCTTATGGTGACCCACCAGATGCTTCAGGAAGCACTCAAGATAAGGAAGGGTTGTGACAACTTTATGACAACTTTATCTCTTTCATTTATACATAAAAGTACCCTTAATAAATAAATAAACAAATAAATAAATAACTAGATCTCACACTGTTCCTTCTGATAGTGTCATGAAATGGCCACAGAAATCTCAATATGGTACATGAAAAAATATTATTTATGTAATTCCATCAGAGTTTGATTTCCCCCTCACCTATTAGTTTGACATCTAGCATTCGGGCATAAAATCCCTAAATTACAGAGCAATCTGGGCTCTTCAACTGATCCATAAAAGCAGCACTTAGCAAAGTCGCAAGACAGGTAGACAGAACCCAGAGCGCATGATGGGTTGCCTTTTCAAGATCTCCACCGAGGCATGCAAAAATAAACATATGCTGGGCTGGTTGCGCTGAGTGCTATTTGTACAAAGTAACATGGCAATGACCTGAAGCAATAAAAATATCTGCAGATTAAAACCCAGAGGAATCTCTGCTGCATATCAATAGCAATAAGAGCAGCAAAAATAGAAATGTATTATTTATAGGCCTATTTATAAAAACCTAAAAGACCTCACTAGTGGACCGACCTTCTTTGAATTGAATTGCTTTTTATTCCAGCGCATTGTGCAGTTTTATGTGGCATGAGAATACCCCATTAAAGGAAGGATCTGCATTTGCAGAGAAGCAGCCCCCAGGCTGGATTTTTTAACCCCACTTACACTGTTTTGTACTAGCCTGACTCCATCAGTATCCACAGAGTAATCGTTGTTGAGATTAAGAGGATTGGAATGGCCCTGCTTTATTGGGACTAACTACAATCCAGAGTAACTACAGGAGCATGTAAGAGACATTTACGTTGATGTAGTTATGGCACCACCTAGTGAAAACCTATGGGAAATTCATATTGCAGTCCAGAGTCAACTATTCTTATGTCAGAGCAAGGACTCCCTGTAGTTACTCTGGATTGTGCCCTAAAACCTGTTTGCTTCCCAGTCTGTTTCCAACAGCACTGCCAGCCAACAGTATAGCTATAGGGACTGGCACAGTAAGTATGGCAGGCACCACAATTTGCTATGCAAGTGGCCTCTCCCCTTCACCATGAAAGTAATTCCAGCCATAGCAATGCAAAGGAATGCTCCTGAGTGTTACCATCACCACCCAGAATTGCTCTGACAGTGAGTAATAGGGGTTGCCTATGCAATGCATGGGGTACCTGCAGTATTCACCTTACTTCCCCTCTTGTGACTACACCATTATCTCTTGAGAAGCTTACAAGCAGGGGCTTGTAAGGCAAAATCCTTCCCATTATTTGTTCCTAATAGCCAGTATTCAGAGCTAATCTGTCCAAATGTGACCATCTCAGCCAGGGTGACCATCTTGCAGTACTTGTATATGTCCTCCATATATAATGGAGGACAGAGTGCCTCTACCTTTAAGCACTGTATAGATGAGGAATTTTGGCAGGTGCCTCCATGTTGAGCTGAACCTGCCTAAATTCTTTCTTCTATGCTTAAAGGTAGAGGTGCTCTGTCCTCCATGATATATGGAGAACATATACAAGTAGTGCAAGAGGGTGTGAGTTCCCATCATTTGCCAAGGTCCTGCCAACCTAGCAGTTCGAAAGCACGTAAATGCAAGTAGGTACCACTTTGTTGGGAAGATAACAACATTCCATGTGCCTATAGTATATAGTCATGCTGAACACATGGCCATGGAACCATTTTTGGACAACACTGGATTTTCAGCCTTGTAGCAGTAATGCACATCTGTTGTCCTATGGTTGTTCTGTACCACTGTCCAATGGCGAGTACCTGTTTTGATGCTTTCACTCAAGAAAGTACTTATCATAAGAGCTAATCCAACCTAAGAATAACAAATCTAGGCAGATGTTATTTAGAAATTTGGAGCAATTACACATTACAAACCAAGTACCCCCTCCACGTTTATCAAGGCACAAGTGCTATTGAGTGAACTCAAATCAGACCTTAGTAACTATATTTCATAAGAGGCACCTGGCATGAATTAATATTGTAATATCGAAAATTACTACTAATGTTTCTTAAAAAAACACACACACAGCCAGGTATATGTTACAAATATACCGCTAAGCTAGCCAAATCGCTAGTTACCTTTCAGCGATCCCGCTATATATGATTCCCAGACACCACTAGGAGGCAAATGACCCTCAATAAATACCCCTGAGAGTTTTGCATATACTTCATGCCGCGTTTACGAACCAAATGAAATTGGATGCGCCTTTCAGTGATTCACTTAGTTGACAACAGTGCCATCTTGTGTTCTGCTTGGCCAAGAAATTCCAAGCATAAATGGATATTTCAAATGTATTTAATACAAAGAACAGGAAGGCTAGATTGAAAATGTCACTAGGAGGGACAAAATGTATCATGCCAATGCTAAAAAACATGAAGATCTTTGTCATGATCATTTACGACCATATCTTTTTTTTAAAAAAATCTTTAGATTTCCTCTTATTTTCACTCCTTAGATTTACAGGTGCTTTCCAATCTGCCAGACATCTGGGCGGCACAATGATAATAATATGGAACTTCTCCAAAAGCTGAGTTTGGGTGGAAATTCTTTGATGGAGCTGCAAATCGATCGTACTTTGTAAATTTTTAATGTGTGTTCAGTGTGAGATGTTGTAAATAAAATAAGGTAACCACGGAAGCCTGTTCTTTGTAGTTCCTGGTAAATATATTATTTTTTTAAAAAGAAATTGCCCATTCAGCACTTCGACTAACTACTAGCTATAGATATGGCCTTAAAAATGTCGAGACTAATAAATCAAGCCCAGAATTTGAATAACCTCTTGTGGCAAGTAATTTTTCAGAATTCTCAAGCTTGTACTATAGTTCTAGCTGTGATTACAAAGACATAGGTGGGGAGGTGGGGTGGGAGGGTCAGAACGATGAATACCAAGTCTGGAAATAAAAAACAAGAACTGCATTGTGGTGTCGGTAGGTTTAACGATGTAAAATGCAAAACAGTTGTGTATATGGAGGGTGACTGTAAAATGCAGAGAAAATCCAGGATATGAAAAGCACCTTAAGTTTTCTTCCATTGTCAGCTCTTTGGAAAGAAACATGAGCTAAATGCAGATGTTTCATAACTCACACCTTAGAAGTTGCCTATGGCAGTGTTTTCAAACTAGGGAGTCATGACACCCCAGCCAGAGAGCCCTGGGTCCTTAAGAGGCGGGAAGGGGAAGGTAGTGATGCCGTTGCCTAAATCACATTCTCCAAATATATGTTCTCCTAAATCACATTCTCCTAAATCACATTGATATGAAGGGGAACAGGGGCTTCCCTGGACTCACCCACCCTACTGCATGGGGTATTCCCTCCATTATTGGCACCTCAGAACGTTACCTTGGCCTGCCAGCCTAAGACCCATGCGTTTGTTCATTGGGATCTGTGTTCTCACTATCTTTGTCCTGCAGCGGAGCCTAAGCTGAAGAAAGTATTTTAGCAGGACCGGCCCATCTATGAGACCAACTGGGGTGATTGCCTCAGACTGCAGATTGGTGGGGGCGGGAGGTCACCCATTGGCCCTTCTCGTCCTACTCCTCATCTGGAAAAGTAATAGGAAGGAGATGCTGATGAAGTGTGGAAGGAAGTAGAGTGATTGGCTAGAACAATTCCAGATCTCTGCCTTCCTCCATTCCCTTCTTTCCAGTCCTTCAAATGAGAGAGGCAGAGAGTGGTGTATCACCAGATAAAGGAAGGTAGCCCTTGAAGTTGTGTTTCAGGCATAAGGGGTCTTATGTCAGCCTTGCCTTCTGGGATCTCCACTCCTTCTCCATCCACTGGAGAAGTCACAAAGGACATGGAGACACATAAAAGGTCACATAAGAACATAAAAGCCCACTCAACCAGCCCAAAGGCCCATCTAGTCCAGCTTCCTGTATCTCACAGTGGACCCACCAGATGCTTCAGGGAACACACAAGACCACAAGAGACCCACATCCTGGTGCCTCCCCTCTTGCATCTGGCATTACATCTAAAAACCCTTGCCACTCTAAAATTATACATTTATTGAAGATTCTGAATATAAATTCTAAATGTATTGAATTATTTATTTAGTTAGTTATTTTTTAAAAAAAGCAGGCATACCAAAATGAAGATAGAGGTTTCAAACTTGACATATTCTGATATCACAGCAGGTAATAGCTTTTAAAAAATGTAAAATGTAGTGTCGGTATCATGGTTTCATTCTCCTCTAATTTCTTTTTTAACATATGCCTATACAGTGGTAGCTCACATAACAAGTTTAATTCATTCCGATGCATGCTTGTTATGTGAAACGCTCTTTATGTGAAGCGGATTTTCCCATAGGAAATAATGGAAACTCAGACTTATGCCCACTTTTTCCAGGACACATCCTCTTTTTTAGCCTTGTGTCCAGGAAATAAATCTCCTTTGTCCTTCTTTTCCTTGTGAGCAAGCAGTATAAAGCTTCCTTGTAATTCATAAATAATATATAATAGTTTTTAATATTATATTGAGGCAGCAATCCTAACCACATGTACTATTGAACACAATGGGACTTACTACTGATTAGACATGTTTAGGATTGCACTGTAATATAGTACTTAACCACATGAAATCAATATATATGAGTGTTTTTAGCTTTTATCATGTCCTTGAGTGCCCATTTTGGCGAGTGCCTTGTCCTCTTTTGTAATTATGACAGCTGTCCACACTGGGTGGTCCAAAGAGGTGGCCAATACATAGAGAATATTTTGTAAATAGCAGGCCTCCGTCAGTCTTGAAAGACTATGGTATCGTGCTCGGCGCTGCATACGCTGCATGCGAAGCACGAAAGCCTGGGTTGGATTGTTATGGAGGATAGGCTGTTACCCAAGCAGCAAATCCCCCCTCTCCACACCACTGAATTAGTCCAATGGAAAGGCAGAGCCAATATGATTGGATCCAGCTGGCGTTGCAGAGCTGGGCTAGTCTTGTGGGGCCGACCCGGGTCTCGAACCCTGGCCTGCTGGTTAACAGGCACAGTGTCTTAACCACATGCGCCACCCACATTTATTTAATGTAAATAAAGGTACATTAAGCTACAATTTCCCATTTTCCCTATGTATGACAATGTTTCGGACACACTGTGTCCATGTCCCCAGAATCAGATCAGTGTACCTGCCCAGTGACAGTGAACCTGACTTTAAGAAGGGCAGAAGTAGTGCAAGTGATGTAATGCTGCTGCGAAAGTGGCCCTTCCTACTCACAGTTGCAGCTATTCTGCATCATTGTCCCATGTCTTTGATGGCGGGTGCATTGAAGCGCCAGCAATATTTACTATGCTGCCCCGCTTTATAACTATGCACTACTGGACCTGCCTGTAGTTACAATCCATAAACCTCACCCTGATTCCACTCAAATTATTTCAGAGAACAACTTTGATGCTTCTCCACTGAAAATAAAACAAAACAAAAACCTTGAACATAAAAAGCCGTATTTGTCCTCTCTAAAGCAGGGATGCAAAAGAGTTGCAAAAACATATGTTTTATTGACTCATGGGGACTTGAGTCACATATGTCAAAAACTCAAATTTGATGCTACTGACTTCAAAAGTGCTGTGGATTTGAATGACTTGAGTTACCGAGACACAACCCTGGATAGGGTTGCCATAATTCTCTACCACATAATTAGGACAGGACCCTCTGTCCCATTTGCCAGTATGTGAACACAATCCCCCCAAATCAGGATTGTCCCTGTTTTTCAGGAGATACTGCAACTCTAGTCTGGGGCAGGATGACCATATGACCAGAAATTTCCGGATTTGTCCTCTTTTTTAGCCTCCTGCCCGGGTGCCCTCCAAAAGGCCTTCATTTTGGCTTCATTTTGGAACTTTGCAATGGTGTGCAGTACCCCATCATGTCATATGTCTTTTGATTCATGCTGAAGAGTAGAATCCAATGCAAGAATCAGTTTGGAATATCTTCTATCAAAAGTTATGGCCAAAAAAACATAAATATATGCATTAAGCTCTTTGGGAAAGTGAAAGTGCCCAATGTCACGGCTTTACTCATGAGTAGGCAAACGTGACATTATGCGCTGGAAAGGCCAGGCTGGGAGGAATCCATGACCATGTCCTCCTTTTGAGGCTTGGGCATCTGGTCATCCTGGTCTGGGGTTGCTGCCATACACTGATGTTGCACTATTCTTAACCTCCATGTATGCTGGCTTGAGCCCTGGTATAAGTCCTGTGCTGACCTGGGGGTGTCGCCATGCACTTGCCTCCATACATCAGCATGGGAACAGGAAGTCCGATAAGTTGTCTGGGCCTAGCTTAAGACTGCATCCTAACTGCATTAACTAGGTGGGTTCTGCACATATCCAGAATATGGGGGAGAGAGGTGCTTCTTCTTGTGCTCTGCACTATCCATTGGATTAAGTATGTGTCGTGATTTTTGATCTGGTAGAAGGAGAGGGTTAGGAGGAACCTCATAGATGGGGAAAGGGGTTTTGGCCTTAAAATACTTGGGGCCTGAGTCTTTTTCAGACCCCAAAACACTCTGAGAGACTCCAATGTTGGTCCATTAGAATTCGTTTGCAAGTCTAGTTCAAAGTCATGACTCAGTTTGAGTCAAGCATGCAAGTTTGGCCATGTCTGGTTTGTCATTAGAGTTGGGCTGCAAAAAAATATTTTGGGAAAGAAAGCTATACTAGCATCATTTTAGATTGTGAGCCCTTTTGGGACAGGGACCCATTAGCTTTTAATTAGCTACTATTATTTTTCCATTTTCTTTGTAAACCGCTTTGTGAACTTTTTAGAATCTCAGGTGGAGAGATTTCTCAGAGGGGCAGGATGAGGTGGGGAGATCTGGGGGGGTGGCAAAAGGACTACAGTGTGGATAGGACTGCAGCCTGAGCCCAATCCTAACCTTGTCTACTCAGAAGTAAGTACCATTCAAGTCAATGGGGCTTACTCCCAAAACTGTGTGGTCAGGATTTTAGCCTTACAGTCCAATCATATGCAGGCTTACTTAGAAGTAAGTCTCATTCTGGTCAGTGGGGCTTACTCCCATGTAAGTGTGGATAGGTTTGCAGCCTCAGAGCCCAGTCCTAACCATGTATACTCAGTAGAAAGTCCCATTATAGACAGTGGGCTTACTCTCAGGAAAGTAGACAGAGCTGGAGGAACAGGGCTGGAGGGAGAGATCCAATCCCCTGCCAATCTCCTCAGAAGTTAGTCCCATTATAGTCAGTGAGCTTACTCTCAGGAAAGTGTGGATGCAAAAGTAGCCTCAAATCCTAATCCTATGCTACTCATGATAGTCAATGGGAATTGCTCCCAGGAAAGTGTGGCTAGGATTGTGGCCACATGCTGCAGTCCTCTACTATACAGTGTGGCTTACTTCTGAGTAGTACTGGGTAGTACTGAGTAGTTCTCCATGCCTAGTACTGGGCTGCAAAGGCACCTGGGGAGGCAGGAAGACAGGCAAGCATGGCCCCCACCAAAAGCCCTGGAGGAGCTCATTCTCACAACACTCAGAAGGGGAGGGAGGTTCAGAAGTGGAGGAGGGAGTGGAAGACAGACCCAGAGGCCCTTTAAGAGAAATTCAAACACACTTGCATGCAATTCAAAGATGACGACCGCCTCTTAACAACCGGTTCGCTAACGTCAGCCCCAAATTAACAACCGGTTCTACTGATCCGGTGAGAACCGGCTTCAGCCCACCTGTGAGATAGATAGAATCCCCATTATGTATACCCCAATAACAGAACATTCTGATGTAACTCTGTCTAGACACAGATTACCACTTATGAGACCTAGGCGTCCATAAAGGTAACGTGAATACAAGGTAAACATGTTCCTGTCAACCAGACATCAAACTTTATCTACGCAGCACATTAAAGGCTGCTTTGTTTTTGCAGTGCATTGATTGTGGCTTTCCCAAAGGAGTCTTTCTTCAAATGGGATGCATCACTATACAGATCGATTGATGACTTCTCAACCTGCAGTGTGCCACGGGGTGATTTAAGCAGCAATCCTGAGCACAGTTAGTGGGGCGGGTGTCCCACTGAACCCAGTAAGGCTTACCTCTATGTTTAAACATTGCGGACTGAGTTGCATGGCAATGATGCTATTGCAGAGTTCACCTAGTACTAGTGCTAGTACTGTGAAACTGGAAGGAGGAACACAGAACCTTTCTCATACCAGTTGCTGCTACTGAACCATATCAATTGTTGTGCCCGCATAAGAGGCAAGTAACAGTCCTCAATTTTGTTTATGATCTTAATACACATGTTATGTTATGATCTGCTGCAGCTGCTTTTTTGCAGCTATTTTTTGCAGTATTGTTGCAGCTACATAGACTTTTTTGCTGCCTTGGACATAAAATAGAAAGATGGAATTATTATTATGTACTATTTCACAGTCACCATGTGTTTGACTAGAATTGGCTATATTGTGATTTGGTTCCCACCCAAGCAACTAGGAATCACAAAGGTATCGTCTCCAGATGTGTGAAGTTCCCAGTAGTGCTGCTTTTTGTTACTGGGCATTTGTGATCTTCTGGAGGCTCATTAAATTTAGATGTTCCTGGAGACTTAATGGAATCACTCCAAGAGCACCTATTATTATTGGAATCACAGTTGCTTTCTATTCCCAGATTCTCTGAAGGTCTATCTGTAAAAGTGAGCCTCACTGATTTTTTAGAGGGTTAACGTCAGAGTAGACATGCAGAGAGTAGACATCAGTGGTGGGCTCCAGCAGGTTCGCACCTACTCTATAGAACCAGTTGTTAATGAGAGATAGGACATATAAAGTTTAAAAATAGCCATTTAAAAGTGGCTGCCAGATGGGCAGAGAACCGGTTGTTAATTTCTTTGACTCCCATCACTGGTAGACACGCATAGGCTGATCTCTCAGGAGAAGCTGAGCAGATGCTGACAGAGCACAGAAACTGGCCGTATCCCAGCCGGGACTATTTTTCCGCTTGTATTGCAAGACAAAATTGATTAGAAATGCTTGCATTGATAGCATCTTGCAAAATGCTCTCAATCCAAAACACACTCAATTGAAGGTTTTAATTAGTGGTGGGATTCAAATAAATTAAACAGGTTCTGTGTCCTAATAACCTAAATTAACAACAGGATCTATGTCCATAGAACAACAGGCTCTATGGCCCATTAGTAACCAGTTCTCAGAACCAGGCACTCATTTACAAAGGGTTCTATAGAACCTGTGAGAACCCCCTGAAGCCCACCACTTGTTTTAGCATATTTTTTCCAGTTCTTTTACTTCTACTGTGCTAGACACCTGGAATTGCTATATCGATTATTTTAACTATTTCTCCTTCCCCTCAACTAATTATATTGGGTATACTGTGCAATCAAATTCTCAAATTTCTCAAAACTTGCCTCCCAGGCAGCCAACAGCCTTGGGCTGTTCCTGTCTCCAACTCAGGCCATGTCCAGAAGTTCCTCTTCCCCAAGCAGCAGACCCTAAACTGTGTTGGATTCAGCACAGGCAAGCCAGATTGCCTAATCCAGGTTATCACTGTGAGACATTGGGCGCAATCCAGAGTAACTATGTGGAGTCCTTGCTCCGGTGTAAGAACAATTTGCTCTGGATTGCAATATGAATTTCCCATAGGTTTTCACTAGGTAGTGCAGTAACTATGGGTACACGTAATGTCTCTTACGTGCTCCCGTAGTTACTCTGGATTGTAGGGTTAGACTCATCTCAAGAATTTGAGCCAGGACTTGAATTTTGACTTAAGACTTGAGGGTAGGGATTTGAGACTACAAGCGCAATCCTAACCATGTCTACTCAAATGTAAGCCCCATTGTGTTCAATGGGTCTTACTCCCAGGAAAGTGTCTTTCGGATTGCAGCCTCAATTCGGGACTTTGGCCGACATCACTGCTTCTTTGCGCATGCAGAAGATGCATATTGCAGGTGTGTGGTGAATGAACCATGGTTAATATTTTCTGCACTGGATTTGGGATTCCTGAAAGCATCTGGGAACCAGCATGCTGACTACATAAATCTTCACAAAGTTTTATATTCTTTTGAAGTTAATACATATTCAGTTCATTTGGATGCAGGATTTTTTCAGATGAAGATAATCCATGGATGCTATTCCAGGGAAAACCACTGGGAATTATTTTTAATATGACACTTGCAACATTAATTCATAGCTTCTCAACTAGGATCTGCTGGTCTCTAAGGCCCAATCTTTTTTTCTGTGAGTGAAGATATGCTTGGGTTGAAACATACCTTGTCCCAGTGCAGGGTAAGCTGCAGTGTACAAATACTGACCTTTTAAATAATCTCTCATTGGGGAAAAAGAGACCATAAAACATTTGTTGGAAACGATGGGAAAATTGACATGCTGGAGATGAAACATACAAATGAAGACCAAGCAAATGAATGTAAGAACTATCAGTCCCTAAAACATAAGGGACTAATTTCTAACAAACCATTAGCTGCGTGGGGAATTGTCAAACATTATTAAATGTAATTTGCCACATCTGTTTTATTAGGAAACCCACTTGGCACATATGCTATTGACTATGTACAGTATTGAGACTTCTTGACTGAGTCGCTATTATGGGAAACACTCCAACTTGCCTCAATTTGCACTTATTTTTTACACTCAAAAAATTCCTTTTTCATGTCTGGGATGGAAAAACCAAGTGGATTTCAGATGATGGACCAGAGAACGATCCGGTTTCAGGTAAATTGACTTCAGCTTGAAAACTCAAACCATCTGGCCAAACTGGAGCGAGCCTTTTTCCAAGATAATACCTATTTTAGTCTCCCCGAACTGAAGACTGTTTCCATCACTGGCAGCTCAGTCTAAAGTAGGGCTGTACTGGTTTTAATGACCGAGGAAAAAAGATAGGACTCTTGGTAGGGTTGCCACTGTCCGAGTTTACAGGGATTGCATTCACACACTGGCAATTTTTTCCAGGGGTCCTGTCCTGGTTTTGTGGAAGAGAATTATGGCAACCCTACTGATTTTTAAAGTCAGCTGAGTTCTCCCAATTTCAATCATGGGGAGATCTGCACTTGCAAACATGCACGGAAACTTCCCCAGGAGGTGTGCTGATGGCCACAATCTTGGTGATGGGAAAACAGTTGTTCTATTATGGCATTTTTGGGATGGGAAAACAGTTCTTCTGGTGTGATGATCTCACAGCACTCACAAAACATAGCCACAGACAGCAAGCAGCTTTATATGGATGTCTGTGCCTTACAAACAACAGCAGCCCCCTTTTGAGTGCTTTTTCTTCCGTATAATGTCCTGAATACACGGCAGTTTGAACACAGTGCTCAGCCCGTGCAGGGACAGCTTTCTCATCAATATCAGCAAGCCATTAATATTTAAATGGAAGCATGCCCTGAATCGCATTGGGGTTTTTTAAGTCTAATATTCGAGCCGCGCCTGATGGCCCATAAGCGTCGGCATCAACCACATCATCAAGCTTCGGCTCTAATCTTGATCAAAACTAATAACGCCATCCATAACACTGTAAAGATTTATTCGTTCTGACAGATCTATACATTAAACAAATCACAAGGCAGCCCTGAATGCTAAGTCAATGGAGCTGCTCTCTAGAAGAGAAGGGGATTAAAAGAAAATGTCTGAAACTTGTGGTTCCAAAGCACAGGGGAGAAAGAGGCTCGCACAAGTGGTGTGCACAGGCTGTGGCTGCTGCTTTCCAGTCCCAGAGAGCACAGATCTCCCTCTAAATGGGACTTCTCTCAGATATGGCTTCTCTGATCATTATAGCTTATCCCCAGTGCCTGCGATACCACATCCACGGATTTCACTGACTGCTTCGTAGAGGTAATATTAAGTTTCCCTAACAGGGAGTTCTTGGGCACCATCTTGAATAACTTTAGCACAACCAACTGGAAGTGGTTATCTGAGGCTTCCAGCAGGGCTTCTGAAACCAGTTGGGGCATCAGAAGACCTGTTGGAGGCTTCAGAAAACAGTTTGTTTGTCAAACCAGAAGTGGCGTGAATTTGAATATCTATGGATTTGTGTATATATGGATCTAGGGATTTCTGTGTATCTATGGATTTCTTTTGATGCACAGGGAAATGTCCTGGAATGGATGCCTCACAAATAATAAGGTTTCCCCAATATAGCATTCAGGTCCTGCAAATATATGATGCAAAGTGAAGCATCTGGTGGGCCTCTGTGAGGGATGCTGGACTAGATGGGCCTTTGACCTGGTCCTGCAGAGCTCTTCTTATTAGTGATACAATTAGGGACATGTCATTTTTGGTGATGGCACTAAAGCTGTTGAATTCTCTTTTGCCAGTTTCAGATGTACCGTATTTATTCAGATCAGTGCACCATTGAATCTAATGTGCACGTTATCCATATAATAAAAATACCATACTTACTCAAATCCAATTAGACATTAAATCTAATGTGCACCCTGATTTTGGAGACTGAATTCAGCTGAAGGTGAGCATTAGATTCGAGTAAATGCAGTATGTTGAACAGTTCTTTATTCCAGAAGGCAATTTCTAATGGACAACTCCTGTTTTGATAGGATCAGCCTTGTGCAAGTTTTAATGCTGCTATGTTAATGTCACCTGAAATCAATAAATATGCACTGGAATAATGGCACAGTTATATGGGTAGTAGGCTATCACAGCAGTGTTAGTGTTGTAATATTTGGTTTTCTTTTTAATGCAACTGTGCTTTCAACATTGACTCTGGGTTTGCATAGCATCATTGGCGTAAATGCTGCACTAGCATCTGACACTATAATAGGACCATACAATCAGCCAGCCAAAGATCATGTCTGAAGTTGCAAAATGAGGTTATTATAGAATTGTCACTTTTGCTCCAAGGGCGGATCAGACATTTCAGTCTTTCTAGGGCAGAACCCAGAAATGTTGAATTACAGCCCTACTGGGTTCAGTACTTCGCAATCAGTAGCATAGCTGGAGGGGGGGTGCGAAGCAGGGAGTCTCACCGCACAATGCAAGTGGCTCCTCTCCTTCTCTTTCAAAGCCATATCAATACCTATGTTTTGCTTCTACTGCCTGGAAAGGCTCCAAAGGGGAAGCGAAGGGGCTGCTTGATGCTGCATTGAGGCTTCCTGCAAAGCTTTGCACCCCCTTTACCGACGCCACCTTTCCCAATGATCTTAGAACAGGACTTATTTACATATATACATCTCTTGCTCTGCTTTCCCATTCTTTCCTTCTCTACCATTTACTCAAGCTCTGATTCAAAGCACAAAAAATGTATTCTGGCAAAGGGAACTGCAAAAGGACGGGAGACAAAATATTGAATGGTTGTCAGAGTCAACAGGGTGCTACAAGTATCTAGCAAGTGTCTGACTTGCACAAAGTCCACTTCTTCCCAAGGGATCCCATTGGTGATGTTTTGTTTTGTTTTGTTTTCCAATTCTCTGCATCTATCTCCAGGCTTGAAGACCTTAATTAATCTTGCTGTCATCTCCGGCCATCACCGTCAAGGCATTTGCCAAATGAGCATCATTGTGCCTGCTAACATAACACAGTCATCATCAGCCCTGTCATCCCCAAAATATATTAATGTTTCATGCTTCACTAATAAATTCGCCATTTCTTCACACAGTCTGGAAACTCCAGTTCATGGAATATTTATGGAAGGCCAGCCTGATGTTAATGATCATAGCTAATTGGGTGGCATTATGAGAGATTCTCCGCAGCAGGTAGGACATGGATGTTGAGGGATTAACTCTCTTCCTAATGCTTTATTAATGAAAATGGGCAAAGGAAGTTTCCTTTGACCTTAGACCAATGGGGAGTCCAAAATGTATTCGTACATTCCATGTCTTCCATCCTGGAAGAGCCATCCACAGAAATCCAACCAGTTCTAATTTCTTTAGGAATCCCTCTCAAATCGCAGTCCATACATTTTCCTCATGGTATGGCACAACTACACCAGTCCAGTGAGTATGCTGCCCCTTGTGTTGCTGCCTCTTCAGCAGCAGTTAGCCAAGCCAGAGGCTTTATAGTCCTGTGGATTTGGCCTAAGTGTCATCCTAGAGGCCTCCTATCCCTGTTGATTTAGCCCGTCAGCTCAGGATATGGCCTTCTTAGGCCAGCTTAGCTAGATGATTCTCTCTGGCCTAAAGTCAGGATTTCACCCTACATGTAAGAATTTTAAATTGAATAATAAGTAATATAGACTGCAATCCTAACCCCCAGTCAGGTTGACATGGATCCCAACACAAGTCCCATGCTGGTCTGGGAGTATCACCAAAGTGCCGCAAGACACTCGTGCACCATTTCTGGGGGAGGGTTAGGCTAGGGCACAGACTTGCGCTTGCCTGCCTACATCACTATGCGAATGGGAAGACCAATGCGTTGTGCTGGCCTAGATTAGGATTGCACCCATAACTTTTTAATTAACCATATGTAAGCAAGATATAAGCATGTTTTTCGTTTTTATTTTGTCTTGTGTTCTGCTTGAAGATCCCCAGTGAGGAGATCTTCCCTTGCCAACCTGTTCCACCATCCTTCACCTCCCTCAGTATCCTGTTCCGCTGCCAAATCACCCACTCTCTGACACCCCCTGATTTCAACCATGTCTAGTCTTTAGATTGTTCTCTGCCTCCACTTTTTTCTAGTTTGTGACTTGTCACTCTGCGATATTGTTTCACAAATGTTCTGATGTATGTGATTTAAAGATGCCGTAAATTGAGCTGTCTGAAAAAAGCATCTGACAAGTACAATAAACAAACAGGCCTGCCAAAATTAGTTGGATGTCTTGGTTTAGAGTGAAAGTGTGAAGGAGAGTCATCCATCCAAGCATCCCCCACAAATTCTTCTGCGTATGAGCATGTATGACTGAGGACTCTGTGCCCAGTTTTATAACATCTGATGAAGGTTTACAAGTTTCCTGGTTCAAGCTCAGGGTTTGTAACAAAGAATCCTCAGTTTACTGAGATTACGGTATTTAATCTAATCTCACACTCACTTTTTTCCAGCTGAATTCAGTCTCCAAAATCAGGGTGCACATTAGATTCAATGGTTAGTTAGAACTGAGTAAATAAGGTATTTTAATTGTAAGTATAGGGTATGCTTTAGATTCGGTGGCAAACTGGATTCAGGTAAATGTGGTATTTTTATTATGGTGGTGTATTTCACAGTTGCCAGATACAGGGATGTAATGACACTGCCACATGCCCGTGGCACACATGATGTCATGATACCATGTGGCATGACATCGTGATGCACACGGGATCTTCTCGGCCAGCCAGAAAAACCTCCCAGCTGGCTGTAAGAGCATGTGTGCAGCTCAGCAACTGAGCTGGGATCCCCCATTCCAGGCTGTGGGAATCCCAATTGCCTGCTGGACTCCCAGAGCCAGGTTTGGGGATTGAGGGGATCCCTCCATTCCAGGTTCTGGGAGTCCCACGGACTGAATCTAATGCACACCCCATTTTAAAAGTCTTGATATTTAGCTGCACATTTAAACTTTTTAAAATCTCATACCTTTTAAATTAGGGTGCACATTAGATTTGAGTAAATGCAGATATTTTTGACATTGTGGTTGTAACTGCTCTTCCAATAGCCGTACTGTCTCCAGTCCTGGTTGTTCAACTGAAGATCCTGTGTCCTGTAGCCCACTTGTCATCAGGTGCCCAGGAACTTTAGCACCTGATGCGGTCCTTGTTGACTCAGGATGACGAGTGAGCTGGTATAGACCTTGTATTTTCCTTTCTCACCATATTATAAATAGGTTGAGACACATGTATTCTGACTTCTCAGCAGAGGGTTAACCCTACCAGCTTAGCCCCCTGCCTCACTGAAGCAAGCAATCCCCCACACTACTGCAAGGTTATTATAATTTAATTAATCTTTAATTTAATTCACAGCAGATGACTGGTACAAACTTAAAAGTTCAAATCCCAACCAAGGACCGAAGAGATGTTGAGGTATTGTCTAAGTATATTATTTTTGTTAATTGAATTTATATCCTGCCTTTCTTCCACCCTAAGGGGGGACTCAAGCAGCTAACAGTAAAAGACTAAAAGAGATCCAGCCCTTGGCCTGCTCTAGATTCCTTTGGGACTTCTTTGCCTTTTGCTGGGCTGCCGTCCTTTGAGAATCGCTGTCTCAGGACTCGTGCCAAACCCTGGGAAAAGGATTTAAAGTATCCCTGTGATGGTTCCATCCCAAGCCGAAGGCAACTGCTTAATTGAAGAGATGATAAACTCAGAAACACGTCTAATAGCCCTTTTTGCCATCAGTTTAAAATGCTTCTAATGGCGCATCCCATTCACATCCTTGAATACGGACTTTTAAAACCACCACTGAACCATATTATCCCCTCTCTCCAAAGTGCTATTATTGGCCTTAACAGCAAATTGAGATAGAAAGAAAAAGTCTAATCAACACTGGTGTTCAACCCAGTCTTCCCATTAAACGCTGCCTCCATCCTGCATGATTCATTGTTTCGGATGAAGAGCGTTTACGAGGTATTCAAGATTTAATTGGCTTCTCTTTTGTTTTAATTTCTTTTACTCCACACTGAAGTGATGAAACATCAGAAGTAGGGGGGACTCCAAAGATAGTTTCCTTTCTCTCTCTTTTTAAAAGATGGTACTCAAAATGGGTTTCAGTTTTCTTGAAATCTGGACCACAAGTGGCCTGTGCTCCATGCTGGGAGGCAAAGCTGCCCTCTAGCACTCAAGCCACCATCAACAGACATTCCCTAGCCTGAAGACTCCCTTATCCATCATTATTTTTCCAGCTCACCTACCTAACTCGAAAATCACAGACTGCACGACGCAGGGGAAAGACAGCTGCAAAGTGCCATTAGCAATAAGATGATCCCCTCCCCACTGCGATACACCATCATAGAGAGTCATCATGCTTCAAAAAGTCGGGACATTTTTAAATCTTTCCTATCATAAAGACAAAGCTAAGAAAGCAGGAGGACCACTTCTTTCAGCGAGGGTTGCCATACTTCTCTTCCACAAAATCAGAACAGGACCATCTGTCCCATTTGTCAGTATGCAAACATAATCCCCCCAAATCGGGATTGTCCCTGTTTTTAGGGACATACAGCAACCTTACTCCTGGCATGAAACAGTTATTTCCATTACTCTTTGGGGTCTCACCAACAATCAGATCACAACCCACCAATGAGTCCTGACCCACAGTTTGGGAACCACTGCTCTAAGTAGCCAAATTTTTTAGATTGTGAGCCCTTTTGGGACAGGGACCCATTCACTTTTAATTAGTTATTATTATTTTTCCATTTTCTTTGTAAACCGCTTTGTGAATTTTTCAGTTGAAAAGCAGTATATAAATACTGTAGATAGATAGAAGTACAACAGAGCAGCAATGAGGTCCAAAACATTTGGCCACCTTGGTGTAATAAGCCCATGAATAAGATCAGCCTATTGGTGAGGCCTGGAAAAGAGGCCATTGCAAGCAGCGGCCTGGCAGAAAGTCGTAGCATGCCCCAAATATACTTGTCCTACTTCACAAGCCACTTCCACCAAAGACAGATGAGAAGTGGCTCTTGGAAAATAAAAATCTTGTAAATTGATCTCAGGCTGGGGGACAGGCAGTAGCATATTGTAGCTAAAGGGGTGCAAAGTACTAGGTTTTGCAGGCACCCAGGATGACCAGATTATTCCTGAAACGTAGGGCCAAAATTCCTAATCCCAACCCAAAATTCCTACCCACTTAAAAAAATTGCCAAAAAATGTATTTTTTGGGGTTTTTTTGTTTTTTGACCATAACTTTTGATAGGAAGGAGTTACCTTCAAACTGATTTTTTGCATTGGATTCTGCTTTTCAATACAAATCCAACGACATATGACATGATGGGGTACTGTGCACAATCGCAAAGTTTCAAAATGAAGCCAAAATGTAGGACAATGAAGCCAAAATATAGGACACCCGGACAGGAGGCTAAAAATCCAGACAAATCCAGGTTTTTCTGGTCATATGGTCACCCTGCAGGCACCTGAACATGCCATGCAACTGATCTCTCCTGAGCTTTCCAGGTGGTGAAAGCAAAAGGCAGCTCCCACTTATTGGACAGCTTAGGGACCAGAGCACCTTCCAAAAGTGAAAACCATTGAAAAGTGGAACACAATCTGTTTAGCTTATAAATGTTGCCTCCAATGCTTTTTAGCTAGCAAATTGCAAATGCCCCTTTTATCTTGCAAATTCCTGCTGTCACACAAAGATTTTAGCAAATGGATTCTCATTATCTCCTTTGGGGATGGGATGAGACCAGGAGCTACAATATAGGGGGAGGCAATTTTGGCCTTTAGGACAGCAGAGAGAGGTTGAAAGAGCAGAACATGCACTGAATGAATGAGTCCTGGGTATTATTGAAAGGTGCTGAAAGAGTGAATCATCAGAAAATGAACCATTGGAAAGCAGGGGATACCTGAAGAGGCATTTGCTTCTGCAGGGGAGAGGGAGGGGTGACTTGCATTGTACATTCAGACACTTGCAAAACGTAGGGTTCAATCCTAACCTAGGCCAGCACATTGGTCTTCCCATTCCCATGGTGATGCACGGAGGCAAGCGCATGTCTGTGTTCTGGCTTAACCGTCCCGTGGTACACAAGAGCCTGAGAGCACTTTTGTGACACTCCCAGGCCAGTTGGGACTTGTGCTTAGGCTTTTGCCAACCTAATTGGGGGTTAGGATTAGGGTTAGCCTATCCCGCAATTAGGCTGGCTTAAGCCCAAGCACCCCTTCCACCTCCACAACTAGGGACCGGCAGTAGCTGACACCAATTTTATCATGGTTTTGCGGCCAAAGAATCGATCTGCAGCTCATGGGGCTTGCAGTGCATGAGTCACAGATCAGCAACGCAATATCCAATTTAATAGTCAATCATGCTGTTTTCAGCGAGAATGCAGGTTAGACTTCTCCGTAGGTAGTTTTCATGAAGGTAATGCTGTGTAATTATGCCTTTTACAAGTCTACATTTGATGGATCATTACCATGAATTTGCTCAAGGAAAAGAAGAAAGAAAAGTGGGAGGGGGGGTCACCTTCCTCGCTCTTCCATTTTGCTACCTTTGAGCCAGAGAGATAGCTAAGAGTTTTTCTGCACTGTTACTTCCCGTAATTCAGTGCAGGTCTGAGCAGACCGAATAATACAGAAGCACCAGGCAATGGCATCAAATTACAAAGCCATGACACTCTTCAATAGGCTCCTTTTTAAAAAGAAATAAAACCAAAGTGAGTGCATGGAATTCAACAGAAGACCCAGAAGGCATTGTAAATGCCCTGGCATGCTATCCTAGGGGATTATTTAATGTCTGGTGAAATTGCTGGGGGTTTTTAATATCTGATCCCTCCAGGCCAGTAAATCTCCCTTAAGATAATTCATACACTCTGTGCTGTACTGCACTGCCGTCCAACTTGGGCACAGAGTGCTGGATTATCCGCAAGCACTAAATGAGACACTTCCGCTCAATATCACTTTCAGCAGTCAGGCTCTGTCTAAAGAAAGCCCACTCAACTGCAGGGTAAGTCCTTTACGATCCTCTTTCCAAGAAATCTTTTATCAGTTCAGTTTGTACTGTGCCTGGAGCAGTGTTTCTTAAACCAGTGGTTCACAACCACCATTGGCATCTAAAAGGGTGACTTTCCCCTTCAGGTAGGGTTGCCATATGTCCCGGGACAATCCTGATTTTGGGGGGGATTGTGTTCACATACTGACAAATGGGACAGAGGGTCGTGTCCCAATTTTGTGGAAGAGAATTATGGCAACCCTACCTTAAGGGGAGAGATCCAGAAATGGAGTTCTGATGGCATCATAGCATTCATGGATATGTGGGCACATAGCAGCATTTAAATATACATATCATATAGCCCCTTTCACTAGCTTCCCCTCCACTGCAGTGAGATTTAGGCTGCAATCCTAAAGCCACTTTCCTGGGAGTATGAGCCACTGAACACAATGGTGCTTACTTTTGAGTAGACATGGTTAGGCTTGTCCTCAATCTCCAGTCGAACCCACTTCTGTTTTGCAGTCAGAGCTCCGGAGCAAGGAGTTTCCAAAACCAGAAGCGGATTTTGGCTACTGATCAGGGCCCACTGAAGTGATGGGGAGGGTCATGGAGGGGACCTCCATGACCCTCCAGAAGGCTGCACAGTCTTACCCAGGTGTGTGCAAATGCTGCTGGGTGCACACAGTGGCACAATCACTGTGGTGCCACTGGGGCATCCCACATTCCTACCCCCAGAAATATTTACCTCTTGGATTCCAATGTATTTGAGGACCATTAACTTCCATGAGAACTTCATCTTCCAAAAGTGGAGGACAAAACAGGGAGAGGGTAACTGCTAACATACCCTGAAATCTGGGCAAGAGGCACTTTTTCAAGTGGGTGTTCCTCATTTATTTAGCAGGGCTGAAGAATAACTGGCCCTTCTCACTCCAGCAATGTTTTATAGCAGCTACTGCTGGTTTCTTCCACATCTTTTTAGATTGTGAGCACTTTTTGGACAGGGAGCTATGACTTATTTTATTTTCACTGTAAACTGTTTTGTGAACTTTTTGTTGAAAAGCAGTTTATAAATTCTGTTGGTGATGAGGATGACGATGATCTTGACCTGATCTGAACAAATCATGAGGAACTGATTGATGAGGACAAAGTATCAGGAACCTTAGGGGAAAGTGCCAGACAAATTTATCCCTTTTTCAAATTGGTTACTAGCTTACTGGACCATGGGAATGCTATGGAAGTAATCTATCTTGTTTTCAGTAAAACATCTGACAAGGTCCCACATGACATCCTAATCAGAAGGTTAGTAAAATATGGATTGGACTGGACACACAAAGGGTGTTTGTCAAAGGCTTTGTATCAACCTGTAGGACAGTTTGAAGTAGGGTGTCCCAGCGATCTATCTTGGTTCCAGTTTTCTTTAATATCTTCATCAGTGACTTAGATAAGAGGATTCAAGGGGCATCATCCAATTTGTGGACAAAACCAAGCTGGGAGGATCAGCAAACTTAAAAGAAGATAGTCGAAGTCTTCAGAAAGACCAAGAAAAAATTGAATATGGAAAATAGAAATGGAAAATGGAAAAGGATTGATGAGAGAGTAAGGCTATAATCCAGAGTAACTATGGGAACTTTTACATCGACGTAGTTATGGTGCCATCTATGGGAAACCTATGGGAAATGCATAGAGCAATCCAGAGTAAGTGCCTTCCCATGGCACTTACTCTGGATTGTACTCTGGGTTACTCTGGATTGTAGAGTAAAAGCACTCTGAACATGTGAAAATGTTCAGTGACTTTGCTTCAAATCCTACAGGATTCAAGGAATGTGGGGGTATCAGGCAAGCATTTTGTCAGGTGGGTATCCCTGCATCCTCTCCAGTGGCCAGAAAACCACAAGTTTTTTAAACTGCCAACGCCAGAGATACATCCAGATCCGTTTTACATATAAAGAATGTGAGCTATCACTGAACTATGGTTCTTCCCCTGAACATCTGGGACTTGGAGGAAGCATATACACAATGCTTTTCAATAATAGGAAAAGCAACACTTTTGTTGTCATTCTAGCTTTAATAGTGGCTTGTCCATTCTTGGCTTGCACAGCGTCTCTCTCTCTCTCTCTCTCTCTCTCTCTCTCTCTCTCTCTCTCTCTCTCTCTCTGGCTATTTGAAAGCGATGGGCACAGGTAAGCCTCGTTGTCTTCAGCAAGACTCTCTCAGTATGGGGAAAATACCTTCAGGAATGATGGGTTGCCCATAACTCTGCTGAATTTGTTGTCTGACCTTTTCTTCCCTCTCAATGGCACCATCCACGCCGTAGTATATCATCATCATCTTCCTCACTCACATGACACATTTCACTAATAGATCATTAGGAAGGAAGCTCCGTCCAATGATATATTAGTGCAATACATCACCGTGGGGAGGGCTGTGCAGCCAATGGCACAAGAAGGCAGCATCTAAGAAGGGGCCAAGCCATGAGCAAATCAGTTTAATTATAGAATGATTAATAGTCCACAGTTACTGCTCATTATTACTAACAACATTTTAGATTATTAAGAATCGGCCCTCCTTGCTGGCTCATATTATCCAGGAGCCAACATCTAGTCAATTTCGCCCTTCTTTCCAGTTACTTTCACTTTCCATATCCTGGGAAATGAGCACCATGCTTACTGTTCAGGTTTCCAATTATCCAGCATAAACGTTCTTGATATTGGCCATTACAATCAGGATAATGTCAATATTGAAAAATAAAATAAAATAAAACTTATTATTAAGCAGCCCCTTCGAACATGTCTTTTTGCACACCTCTTTGGCAATCATCATTGTTTGATGTAATAAAGGAATAAAAGCTCCATTGTGAAGTGGAATTATCCTGATGTGGAACATATTACCAGTAAATAATATATTTTAACATATATGTAGTCCTTGCTGTTGCAGCAGAAAGATAGTTGAAAGAAACACAATTTCCAAACAAGGTGCCTCCTTCTTTGTCTACTTTAGTGCTTAGCTGGTAATTGGGGAGGGGGGACATCCTCTCAACCAATATGCTGCTGTGGTAGCTGCTGGATTTTGTGCATCATTCACAATGTCCTTCCACTCTTGGCAATTGACGGTGATGTTTTTAGCCTCATCAGTGGTCAGTTGTTGGTTCTTTCGGTCTTGCTCAACCAGTTTGAGTCACATCTTCTTTGGTGCTGCTTGTTGAACTCTCTAGTTTACAATTTGCTCTCGCCAAAGGAGTTAATGTGGCAGCCGATTGGTATTCATTCTGCAGAAATGGCCAAACCATCTCAGTCTGTGTTTTTGGTTTGGTTCTTCGACCGAGGGTTGATGGTTGCACCTTTCCCTTATCATCTCATTTCGGTGGCAATCAGTCATCACATTTGGAAGGCCTGGAACCTTTTGTTAATTTAGGTTATTAGGTTATTAACCTGTTGTTAATTTATTTGAATCCCACTACTGGCCTCAAGCTTATTCATATCTGATTTGGGCAGAGTCCATGTTTCTGACCCATACAGTAGAATTGGTAGGATTAGTGTTCAGAAGAGTCAAATTTTGATGTTGGTAGAGTTATTTGCCTTCTTCCAAAGGCACCATTTGAGTAAAGTGAACGATGCTGTTGCCTGTGGTTGACTTTGGCAGTAGATACTTTCTTCTCTTGCCCCAGTGACCCCAGATATTTGAATTCTTGGAGCCTACATCTACCCTACAATCCAAAGTAACTACGGGAGCACGTAAGAGACATTCCCTACAATCCAGAGTAACTACGGGAGCACGTAAGAGACTTTATGTGCACCCGTAGTTACTGCAGCACCTAGTGAAAACCTATGGGAAATTCATATTGCAATCCAGAGCAAATGGTTCTTACACCGGAGCAAGGACTCCCCGTAGTTACTCAGGATTGCGCCCATTGGCTACAATCCCGGGTAACTACGGGAGCACGTAAGAGACATTACGTGCACCCATAGTTACTGCACCACCTAGTGAAAACCTATGGGAAATTCATATTGCAATCCAGAGTAACTTGTTCTTACTCCAGAGCAAGGACTCCCCGTAGTTACTCAGGATTGTGCCCTTTATGTGTACCCGTAGTTACTGCATTACCTAGTGAAAACCTATGGGAAATTCATATTGCAATCCAGAGCAAATTGTTCTTACACCGGAGCAAGGACTCCCCGTAGTTACTCTGGATTATGCCCCTAATTTTTTAAAATAAGAATATTTTTAGCCTGCTTTTCCATCCTAAGACCCACAAGGCAGCTAATGACCTTAATAAAACAAAATCAGTGCAACTACTGAAACACTTTCCCAAATCCATGTGATGGCAACAACACCTATAATCTATTAAAAATAATAGAGACCCACCTAAAATTGGCTCATGATCCACCTCATGGGTCCCATCCCACAGTTTTATGGTGATGCCTTAGATGATGGCCACCCTTAGATGATGGCCTTAGATGATGGCCACCCATTTTTTTAATCATCAGAACTACATTATTATACCTCAGGATCACCCCATATATTAGGAACTGTGCCGAATCCTGGAAATATCTGGTTGGTATTTCTATGCACACCATTTAAGAAACAAAAGCACTTGACCTAAAAGTCTCCACACTCTCTCTGAGACCTTCCCACCACATCTATTAACTATTTTTCTCCTTAATTACATCCTTCATGCCGCAGAAGGACACCTGCCGGGTTGCTTGAAGGCTCCAGTTATGGAAAGGTTCTCTTCTCTCCCTGGGCTGTTATCAGTAATTTGGTTTTTCTGTGACTGTCAAACAAAGCATCTTGGAAAAGTAAAACACAATTAAGCACCCAGCCAAATTGCAGTTTAATTGGAACACCCTTCTGATGAGGTCACAATTACTGGGCAATCAGACTTTCACAGATGCATCAGATAATTGACAAGATGAATTCCTCTGCATATTGCAGACAAATTGCTGTTTATTAAGAGAAACAAAGTGGACCCATTAAGAGGAAACACACAAAGGAAAGTCAGATAATAAGGTTAATGTATATTTGCAGATGAAAATAGTCTGCACAGAAATAGGATTGCTAACTTTCCAACTGGCTCCAGCAGCTCCGTCTTGAAGAGCAGATTCATGTACAGATATGAAATGATGATGTAATATCAGAATTTGCAAATATTTGCAATATCATCATTTGCAGTATTTTCATGTGCAGATATTAGCAACGACATAAGGTATGAATGGCCTTTCGACCAAAGTAGTTCCTATTTATCTACTTGCATTTGCATGCTTTTAAATTTCTAGGTTGGCAGGAGCTGGGCTAAGGATACGAGCTCACTCTGTCTTGCAGTACTCAGGTCTTGCTGACCGGCTGAGCAGCATTCTGGTCTAGCAGTGTTCTAACCCCACCATTCTAATCACTGACCCACTGCAGCCCACATAAAAAAGCATTCCATGCATCATGCCGGCCACATGACCACAGAGGCAACTTTGGACAATGCTGGCTCTTTGGCCATAGAAGCAGAGATGTGATCCACATGGCAGGTGCCTATAGCCAAGGCAGGGCAAATTGCAACCAGTCACAGCTGGCAGGGCAACCTGCAAGTGACCCCTTATGCTGTGAATAACCTTGATTATCTGGAACACAACTTGTTTTACATACTGCTACTATTCATTCAGCTACTAGTTCTTTTATTTAAGTGTATGGCATACAATACATAGATTTATGGTAAATCACATGTTAATGTCCATCCAGCCATTCAAGGACAGAGTGAAAAAAATGAAAAAAAATGAAAAAATAAGACACTGGGCCAATATAAGCACTCAAGTTACAGTCAGACATGATGTGATGAATACTTTGTTGAGGAACACCACAGTCAAACTGAGAGGTAAATACTACACCCGATTTAAACAGTGAGTCCTGGCAGACACTGTGTTGGGTACAGATCCTGTTCAGTGTTGCTTGAAGGCTGTTGGGTTGCTTGAAGGCTCCAGTTATGGAAAAGTTTTTTTCTCTCCCTGGGCTGTTATCAGTAATTTGGTGGCGCAGTATCAGCACAATATCAATGCTGGCAAGGTAGGTCAAAATCTGGCACCTACTGTTTAGGGTCATCTGTGTGTCTGCCTGTGTGTTGCTTACATCATACCTTACTGGGCTTACGTCATACCTTACGTCATTGCTAACATCTGGGTATATAGTAGCCCATTTAGCTTACCATGGCACATTGATATTAAAGCTATTAAATAGCTACTATGTGACTGCTGGAGAGGGCCAGATTTGGCCCATGACCTGGGTTTTGGAGACCCCTGGCTTCAGAAAAACATCACAAGTCCTTTCCTATGTCCAGCCCTCCCCAAATTTAAAGTCAAGAAAGTAGATAGAAGACACATGGCTTTTTCAGTAGTGGCACATCTGATATGGAATTCCCCTCTTATGGAAGCCCATGTGACACTGTCATGGTAAAGTTTTTGCTTCTTGGTAAAGACCTGCTAATTGATTTTTTTTCTGCTACTGTGGCTTTCACAACTTCTTATCTTTTCTGTGGTTTGGAAGATATCATTTTTGTTCATTTTTAAAATTTATTTTAATTAACTTGAAACCATTGGATCTCTAAGAAAAAAAAGGCAAGGGGGATGATCCACATACCCTGCAGTGATTTCCCCGTTGTGGCTCGGAAGACTCTAAATAATTGTCTTACAATTATTTCACTTTCCTGCATTCTACAAAAAGAGGATTGGATGGTTTTGAGATTGTTCTGCTTTCCATTAGCGGAAAGACTATTCAAAGTCCTTCTTTTAGACTGGGGGGGGGGGGAGAAGAATCAATGAACACTTACAGAGGAAAATGCAGTCCTATTTAGCATGAATAAAATGGATGGATCAGGCCCAATGGGTCAAACCCATTTGTCTTTAATGTCTAACCTGTTGTGGAATGATTTACTGCCCTGTTCTATGGGATATGAAACAATAATTCTGCTTCTGGAGCTCAGACAAATAGCACTTAGACAAATGACACACACAAGATTCTTCTATAGGCATTTTATAAAGCTGACATTGCAGCTGTTTGGCCTCAACCAGCTATCTCTAGCAGCTGCCTCTCTGCAGACGTGGTGAGCCCACCCACCAGGACATCCCATCTCATATAGATATACATAGAATTACTACCTGCATTCACGTGCATGAGCTCCCATCATCTTGAAGGATGGGGAACTCTGTGTTGAGAGCTACTACCTGTAGGAGGCTTCAGTAAACTAAACAGACCAATATAAGGTCAATATAGTTCAAAAGCATGTAAATGCAAGTAGATAAATAGGTACCACCTTAGTGGGAAAGTTAACAGTGTTCCATGTGCCTTGGCATATAGTCATGATGGCCCCATGACCATGGAAATGTCTTTGGACAACGCTGGCTCTAAAGGCTTAGAAACAGGGATGACTCCCTGGAGTTGGACACAACTAGCAGTTAGCCTCAGATAGGCAATGTGTATAATCTGAAAAGATGAATATCCAAATGTTTGTAAAAGCCCGGATACATTTTATTACACTTGTATAGGTTCCTGTTTGTCTGAGATTTTTTTACTCCTTCAAAGATCCAAACTGCAAAGACCTTCAATGTCCAAACAGCAACATGGTGCCTATGTTGGTATATAACAAGCATAAGAACATAAGAGCCTCCACTGGATCAGGTTAAAGGCCCATCTGGTCCAGCTTCCAGTATCACAGAGCGACCCACCAGATGCTTCAGGGAGCACATATGACACCTGCATCATGGTGCCTCCCCCTGCATCTGGCATTTGGAGGTTGTCTGCACTTATATCTGTCTATGCACAGACACTGCTCATGGCTTGTAACCTGTCACTGTAAACGCTGTAAACCTGTGGCTTGTAAATGCTGGTATGGTGCTCTCCTCTAGGAATTTGTCCAGTCCCTTCTTAAAGGCTTTAAGACTAGATGCCATCACCACATCCTGTAGCAGGGAGTTACACAATGGAAAAAGAAATATTTTCTTTTATCTGTCCTGACTCTCACAACATTCAATTTTAGTGGATGTCCCCTTGTTCTGGCATTAAAAGCATCTCTCTAACCACTCTTTCTCTTGCATAATTTTGTACATCTCAATCATGTTCCCCTCAAGCACCTCTTTTCTAGAATGAAGAGCTCCAAATGCTGTAGCCTTTCCTCATACAGAAGGTTTCCTACCTAGACCTTCCTTGAAAAATTAAAAATTTGAGTAGGTATGTTGGTGAGAACTACCTGGAGAGAACTACTAGGTGGCTACTTATACCACTCAATTATTCTAGCAGACAATTCTTCTAGCAGATTAGGCTACTTCATCACTTGAGCATAGGGAACAGCCATGTTCCAGTCAGCCATGACTTGCATGTGTGAATGGATCAGCGCAGCTCTAACAGCAAGGGCAGGACATCTAGATCACTTCCATTATCACTTTTGCTGGGGAAAAAAATCACACATTCAGCTGTTAGTCAGTCAAGTCCTGATTCACACCTCCTTGTGTTTCATTTGGTTAGCAGTGTGGATAACTTGAGCTCAGATGCCTTCTTATGGGAAACCTATGGAAAATGCATTGAGCAATCCAGAGTAAGTGCCTCTTACATCTTCCTGTAGTTACTCTGGATTGTAATAGTGAATTTCTCTTTAAGCAAGGAACTCCATCTCAGCCTCAGTTCTACAGATGCAATATGGGGACAACAACACTGAATTTTCAGAGTTGTAAGAATGATCACAAGATACATCATTCCAAATATTTGACACATTTGAAACTCTAGTATTTCATTCAAGTATTTGAAACTCAATGAGAAACCAGAATGGGCTATGGACATCAACAGGCTAAAAAAGAGATGGACCACATAAACCAGTTCCAGTGACTCCTGCAAGGAATTTTTCACTTGCATTACATTGATGAAGCTCACCTTGCAGTTTTGCTATTTAAATGGAAATGCTCAAGAAAGTTAAACCACTTAGAATCATAGAATCATAGAGTTGGAAGGGACCTAGTAGGTCATCTAGTCCAACCTCCTGCCTGCAGCAGGAAATCCCCCTAGAGCATCCCCGACAGGTGCTCGTCGAGCCTCTGCTTGAAGATCCCCAGTGAGGGAGAGTCCACCACCTCCCTTGACAATCTGTTCCACTGCCGAACCACCCGAACCGTCAGGAATTTTTTCTGGATATCCAACCGGAATCTCCTCTCTTGCAGTTTGTACCCATTGGTTCAATGAGAAAGCTTTTTGTGGAGAAGATGGATGATGCAGAAGGAACACTTCTTTGCATGTCTTGGGGTGTCTTTTTGGGACATGACACAGAAGTGATGGGAAGGGACATATCTCTCCAAAGAAGCTGCCCCACTTCTCAAACCCTTATCAGCAACTTGTAATGAACCAGCACATAACCATCAAGAAATTACAACACTATTTGTTCACCCCATGATGCGCAATTAGTTTTGTATGCCTAATAAAAGGGATTGTAACCCAACATGTTTTATATTCCAATGGTTTTAACTTTAATTGCCAATTCTCACTCAATCTACTTTGATGTCAGTCAGCAGATTTCAGCGGTAAAGTAAAGATGGAATCCATCTTTGGTAAAAGTAAAGATGGAATCCATCTTTGGTACACAGAAGATGTGAGCTATAACCCATGATCACATGTAGTTCCTTACGCCTCAAGTCTTTTGCAGAACTGCACAGATGTACTTACCTGAAGCTTCTATAGAGTGGTGCCCCTTATCTATAGGGGTTTCAATCTGGAAGCCTGTCTAGATTGCCAGAACCATGGGTACAGGTGAATGCCGAAACCCACAGCCAGAGGCGAGGAGAATCCATTCCTTGCCTCTGGAGATGCTTCTGTGTTCAGCAGAGGCAGTGGACATCCTTTCATGGCCAGAAAACACAAGAATCAATAATTCAAGCTATCTTTAGAAATATAGACACCAAACCTAGTACAAGTACACTATGCCTTCAAGAACCTAAAGAGACTCCTGTGATTCTACATAAGGAGGACCTCTTCCCCTTCTTAGCTATGCAACTGCTACAGTGTAGCAGTGGCATTTATTGATCATCAGTGCCAGTTATTAATTAATCTTAATTAATCAGTGCCAGTTATTAATCAGTGCCAGCTTGGGTAATCTGGCCTAATATTATCTATTCTACCAGTGACTCCCCAACGTCTCAGGTAGGTGTCCTTCTTAGCACTGGTTTCCTTGAATCCTTTTAACTGGAGATGCCAAAACTAGAAACTTCTGCCTGGAAAACACCATCACTAACAACATCTTCAAACTGAGAAATAAAGAACTATTGAGTTAACCAACCAGTGTGGGGGAATTCAAAGCTTGTATTGTTGGGATGTTTCTCTACATTGTTGTTGTCATTTATGTGTCCACACCTTGGAGAAGTTCAGAGTTTAAAAGGCTTATGCTATAGGCCTATTTGTGCCATGATCAGGGCTTTTCCCTTTCAACCTCAGTTCAGCACCTCTGAAGCTGATGCAAAGGAAAGGGGGGTTTGACGTGGCAGTAATTCATGGGCATGGCAATGAAAACCTGTGGTTCACTTGTAGGAGGGGCAACGTGGGTGAATGGCAATAGCTTTTTTTATCCCCATTTGACACATCAACAAGGGCTATGTCAACCTAGGAAATGGAGCGTAATCCCTTTGCGACTGTTCAATGGCTATGGCAGCCTTGTCTATCTTTTTTTAAAGCTCTGTGGCTAAAAACACTGTGGTTGCAATTCTAAAGACACTTTCCTGGGAATCAGACCCATTAAACACAATGGGGCTCACTTCTGAGTAGAAATGGTCAGGATTGTGCTATGTATTTTATTTATGTTTAAGGACAACTTCACATGATTTCTATCCCGCACTTCCGCAATGGATTTGAGAGCGGTGTATGTGGTGTGTGTCCCCCATCGCCCCAACCAGTGGTGGGCTCCAGCAGGTTCGCACCTACTCTATAGAACAGGTTGTTAATGAGAGAGAGGACATATAAAGTTTAAAAATAGCCATTTAAAAGTGGCTGGCAGATGGGCATAGAACTAGTTGTTAATTTCTTTGAATCCCATTACCGGCCCCTACCACTCTGAAAAACAGTTTAAGCTGTGGACACTCACAAAAATTGAGTGTCAGGACAGTTAGAACAGACAAAAGTAAATATTTCTTTACTCAAGTTGTAATTAATCTGTGGAACTCCTTGCAACAGGTCCAGTGATGATGTCTGGATGTCTTCAAAATGGGATTGGACAGATTTCCAGAAGAAAAGTCCATCACAGCTTACAAGGCATGATGGATACATGCAGTGGTGGGCCCAGCCTGCCCTAACAACCGGTTCTCTGGAAGTGGGAGGGGCCAGGCTGTGTCAGGGGGCGGGGCCAGGGTCAGGGGAGGGCATGCCACCTTAACCCTTAGTTTACCAAAAAAATTGTATCACTTGTGACGGCATCAATCAGTACTAAGCCCCTGGGTTCTGTGTAATTTATTGCTATGCATTACACTTTGTTATGCTCTCAGGGGGAATCTGTGCCACAATTAAGAACATAAAAGCATAAGAAAAGCCTCCACTGGATCACACCAAAGACCCATCTAGTCCAGCTCCTGAATCACACAGCAGCCCACCAGCTGCCTCAGGGAGCACATATGACACTTGCATCCCGGTGCCTAATACAGCAGACACTACCACAGGTTCCACAGGTGGTGCTCATACCACTGGTTGAGAAACACTGATCTACAGTTTAGGACCAGAGTCTGTGGTGTCCCCTCTAAGCCACTACTTAAGGCTACAATCCTGTCCACACTTTCCTGTAAGTAAGCTTCAATGAATATAATAGGACTTCTGAGTAGTCAAGCAAAGGACTGAGCTCTTAGTAACCAGCATCTGGCTCCAATCCTATTCACTTTCCTGAGAATAAGCTCCACACACTCTAATGGGACTTACTTCTGAGTAGGCAAGAATAGGATTGGGCTCTAATGCTGCACTCCTCTGCACACTTTTTTGGGAGTAAGCTTCATAGATTGAAATGGGATTAACTTTTGAGTAGTCAGGCATAAGATTACAAGCTCTTAGAAACCAGCTTCTTTCCAGGGAGTAAGCTTCACTATTATAATGGAACTTACTTCTGAGTAGACATATGATTGGTCTTTGAGGCTACATTCCTATACCCACAGGGGAGTAAACCTGCTGACTTTAATAGGATTTACTTCAGAGTAGGCAGTGGACTGGGCTCCTGGCGGGGGGGGGGGGGGCAGGATGGGAACTGGGGCTATTTCTTCAGGTACCCCCCATACTTCCTGCCCACAATCTCTCTCTCAGGTAGAGAGATTTCTCAGAGGGGCAGGATGAGGTGGGGAGATCTCTTGGGGGGGGAGCAAAAGGTCTACAGTGTGGATAGGATTGCAGCCTGAGCCCAATCCTAACAGTGTCTACTTAGAAGTAAGTACCATTCAAGTCAATGGGGCTTACTCCCAAAACTGTGTGGTCAGGATTTTAGCCTTACAGTCCAATCCTATGCAGGCTTACTTAGAAGTAACTCTTCTAAGTAACTAGAAGTAACTAGAAATAATTCTAGTCAGTGGGGCTCATTCCCATGTAAGTGTGGATATGATTGCAGCCTCAGAGCCCAGTCCTAATCATGTCTATTCAGTAGAAAGTCTCATTATAGACAGTGGGCTTACTCTCAGGAAAGTAGGCAGGGCTGGAGGAACAGGGCTGGCGGGAGAGATCCAATCCTCCGCCAATCTCCTCAGAAGTAAGTCCCATTATAGTCAGTGGGCTTACTCTCAGGAAAGATGGATGGGAAAGCAGCCTCAAATCCTAATCCTATGCATGCTACTCAGAAGGAAATCCCATGATAGTCAATGGGAATTGCTCCCAGGAAAGTGTGGCTAGGATTGTGACCACAGGCTGCAGTCCTCTACTATACAGTGTGGCTTACTCCTGAGTAGTACTGGGGAGTACTAAGTAGTTCTCCATGCCTAGTACTGGGCTGCAAAGGCACCCAGGGAAGGAGGGAGGCAGGCAGGAAGGCTTGCTGCTATTACTCACCTCAGCCTCCCAGAGGTTTGTATTTCCTAACCCTGATTTTAAAGCATGGAGCTAACAGCAATGCAAACACCCTCCATCCCAGCAGTCAGAGTCTGGATGTGCTGGGGATGGTCACCGTGCTCTGTCTGAATGATGGTCAAAGGAACGCTCTTTGTATTTTAAAATTAAAAAATAAACTTAGGGAGGGGAAGGAGGGAGAGAGAAGGGGAGGGGGCTCAGAAGGGGAGGGGAGGGAGGAGGAGGAGGGAGGAGGGAGGAGTAGAACTTCAGCTCTGGAAAGACAGAGCCAGAGGCCCTTTAAGAGAAATTCAGACACACTTGCATGCAATTCAGAGATGATGCCCCCCAATTAACAACGGTTCGCTAATGTCAGCCCCTAATTAACAACCACCTCTACAGAACGGGTCAGAACCGGCCTCAGCCCACCTGTGGATACATGCAACCTTCAGGTTTTTTAAGGAGGCTACCTCAGAATGCCTGATGAAATGGAATGGGAACATGATGAGACCTCACCTTGAGTACTGTGTTCAGTTCTGGGCACCTCACTTTAAGAAGGATGCAGCCAAACTGGAGCAAGTCCAGAGGAGAGCGACAAGAATGATCAGTGGGATGGAAGGGAAGCCCTATGAGGAAAGGTTGGGGGAACTTGGGATGTTCAGCCTAGAAAAGATAAGGCTGAGAGGAGACTTGATTGCCCTCTTCAGATACCTGAAGGGCTGTCATAGGGAGGAAGGGGCTCATTTGTTCATAGCTGCTTCTGAAAGCAGAACTAGAACCAATGGGTACAAACTGCAAGAGAGGAGATTCCGGCTGGAAATCCGGAAAAAATTCCTGACTGTGAGGGCGGTTCGGCAGTGGAACAGATTGCCAAGGGAGGTGGTGGACTCTCCCTCACTGGGGATCTTCAAGCAGAGGCTCGATGAGCACCTGTTGGAGATGCTCTAGGGGGAATTCCTGCTGCAGGCAGGGGGTTGGACTAGATGACCTACTAGGTCCCTTCCAACTCTATGATTCTATGATTCTATGATGCTGTGATCAATAGTGTGACCCTTTAGAAATGCTGATGACTTTAAGATAAAGTCACACATACCTACCGAGAGACAATTACAACAATTATGTACAATATTAGATAAAAACTAGGGAGAGTTAGCCAGATCTGATTTAGGAGGATTAGGGAGAGTTAGGACACAATCCAGAGTAACTACGGAGCACATAAGAGACATTACATGCACCCGTAGTTACTGCACCACTTAGTGAAAACCTATGGGAAGTTCATATTGCAATCCTGAGTAACTTGTTCTTACTCTGGAGCAAGGACTCCACATAGCTATTCTGGATTTCACCCTTAGCCAGGTTAGCCAGATCTGGTTTGTTCAGAACTATTGATCAGAGAACAACTGTGATGTCACTGTGATAATTCTGTAATAATGCCTCCAAATTTGTGTACTTCCTGTGTCTTCAATGAATCGGGCCCATGAAATATGGATAATTGCAGGATTTTATTTTATTTATTTTAATTAAATCAGCAAAACAAGAGCATCGCTGCAAAGGTTTTTCAGGGAATCCAGTTGTAGGTGGGGAGGGAGAGAGTAGCCACCTGCTGCCTTCTGAGGCTGCAGGGTTGCCCCCTTGAAACCCCGGAGTCCCCTTGGCCCTGCTCCTTGTAAGAGTGCTACAGCTGTTCATCTATTTTTTAAGGTAAATGAATAATCAATCAAATAAACTGACAACACTTCACTGGTAGGAGCCCTAGAAATAAAAATATAACCCGAGAGCAACTATAGCCAGGGACATGGCGAGGAATGCAAAGAACAAAACATGTCACTGGTATTTATTAACATAGCATTGTAAATCAAAGGGGCCTGTATGTCTGCTGTGTTGTCTAAAATTATTGGTTCATCCATCTTAGCCTCATTAAGCCAACCACATCTATCAAGGTCATGTAAAAGGAAATACATCTGGACGTCAGTTACCCAGTTGTTAAATACAGGTATAATGCTTCTGGCAAGCTTTCCATTTATATTAATAAAGCTTCAACTTGCTATCACCGCGAGGACCTTAGAAAATGGACCTTCAACTATTACTTAAAATTGAAACAGAAAAGGCGCAGGTCAAGGCATATATGATAATATGGGTAAAGAATATAGGTCATGAGATTCTAATAGATAAGTGGGAGAAAGTATGGACAAAACAAGTTAAATTCACCTTGAATGTTAATCTTAAACAAAATACAGTAGATATAAGATGATGTTCTGATGGTATATAACACCGAGTAAACTAGCTAAAATGTACAAAAATATCTCAAATATATGTTGGAAATGTTAAAAGCAGGAGGGATCCTTCTTCCATAGGTGGTGGATCTGTACCAAGGTTAAAAAATACTGGATTCAGATACATGCCCAGATACAACTAACTCTGAAAATGAATATACAATTAAAACCTGAATTATTTTTGTTGGGTATGACAGATGGGTACATAGAGAATGGAAATGAACCATTGTTTTGGTACATGATATGTGCGGCGAGGATACTGTATGCTCAGTATTGGAAAAACACAGACATACCAACAGTGGATGAATGGCGGATAAAAGTGATGAACTTTGTGGAAATGGACATAGAGCACAATCCTAACCACGCCTACTCAAAAGTAAGCTCCATTGTATTCAATGGGTCTTACTCCCAGGAAAGTGTCTTTAGGATTGTAGCAAAACTCACCATTTTGTTAAGAGAAAAATCAACAAAAATATTCATAAATAATTGGAAGAATAATTTATTAGGTACAAGAGAAAGAGAATAATGAATTGAAATCTGTGGGATTTGAAGACTAAGGGTATGGAAATCTTTAGAATTGACTATTAACAAATAAGGTTTATTGGGTAAATTATTGTTATTATCATCATAAGGAATTGAACTTATAAATGTAGAAATGACTGTTGTGAAGGAGGTGCAGAGATATTTAAAAACTATACCTATGTGTTGTAGAAAAATTTGATAGTAAGTGTTAATGCTCCATTCAGGTCGCAATGTTTGTACGATGGATTGTATTGTTTGGTGTTA
Source organism: Cryptoblepharus egeriae (assembly GCA_030015325.1). Lineage (NCBI taxonomy): Eukaryota > Metazoa > Chordata > Lepidosauria > Squamata > Scincidae > Cryptoblepharus > Cryptoblepharus egeriae. The sequence goes on from JAREYC010000001.1 coordinate 259,345,692, forward strand.
TGTCTTTTCAAAATAAATAAAAATATGTTTTTTTAAAAAAGAAAATGGGATTGGGAGACCATAATAATTTTCTGAGTCTAAATAGTAAGGGAAGCCCAAGGAAGAAGACAATGAAAAGACACAATAACATTCAAGAAGGTAATCTATAATATCCATCTTTTAAAATCCCAGTAAGTGGAGCACATTTTTAAGTAAATGACATTTTACAAAATAAGGCAGTGTCAACATCAACAATGTCAACAATTCATAATTCAAATTAGAGACCAGAAATTTGACGGAAAAGATCCCTCTTTCGATTGGCTTTGATCCATTGTGAACATAGAATGTCCTAAAGTTCTACTCAATGAGAAATACCCTCTGCATGTCTTCCAGTTAGATGAATGGTGGGCATCTCATCATCTGTATTATGAAGTAACCATCATCTTATGGTTGATCATACCTATTGCCTTAACATGCCATTAGTGCCCTTCTCTGTAGCAATAATAATAATAATAATAATCATGAAATGGTAACTTCCCTATGAATTTCATGCCAACATATTAAGCTTATTATAACAGCTATACTACTTTAGTAGCAATTAACTCATAATGGAAAGGGATATTAAATCTGAAGCAGCATGGCTATAAACCTCAACGCATAATGGAAACCACCTTATTTTTAAGCCCATTTTCACAAGTGATATTTTAATCGGTTTTTTCATTTCTGGCCTTTGTAAACAGAATGAGAAGCCTTTCACTGACAGAATGAACAATTCACTTTAATATGGCCCTTTTGTCTTCTTAGCACAGATTGGTAATACTTGGCATTTATACATCAGTAGCAAGTGTTATAAAGATTGTACATACATCATTAGACCTTAAAGAAAGACTGTATGACAGCCCAGTACTATGATTCCCATACTGAAGATGAGGGAACATCCACAATGTTAAGATGCTGATGATCTCAGTCTCTCTTTGGCACCAACGTGCGTTGGTTTTAATTCTGAATAGTTCACCAATAGTTCTGAAATGGAACTATTCATTAGAAACCCTTAGTTGTTCCAGGTTTTGTTACTGAATTTTATACAATCCAGGGCACAGTCCTAATCATTTAGGCCAGCATAACTCACTTGATTCCCCAATCCTATTGTGGTGTGGAGAGGCCGGCACATGCTTGCCCACTAGCCTAACCACCCAGGTGTGGTCAGAACTGCCTAGGTCAGCACGGGACTTATGCTGGCCTAACTATGGGTTAGGATTGCAGCCCCTGTGACATTGCCAGAGTGAGCGGGGGCCACACCAGGTGACACATACATGGAGGGGGAGGTGACACCACTACTGGCCAAAATTTTTAACATCTTGGTAAGTGAAAATAATGTTATATATTATTTGATGTGTAATTTTTCCTCCTGGTGGTACTTCTTTTGCTGACTGACTGACTTACCCTACAATCCAGAGTAACTACGGGAGCACATAAGAGACATTTATGTCGACGTAGTTACAGCACCACCTAGTGAAAACATATGGGAAATTCATATTCCAATCCAGAGTAAATTGTTCTTACGTAGTAGCAAGGACTCCTCATAGTTACTCTGGATTGCACCCATATTGTGTTGCCTTTTGCCTTTCCCAAAAAGTTCAGTTAGACAGAAAACACAGGTTGGACCTCAGTATCCTGGACCCTCCACAGACCCCCAAGGAAGTGTATCTATGGGTCCAATTGAACTTCAGGTTTTGACTAGAAGGATACATCCAAGAGGTCCTTTGTGTTTCTTCCAGTTACAGGTTCAGAACTTGTAGTGTGCGGTACACATGGATGCCCAAACCTAATGGAAGAGGCTCATGGGTTTAGAATTGACAAAGGGCGCAATCCAGAGTAACTACAGGGAGTCCTTGCTCTGATGTAATCCTGCAGGCTGCAATCCTAGAGACACTTTCCATTAAACACAATGGGGTTCACTTCTGAGTAGACATGCTTCATATTGAGCTCAAAATCATGCTTTCCAGCCCTCGCGATAAGCACATGGATATCACATACATTATGTTGTGAACAGGGCAGAAAGAGGTCCACATAGGAAGCTTCCATCATAGGAAGCTCTTAAGTCCATGAGTATTTGACCCAAACTCAGAGAGTGAACATGGCCTTAGAGCATTGTAGGCCATGACCAGCACTGTCCCTTTTTGTCCTATAAAGGGTGGGCTCCAACATTATTATCTTTTAAATTATGTCTTGACACTCGATCTATGCTCCTTGGTCCAAAGGTTAAAAAGCGATGGTTAGATTTACGGCTGTGTTTTCCCTTCACCTGCTTTTCAAGGCTGCGGTGATTGAACGAGGGGCTTGTAAAACGGCTTCCTATATTTCTTGTGTCATTACACCCTCAGTTGGTGGGGGTTCCCTAATGCCTTCAAAGCATCCATCATCTGCTCGAGGAAACAACCATCAATTGGGATATTTTTATTAAAGACTTGCATGACCTGACATTGCAATTATAGGGCCATGCAAGGGAATTTGGTTATGTGTTCGGTGGGTGGGAGGTGATGCAGACAGATAGCCCTGCTCATCACCGAAGATGATTTAGCCATCAAAGTCCTGCTGAGGTTGGCAAATCACAGATGCTGTTGTTGTGATGGATATTCTCCAGTTTTAACTTTCAGCCTAAAATAGTGACTGGCCAGTGCAAGGGACTTGCACCAATCTAGGACTGTAGTGAATGTGTCATAAGATATGTCTGCTACAATTTGGGAGTTGGCAAGGTTGATGCGCACGTTGGAGAGGCTGGTGATCCAATGAATTATTCTTATGTTCTTATGGTGCTCCATCTAATCAAGTTGTCCTCTCAGTGTTCTGTAGAGTAGTGGTCCAGAAACATTTTAGCACCAGAACCCACTTTATGAAACAACACTAGGTCACACCTAGCTTTACAAGACAAAAAATTTCACTTTACCAGCTGCTCAGGCCCTTATTTTTATCCATTTTACTGTGTTGCTGAGAGGGAAGTATCACCTCTGGTGCATGTGTTCAGCAACACATTCTTCAGAATGGGACCATTCAAGTGACCTTGCTTTGTCCTTCATTTGAACTTCAATAAGAGCTGACACGTTCACCTAAATGTGAATAAACATGCACATTTCACAGCTCATACGGCTCAATACATTTTCCCTATCAGACTTTCTTCTTGGATTTTGTTAGGGTCTGCATTCATCAGATTGGGACCATTCATGGGAAATGGTGTTCCCTTTGGGCTGCCCTTTGAAGGCATGCTTTGCTTCTCATCCCAAGAATAAAATGTGCACAGGTTGTTTTTCTGTTTCTATGGGACTCAATACATTTCCTTTTCGGTTATCAGTTGGTCAGGTTCACAACCTGCCCGAAATTGGATCATAACCCACCTATGAATCCCTTCCAACCCACAGTTTGAGAAACACTGCTCTAGAGTCCTGTACCTCCAGCTCCCACGCAATGTGAATCCTGATATGAAGTCAACAACAGACAGTTTGATTATGCAAATATTCACCTTCATTCTCACTGACAGCTCAAACCTAAGCCTGATCCCTCTGAGAGATACTCCAGGAGGATTTCATTCTATAGGGAGAGTTGGACTAGATTAGGACCCTAAGGACAACTCTATGATTCTATGATTGCATGTGGTTGGATTTCAGATGGCTCTGGACTGAGCATAGACTGGCAATGGGTCAACCCCAGCATTTGCCCACTGCTAATTTTGCAGGCAAGTCTTATGGCATAATTACAACACCCAGTTCTGGCATAAAGCTGGCACAATCATATCAGGATTGGACTCTTATGCTTATGCAACCACATTATTGAGAACAAATGAAATTAATCTGAAGTTAGAACAAGTTAGTAGTGAAATCTAGTAATGAAAACGTAATGAAATCTATTCATTTACAACACAGATTTTTTAATTATGTTTTTATTTTGTGAATAGTTTTGGCTTGGATTAATCCATACTCAGTGGGTGCAGCCCTCAGGGATCTCCCATGCAAACGTTGTTGCTGGCATTGCAAGATGTGCAAAAAATCCTGTGGATGAAAGCACTTATCACTCAGAGCAATGGATCTTGCAACAAAAAATCACCTCAATTGGAAGGATTACAATCCATTACACTTTTAGGGCCACTGGGAAATAACTGCAGTGAGGGAGAAACACGCTTAGTAAATAAAATTTGACGGAGTCTTCTGGATTGTAAATGGGTTTCCCCCTGCGGAATTTAGCAGGGCAAGGCCCATTGGAGGGCACATGCCTCTCCTATCACCATCATTTTGATTAAGGCAGAGAAGAGGTCACAGCGGTTGCCTTTTATCAGCTGCCATCATCTCACAGATTGACTATGCTAAAATATTGGATCAAAAATCTGTAATTGCATCAATTACCTAGTTCATTATAGCAGGTTTTATAGGAGATGGAGTGAAATAGTCACCAGAGAAGCTCGCAATCAAATTCATTCAACCTCTCTCTTCTCTGCTTCGCTCCCTTTGCATCAACAGCTTTTAATACTTTGCTGTTCAAAAAAAGAATGGATTGGCACATTAGCTTTTTTCCAACCCTTCTACCTTATAATATTTCTTTGGAACTTCTGACTTTTAGGAACAATTGGCATGATGGTGGTGGTTTAATGGAGAGTATATTGTGGAGGCTCAATGGCTGAGGCATGAGACTTGTTGACCGGAAGGTCAGTATGTCAACAGTTTGAGACCCTACTACTGCACGATGGGGTTTGCTCCCAGCTCCTACCAATGTAGGAGTCAACAGACTCAAGTGCGTAAGGGACACGGCCCAAGAGGTGTCCCACCTGCACCCTTTTACTTCATTCCATCCACCTGAGAAAAATAACATTATTTCTCTCCCCACACCTTTTCATTTATCCTCAACAGTAATCCCAGGTGATGGGTAAAAGGCTGGGAGATTGTGACTGGCCAGACTTCCTCAATGAGTTTCAGGTTTTTTAAATTGACTTTTTTATTTTATTTATTTTATTAAAAGAGACAAAGCAAACATATTAGGGAGAAAGAAAATGGAGAAAGAACTGAAAATAAAATAAAACATTAGAATTATGACATTAGAAACATTTGACATTAGAAACATTAGAGTAGAATTATGAAAATTATAAGGCAAGCGCAGAACTTGAAATCCACCTTTCTTCAATCTCAAATCAGTTCTCACCATCAAAAGATCAAAACAATCTTCAATCTTATTTCAACATTCCAGCAGAAAGAGCAAAAAGGAGTCAAATCCTTAATTCAAATCAAATCCTTAATTCAAAGAACCAAATCCATAATTCATTTGAGTCATAATCCTTTTTCCATGCAGAACGTCCATAAATGGTTTCCAATTGTCCATAAAAGTTTTTACTGACTTTTCCTTAAGGTAAGTTGCTAGTTTATTTATCTCAGCAAAGTGATCCACAATACTTCCATGAAAGGTAACTCAAGGACCCTCCAATAGCAAATAAAAACTTTCTCAATGATTTTCAAGGCTGAGTGGAAACTTAAATATGGATTTCCTTGTATATAGTCTAATACTCTAAGGCCTGAGGCACACTCACTCTTTTTCCATGGAATGAAAGAGAGGAGGTTGGTGGCCACCTAGAGCAGCAAAATAGCTTTAGGGTTTCCATTTCTTGGTTTTCCGCACTCCAGTGTCCTGCACAGATATGAAGCTATTTCAAATGTACATGTGCTTGATGGCTGATGTTTGAACACACAGGATCGCAAATTGCACTGAGCATTGCTTATGGTCAAACTGTGGCTCATGTGCCACATGTGGCTTTTTGGCATATAATGTGCAGCTCTCTGAAGTATGTTGGCTGAGCGCCTTTTTGCATTGCAGCATATGAGGGCATCTACCTTGGATACCTTTAAGAGAGGATTGGACAAATTTCTGGAGGAAAAGGCCATCACAGGTAACAAGCCATGATGGGTATGTGTGACTTCCTTGTTGTAGATGTCAAATTCAAGAATGGGAAGCAGGACAATGGTCTTTTGTTGTCTTGTGTGCTCCCTGAAGCATCTTGTCTACCACTGTGAGATCCAGGAAACTGAACTAGATGTGTCTTTGGCCTGATCCAGCAGGACTTTTCTTATGTTCAAAGCTTTATGTTCCTATAAAAAACATTTTTATGCTCTAGAATGGCTTACTGGTATAAACTGAGAGTCCTGTGGACTAAAATATGTCTAATGGTCATAATAAAGAGATAAAGGCCAGGGTGACCAGATGCTGAACCCAAAATTCCCGAAAATTTCTGACATTAAAAGGCTCCAGAGGCGGCGCAGCATGACCGGAGGGGCCAGAAGCAGCGCAGTGGCCATGGGAGATTGGGGCCGGCTGCTGAGGCCCCAGAGGTGACACTACTGTGCCACTCCTGGGGATGGGTTAGGCCAATGCACAGACATGCGCATACCTCCCTACGTCACCTTGGGAAAGGGAAGAGCTATAAACTGTGCCATCTGATGTTAGGACTGCACTCTTAAGGATGTAATTGGTTCTTAAATATTGTGGCAATCAAACATCTCACATCTATCAGGTGTGGCTCTTCGGTGAAGTACATTGGCTTTAAAGGCAAAGATACAAGAGGTGCTCATCCCTAGTTCTAAAACCATAGATGATGTCTGAACATGTCTCTGTAGACATGTGGCCTGCATCCAAATGGAACGCTGTTTCCTTCCCACCAACATTGTTCCTATTTATCTACTTGCACTTGCATGCTTTTGAAGTTCTAGGTTGGCAGGAGCTGGGCTTAGGATGGGAGATCACCCCGGACTCAAACTGCCGACCTGCCAATCTTCAGATGGGCAGGTACAGCACCTTTAGTTGGGCAGGCACAGCACGAAGCCACCACTGCCCTAAGTTTGGCTTTACATGTGCATAAATGTGTTTATTCTAGGTGTGTTGCAAATACGGGTTTGAACAAGATCTAGGGCAAGGAGCATAGCCAGACTCCCTACCCCACACAGCTCTACACATGAACATTGCATGCACATGGAAGAGACCAATTTCTTTGAACAGGGGTGACCGCACTGCAGTTGCAACCAGCCTCCAGTAAGGGGAGTTGAGGACACTTTTCAGAACAGTGTCTTCCTTTCCCCTTCGAAATTGTTTCTGACAAGGTCACGTCAACAGCTGTCCCTTTGAAAACAAAAGTCGGGCATTAAGCACCGTTGGCTACACAGAGACGTTTTCCTGCACGGTCAATCAAGCAGCATCTTGGCCTCCGAGAGGTGAGGTGGAGCGAGGGGCATTTCCGCCTCTGTGATCATTAGGTCCTGCAATTCTGTTGTTAAGCAGAACCAAATGAGGCGTGTTTTGGAGGTCCCCTGCCCCTTTTCCACCTGACATGCCTTCAGAGAGAAGTTGTCTCTAATGGACATCTCTGCTTCCCTTCCCAGTCGCAGGCCCCCTCCCCACCCATTAGTATTGGGTGGCAGGAGCAGAAATTACTTAGATGGGAAAAACGATAAAAGGGGGAAAAATTGACTCTTTAAGTCATTGTAATGCACACTGGGCATAGCCGGCAAGATGCAGTGACCCCAGGGACTACTACCGGCTCAAACATCACTGCGAGGATGATCATTAAACCCCCAAACCTTGACATAAATATATACCACAAAGGTCTTAGAGGACCAAGCAATTGCTATAAAAAAATTAACAATCATCTTCTAGGTGGGTTTTAAAAAAAATTTTCTTGTAAATGTCATACAGCCTGTAGGTTTATGGGAGTTCTGAATTTCACTGGCAACAACTGTGAAATTGTTGGTACGCACATGAGCACACATGCACACAAATATGAGCACACACGAGGACACACACACAGAGAATGATGCAAATATGAGCACATACGAGCACACACACACACACACACAGAATGATGGACTTGTTTCTGGAACTCGGGAATTTTCATTCCGGATTATTGTTACCTACACATTGCACCCTGATTGTTGTTATCCCTGATATTTCCTACTGGTGTTTTTTTTTAAACCATCCTGATCAATTGCATTTGCATCCCATCAAAATGAGGAACTACCAAACTGGGTGAGCAATCCAAACCAGTTTAGGCCAGCACTGTGCACTCATTGCTCTTTTGCAACACAGGACTTGTGCTGGCCTAACAAGAAGTTAGGATTCTGCCATCAGACACAAACCCCATGCTATTTATCCTAAATCTGCACTCCTAACCACACTTTCCTGTAAGTAAGTACTATTGAACACAATGGGACTTACGTCTGAGGAGATATGCTTAGGATTGCACTGAAAGTCTCTTATCCCAGCCCTATTCCTAACTCTAACCTTTGCATTTTTAAATTTCAAAACACATTTAATATAAATACACATATATTGGGACCCAAATTTCTAGGACAAACAGGAAAAAATAAAGAATGCAAATGTTCAAAATCAGGATGCATTTTACTGGGACATTGACTAGGACATGAAGTGGTTCTATCATTGTTTTCTCCTCTTAACGTATACACAGCTTATGCAAACCATCATATGTGTTCTTTATAAATGCCCCTTAAGTTAGCAAAGCGGTTGGTGATTCAACACCAAGGGGCATTTCAACACAGAGCCTCCCAGTTGCATAATGGAAGGTGGCTCCAGGAGGTCATTTGACACTGGTTTGCACATCTGGGAAGTAGAAGCCCTCTAGCCATGCCACCCTCCTGCTTGCTGCCTCCTTCCAGTGGTATTTGGAGCGTCAGGAAGGTTATACACAGCCTTTTTGGACCTTCAAGGACCTCTGAAAAGGAAGCAGTAGACAGGACTGGTGAGGGGTGACACTTTTGAACATGGCCTTGAGTGGCACCAATGCCAGGATCGCCACCCCTCCCTACTCCACTTTGGATTAGTTCATTTTTTGTCAGTTTCTTAGGGAAATGTTCCTAAAGTCATGTGAATTGTTCATAAAATTGGTGCATAGGCATGGAGAGTGCCCCAAGCATTTACATTATCATGTAGTCCTTAGGATTTGCAGTTTTATCAGTAGTTTGTCTGGGCATGTGTGCCATATGGAAAGATTTTAACCTGCCCTTTGGCAACTTTTGTAGGGCCATGTATAAAACGGAATATCAAAGAGTAACAACTATCACAAAATAAAACATTTCCAAACACCGTTTTCTGCATAACACATCCACAGGTTGCATGATGCCTGGTGAACAAGGGAAGGAAGAAGGGACTGCAAGGAAAAGAGAAGCCACCAGGGTCTGCTTTTGTGGTTTTAATATGTATCTGTTCATATTTGATACACATTCCTCAAAACTCCGATCATATTATTTGCACCAGATGGGTTCCACATTGTGCATCAAATATCCCCATATCAGCAAATGCAAACACAGAGAAATTTACACTACACAGGGGGAGACCTGCAAGGGATTTGCAAAAGTTTGTGAGAGCTGCTTCTGCCTGGGCCTGATAGAATGTCAGCTTCAAACTTCCTCATCTAACAATAGCAACCGACTCCAGATTAGGCGCTCAGTATCTCAGCTTGCCGCACGTGGACTGCCTGCTGTTTCATGTTTATTAATTGGGAATAGTTTGGGCAAATTGCCATAGGAGTTGGAGGACTTCTGACAAATTCAGCAGGTGCCCGTCCCGGGAACACAGAAAGAGAGCTGAAACAGACCGATTACCCAACAGTGCCTGCGTGGGCTGACAAAGGTCAATTAAGTGGTTTGTTTTCTAATTAAACATCTAAACACTAATTTACGGAGTTGACCTCCATTGAAGGCATTGGGACTTAAAAGCGCCTGACAAGCGATTACTGCATTAAGGCAGGAATTTCTAAAGCTAAGAGAATGTTTTGTAAGGTTGCTCCAGATTTACCTGCCAGTCAACACTCAGGTGCATGTTGACAAGTGTCAGAGTTGCTTTGAATGCTGTGTATTCTAGGCAGTGGTTAGACTTGATTTTTCAGGAGGGAAAACAATTTCCTTTGATCACCAGTGGGTTTCTTTGGACCTGCACCAGCTCTGTATCTGGCATGAGGCCAATGAGACACTCCAAAGGAATTTGCATCCACATAAGTCATCCACACCAGTTCCTGCCTCCGACATGTGCCTGGCCCTCCCCAACCATCCTACTGTACAGAGCTGAGCAGTGGCAAGAAGCCAGAGGCACCACCTGGGGAACAGGGTTGGAATCCAGCATTTCCGCCAGCCAGTGGTGGGCTTCAGGGAGTTCTCACAGATTCTATAAAACCCTTTGATAATGAGCGCCTGGTTCTGAGAACCTGTTACTAATGGGACATAGAACCTGTTGTTAATTTAGGTTATTAGGACATAGAACCTGTTGTTAATTTATTTGAATCCCACCACTGGATCTACCTCCCACTTCTTTCCTGCTCCTTGGACTGCCCTACCCAGGAACACCCCATCCCACCTCCTCCCTGCCCTTCACTTGCTCCTCTCAGTCCTCTGCATAAGCCAGCATGGAAGTCATTCCAGGGTGACCATATCTCATAACCAAAAAAAGAGGACAAGGCCTATTCAAAATGTAGAACAACCAAGAAAAATGTACGACATCACAATATAAAAGCTAAAAAACACTAATATATATTGCTTTAATTTAAATGTGGTTAATTTAAACTCTATATTGCTTATAATTAAATTTAAAATTATTACATATAATTTATTACATACTAGCAGAATAAACCCACTGTTGCAGAAGAAAAATTTCCATTTGTGGGCTCCGGACACTGCTGGGCACCAGGCACTGGCAATGGCACTGAATGGCAGGCACCAGCAGGCACTGGGCACCAGTGGGCACCAAAGGCACCGGGCACTGAAGGGCACCAGAGGGCAGTGGCAGCCAGCAGTGGACACCAGGAGGGACTGGGCATACCTACTGGACACTAGCAGGTAGTGGACACCAGCAGTCAGCAGGCAACAAGCACCACTGGATACCACCAGGCAGCGGCACAAGTTGCACTTGGCACATCTAATGGGCAACACCAGGAATCTTTGGACAGCTGGGACCACAGTGCAGTTGGCAGTAGGAACCAGTGGGCCATGTGTACCAGCAGGGTCCAGTGGGTATCCTTACTGAGCACTGGGAATTCTTAGTGGGCACCACTGAGCATTGGGCATCACCAGGCACCACCAGCACTACTATCCAGTGGGCACCAGTGGGCAGCAGGCACCACTGGACAGTGGATATCTCTACTAGGCACTGGACACCAGCGGGCACCAGTGGGCAGCAGGCAGCAGTGGGCAGCGGTCACCACTGGGCCCTACTGGGCACTACTGGACAACAGGCATCTCTACCAGGCACCACCAAGCAGTAGTGCACCATTAGGCCCAGTGGGCAGTTGGCACCACCTAACACCCCTACTGAGCTCTGTACTTGCCTGCCAGGCATCAGGCACTGAGCACCACTGGACACTGGGCACTTGGCACCAGTGGGCAACACTGGGTAGCAGTACTAGCAGGCAAGGGCACCATGCACCAAATCAGAGAACATGTCCTAGGAAAACAGGACATATGGTCACCATGGGACTTTCTTTATGCCTCCACAGAGATATAAAGGTATGTGTCAGCTTTCTCCAGAGATGGTGCATATGTGCTTTATGGCACTTCTGGGACCTTTTGGGACTTGTGCAAGCCCGGTGCAATCTCTGATTCCCTTCAATTACCTGATATTCACCCAATAGCTCTGGAGATTTCAAAGACTGAACAGATATATCTGGAATTGTGTTGATTTGGTTGAGTTTCTGGAGTAAATTTGCCAAGCCCTGACGATTTTACAAATCTCTGCCTTCTGTAGTTTAACTGGTGCATTCTTCGATTATTTATGACCTTAAAAGAGAAACAGCCTTAAAGATAATTGAAAGCTGGCTTTGCCTTCGCAAACAGAGACACAGATGGAGGCATGAGAGCCACAGGCTCTGAAACAAATGTATATTTCAACAGCTGTGAAAAGAAAGGGTAAAAAAATATAGATCCTGTCGTGTTTTGGCTTCGACGCCTCCAAGAAAGCCAATGTTTATTACACCGGCTGAAGCTTTTCGCTTCTTGGCGCTGAGGTTTCCCAATGACAGGAGTGTTAAACATCCTAACCCAAGATAAACACATGGGAACCGCCTGTATGTAGCTCATTTGCAGATGGGGCTCTCGTTGACAGCCGCGTTCATGGATGCACAGGCAAGTATGTGACTTTACAGTCCTATCCATGAATTCTTCTGTTTGGGGTGGTATGCTTTGTTTTCTGAAGTAGGGAGAGAAAGAGGTACTTTGGAGGCCTCCTTTCAACCGGGAGCTGTTTAGATCTTCCATTTTGAGCAGAATAGTCAAGAAAAGAAGAAGTCAGACTGAAACCACTGGCAGTAGATTCAGAACGAGGCATGATTTGTTCATAGAATTCACTGCCAGAAAAACGGAATGGTGGATCTGACCTCCACCTTCAGGGGGAAAGAGCCACAGAACGTCGCTTGTGAAAAGATGATGTGGGGGAAACCAACATTTGTGCCCTGTTGGAGTAATGTGTGCGTAGGGTTGCCGTGTGTCCTGGAAAACCAGGACAGTCCAAGTTTGGGGGGATTGAGTTCACATAGCTGCAAGTTTGACAGGGGGTCCTGTCCCGGTTCTGTGGAAGAGAACTATGGCAACCCTATGTGTGGGAAACAGGATGCTAGCCTGGGCAGTTCTTTCGTTTGATCCTGCAGAGCTTTGTTCTGATGGTGCATATCAATGGTGTTTTATCAACCAGGGCAAAAATCAAAATCAAAAATTCACTTCAGACCCTTCCCACCACTGCCAATAATGCCATACTCATTAGGGCCAGCCTTAAAGTTGTGGGATCCAATGCAAAATATTTTTGCAAGTGGGATCTAATGCAAATATTTTTCCCCACTTCCACAAGACCTTCCTATTTATCAGGATGAGAAGCAGCGGGGAGGTATCTGGCTGTGGCATCACCTCCAACTGCTTATAGAGGGACCAATTTCAAGACAATCAGAGGATCCATGGATAGGAAGGAGGGCCATCCAGTGGCAGTGATTCCATACTAGAACATCAGTTATAGGGTGAGATGGCAGCTGCAACTGCAGGCGCCATCCCAGTGTAAGGACCCCCAAGTCCAGAGCTCAATTTGGTCAAATTGGTCAAATTGCCCTAATGCTTCCTCAACTTCCATAGTATCCTTCCCTGGGCAATGCCTCGCCTTTGATGTTCTTTATGTGCCCATCCACTTGTGGAACATGTTCCTGTGCTTATCAGCCTGTCTCTTCCTTGCAGACCACCTTTCCTATTTCCAGTCTGCCAGCTTTCCCCTCGCCTTGCCCTTCCATCAACTCTGAATCTTGCTTAAGTCTGCCTTTGAATTGAGTTCTCCACTCAGATCCTGCCATAATGTCAATTTCAGATTGATCTTCCCATGGATTTGCCCTACTGTTCCATCGGATCCCACATTAGCTCCTTGCGTGCACATGTCTCTGTGTGCTCAGCAGTGAAGCACTTTGTTTTGGAACATGCCTACATGCACCTCCTTTGTAGTATTTTATCACATATTCCAAATACAGTAAAACCTTGGATTGAGAGTAAATTGGATTGAGAGTGTTTTGAAAAATAAGGAAACATCTCTAATAAATTTTGACTCAATATACAAGTAAGGTCTTAATAAACAAGCAAAAAATAGTCCAGGACAGGATACAGCCAGTTTTTGTGTTCCACCAGCACCTGCTCAGCCTCTCCTGAGTGACCAGTCTTTGCATGTCTACTCTGAAGAAAGACAATGGGGCTCATTCCTATGTAAGGGGGGCAATGGAAAGGAGTCTGAGAGACCTAGCCTTCCATGTCTATTTTAAAGTATATTCATGCTTAGACTCGATGAGCACCTGTCGGATATGCTAGATGATCTAGGATTTTCTGCTAAGGGCAGGGGGTTGGATGCTACCGGATCCCTTCCAACTCTATGATTGGATGATTCTAAAGTTAGCCCTGTTATAATCAGTGGGGCTTACTCCAATGTAAGGGAACAGATTGCAGCCTGAGAGCCCTGAGAGACTAAGGGCAAAATCCAAAGCAGCTACAGGTCCATGTAGTTATGGCACCCTCTACTGTTATTTTATGGAAAATCACCTTAACTGCTCCAACGCAAAGGGCTTATTTTGATTTTAGGCTATGGGCCATAGTGCAGATTAATTTTGTTTTATTTTTCTTTAAATTATGTATTTATTATTTTGTGTTATATTACAGTATTGTAATAATTTTTCTATGAATATTTGCGGGTTGTGGAACAAATAGTCTGAGTTTACATTATTTCTTATGCGAAAATTTCACCCCCTGCACACCACCTCCCCCCCCCCCGCCGTGCACTATCCCCCTGCCGTGCACTATCCCCCTGGGCACCATTGGTTTTTAGTGGGTGCCTACATCACAGAAGGAACACTCTCTCCAAATTTCATGCTTTAGGTCTGGCAGTTTTGGCTGGGCATTGATAAATAAATGCATGAGTGTGTCAGTTAGTGTGACCTTTCAATTTTATATGTATAGATGTTTGCTTGTCTTGCAAAGCACTCTCAATCCAGATTACTTTCAATTCAAGGTTTTACTGTATTAGCCAACTTGATTTATTAAGCGCTCACTAACTTGGGGTGGAATCCAGAGTAACTACAGGGAGTCCTTGCTCTGGAGTAAGAACAAGTTATTCTGTATTGCAATATGAATTTCCCATAGGTTATCACTAGGTGGTGCAGTAACTACGGGTGCACGTAATGTCTCTTACATGCTCCTGTAGTTACTCTGGATTGTGCCCTTGGTTTTTTTAGTACTAGTGGCTAAGCTGCTGAGCCGGGCAGCAGAATGATGTTGGCAAAGAAGCAGCACTGATTCTCGGGCATTCAGAATGTATGTCTGAAACCCTTTTGAAGCTGTATTCCAGTGGTGTAACTAGAGGGGGTGCAAATCTAAGTTTTTCAGGGAGCCTCATTGCAGTGTGCAAGTGATCCCTACCCCTCCACTTCGGAGCCATTCCAGGAAGGAGGAGCAAAACAGAGCCACTTGCCTCCGTTTTGCTCCCACCACCCAGTGGCCACTTATATGCTACCTTGAGGCTCTCTGCAAAATTCAGTGCTTTGCACTTCCCTCTATCTATGCCACTGCCACATTTCCAATAACTGCACATGATGAAGCATGTGCAGTTATTTTCTTCCAGATCCTTGTGTAACTTTCTTTGGCATAACATTTGCGGTTTTTTGCCTTGACAAGACCAAAGAATCAATAGAATCAATGAATCTATAATAATAATAAATGAATCTATAATAATAATAATAATAATAATAATAATATAATCAATAGAATCAAAAAGAATCAATGTCAATATTATTTACCTCCCTTTTTTTCTTTCCACTTGATCTAGTAATAAAATTATACAATAATATTAAAAAATTCCAGGTTTGCCACCCAAAAAGTGTACGTCATTTGTTCTGCTATATTAATTTCATTATTAGCTGCATAGCTCCTCACTTCTCATCCATTCAAGAGGCACCCCAAAACTTTTGGCCTGCTGTTTTTTTATCAAAGCTTTGCTTCTCTCTCTCTCTCTCTCTCTCTCTCTCTCTCTCTCTCTCTCTGAGCAATTCATGTCCCTTCATTTAATTTCAATGGAAACTTTAGTGTTTCAGTCTGAGCCCAGCATGTTGTTGAATGCTCATCTCTGGATCTTATTTCCAGGTCTCTGGAGGACTGGGTTTGATCACCTCGTCTGATTACAACATCTTTGACAGCTTTAAAGGAATTTGCACAAGAGGAAGAAGGGGAGCTGCTGCTCTGGCGGAGGATTTGCTGGCCATGTCTACCCAGGTGGACGCCCCCATGTGATACCTCACAGAGTATACTTTACAACAAGAGGAACAGGTATGTCACGGAGCTGATTGTCTGCAAGATGTCTGTGGTCTTGTCAAAAAAAAAAATCTTAAAATTTTCTAAGTATCTTTATGGTACCTTTATTGTACCATATAGTTTATCTAAGATACAGGAGTGTATAGTTTATCTAAGACATAGGAGTATTTTAGCTGGTCCAACTCCCTCCCCCTCTCTTGACCGTTATTTTAAAAAAATTCAAAGTATGTGTTTTGGGATGAGCTTCTGAAAGTTAGTTTTTGGTTGTCTTTCTTTAGAAGGGAATTTTATTTCTTTTTTATGGTTTTGCTTGAATTTATGATCCTGCCTTGTACTAAATCAGGCCATACCTCCACCTCCACTTTGACATATTTTGTTGAGTATTGTCTAATCTAGTTGGCTCTCAAGGCTACACACCTAAACACACTTTCCTGGGAGTAAGACCTATTGAAAACAATGGGGCTCACTTCTCAGTAGATATGGTTTGCAGCCTTTGGAGTTAGCTGCAATCCTACCTCCCACCTGGTTAGGAGGATGGCACACAAGTTAGTTAGGAGCAAGGGACACAAGTCACATGCTGGCATGGGTGTATAAAAAGTGCCATAAGGCACTTCTGCATCAATTTCGGGTGGGGAGGGGTTTAGGCCAGTGCGCAAGCATGTGCCAGACTTACCACACCACCACAGGAATGGGGAGCAGGTGAGTTATGCTGGGCCAAATTGGCTAGGATTGTACCCTAATATTTCTAGAAGAGAGCTTTCCCAGCCTAGACCTTTAACTGGAGATGCCAAGGGCATGCACGCATGCACTCGTATACACACACTTTTAATATCTATGGTTAGCATCAAAATAATCCATGTGCCATTATGTAACTGTTAATTACTTGAATGAGCTGTGGGTGGCACAAGTGGCTAAGACACTGTGCTTGTTTACCAGCAGGCCAGGGTTCGAGACCCGGGTCGGCCCCACAAGACAGGGTGAGCTCCTGTCTTTAGCCCAGCTCTGTGACGCCAGCTGGATCCAATCGTATTGGCTCTGCCTTTCCATTGGACTAATTCAGTGGCGTGGAGAGGGGGGATTTGCTGCTTGGGTAACAGCCTATCCTCCATAACAATCCAGCCCAGGCTTTTGTGCTTCGCATGCGGCGTATGTAGCACTGAGCATGATACCATAGTCTTCCAAGACTGATGGAGGCCTGGTATTTTTTTAATTACTTGAATGTTCAACATTCTTATTAAAAAGCTATCAGAGTTATAGTTGCAACTACAAATGGAGTCATTCCTTTTGTGTGTCTCCATGTGAATCTACATAAATACAAACACACACACACAAATACACACACAGGTTGAGAGAGAAAGAGACATATTGTGAAATGGTTCTAATCTCTGTAACAGGACTAAGTGGTTTGCAAATTGCAGACTTTAGACTGCAGACTTGGAAATTGCCAGTTCTGTTAAGTTCAGCACATTTTATACTTGACATCCTTCGCCTTGAAATGTCATCTCATGGTATCTTTTCTGGTGCACATGCTCTGGTCTCCATAGTGATGCTGCTGAAGGCAGCTAGCTACTCTGAGTAAACATGTATCTGTTCCTTCCATAACTATTGCAGGTACTGTACACACCTTAAGACTTGACACATTTTTAGTTGTAATTCTTGACCCGCACCTTGTGACTTGACCCACCTAGTGGTTCCTGGTGTATAGAATTCCATGTTATTTGGGTGGGAGGAGGTGCCACATGGTGAATCCTTGCAAATATGGCAGGGGTGATATCACATTGTGGGGATGGCATTTTTGGCAGCATCCCACTGCAACTGTGATTCATCCTCCAGCCCTTCTGGTTCGTAATAGATCAGGGAAATTTACTCTTCTCTCCCTGCTTCTTCTGCATCAGTGAGGCTTGCCAAAACCTGTGATTGGTTGTTGGATGGTCCTCTTCCATAGACAACTTGTATTGGGATTGCTGGGAGGTCACATACACACACTGGCCTGGAAAAACACAAAGGGAAGAAATTCAAAGGCTTGCTTTTAGCCATCAGTTGAAGAAACCCGCTTTTTCCTCCTCTGTTACGATAAATCTAGCCATAATATTCTGTATGTGGTAAAAGTGGTTTAAACCAGAGCAGGGGGCCATCTTTATCCACAGGCTTAACATTGAGCAACCATAGATTTGAGCATCCTCCAATGAAGATCCTCATAGAAATTCCTGGACATGACTGGTAATAGCTTTTGGTTACATTTGGAAGGTTTCTGTGAAGACTGGAGACTATGGCTACAATCCTATCCACACTTTCCTGGGAGAAAGCCCCATAGAGTATAATGGGACTTACATCTGAATAGACAAGCATAGGATTGGGCTCCATATGTGACCTCTAGATGGTCAGCCCTCAATAAGGTCAGTTTCTCAAGTTATGGGTTGGGACCCACTAGGTCCCCATTCATTTAAATATATTTTTTACATATTAGACATGATACTATCATGTTATGTTACTATAGTTGGGGACATGGTATAGATCCATTCTTTTAATAGCAGGCCTCTGTCAGTCTTGGAAGACTATGGTATCGTGCTCGGCGCTGCATCTGCTGCATGCGAAGCACAAAAGCCTGGGTTAGATTGTTATGGAGGATAGACTGTTACCCAAGCAGCAAATCCCCCCTCTCCACGCCACTGAATTAGTCCAATGGAAAGGCAGAGCCCATACGATTGGATCCAGCTGGCAACGCAGAGCTGGGCTAAGGACAGGAGCTCACCCTGTCTTGTGGGGCCAACCGGGGTCTCGAACCCTGGCGTGCTGGTTAACAGGCACAGTGTCTTAACCACTTGCACTACCCAAAGCCCAATTGCGCCACCCACAGCCCACAGCTTTTAATCGGCTATTATGCATATGCTTTAAATAATGATAGTAAATAGGACTTACTACTCGGTGAGTGTGAGTAGGACTGCAGCTTAGGATTGTTAAAAATTTTCCTGTTTGATAATGTTACTTCTGGACACAGCATCACTTCCAGTGGGTCCTGACAGATTCTCATTCTAAAAAGTGGGTCACAGTGCAAAAAGTTTGAGAACCACAGCTCTAAGGTGCAGCCTCAAATTTGTTTTTCCAGCTTTCCTTTCCTGGATTTAATTATCCACAGATTTTGTGTATCCTCGGGGAACCTGGAAAAGATCCCCTATAGATACAAAGTGCCCACCATATGAGAGAGCAGGACAAGAAGTTGAATGATAAATTAAACCAGACTTAAAGCACAATCCTAACCATGTCTACTCAAAAGTAAACCCCATTGTGTTCAATGGGTCTTACAACCCTAAAGTGTCTTTAGGATGGCATCCTTAATTACAGGACTGCCCTTATTATCCATGGGAGTTCCTTTCCAAGAAAAAACCTTCTCACCCCAATACCAAAACCCACAAATATTAGAATCAGCAAATACCAAATGTTGGAATCAGCAACAGGGGGAAGAAGAAGCACCTGAACCTCATTCCACCCACTTCAAGATCTGGCACATACATGTGTACATACACATGTACACACGTGTCCCCTGAAAGCAAATTTGCTGTAAGGGGTAAGCTGGAAAACATGGTAGGTAAGCTCAGGTAAGCTGGAAAACATGGGCCAGAGGTCTTCCTTTCATATCTTCATCCTTACTACTTTTCCGTAACGTGAGCCCCTGCATGAGAATACCAGGGAACCGTCTGCTCCGTACCACATTCAGAGAGTGTTCACTTGATTGTGAATCCATCCATGGGGAATTCTTGCCGCATGTCCCCAACCCGATCTCATCGCTCATCAGGTTGCTATGGGACATGGTGTTTGTGATTGTTTTACATGGCTGAGGATAAAGGGGAACCCCATCCTTCCTTTTAGTCGTGAACAAGTTCTACCCTATTATTTACCAAATGCATCCAAAACACTAGAGTTGGAATGTTGAATGGAGGATCATTTGACACATGGGAAACTAAAGGAACAGTGGAAGTAACCTTCCTAATTTATTCATGGTTCTGTGAGCCGGATATTCAGGCTTCCAGTTACACCGGCCCACTTTGCTGCCTGCTATTACATGATTTTTTTTTTCAGATTGCATGAGATAAGGTTACTTCATTATTAATATATGCGCAACTGCGCATATATATACATAAATGTTGTATCTGTGCAGGCAAGCAAGCCTCTGGAAGTGTTAATAGTTAAGATAAACTAAGTCCATTATCACAGAGAATGACTATTTCTATGACCCTATTTGCAATAAAACCAGATTCAATGATATGAGAAAATTGCGAGGTTTTGGAATAATTGAACCAGGCTGTATGAACCCATACAAAGGCATCATTTACAAAGTACTTTGCTTGTCTCAAGTATTTATTCCTGCAGAAGGAAATGGGGGGAAGGAGAGTTCATACGGTTTATGCCGCTTTGCTTTGTGTGTAACATTTTTTTATTACATAATGTTTATTACTACGTTTTCTTGCAGTTGGGAAGTGCAAGAGGGGGTGGCATGCCTCTTTGTAGTTCTGGACCTTTCCACGGTGTTATAGAGTTGGTAGAGATAAACTCTAAGGCAGATCAGAAGGGAAGGAGTCACTTTTTTCTTCCTGTGGTGTGTAGGCTTGTGAGATTTCACTGCACAGCACAACAGCAGTAGAGAAAAATATGCTGATTTATTCAGATTAATCCACTGATCTCTCTCTCTCTCTCTCTCTCTCTCTCTCACACACACACACACACACACACACACACACACACACACACACCCCTGCACAGACCATACTATGCTCCTTCTCAGTGGTGTAGCTTAGGGTGGTGCAGGGGGTGCAGTTGCACCAGGCAACAAGCTTTAGGGGAGCTACAAGCCGAGGTTGACCCTAGTAGCAAAACTGAGAATAATACTGGTGTGACTTATAATACCATCATGTTGTATATCATTAGAAAGGTAATTTAATGCAGAATGCAATGAAACAAACTGCACTGGAATATCTATATTTTATCAAAATCTATCTGGCCAATTAACCAGACCCATGCTAACTAGGTATACAGGCACTTCTATATGGTGCTCCTCTTAGAACAGGGTGACCAGATGTTGAACCCAAAATTCCCACCCAAGTTCCCCAAAATTCCTATCGTCCAAGCCAAAATTCCTACCCAGTTGAAAAAATAGGACACCCCAATAAATGTAGGACAAATGTACAATATATTAAAATAAAGCAAAAATATAGCAAAAATGCATTCCTGTTAATTTTTGCCCAAATCTCATTGCAATAGACTGGACACCAACCAAAAAGGTATATGTTTAAGTGATCCAGATGGGTATGCACAGGCTTGGTCTTTCAGCTTCCTTTCCTTTGCCCCCTTGCACAATATAAGCTCCATTGTCTGTAATATTGGCTTCATTTTGGAAGCCAAAATGTAATGTTGTGCAGTAATGGTGTTTGTAAAGTAACTTTGTAATGGTGTGCAGTTCCCCATCATGTCATATGTCGTTGGATTCATACTGAATAGCAGAACCCAGTGCAAAGATTGGTTTTGAAATATCTCCTTCCTATCAAACGTTATGGCCAAACAGCTAAAACTGAAAAATATACATTGAGCTCAATAGGAAAGTGAGAGTGAAACCTAGTCACAGCTTTACTCAACAGTAAGCATACATGCCACCGTCCGCCAAAAAGGCTAGGCTCAGAGGAATCCAAGACCTTGTCCTTTTTTGAGGTTTGGGCATCTGGTCACCCTGCATATACACAACAAGGACCAAATGTGTACACCTGTGGATTGGGTGGAAATGGGTTAAGCCTCTTGCTCTGGAAAGGCAAGTTTCCCAACTACAGAGAAGGAGTTACCCCTGCTAACTGGGCAAGGGCCACTCTTTCAAGTGGGTGTCCCTCTTTTATTTAGCAGGGGAAGAGTAACTGGCCATCCTCAGCCCAGCAATGTCTGTTATAGTGGCTTCTGCTGTTTTTTCTTTTGTATTTTTTTTAGATTATGAGCCCTTTTGGGACAGGGACCCATTAGCCATTTTTTGCATTTTCTTTGTAAACCACTTTGTGGAAATTTTTAGTTGAAAAGTGGTTAATAAATACTGTTGACAGACAGACGGACGGACGGACAGACAGACGGGTGGGCGGGCGGAGGGATAGATAGATAGATAGATAGATAGATAGATAGATAGATAGATAGATAGATAGATAGATAGATAGATGGATGGATGGATGGATGGATGGATGGATGGATGGATGGATGGATGGATGGATAGATAGATAGATAGATAGATAGATAGATAGATAGATAGATAGATAGATAGATAGATAGATAGATAGATAGATAGATAGATAGATAGATAGATATCCTTGTATGCACTACAGTACGTGTCCTTTATTAAGGCATACATTCAAGTCAATGAACAGAGAATATTTGAAAGGAAGAGTCTTTTGCAGGAGATAATTCATATCTACAGCCACAACCCCATACCACCAAGATTACGCATGGCTCTCATTTGATCTATGAGTTTAATCCCTGCTTCTCCTCCCCCATGCATACATATAGACACTTTCCACAAGTGACTTCCCACATTTCAATTCACATGTGAGCATGTGCTGTGAGCGCACATACTCAAAAAAAATGTTTGTAAGCTTATGCTACAATGAATGGTTAATCTTTAAACATGGTGACGCATGCCTCTCACAAGATCTTTGAAACCTATAATGCAATCCTATCCATGTCTACTCAGAAGTAAGCCCCATTGTGTTCAATGGCTCTTACTCCCAGGAAAGTCTACTTAGGATTGCAGCATTAGCCACTTTCAGCACCATGATTGTCCAATAAATGTCTTATAAATATATTGGTCTTATAAATTTGATTAGTAGGACTGACTCCTACTTCAAGTTTGCTTGAAAACAGTTCATGGAAATAAGTAACTGATTGCGATATGTGCCAACGTACCTTACTCAGTATCCTATAGTGGGGAAGCAGTCCCAGAAGTCTCTTCCAGATTCATTGAAGTTGCAGTCAACTGTAGTGGTGCTGGCAAATTGGTTAAAATTGGGCTCATAAATTCAGATTGCAGAATCACCCTTTATGTGTACAATGTACTTGAGAGCATCTCCATCAAAAAACAATCGAACAGGGCCATATACAGAAGCAACGTATAATGATTTGGGTCAGTTTCCATTTGGGCGATCCATTATCTCTTGTGACTGTGTCATACAATCCTTGCAGAAGACATGCAAGAGCACCAATCTCAAGACTTCCAGAAGTTCTCCAGATGTCTATTTTTTGCAGCATGAGGGAGTTCCTTCAGACTCTCAAATGTACAAGAAAGAAAAGGTAAGACTGAACAAAAGTTATTATTAGCATATAAATATCTTACAGGACTCTGAAGGTTATCTTGTGACAAGTGATTATGTTATTTATATTTTTTGGCTGCAATCCTAATTTCCAGTTAGGCCAGCCTAAGCCCTGGCATAAGTCCTGTTCTGATCTGGGGATGTCACAAAAGTGCCGTAAGACACTTCTGTGCCATTCCTATGGGAGTGTTAGACCAATGCGCAGACATTCACTTGCCTCTCTACATCACCATGTGAATGGGATGACCAATTAATTAGGTTGGCTGAGGTTATCACATATCTCATATATATCACATATCTATATCACAATAAATTTGAGTGTCAACAGGAAGAACTAGCAGCTATCATTTCAATTCTAATTTAATTTAACTCTAATTTATTCTAATTTGAGAGCTAGTGATAAGGACTTGCACTGAGATTTGGAGGATCCAAGTTTAAATGCCCCCTCAGCAATGAAGCTTCCTGGGTGACCTTGGATCAGTCACTTAATAGCCTCTCCTACCTAATAGGGCTGTTGTGAGGACAAAAAGATAAATGTTTTGTAATCTGCCTTGGGCATTTACTTCAATCAGGCATTTAAATCAATCAGGGTGCAGTCTTAATCAACTTAGGCTGCAATCCAGAAGTGCACTTGGGCTGCCCTATCTATCACTGGGATGGCCCAAGTCCAAGATGGGGCAGCCCAGTTATGTTGGAGAAGGCTTGGGGCACTCTAAGAGCACAATCCTAACTACGTCTACTCAAAGTAAGCCCTATTGTGTTCAATGGCTCTTACTCCCAGGAAAGTGTGTTTAGGATTGCAGCCATAAAGCAATATAGGCTGCTCTAAGATAGATGAAGCTGGGCCAGCTTAGGAAGCTCATGAGAGGCATGTTGAGGGCCTGGTTAGCATTGCAGAGCAGTTACTCTGTATCCAGAGCCTGTTTCCAGGGCAGAAATGCCCTGTTCCAGCTCCTCAGAGTTATACCAGCTCAGGAGCAGGCACAGAAATGAGTAGACCCATAGGGGTCCATGATAAGGCAGAGTAAGAATGGCAGTGTTGACCAAAAATCTGAGTTCTTGGCCAGCCTAAATCTGCAACATCTGCCTCTCAGCTTCAGCATGTGGCACAACTATGGCAGCCCACTAACCTGGGAATACTGCAGGCCACTCCAAGCATCCACCCTCCACTAGAGGTACTGCTGTACTGCATTCTCGTACTGCAGCTGTTACTGGTTGTCAGGAACTTCTGGGCTTCCTTATAATACAGGCACCACAGCTGTTCCTTGTTCAGTGTGAACTAAGGGGGGGTCTCCTCAGGAGCAAGCCCTCCCCAAGTGTCATTTACTTCGTACCTACTTAGCATGCTCTGGAGCAGCTAGGGCAGCCCAAGCTTCCTGACTGCCTGGATGCAACATACCTTTCTGCTCTGGATTCAGAATAGTTGGGCAGCCCTCCTAGGGCACTCCTCATTGCCCTCACTCTGGATTGTGCCCTTAGGCCAACTCACTGTTCCCGCAGTGGTGTGGGGAGGCCGGTGCATGTCTGTGCATTGGCCTAACACTCCCAGGCCAGCAAAGGACTTGTACAGGGACTTGTGCCAGCCTAAACAGGGCTTAGGGTTGCTCTGGCAATCAATTCTGAAGAATATACTGTATACTGTTTTTGTTTAAATTGTTCATTAATATTGCTAACAAGCTATTGATTTTCAAATGATCCAAACGAACTGAAATCAGCTAAGCAGCGCTGAAGACTTTATCTCTGGATGAGAGTACATGTGCAGCTGTTTATGTATTTGCATCTTCTTTTCCTGCCCACGGGCACCTGCAGCTGAATCCAACGTGAGAAAAATACAATACCGCAATCAACATTAAAATAACGTAATTAAATATGGCACTACATCAAACTCCACAACAAACAGCACATGAATAGCAGTGGGTGACAAACCAGCAATGCAAACTGGAAAATGGACCAACACTTATCTGAATCACAAAACGCAGGGAGAATGAGACCGAATGTGTCTCCTAGGGAAAGATGTTACAGCGCTTGGGTGCCACCATTCAAATCCTAAGCACCTACAGTTCAAATGACAGCAGAGCACAGAGTAGGGCTAGCAATCCTATGGTGCATTTTTCCCTTATGAACAAGCTCTATTTTATGAAGCTGGGTTATAGCATCCTTTACAGATATTGTGCTATCCAAGTTCTTCCATTCGAAGTATATGTCATGCTTCAAAACTGGTGCTGGTATAAATAGGAGCAAAGAAATTTAACTCATGGCCATACGGGACATACGGGAACATACGGGAAGATGTGCAATTTAGTCGATCCTTCTGTCTAGCAGGCATGAAAGCAAAACACTTGGAATTTATTTATTTATTTATTATTAGACTTACCGTATATTCCAGCTGTCTTCCTGAAGGGCACCCAAAGCAATAAAACAATAACAATAAAATACAGCTAAAACAATTAAATACAATTAAAACAATATAAAACAAGCAGACATTACTAAAATCAAATCAGGGATGGATGAAGACAGATTAAAAACATTATGTGGCCTCAAATGCGTTTTTAAATAAAAAGGTCTTTAGGCCCCACCGGAACATTAAAAGAGAGGAGGCTGATCTTAATTCAAAGGGGAGGGAATTCCATAATGCAGGTGCCACCACCAAGAAGGACCTGCTTCTGGCCGCCATTTCCCTAACCTATCTCCATTGTGGCACAGCCAACAAGGCTGGTTGCCCTCAGATGCCCTCAGAGAATGTGCCAGATTGTACAGAAGAAGATGTAACTTATGAACCATTTTCAGGAGCAGCCCCACAAACAGTGTGTTACAATAATCTATTCTTGATGTAACCAAGGCATGGACTCCTGTGGCCAGATCCAATTGAGACAGGTATGCTCATAGCTGGCACACTAGCCAAAGGTGGGCAAAGGTGCTCCTGGCCACAGCTGATACCTTGAGCATCCAGGAACAGCTGTGAGTCCAGGATCACCCCCAAGCTATGAACCATAGAGTTGAAAAGGACCCATGAGATCATTTATTTCAACTTCCCTGCCTGTAGGAGAAAATCCTCCAAGAATATGTCCAGCAGAAGCCCACTGAGCTTCTGCTTGGAGATGTCCAGTAATAGAGAATCCACCACCTTGAAGGTCTCCAATGAGGGAGAATCCTCCACCTCTGGATCCACTGCCAAACAGATTGCCAAGGTGGCAATTGTGGTGCCTTCTCAGGCATCTGGCATTCTGAGGTGTTGAAGAGCACTTGTTTATCCCCAGTATTATGTTCAGATGTGCCTAATCTTAAAACACAGACTGTGTTCATCCATCACCCATGCTGATGTTAAACAAGGGGACACCGTTGAGAAGTGTCTTCAGTCACACTTTGCAAGTACTCAAAATGTTATGTTACAAATGGATTGGGGCCCATGAAGTCTGCAAATCCACACAGAACTTGTTATTGACATTTCTAAGCCAGCTATGACTTTCTTAATCACCAGGGACTACTTAGGTACTAGGGACTGCATCACAATCTGTGTGGTACCATATTGCCCATCCCGAGGCTTTCATAAACTGGAGGTTTTATGGTAATCAAGAACAGAATTAGTCATCTCCATCTCAGCCGGCAATAAAAAAGCTTCATATCTGAGAGGTATTTATAGGGTTGAGATTCCTCCAAGCCTTTGTAAGAGTACAAATGCAACTTGGTCTACAAGTAGCCCTAGGAAAACAAAAGAATAAGCTCTTATGCTATTGATGCAGCAGGGATAATAATAAAAAACCATATTTCAGCAATCAATGCTGAGGCATCTTGTCTAGAAGATGTATTTTTAATGCTGGCAAGTCCCCAGAGTTTTAGCAGGGTCTTTAAAATCCCCTAGAACAATAAATCATGTCTTTTCCCAACTAAAATTCTATCAATAATTTTACTGTAATATCTGTAGGAAATTCTAATGCTTAAATCCCACTTTATTACTGTAATAATGGATCTAATTTGTAAAACATATAAAATGTGACCATAATGATATTGGCATGAGAGAGATATATGGTACCTCGGTTGTGTTCCGGCTTTACACTCAATACGATAAACTAGAGGAAAAATAAGAGCAATAAAATATTGGAGAGAATGTGGTGTTAAAGAAGTGTTTTTGAGAGTGTTAGACACTGAAAGCACATGTGACATGGCAGGGAACATGTTGCAGGGAACATGTGGCTTGGACTATACATAAATGTAAAGGTCTTACAAGCCCTGCCAGACATCTTAGAAATGCACTTTCAGTTATCCTAAAACTAGAAGAGCATTTTTAAGGTTCAGGCATGAGTTATAAGGTCTCATGACACTTAAGGAGGCCACAAAGAGCCTTCAGGAGCCTCAGAAGACCCACCAGGCTGCAATCTGAACTCCCAGTTAGCCCAGCATTGTCCCAGCACAAATCCTATAATTGTCTGGGGGTGTCACAAAAGTTTCATAAGGCACTCTGTGCCACTTCAAGGAGGGGGTGTTAAGCCAGTACACAGACATGTACCAACCTTCCCACATCACGAAGGGAATGGGGAGGGGTGAGTTATGCTGGCCTAAACTGATTAGGATTGCACCCCCCAGAATACTTAGGAATGCTTTTCTGTTTTTTACTAAAACTAGAAGTGGAAGGTTTTGGGATTTGGGGGAGTTCTAAAATGTTTGCCTTGCATTCCAGATGGCGTAGTTGAGAAGAAAGAATGTGTCAGACCATTATTGAAGCCATAGGAAAGTATTCCCTGCTACACGCACCCATTCAAAATAAGGGGATTGTGGTGCTTCATTTGTCCTTGGTGGCTAAGCAGTGCAATCCTAAGCATGTCTACTCAGAAGTAAGTCCCATTGTTTTCAATAGTACTTACTCCCAGGAAAGTATGGTTAGGATTGCATCCAAGACAGTACTATAAGATCATTCACAACACAAAAAAGTAGCAAAAAATTCAGTTGTAGTCAGAGGAATTTTAACTGCCCTACACAAACACACGCACGCACATATACACGCACACTACGTGTATTCAGAAGTTATTAGAGTGAAAAATCTCATTTTGTATTTTGCAATTCTATTTTGTAATTGATGTCACATCTAGACAGCAGGCATTTATTTTGCAATCAATTTTCCAGACACACTACACCAAATGTCCTCCTTCCATCCTGAGAAAAAGGTCAGACATCAGCCAAGCTCTGAGTGAAAAGCGGAAAACAGAAAGAAGAGTTCGATTCCAGGAGCCCGAAGAGGTGATTCGACATGGTATGTTACGTTGGTGTCAATTTGAATCCAATGGACCCTCCTCCCTCTCCTCTCTCTTACCCCATCCCTTTGAGGTTCTCTTCAGCAACTCTACAATTGTTTACTTCACGACTCAATCTCATGACTCTATGTGGCACAAGGGTCCTTGTATTAACATAGTGGGTCTTCAGCCTTTTTGTGCCACGTCCCCAATCAATCAATCAATCAATCAATCAATCAATCAATCAGAAAGAAAGAAAGAAAGAAAGAAAGAAAGAAAGAAAGAAAGAAAGAAAGAAAGAAAGAAAGAAAGAAAGAAAGAAAGAAAGAAAGAAAGAAAGAAAGAAAGAAACTGACGACATGGAGGACAATGGTGTCCCTCTCCAAGGACCTTATCCACATACTTCACACCCTCATTATACTCTCCCAGCACTGTTTATTGTAACCAAATATTCTTATCAGAGAGAGCAGAAAGTTACCTGGCTGCTAAAAACCAGAGCGGAACTGGGACACAATCTCATGGTACCTGAAAAGAAACACCAGATGCCTCCCTCTTTACTGGGTGGTGCTGTAATCCTGTATTGATCAACTTATTTTGTTCCAATATGTTGTCACAATCCCTCAACAGGGCATTCGTGACAACACTGGGGTTCAGGCAGTGTTAAAAACACTGTATTAGTACTTAGGGGTGGTTGGTTTTAGGCAGCAAACTAAAAGTATATATACTCTTTGAATCTGGATTGCCAGCACGTTGGAGGGTGACGATGGCATCAGCAGATCTGGGGTAAAAAGCACCCCATATTAACCGTGCACTTACAGTATGCTTCTGATGTAACTCACATCGGGAGCATCACAGATGGTCGAGCAGATAACACCATGGCTGGAAGACCTCCCAGGCATGACCTCCAGTTCATGTCAGGTACATCCAATTGGGATGCACAGGCATAACAATTCTCTGCAAGTGGCCTGAAAGGTAAGTCCTACTCAATTCAGCGGAACGTACCATAGTTCCTGCAGTAATGATCCTGTTTTGATTGCAGACTTAAGCATAAATGATACTTTTTTTCTCCTTTTATACTGACTATTATAGATTTATCTTAATCCCAAAGTCCAAAATGAAAAATCACAGCTTTGGTGTGGAGGATGGAAAAAGGGGAATGTGCAGGATGAGGCGTCCTCATTTTCTACCACCAGCCTGCTCTCTGTATCCTTCCATAAAAATGTCTCTGACAAATTCTATTTTGCTGTGTGTCAACACAAACCATCAATATGGCTCAGTCATGGATTGGAAAATGAAAACTTTCTGGCACCACAATTTTTTTCACTGCTGTACATTTCACCCTGTATCAGGGTTTGGATGGTTTTTGTCAACAAATCCCATTCCAAGACATTGTCGGATGACATATACACCATGCATTTTTTTTAAATGTACATTTTCCCCATGCCCAGCATTTCTTAGTGTCACATTTTCATTTGGGATATAATATGGGTAAATCGCTGCACTAAGCACATTTATGTGCACCTCCTCCTTCATCCTCGAACTGCAAGGAACATTTGCAATAAACATTCTGCTCTGCACGTTCTATGAACTTGTCTCTTTCCAGTTGCCAGGCAGGATGACGTATTTAAAAACTGGAATGCGGCTTTCAACTAAACATATCATTCTATAAACTGGATTCTAGTTTGATGGCAATTTATTTGGGGAAAAGAAATACTCAGGCAAATTCTCCTAACTTTATTATCCTTACAAAAGTTTACATGTCGGTATACAGTATATGTTTTATCTATTAACGCATTATGCTTCTCCCAGCATTCCTAACATTCTGCGGAGTACAAGTATTTTTGGGAGGTGAGGCATTTTGAAGGTTGCCTCACCATAGCAGCTCCTCTGGCTGTGAATCATTCCAGGCAGGGAAGCAAAATTGAGGCAATCGCAACCAGACAGTAGTCGTACATATTGCTACAGATTGCTATTATTAACAAGTCATTTACAATTGTGCTTTTGAATTCCAAAATTGGATTCAGATTCTGGATTTCGATTTGAATTCAAATTCCTGAAAATTTGTTTCAAAGAAATGTCATTTATTTTTGAGATTTTGCATGTTGTTAATTTGGACAAAAATTACCTGACACACAGCAATAAATGTTATTGCGTGATCACACTCAAGTAAAAATCTTCTTTATGAAGATCTGTGGGGGTGTGTGTATAATGTTCCAAGAAACTGTCATCCGTATTTGTGTGCAGCCCAAACTCTGACTCCCACAACACTTCAGACACTTCGTTTATTTTCTCCTATGAATACTGTTAAAACTCTGGGCTTGTATTTTTCAAGAAGTTTCCCCTTGTTTAACTGTCATAGCTCTGTTTATATATGTGTGTGTCAATGTGTATCCTGTCCTGTCACAAGTTAAAGAGAGCAGAATATTGGAAAACAGATCTCAAATATCTACGTGTTACCATATGTTGGAAGTTCTCTTCCTATCTTTCCCCCTGCCCACAATATACACTTCTGAACATACATCAGCTGCTATTCAGGACCATCCTACATGTTATCCCAGAAAACACAAGATTCCATTTAATAACATTTAGGGCACACTCCTAACCATGTCTACTCAGAAGTAAGCCCCATTGTGTTCAATTGGTCTTACTCACAGGAAAGTGTCTTTAGGATTGCAGCCTTTTAAAGTCCATCACCAAAGCTCTTGATTTAATGAGGCAGCCATGGAATACAGACAGAATCTTCTATGGATTGCTGCATGAGAAGTCATGACTCTGAGTCCTAATGCGACCAACCTGGAATGAATGAATGAATCATAGAATCATAGAGTTGGAAGGAACCTAGTAGGTCATCTAGTCCAACCCCCTGCCTGCAGCAGGAATTCCCCCTAGAGCATCTCCAACAGGTGCTCATCGAGCCTCTGCTTGAAGATCCCCAGTGAGGGAGAGTCCACCACCTCCCTTGGCAATCTGTTCCACTGCCGAACCGCCCTCACCGTCAGGAATTTTTTCCGGATTTCCAGCCAGAATCTCCTTTCTTGCAGTTTGTACCCATTGGTTCTAATTCTGCTTTCAGAAGCAGCTATGAACAAATTGGCCCCTTCCTCCATATGACAGCCCTTCAGGTATCTGAAGAGGGCAATCATGTCTCCCCTCAGCCTCCTCTTCTCCAGGCTGAACATCCCAAGTTCCCCCAACCTTTCCTCGTAGGGCTTCCCTTCCATCCCACTGATCCTTCTTGTCGCTCTCCTCTGGACTTGCTCCAGCTTGGCTGCATCTTTCTTCAAGTGAGGTGCCCAGAACTGAACACAGTACTCAAGGTGAGGTCTCACCAATGCTGAATAAAGAGGAACTAGAACTTCTTGCGACTTGGAAGCTCCAGTCCTCTTAATGCAGCCTAAAATGGCATTTGCCTTCTTTGCAGACACATCACACTGCTGACTCATGTTCAGCTTGTGATCCACGGCGACTCCAAGATCCCGCTCACATGTTGTGCTGCCAAGCCAAGTATCCCCCATTTTATATCTATGTTTGTGGTTTTTATTGCCTAAGTGCAGAACCTTGCACTTCTCCCTCTTGAAATTCATTCTGTTTGTTACAGCCCAGGATTCCAGTTTATCCAGATCCTCCTGGAGGTTTCTCCTATCTTCTGATGTGTTTGCTACTCCTCCCAGTTTGGTGTCATCTGCAAATTTGATCAGGCTCCCCCGTATCCCTTCCTCCAAGTCATTGATGAAAATGTTAAAGAGAACCGGTCCCAAGACAGAGCTTTGGGGGACCCCACTAGAAACTGACCTCCAGGTTGACGCAGAACCATTTACTAAAACCCTTTGAGTGCGGCCATCGAGCCAGTTGCAGATCCACCTAACAATTGCCCCATCTAGCCCATATTTTTCCAACTTCCTAATTAAAATGTCATGTGGGACTTTGTCAAATGCTTTGCTGAAGTCAAGATCAATGACATCCACAGCATTGCCATGTCCAGTAAGCTCGTAACCCGATCAAAAAAGGAGATCAGATTTGTCTGGCAAGATTTATTCTTGGTAAATCCATGCTGGGTTGTTTTGATCACCGAGTACTTGTCTAGATGTGCACAAATTGTGTGTTTTATGATTTGCTCTAATATCTTGCCCGGGATTGAAGTCAAACTGACTGGTCTATAATTTCCCGGGTCTTCTTTTTTCCCCTTCTTAAAAATTGGGACTACATTTGCCCTCTTCCAGTCCAGTGGCACTTCTCCACTCCTCAAGGATTTCTCAAAGATGATCGACAAAGGCTCTGCAAGGACATCTGCAAGTTCCTTCAGAACTCCAGGATGCAGCTCATCCGGTCCAAATGACTTGAATTCATTTAGGCCAGTTAAGTGGTTTCGAACCAGTTCTCTGTCAATCTTAATCTGCTCTTCTGCACCATCCATGTTTTCATTACCTCTTATGGGATGTGAACACATCCCCGAATCAGTCAATGATCCCGCACCCCCATTTGCACAGCCCTCCTTCTGTGAATAGACGGACGCAAAGTAGGAGTTGAGCAGCTCTGCTTTCTGCTGGTTTCCAGACACCTGTTGTCCATCCTTGTCCAAGAGCAGCCCCACCGCCTCGTCTCTCCTCCTGTTCCTCTGGGCATATCTAAAGAAGCTCTTTTTGTTATCCTTGACTCCCCTGGCCAGCCTCAGCTCATACTGAGCTTTAGCATTTCCGACCCCCTCCCTACAGGACCGGACTACCTGCCTGTACTCCTCTCTGGTGATCTTTCCAGTCTTCCACTCCCTATACTTCTCTTTCTTTAACTTCAGCTGATCCCCAAGTTGCCTGTGGAGCCAACCTGGTTTTTTCAGCATTTTCCCCCCTTTCTTTTTATTGGAATTGTTTCTGACTGTGCTTGTAGAAGCTGCCTCTTAAGGAGCTCCCACCCATCTTGGGCCCCTTTCCCCATTAGATCATCAACCCATGGGATCCCACCTATGACTCCTCTAAGCCTGTTGAAATCAGCTTTCCTGAAATCCAACATATAAGTTTCACTCTGCACTCTTTTTATTTCCCACATTATTCTAAATTCCAGCAGCTCATGATCGCTTTCCCCTAAAGTTCCCACTATGTTGACCTGATCAACCAGTTCTTCACGATTTGTTAAGGTCAGGTCAAGGATGGCCCCTCCCCTTGTCATTTCCTCCACTTTCTGGACCATGAAGTTATCTTCCAGGCCCATCAGGAATCTACTGGAGCTTCCATGTTTGGCTGAGTTTGTCTCCCAGCAAATGTCTGGGTAGTTAAAGACCCCCATTACTACTACCTCATATTTCCTTGCAATGCCTGCCAGTTGCTCCAAGAAGACATTGTCTACTCCTTCTCCTTGGCCTGGCGGTCTATAGTAGACGCCCACCACAATGTTTTGTTTCTTGTTTTCCCCCCTTACTTTTACCCAAACACACTCCACAGGGATATCCGGACCACTCTCCTGGATTTCAGAGCAAGTATATATGTTTTTGACATATAATGCTACTCCACCTCCTCTTTTGCCACTTCTGTTCCTCCGGAACAGCTGATAGCCTTCCAATTGTGTGTTTCAGTCATGGGAGTCATCCCACCAAGTTTCAGTTATTCCTATCAAATGAATGAATATTATCCCAAATTAAGTGAATCGTGTCCCAAACTAATTAGTTGAAATCTAATTAGATATGGTTACATTTGGATTTGGGGTTTCAGGTCCAACCATATCTTGCCTAAACTGGGCTTTACAGGATCAAGTCTTACTCAGCTCAGGCTGCAATCCTAACCACACGTTCCTGGGAGTAAGTACTATTGAACACAGTGGGACTTACTTCTGAGTAGACATGCTCATGATAACAGAACTTGAATTATGTTTACAACCATCTAATTCATTATGTTTGCAGGTGAACTGTAAATTTGAATCAGGCTCTCAAATGTGTCAATGGATAATTTCCAACCCACCACCAGATCCTCAACCAAATGGACTTTGTGTTTGTTTGTTTGTTTTGCATTAGCCCCCAAAGGTCTCCCCTATACAGTGTTATGAATGTCCTTTTCATTTTCTTTTCTAGACATTCCCTCCTGCAACTGCCTAATAGGTAAGTTGAAAATTCTCACACATCTTAACCGTGGGGCATTTGCAGAACTGACTGACGACTTCTTGCTGCTACTATGATTAATGGCACAGATTTGCTTGAAGAATAAAGATTACTGGAAAGGATAGCCCAGTATAGTTGTAACTGAGCTATGAATCAGAATGTCTCCGGTTCAAGTCTCCTCTGTCTTGAACTTAGCAGGTAGCCGTAGGCAAACCATGCTCTGATTTGGCCTCAGACTGTGTCTGCAATTGGGAGATAATAAACTGATCTGTCTTACCTGAGCGTTGTAAGAATTACAACAAGAGCACATGTGCGAAGCTGTTTGTAGATTGCTATATTCAGTGCTGAGCTGTGCCCCCCATTTTCCCACACTGTTCACCAATCTATCAATCTATCTACAGTATTTATATACTGCTTTTCAACTTAAGAGTTCACAAAACAGTTTACAAGAAAATGAAATAAACTAATGGCTAATGGGTACCTGCCAATGGTGATGTTAAGAGGGAAATTTTATGGAGTAAAATTTGAATACATAAATGGAGCAACGTGAAGGGCAAGCTTATGCATTTACTGCAAGATTCCAGAACGAGGGAAGCATTGTCCACAGTCTGAGTTGATTTCAGGATAACTCCAGAGGATGACTTCTGTGAACCCTTTCCACATTAATGTGGCACTTCTTTCTTTCTTTCTTTCTTTCTTTCTTTCTTTCTTTCTTTCTTTCTTTCTTTCAGTCTCTTAAAACTAGTAACCAAACTAAAAATCTCATTAAAATCCAAAACCAAGATGAAAAAAGCAGAAAACCATCAACAAAAGATTAAAAAGTAGTACATCCATTGTTGGTCTTCAGGAGGTTCTCACAGGTTCTGCAAAACCCTTTGCTAATGAGTGCCTGGTTCTGAGAACTGATTGCTAATGGGACATAGAACCTGTTGTTAATTTAGGTTATTAGGACACAGAACCTGTTGTTAATTTATTTGAATCCTGCCACTAAGTACATCTATGGTGGAACACCAGTGTGTTGCAAAGAATTCAGTTGCACATTCAGTTGTTCATTTGCATGGCATAGATCAAGACTGTAGGGCAGCAGTTTTTTTCCCTGGATGCTTCCCCCTGCACTATAAGCGCTGCACATAGCTGGCTTTCAGAAATAATTGGCAATGATTTCATTGCCAGTTATTTCCAGATTTGGGGTACTGAAATGGAGTTCTAAATAGCAGTAAGGGAGCCATGGTAGATCTTGGGCTTTTCCCAACACATGGTTTTGTGCACTGGTCTGGGGTGTCACAAAAGGCACTTCTGCACTAGTCCTGGGGGGTTAACAACACAATCTAGAGCAGGGGTCCTCAAACCATGGCCCGCGGGCTGAATATGGCCCACCAGGGCCCTCAATCCAGCCCGCAGGCACTTTCAGAATCCCCCCGACCCCCGCTGAGTGTTGGGGGAAACTCCAGGAGCCTCCACACCAGGTGGACGGGTGCAGGAGGGACTGAGCAGGAAGTTTGCATGCCTGTTGCCACTTCTCCGCAGCTCCAGGGATTCCCTGGCAGGCGCACTCACCCTTCCCACTCAGTTGCTGCTTTCCGATTAGTTGCTGCGCACGCGCTGGCCAAGTAACCCTGGCACTGCGGAGAAGTACAACAGGCATGTGCACTTCCCGTTCAGTCCCTCCTGCATCCTTCCCACTCAGTCGCTGGCTTGTAAGTCACGCTTTCCTAGGATGGATGGGGCTCTGATGCTGCAAGCCTGCCACACTTTCCTAGGAGTAAGCCCATTACTTCTGTGTAGGGATGGATGGATTATGGATGGATGGGGTTCTGATGCTTAGGATGGATGAGGCTCTGTTGCTGCAAGCCTGCCACACTTTCCTAGGAGTAAGCCTATTACTTCTGTGTAGGAATGCATGGATGGATGATGGATGGATGGGGCTCTGATGTTGCAAGCCTGCCACACTTTCTTAGGAGTAAGCCCATTACTTCTGTGTAGGAATAGATGGAGGATGGATGGATGGATAGATGGGGCTCTGATGCTGCAAGCCTGCCACAATTTCCTAGGAGTAAGCCCATTATTTCTGTGTAGGAATGGATGGATGGATAATGGATGGATGGGTCTCTGATGCTGCAAGCCTGCCACACTTTCCTGGGAGTAAGCCCATTGACTATCATGGGATTTACTTCAGTGTAGGAACGTGTCACAGGCGCAGGGCGTGGCTCGCCGGGAGGAAGCTATAGTCCGGCCCCCGACAGTGTCTGAGGGACAGTGAACCAGCCCCCTGTTTAAAAAGTTTGAGGACCCCTGATCTAGAGTAACTACAGGAGCTCTTAATGTCGATGTAGTTACAGCGCCACCTCTGGGAAATCTATGGAAAATGCATAGAGCAATCCAGAGAAAATTTTTCTTCTGTCGATGTAAGAGGTCCCATACTTACTCTGAATTGTGCTGTAAGTCAGATTTTCAGGGCAGGGCTATTCAAAGTGGTGGTCCACAGACTGTGCCAGTTTGCAAACCACTGGATACTAATTCATGGGGAATTTCCAGGAAAGAATCAATACAGCAAAGAAACAGTTCCTGTCCCAGGAAAAATTGGGGGGAAAATTGGTCCACCAACAGTTGTATGCAGTTTTGGGAGACAGTCAGCAGCTGTGCATAAAGAAATCTATCCAACATTAATTACCATCTCATTGAAAAACCCCTGACCGATGAGCTCCTAAGAAACAGGAAAGCTTTCCAGAAGGCAATTTGAAAACGAGAACTGAGCACAGAGCAGCTTTTTCTTCACCAGTTAAGACATGGAAGCAATTCCATGCTGTTTGTTTCAGGCACTGGCAAGAACGGTACCCAAAAAAAATAGCCGACAAACGGTATAACATTTGAATCGGCACTTGCAAGAAGGAGTTAGCAAGCAGGCTGCCATTTATTCACAGAGGGCACAAAGAGAGTAATTTTAAATAGCAATTGATTTAACAAAGAAAATGGAAGCCTGTTCAGAGATAATTTGCAAGCGAGAAGAAGGGCTTCGTTTTGAGACGAATAAATCATTTGCGGCAAATAGTTCCCCCCAACTCTATTAGAGAACATTGATTCAGTTTCTCGGGTACTTTAAAATGATTTGCTCTTAGCATTCTGCTTTCTCCCTGAACACTTTTTGATACATTATTATGGGTTGCTTGCCTCCTTTTATGACTCTCTTTCTTCCCGGTGCTTCGGCATGACAGCTTAATTGTTTACTATGAATTCCGGGACTAGTAATAGCAGCTAATTTAAATAGGCCAGAATGAACCTTTAACCATGATCCAGGCCACTGTGTTTTATCTTCCCCTTACTGACTGTGTCCGCATACCAGACAAATAGCTACGCTCTATGCAATATTTTAAATATGAGAAGGGGGTATATTTGAGGAAGGAACTGGGCATCTGGTATTGCTGTCCATACTTAAAACACTTTATAAAAGGAATCTATTATACAATAACAAAGCGGCTTACACAGAAACGGCCATGCCAGGTCAAAGTAATGTTCTGTCTAGTTCAGCAGCCTGTCAGCAGATATTGACCCAACTCACTCAGTTCATAAGCAGGGCAAAGTTGGTTTTGATTAGCCCGTAGGCTAGTAACTATCTCTCACAGCTCCATCCTACTAGCATTTCGGCAATGATTCCTGCCTTATGGCAAGTCTCACATGTTGCTGTCAGTGGGAACTCTGGAGCATGGGAACGCTGGTCCTGTACATGGAGGCAGGTTAAGGAATGCTGCAATACCAAACACCAGTTAGGCCAGCCTAAGCCAGAGCATAAACCCTGTGCTGACCCGGATTGTGTCTGGTTGTGTTGTCCATGGGGAAAAGGGTGAGAAAATGGGAAAGGAAAAAGTGCATGCAAAACCATAGTTTATCTTTACAGCTAAACAGTAAACTGTTTTAGACTGTAGGGATTGGGAATGTGAGCTATGAGGCTTGAACTATGAAGTCACTAGTGGGCAAGCCTAATGGTGGTTAGTCACAAACCATTGCTTGCCATTATGTCTGTAGCATTAAAAGGTGATTTGCACACCATATCATTTACTTGTATAACAGGATGGCGAGCCTGATCTCCCTGGTTCCTGGACCAACTGTGGTTGAAACCACAGTTTGCCAGATTGGCTACAATAGCAAGTAATGGTTTGTTGCTAATCTTAGTTTCTGATTCCAGCAAGCAGTGGGAGGAGTGCATGTGTAAACCTGTGGCTATTCTTGCTGGTCCATAAAATAATAGATCTTGTACACAAAGCTGATGTGGCAAATATAAAGTCTGCCAGCCAAATGTGGCCTCTGGAAGCAATTTATAATTGCATTCTCTCATATCTCGAAAAATATGAACAGCCTTCCTCTCACTGCCAGACAGCATGTGTCCCGGAGTGCCATGAACACCAACAGACACTGACTTGATTATTGCTGGTGGTACTCAAACCACTGGTTGAGAAAAATTGATGTATGTGACAATTTGAACAATTTTGTAAATTCCATTAAATACTGTTAAATTTACTATTACTATTATTACTATCCTATTACTATTATTCCATTCAAAAATAGACATAATTAATAGAAAATAAGCATTCTGAATATTTTTAAAATAACCCAGGCATTTTAACTAAAACCAGCCAATATCAATTCTTCCCACAACAGCCTCTTCAAAAAATTAAAAACACAATTGATGACCACTTTTAAGACTGCAATCCTAACCACACTTTCCAGGGAGTAAGTACTATTGAGCACAGTGGGACTTACGGCAAAATCCAGAGTAACTCTGGGGAGTCCTTGCTCCGGTGTAAGAACAACTTACTCTGGATTCCAATATGAATTTCCCATAGGTTTTCACTAGGTGGTGCAGTAACTACAGGTACATGTAATGCCTCTTACGTGCTCCCGTAGTGACTCTGGATTTGGGGGTAAGTTCTGAGTAGACATGCTTAGGATTTCACTATAAGGCTGCAATACTAACCACACTTTGGTTAGTGGATGGATGCTGTATGCTCTGTATGTATTGTTTGATATTTGTGTGTTGGTGTTTGTATGTCTGCAGCCATTGCCGAAGCCAAATTCCGGGTATGGAGTTCATACTTGGCCAATAAATCTAATCTAATCTAATCTAATCTTTTCTGGGAGTATATACTATTGAATACAATGGGACTTACTTCAGAGTAGACATGCTTAGGGTTGCACAGTAAGTCTGCTTATAAATAAGACATACTGAATTTAGCACTGTTGGTTTGGGGATGTTTGGATGGGTTTTTTTTTTCCTTTTAGCCCTAAAGGCTTGGACATGACTTGCTCAAATAAATAAAATGATAATTTCTTTAGAGGCTGCCAAGAAGCATTAAGTAATTTGCCAGAGCTTCTGGCATAGCATTCAGAAGTATTTAAGCTCTCATGTTTTGCTGAAAAGCATTTTTTTAAAAAACAGCAGTGAGGATATCCAAGTACATGCATTAATTATGGTAATCCTATTCTTGTTGTGTATAATCAAACCCTTTCAACAGTCCATTAGATTTCATTATGTTATTCAGAGCCCAATCTGAGTTCTTAGCACCAGACTTCTGCCAGTGCTTTGTGTCATAAATGTGCCATAAGGACATAACCAGAGGCACCACTAGGTGCAGACGGCCAGCTCATCACTCTGAGATAAACCTCCTTCCTTGCAGTGGGTAGAGCAATACCCTGGGCAGTGTCCCTTGTGTAGTGGTTAGGAAGTTGGACTGAGATCTGGAAGGCTGAGGCTCAAATCCCCCCTCGGCAATGATGCTTCCTTGACCCAGTCACTTACAGTCAGGCTCACCTACCTCATAGGTTTGTTGTGAGAGCAAAAGAATAAAAGCTTTGTAAGACATCTTGGGCATTTGTGCTGGCAAGGGAAAGGCGGGTATAAATAAATAAATAAACAAACAAACAAACATTGCCCACCTGCTGCTGGTTTTTTGGCTATAATCTTTGATAGAATGCAGATATTGCAACACAGTTTGTTTCACTGCACTCTTCATGAAATTACACATTGAACAATATGTAACATGGTGGCATTATTTGAAAACTCCAAGTTTTTAAAAATTTTATCCAGTACTGGTGCCCCCCTCCTATACACATCACTGCCGCACCCTCCTTGTGATGGCACTGTATACAACCCACTTTGTGTTTATTTCAGTACTTAAACATAGGGTGCAATCCTAAGCAATTTAGACCAGCCTAATTCAACTGCAATATGTTGCCATGATGATGTGAAGAGGTCGGTGTAAACTTTGCACTGGTCTAATACCCCCTTGTGGCACTGTTCTGACACTTATATCAGGGCTTATGCCAGCCATAGTTAACAGTAGTTATTAAGGCTAAGGACTGGGCCAAAGTCTTCCCAGAAAATGCAGGTTTTGAGGGGAGATGCAGAGGGAGACGGCATCATAAAATTGTCCTAGCAGTCATAAATGTCTAAATGTGTCCAGCACAATCTTAATTTCATTCTTGCTTTTTTTCTGCCTGTGTCTCACCTTTGCTATATCCCAGCATATGAGCGGCCAGCCAGCATCGTCTCTTTGTTCCTGGGAATTCTACTTTGCACATTACTTCTTTTGATTGCCAGTCTCTACTATAACAGCACGAGGCAAGATTTCAAAGTCCTGGAAGAATTTCACTCCCAGCTTGTTATTATCTTCCTTCAGATGAAACACGTTGCTATGAAATGTTGGACTTGGCTTATGCGGCAATAGGCAGTTATACATGGGGAAGGGTTGGAAACAACGATCTTCTTGCACAACCTCTAAAATCATTTGGGGAAAAGCATTTATAAAATGAAATTGAGAGCAGATCTCTTGCAAAAAAACCTTTTTGTACAATAAGAAAGCTGACCAAAGTGAATGCTTATTTTTCCTCTCTCAATTGGGTCAGATCCATTTCTTTTTCGTAACACAATTATCTCTCCCTAGCAATCTCAATCGTAATTAGTGCCTCATTGTGTAAGATCCCGCAATTACTGATATTATTAGTCTTTAATGCTAATGATGTGTGGGAGCCACAACAGGATATCATCAAAGTATTGCCAATCACATGGAAACAAACATAAGAGAACTAAACCACACAAAAGACAGCTTTTCAAAATTGCTAACTTTGAAACATGATCATGAGCCTGAGTGATTGTTACTCTCTTTTAGATTCTTGCTTCCCCTGAGAATCCAACACCTTTTATTCAGAGGTTGAACCTGAATATTAAAATTTAAAATGAATCTTAATTTAAATTGAATTTTAAAATTTAAATTGAATCTTTAAAATTTGCCCTCAGTGAAACAGAGGGTGAAATTGAAGACAGAACGGTACACGCTGGACTATCCCATAAAACTCAATGAGATGTAAATATGTTTTATTCCAGCAGGATCAGGTCCCTTTTATATTTGAGTTCTATTTTATGATTGAGGTTAAGGAAGTTAAGAGTTGTATACACATGTAAACCTTGTATTTTATCCATTTGTAATCACTCTAGTCCATCTTTTTTTAACTGATGTGTAGTTGTCTCAGCCTTTCAGAAGGGGCCAGACTCAGAATCCAATCACACAATTAAAATTATAGAATTGCTCACCTCCTTGTGTTCAATTAATGGCTTCATATAATACATGTTATATCAGTGAACAAATTGACTTTTTGATAAACAACCGTGGAAAGATAAATTATCCACAGGTATTTTAATGCCATTTATAACCTAATGGAATTACAACAGTGTCGGTAAAATCAAACACCATGTTAATATTACCTTCTGAATTACAGAATTCTGATAATTTTTTTAATGCTAGTGTTGATGTATTTCCCACCATTATGCAAAGGAGGCTGCAATCCTGACACCCAGTTAAATCAGTATAAGTCTCGGCACAAATCCTGTGCTGCCCTGTGGGTGTTGCAAAAGTGCCATAAGGCACTTCTTTACCACTCCTGGGGGTAAGGCCAGTGCACTGGAGGATTAGGACAGTGCACAGGCCTGTAAGGGGTTAGGCCAGACATGCACTGGCCTCCTCACACCACTACAGGAATGGGGAATGTGTGAGTTATTGTGAGTTATAAATTGTGTGAGTTATAAATTGACTAGGGGTGCAATCCAGAGTAACTACGGGGAGTCCTTGCAACGGTGTAAGAACAATTTGCTCTGGATTGCAATATGAGTTTCCCATAGGTTTTCACTAGGTGGTGCAGTAACTACGGGTACACGTAATGTCTCTTACATGCTCCCATAGTTACTCTGGATTGTAGGGTAGGATTGCACCCTCAATCACATATTTTGGAACAAGTCCATAATTTATTGTGAAGAAAAAACAAAAACAAAACCATGATCATGTCAAGATCTACTTGATTCTGGTCAGAGTCTATTCTTAATCGTGTACTAATGCCACTGGAAACACTGAAAATTGACAAATAGTTGCAGTGTGAAGTCCTTCATTCCATGCCACACAGAATATACTTTAGTGAACGACCCACCTGCAAAGAGTGGAAACAGCCGATGGTGATGCTGGGAGAGACAAAGGACCAAATAAAGAGGATAGGTCACATTCAGAACCCAGAACTTGACATCTATGCTCTAACCTGACTAGGAGTGGAAGCATTCTCATAGGATTTACTGAACCACTTCCATTTGTGCCCATTCAGAGCACACCACAATTCCAATGATTGCCTAGTTCTGCCTGGTCTTACAAATTTTAATTAAAATCACATGTACCATTTATTTATTATGTTAGTATAGGCAAATCCAAGAGAAAAATGGGCTTATGAGAATCACCATCACTATCTTGCATATGGGTAGTTGCTATTTTTCTCGTGAATGGCACAAGATGCCCATATCTTACAGATAAGTTGCTGCTGTTGTATCTTAGATGTGACCCATTTGGCTCAATCCTGACCATGGAATATATTCAAGTCTGAAAGAAGGAATGAATGAGAGAATGCAGTCCTATGGACTTCGGTTTCTGCATGACATACATCTTCCTATAATATATCAGACTCCAGCTTTATTATGTTTACCAGATAACTAGCAGACGCTATTCTGGTATGTAACCTGGGATGGCAAATATTGTGATCTGATTTGTAGGTGAGCTCTTTTTTTCTTTTCAGATATAAGCATTCCCCACAAAATAAAGGACACTGAAAATGAATTGCACTGATAAGTTGCCTTCATGGATGGCAGCATCGTAAGGAGCCCTCTACAAGTACAGTCTGATTTGTTCAAAACAATGGCATAATGTTGGCCTAGCTCACCTTTTATCCTTATATTGGTTGCACCATTATGGATAATGTTACCCATAATGTTACCCATGTTGGATCTGTTGAGACAGAAAGCTCTTGTCTGCAGAGCAAAAAATATCAATATGAAAGATATATATTAGCTATCGTTCTGTGCACTGCATCTATTGACAATGAGAAAAAGTCCAGCCTTCCCACCACTGAACAACAGTGCACATGGATGTTAGGCCCCACAGGTTAGTCAAAGTAAATGACTAAAATTGGATTAACATCCTAGGCCAGCAATGCCCAAGTTCTGGATCTACACTGCTGGATCTGCAGATTTGCTTCCTTGACTAATGCCATTAAACCAATAGGAACTTCATGCTGTGTACAGTACTGGTGCCATGATTTAAACATGCTTATTCATGGCAAACTTTGTTCCTTCTCTATC
Source organism: Cryptoblepharus egeriae (assembly GCA_030015325.1). Lineage (NCBI taxonomy): Eukaryota > Metazoa > Chordata > Lepidosauria > Squamata > Scincidae > Cryptoblepharus > Cryptoblepharus egeriae. The sequence goes on from JAREYC010000001.1 coordinate 259,389,818, forward strand.
AACCACAAGTTGCAAGTCCCATGGAAAGTATTCAGTATAAAGCTGTTTGTTCAGCTCAAGTGTCACCTGAGTGCTTGGCATGCCTAGTCCAGCAATGTAAGGAACATTAGCTCAAATTGTCTCAGCAATGTGGTTCCCTCCATGCAGAACAAGGGCAATGCAAGCCCAATGCAAGGGGCGAGATCCAATGGATCTGTTGCACTGTGCCATCCTGCGATGCTTTGTTTTCTGAGTCTGACAGAAGCTTCAATGAGGAAATCAAAGGAAACAAGATGCAATCTTCAAATAAAAACATCACACCATCTCTGTTTTCTTTAGATCCCAATCCTATCCATATTACTCAGAAGTACGTCCCACTGTAGTCAATGGGGCTTTCTCCCAGTTAAGGATGGATAGAATTGCAGCCACTGTCTTTACTAGATACCAAAATTGTGTTTATTTAAGGCAGAATAGTTATCTAGTTCTCAATAAAACAGTAAATCATGTCTAGGCCAGTGGTTCTCAAGTATTTCAGAAGGTTCCCGCTTCTGAGAATGTTTGGGGGACACTACCCCCCTCAAGAAGTGATGTTAGGGCTGGAAGCGACATCAAACGGGAAGTGATATTGTGGTGCCAGAGTTACTCCATGTCTAGGTGGTAAGTCTCATTGTGTTATATGAGATTTATTCAGTGGTGGGCTTCATGGGGTTCTCACAGGTTGCTAATGAGCACCTGGTTCTGAGAACCAGTTACTAATGGGACATAGAACCTGTTGTTCTATGAACATAGAACCAGTTGTTAATTTAGGTTATTAAGACACAGAACCTGTTGTTAATTTATTTGAATCCCACCACTGAACTTATTCCCAGGAAAACAGCCTGTGTGCCCCATTCCAAGATAGATGCACCCAGGTTTTTATGACCCCCGCTGAAATGGTGACCCCCCCAAGGTTGATCCAACCCCTTCTTTGAGAACCAGTCATCTAGACCAGTTAACTTGATCATCTAGATCAGGGGTAACAAACTCATGTAGTGCAGTGAACTAAATAGAGGTTGTGGTGTCATCATTAGGCAGATGATGGCCAGAAATACGTACAGGTTGAACATCCCCAATCACAACATGTGGTTCCAAGAACGTGTGTCATTAACTACTTTTTGCATTGTACAAAGGCAGTAAGTTATCATGGAACAAAAGAGGCAACAAATCAGGCATGTTCCTTTAAAATGGCTCATAACTGCCCTGCAAGGAGCTGAGCTCCTACTATTTGAAAGCAGTTTCAGCTCACAGCAATTCACAAGTGATTATCACTTGCGGGAAGGGAGGAGCTGGAACAAAATGAAACTAGAAGTTCATGAACAAGCTTAATTGCCTGCCACATTGTCATGGTAAGCCATTAACGAGTCCCTAAGACGGTGATTTTCAATCAGTGTGCCATGGCACACTGGTGTGCCGCAGATAGTCCTCAGTTGTGCCATGGGAATTTGGAGGAGATCATTAATTACCATATTTCCCAGTTTATAAGACGTACTTTTTTTTCTTCCCAAAGGGAGGGAAAATGTCTGTGCGTCTGATAGAGTGATAGGGCCAATCCTAGAGCACCTTACCCCATCATGTCATATGTCGTTGGATTCGTATTGAAGAGGAGAATCCAATGCAACCATCACTTTTGAGATATCTCCATCCTATCAAAAGTTATGGCCAAAAAAGTAAAAATCAAAAATATAAAAAATACATTTTTTGGCAATTTTTAAAGCGGTTAGGAATTTTGCCCTGGGGGAGTAGGAATTTTGGCCTTGGGGTTCAGGAATTTTGGGTTTGGCATCTGGTCACCCTGGCACAGTTGCAATCCTAACCAGCCTTCCCTGGCTTGGAGACTTGCTCCAAAGTAGACATGCACAAGACCTGGTCCCTGCTGCTCCATGCCTGTGCCTCCCTCACTCTTCCCTATCTATCTAGATCCCCTCACCTCTCCCTACCTACCCCCCAAAAGAACCCCCCATCTTACCTGCCTTCCTAGACTATTTGCAATGAGATTTGTGCAAAATGTTGTTGTCTGATCATTTGCAATGAGATTTGTGCAAAAGTCGCAAATCACTGACACTAGAGATGATGAGTTTTTGGGATTACCAGAAAATTAAAAGAGTGATTGAAGCTTAAATTCTATCCTCATTTGTTAATGACAGTGATAATGGTTCTTAATACCACTATTGACTTTACATGGTTGAAATATTATTCTGCTATATTTTATTAAATATATTAGTACACCATTTGGTTCAGAATATTTTTTTTCTTGTTTTGCTCCTCTAAACTTTGGTGCGTCTCATGGTCCGGTGCGTGTAATAAGCCGGGAAAAACAGTAATAGGGAAATTGTGGGATTTGAACAGCCTGGGGTGCATTGTCAATGGTAAAAACAACTGATGGTGTGCCTTGACAATTTCAGTGCCTTGTTAGTGTGCCAAGAGATGAAAAAGTTTGAAAATCACTGCCTTAAAGGAAGCTTATCTTCCAATTTAAAGAGCCAACTTCAATCACTTTGAGACACAATCACATATAAATTTCATATAGACTGCACATGTACTTTGTTCTCAGAGAGAACCTCATTGGCTTCAAATGACAGAAGAGAAAATGTGCAAATCTTGTTCATAATTTCAAGATGTAAGAGAGCCCAATTCTCATGCTGAGAGGGCCCAGTTAAAATGGAGGTAGGTTATATTCATTCTGGGGGGGGGCACATTTCCCCAGTGGGTCTTATGTTTGATACTCCTAATCTAGACTGCAGCAAGTCCACATGTAGGCAGGAGCTCCCATTATAGCACACCCACCTAGAACATAAGAACAACCATCTTAATGCTTACTTGGGTGCAATTTAAACCAATTTTCCAGCTTTGGGGGAAAGGCAATGCAACTCTAATAAAATTGCCCTACCTTGAAGAGGTGACTAACCCCTGCAGGATGCAACACATGTCCCACTGGCACAGCTATGCAATTGCTAGAAAGTTGATGAGGATTGCAGCCAAAGCTAGGCTAGAAAACCTGCTTATTCTGGAGGAGAAATCCAGTGTGTGAACCCCCAGTTACAAGCTGAAGGAGTAGATTCCATGCATGGCTATATAGTCTCGTGAAATACTCAGCCAAAAAAATAGTGTGAGTGCCCCGTTGCAGGCTGTGTTAAGGTAGCAAAATTAAAGGACATTACAGCTCCACAACACTATGGGCTGCCATTATGGGGGTTTTGCTTCATGTTTTGTACAATATGTCATCCCATCTGTAAAAAGAGAAACAATATAAAATCCATACATATTCCATTGAAAATCCGTAGATATTTCATTGTAACAAATAAAATGTTAGAGCAGACTGCATTTTCAGACAATTTATTAATACATGGCACTAGATCAAACGCCCAATGTACTTTCTAAGGGAAGGGAAAATTTTATATAAAACACATTCATTAAATAACAACAGTAAATATAGTTTAGGTAGAGACTGGATCTACATCTGTACCTTCCAAAGCCAGTGGCAAACAAGCCATTGGTTCAAAAAACAACAAGAAAAATTGGCTTTGCTATTTCTATTTTAATTGATGTCAAAAAGAGCAAAACTACAAGTTTCCAACTACAGGTTTTCAAGAAACCAACTTCTTGTTCATTTCTTTTAAAAAAGCAGTACTACATATCTCTGGATGCAATGATTTTCTACGGTAATGCATGCAATTTGTGCCAACAAAGCAGTGAATAAACTCCAAATGACAATGCAAGGCATGAGTCTAAATTATAAATTATCACATGGTCTTTCAATAAGAACTGAAATAAATTTTAAAACATGCCTTTGCTCAGTCACTAACGTTAGCGTTAACCGGTGTGGGAGGACAGTGCCTCATATACATGAAGGATTTCCTACTATATAGTGGGCAGAGCAACATCCCAGGTGAAACCCATGCCCCTGCCGGTTTTTTGGATAGAACAAACATATTTTAACGTGGCTTGTTTCATTGCATTCAGCATGACTCTACACACTGAATGATATACAAAATGATGGCATTATTCAAATATATTAAGATTTTAAAATTTTTGGCCATGTGCATTATACATTGTGGTCTGCACCACTTCCACCTCCCTAGGAATTCCATTGCCTTTGCTATCCAAACATGTTAAAAGCATAATTTGTTCACAAATTCAAATTCAAAAGCTGTAAATGCAAATAGACAAGTTGGTAAAAGATTCACAACGTTGGTAAAAGATTCACAACCAAATCTTGAACATTATTTTTGCAAAAGGCAAATCTAACCACAGATCCTTGTTTGGTATTAGTATTAGAGCACAATCCTAACCAGGTCTACTCAAAGTAAGCCCCATTGTGTTCAATGGGTCTTACTCCAAGGAAAGTGTCTTTAGGATTGTAACCTTAGCCTGCATTCCTTAGGACACTTTCCTAGGAGTAAGTATTATTGAACCCAATTTATTTATTATTTATTTATTATAAAAATTTGTATCCCGCCTTTCTCAGGCTGTCTAGCCCGACTCAAGGCGGCAATGGGACTTACTTCTGAATAGACATGGTTAGGATTGCACGGACTGTGAACTTTTTTATTGAAAAAAGTTTTTATACTGTTGTTGTTATTATTATTATTATGCTTTGCCCTGAAAAGCAAACAGCAGCTTGGGGTCCCATGCATGATTCAGATCAGAAAGACAACAAGGGAAAGAATTAAGCTGCACCCACCAATGTGATACACTGCTCTAAACCGAAAGCTTAAGCTTAAAGACTAACTGCTCACAGTTAGTCAAATAAATAAATAAATAAATAAATAAATAAATAAATAAATAAATAAATAAATAAATAAACAAACAAACAAACAAACAAACAACTTAAAGACTGTAAATAAATACTTTTAAGTTTGACTGGAGGCTAAGAGAATTTAAAGTTTTGTGAAGCAAAGGATATCAGTTTTCTTTTCATTTCATTTTTCAAAAAGTTATATAAAATTTCAAATGTTTCATTCATTTTAACAGATACATTTCCTTGTTGGAGGAATCAAGTTAATCAGTTCTTCAATTTTGGCCCAACTTATCCATTTCACAGAGATTTTTAATTTGGTCATAAAGCTTTTCACATATTTAAAAAGAAAGTTCATAAATACACATAACACAGGACATTCATTCTCTTTGTATATACAATAAATAAAACAGCAGAAAAGTTAGCTTTCTATTTCCATGTCATTTGATAATTCTCTTTCAGAATTGGCCAATACGGTTGAGCCGCAAGTTGAACTACTCAGTAGTGGACCACCCAGTTAACCGATAGGTCCCAAATTTCATACGAGTATCCCAAGCACAGAAGAGTCTCAAAACTTTGCAAAACATCTAAATGACGCCATTTTTTTGTTGTGCTTTGGAAATGTTGCTTCAAACATTTGGCTTCAAATGTTTCAAAATTGAAGCGACAATTTGGCTTCAAATTGGCTTCAAAACTCAAACACAAACAGCAAAATATGAGCTTTCCTACTGAAACTAGTTGGTGGTGACCCACAAAAGTGACGGCAAAAGTGGACAGAGGAGTGCCTCATTTATGGCTGAGTGCCTTCTCTATGAGATGTTCCTTAAAAATATCACCAAAATTAGCACTGTTTTTAAAAATTTCTGAGTTTCTGTTTGGCCCAACGTGACATTACAGAATATTCAATAGATTGATAATATTCTGCCCAAACCCAAAATCTAAGCCTCGTATTTTGTTGGATATGGATCTGCTGGCAAATGTAGATAGGACTTCCATTGCATCTGTCAATAAAGAAGTACATGTATTGGGGCAACATGGAAAAGGCAACACTTGCAAGAAGGAAGTTCTGATGATAGATCTGACCTGCACTGGGTAGGGGAATCCAGAGTTTGTATTTGGGGGGCATGTGCCAACTAAGCAGGGAGACTTTGACTCCTGGTTAAACTTTGGCCTCCATAGCTGATGTTTGCTAGGTGGGTAGAGACCTCCTGCCTGGACCTGGAGACCGGATCTGCCTACCAGGTACACTGCAGCTCTTACTTTGACTTTACTCTTTGAAGCTGCCTCGTCCATAGAGGACTCCCAACTGCTTTGGGTCTACCCATCCCAACAGGTGCCTTTCCCACAGCTTTGGGGGAACATGCAGATATGCACCCCTCCTTGGATCTGAACCTGATGTGTCCCATCTTCAAAAGGCTTGGGAAACTGACACAATGTTGCTGATCTTTGGTTTAGAAGAACAATATAAAATAAACCTACAAGTATCATCACATGCTGAACGTACTTTTAACAAGCAGTGGAAATAATAAAAGGACAGTAGCATTACTTTTTGAATTATGGAAAGGGTTTTTTTAGGGTGGGGGGGTTGTTCTGAAGCTTATCAACAATACTGGGAAGCTGCTTTAGGAAATCTAGATGAAATGCAGACAGTACAATTGTTCTGATTTCTTTGGATTTTACAACCGTCATCAAACAGTTAGATTCTCAGGCATATTTATGCAGAAGACAAATTAAGAAGAGGTCTTTGCGAGATCAAAGAATTACAATACTTTTTTAATGTGACAAGATTCTCAGTTGCTGGCTCAGGGCACAATCCTAGCCAATTTAGTCCAGCACAACTCATTCACTCCCCATTACTGTGGTGGTCAGGAAGGCCAGCGCATGTCTGTGCACTAGCCTAACCCCTACAGAAGCGGTGCAGAAGTGCCTTTCAGCACGTTTGCAACATCCCAAGGAGAGAATGGGACTCGTACCAGTTTGGGGGTTAGGATTGTTGTCTCAGTAAGGGGTCATTCACAACAATATGTCGATATTCTAGAAGTCAGTAACATGTCAATATATGTCAATAATACTGCAAATTGGAAAAGTTTTCCTTTCAAATCCAAAATTATATCATATAGAGCTTGGGAATGTGTACCAAGATTGTAGCTACAATGGCACCACATACACAAGATTGTATATGAGTGTGAGGTTGAGGTGAGGATACTACAGTGTACTGAGTCTGGTTGAGGGAAACAGTTTAAAACCCTCTGCTCAGTCATGAAGCTCACTGAGTGGTCTTGCACAATTCAGCATCGCCCAGCTGAAGTGGCCACAGACACTGTAACAAGGTCAGCTGATGTTTGGAGTGCACTGCAGAAAAGGTCATGTACAAATACAACAAATGAAGTTGTTAATTTGCATTGTCAGAAAAAAGACATATCTATATAAGCAGGTTAAGTGGAGCTGAACAAATTTGGGATGTTTGGGATGGTATACCCTATGAGAGTTTGGGATGGTATACCTATCCCCTGGTCTTGTTTGAATGTAATTAAACTCTAAAAACAGAATTTTATATATCTGATGTCCATCATGACCTGTGCAGGGAGGCTGATGTGATGTAGTGGCTAGTTGCATCACACTTTGAACACCTGAGCTGGACTAGACTATTAAACCCACCATGGCCCAAGAATTCCTGAGGTTTTGAGGGCAGGTGTGCAAAAGTTTCCCTATCTCTGTAAACTACCTTTAAGCATATTTGATCCTAAAAACAAATCCTAACCCTGGGTTTCATCTTACATCTGTAATAGTTGACTATAAAGGGAAGACGTACCCTGGTTCAAACATGAACTGCCTACCTAAACACACTGCTATTTAGTTGATACACAGGTAGTTGTACTCTGTTGCTTCTAATAATTTCACAACTCTATAAAAGTAACATCACTAATGAACACCAGTACAGAAAAGTCTATCATTAAGATTCTAGATGCATATATGAAGAAGCAAGCATTATATATTAATTGCTTACAAGGCAAGCTGTAATTGCCTGTTACACTACACTTGACTAAGCAATAGTAATATATTTCGCATGCCAACCTCAAAGATGTTTGAGGTTTGATGTTTGAGGCTAAGCAAAGGGGTACCCTGCAATTCCTCAAGGAGATCTACAGAGTACTCTGAATATAAAGCAATGGCTTATTGTCTTCCTCCTCATTACGGTAATCTAGCAATGTCTCCAACCAGCTACACTGCTCAATATCTTCTCAGATAAAACCCACAGGAGCAGAGTTTTCTTAAAGTAAAACTATAACATTCAAATTTGCAGCTTGGATAGTAATCCGGAACATGTAAATTTGGCAAATGATTCTTCAGGATTTTTTTAAATGAGGATTTGGGGATCTTAGGGGGGAGTGATGGGGTTAGGTGTGTTAAGGTTCCTGCTTTGACAAAGGAACTCACACTTAATTTTCAATATTTTGACATCTGAAACTGGAATTTTTTTCACCTTTCATTCATGAATGCATGTGAGATTTTGCTTTAATACTCTAAAATGTTTAAAAGGCTGTGTCTATATTGCAGTTTTTTAGAGCACTGCTTGTTCGTGTGATCATTATGCATTCACAGCACTGGCAAATCTTCTGCAATATTATGATTATGCTATAGCAGTGGTTCCCAAACTATGGTTTGGGTCCAAACTTGATTTTTGGTAGGTTGTCAAAGGGTGATGGAAAGATCAGACAACCACTCTAATCCCTGGAGATATTAAAAAATCAGATACTGTAGCTGCTAATTACCCTTTAAAGTCCTCAACTCCTGCAGTTTGCAAGATACATGTACATAGGGAAATAAATGTTTGAGGATTTTTTCATGTTATTACCAGTACGACATAAATAAAATATTATTTCTTTCCAGATTACCTTTCTAAAGGTTTGGTTAAACTAGCTGAATTTCATTAAGAGGGTTCAATGCTAAAAAATTTGGCAACCACTGTACTAAAGGCATGTGCCACTATGCACTACATTACTGTATCTATTGCTCTCCAGGAGCTTGTCATAGCACTTGCAGAAAGCCAGATCTTTTGTACATGGCTGATGCATGCAACCAGGTAGCTGGGATACACCATGTGCAGGATTTTCAAGCAGTTTTCCTCCCCTACTGCAACACTGCTAATGTACAAAGTGTGCAGACCTAACCAACTTTCCAGCACTGACATAAGGGCAAGGCAACTCTGAAGAAAGGGAGGAGGCCTCAGTGACTGCTCCCTTTTTTAAGATTGCAGCACAAGCCCTACTGGCACAGCTATGTCAATGCTGGAAAGTTAGTTAGGATACTAATGGCCACAGTCAACAATGTTGTCTGAGAAGCCATAGAGCAAACCGTTCTGAGGTTAGTCTTCCACTTGAGGTTGCAAGTACTTTGCAAGTAGTCCTGGCTTCAGTTTACTCACCCACTAGGACAGGAAGAATCTTTGCAAGATAGCAAAACATGTATGATTCCCTCCCCTCCAAACAAGCTATCTCAGATAAGATGCAGGTACTATACAGACATACCAACTGCATAAATCCCACACATGCAGTACTTTGAGAGGAAGAAACTGAAAAAACTGAGCATTTAGTTTAGTACCAACATCGCACACAAGATAACCCTTGTAGTGAACTGAGATTTGCTGAGTATATGAGCTGGACTTTGCCTTCAAACATCTGGAGAAGAAACATAAGCTGCAATCCATTATCCCAGTATTTCTCTAAGTGTGCTCTTAGGAGTCCTGGGGTTCCCTGATGCTCTACAGATGATCTACAAACACACCATAATTGGTCAGATGCTCTACAAACACACCATAATTGGCCATTTGTTTGGAAATGTGCCACTCTGTGCATTCACCAGCATTCTTGGGCTCCCCAAAACTCCAAGTTTGAGCCAGTAGAGATCCCCCAGACTCACTTTAGGAATGTAAAGGGCTCTAGAAGCCAAAAAGTTTGAGAACTGCTGCACTATAGCCTAATGCCAGAGGGTGGTCAAAAATGAGCAGGTTGGTGATGGTAGAATTAGATGAGGATAAGAAATATAATAAATTAATAACATGCAATTCACTCCTATCTATGGGCTGATTCACACATGTATGTCCATCACTTGTTTGTACATACAGCCTATAAACCATCTAGTGTTGCATAAACAGTTGATGAGAGATCATGATGCACATGGATGTGTGAAAGCCTTATTTTTTTAATGGTAATGTGTCTATAGATAATATCTCCTCATCAGAATGCTTAATCCAGATTTCCTGGCAGGCATCCCAATAACATATTCCTAATTTAATGCCCACAAGAACTGCAAAATTACAGAATTATAAAACCCTCAACCTGCCAGGTAGGCTAGTGGTGTATCCACTGGTTAGATCATGCCACTTTTCTCATCCTGAAAAGAAGTTCGTGATGCAGATCGTCCCAGCAAAAGCTCCTTCTCGTGAATCAGACTATCCAGGAGGTCCTCCTGCCGGTAGTTGTGGTAAACCTTCAAAAAGGCCAGGATGGTAATCCCTAGCCAAGTTAGCCAGGCAGCCCACAAGCCAAACTGGGGAAAGAAAGAGAGAAATTCCAAAATAAAGGGAGATGAATATATCGAGCAATTCTTAATTAATACTGTATACCCACTGAATAGAACTCTAATACAGGTGTGCACCACTTAATAATGGGGTGGTTACAACCAATGAGGTCATTAAGCAATCCTAACCTAGGCAACCTAGGCTGACACAACCCATCAGTCTTCCCATTTCCATGGTGAGATAACCCAACAAGGCACCCAAGAGGGTGCAGGAATCTTGTTGTGATTCACCAAGAGGGTGAATTCTCATGTGATGGTGAGGCAGGGCAAGGGGCAATCTCCAGTTGCTGTCACTGAGCCAATCAGCTTTGATTTGATGATGTTGCTGAGGACAAGCACAGTCAATGCAGAATGACGGCAATTTTTTGTAAACATGGGAAATCATTCCTGTATACAAGTACTCTTGACACTTGGGCAGCAATCCAAAAGATACTGTCCTGGGAGTAAGACCCACTGAACACCATGGGGCTTACTTTTGAGTAGACATGTTTAGGATTGTGCTCTTACTCAATCAGCTGGAAATTATGTTATAATGCCAGGTAGCCAATCAAAATTAGGGCGCAATCCAGAGTAACTGCGGGGAGTTCTTGCTCTGGTGTAAGAACAATTTGGTCTGGATTGCAATATGAATTTCCCATAGGTTTTCACTAGGTGGTGCCATAACTATGGGTGCACGTAATGTCTCTTATGTGCTCACGTTGTTACTCTGGATTGTAGGGTTAGCTACATGATGACCAAACAGAAGCCAAACAAAACCAATTAAATATGTGAAGTTAAAGTTTCCTTCTACTTTTGTATCCTTTGGAGTCCTCCAGTATTTTCAGTGGTGAACTTGCTCCAATGGATGACAATTAGAAAAGACCTGATATTGTTGTATGGAGAAGTTTCAGAGAGTCCAGGTCCTTTCAGGACATACTCCAGCTAATTTCAACGAGTGTGCCATGGCACACTAATGGTCTGCAGTTAGGGCTATTAGGAGATGTAAGCCCCTGACCAGTAGAATCATGTGCTTTGTCAATGCCTTGACAATGTATGCCTTGACAAGGCATGCCTTGACAATGTCAACAACTTGCCAGTATGCCCTGAGATAAAAAAAGATTGAAAATCACCAACATATCCTATCAGTTCTATAAACAGATACTTTTTGGACTTTCGCTTGACTTACCTGTGTGATGGCGAACTGATCATAGAACGCTGAGTTTTCTAAATTCAGCTCAAGATCTATATCCTGTAATTCTTCACAGCTACAGGGAGAAGACATTTTGGACAAGAGGGAAAGAAAAGAGAATCATTTCAGTCATTCCAAATGACCTTTTCAAGCTTCAGCTGAATCAGGTCTCTAAATCCTGCTCTGTAAAGCTTCTAGTGGCAAAAGCCTGCCACTATATCTAACAACTAGGTGACAATATCTTCATTCTAAAACAATCATCCCACTATCTTTGAAACACAGATAAACTTTCATATTATAGTTGTAGCTATTGAACAAGTCTGAGCTTATTACAGGTTTATCTCAAACAGAAATAATGGAGCAAGGTCCAAAATGCCAGTGTCCTTTCAAATACTTTGGCAAATGTTCCAATTCTGCCCAACTGCTTACAAATTAAGAGAAAGAGAGACTCTTTCAGAACTTTTCAACCATGTTAATAGATGAAAACTGCATTTGTCTTTCCACACTATTTACTAGAAGTATCAAACACATTTATTTTAGCAAAGAACAAATTTTCCAGTATTGCTGTTTCCCTGTGTCAGTTCAGAAACCACACATCTCTGACTACCAGGTACTGGGAACTAGCAAAACACCTAAGCTTCTTGTGGCCTTCCTCAGAAGCATCTGGCTTCCACTAAATGATGGACAAAATGAATTTTTGACCCAGTAGCACATCTAGAGGGGGTGCAAAGTACCACATTTTTCAGTAAGCCATACTGTGGTGCGCAAGCAGGCCCTCTAGAGCCATTCCAGGTGAGTGGAGCATCTATGTCCCCTCTCTCACCTCTGTTTATGCCTCTGTTTTGGTCTGATCTGGTGGGTCCTTAATGTTAAGCCAAAGAGACTTCCATAATACATGTGGGAATTAGGTTGCAAAATGGAAGCAATGTCCACCTGTCCCCATTTTGCACCACTGCTGCCCTGGTTTGTGGTTATGGCAGAAAGTTTCTTGAAAGTCACTAAATTTATCTTCCTCTCCCCCCCATCCCACAGGCAAGGTAATCATGTATTACTTGGAGAGGGTTCTAGAGAGAAAAAAATGAGAGACAAATAAGTGCTTGGTTTTGGCTCCATTTTTTTCCCCCCAGTCAACACTGAAAATAGGAAGAGGGCATTTTTAGGCTCAGCTTAGATGCACGTTCAGAGTAATAAAAAAAGCAAAAGAATCATTCAAGGAAACAAGAAGCACTGCACCACATATCACAATAAATACTCCCCCCACAAAAAAAAAAAACCAACTAATCTTCCACATCTGTGGTCTATACAACTATCATGACAGTAATCAGTGCCCCACCAGGAGCAAACGTGCTATTTTCCCACAAATGACATATTACAGTGGTTCTCAAGCATTTCAGCCTGGGACCCCCTTTGAGAATCAGTTCAGGACCCTCCAGAATTGATGACTTGACTGGAAGTGACATCAAACAGGAAGTGAGTCACTTTTGATCCCAGAGCTCCTCCATGTTCATTTGAAAGTTTCATTGCGTTCAGTGAGACTTGCTCCTGGGAAAGCAACCTGAAGTGCCCCATTCCAAGATGGTGATGCCCAGTGCCAGATTTCAAAATGGCATTGTCTAGCTTTTCATGACCCGCCCTCCACTTTGAGAACCACTGCTATATTGCATCTTGATGCACAGTTGTGCACCATGCATTCATAGCATTACCTTAAGGACAATAGTGAAGACTGAGTGAATAGAAACATACGTATGTGCATGTCTGGTGCAAAAAACAAAAAAAACAAAAGCCCAACTGTGAAAAGCCTTAAGCCTTTATTATGAAAAAAATAAAATTAAAAACTCTCTTTCATTATGCCTTAGCCACCATATCACCCAAGGATACACTCACTTTGGCATCACCCTAATAGATGCAGTTGAATGACAATGACCCCAAACTAATGATCCCAAACTCATTACCTGTTAGCATCCTCAGAGAAGACTTCCGAAGAAGGGAGCGTTTAGATGTTTTTGTTTCAGGTGCTTCAGAGCAAAGAGTCGGGAAGATAGTCTGCCTACAGATATTTTTTTTAAACGAACAACTTCTATTTTTACATGGCGCTGTGAAAAAATTCCAGGGGTTTTGAGGTTTCAGAAGGCCTCTTCTCTCTCTTGCCCTTCCAGTGTTGTCAGCCATCTTGGATGCTTATCCGAATATTCGATTTTTAGTCAGGGTTTATTTTTAAAAAACCAAGAGGATTTTAAACCGAATATTCGAATAATCGTTGCAGCCCTAAACAGAACATTCACTATGGCATTTTACAACATATGACAACGTGAAACATAAAATTGACGTTTTAACCGTACAGTTAATCTATATTATATGACATAAAATGTCACTTTTTAAACCAGCAGATAATACACATGCTTAATCTCTATTATTTTTCCGTATTAAAGTCAAAGGACATATTGGATGATTTCTCAAATTCACTTTAATATAGCTTTGGCTTTTAATACGGTACTGTACAACGCTATAATTCAGTTTGCAATTCTGCAAAAATATATGTATTCTCCTACATACTAGTGGAAATTATTTCCACCATCTGGTTGATTCAAGAATGAGCAAGACTGGATAGTCAACCATTGTGTAAAGAATGAGCACATCTCCCCTATCAGTGCATCATTCCCATCTGTTCACAGGGACATGGATGACATAGAAAAGGTACAGTAAAACCTTGGTTGTGAGCATTATTCATTCCAGAAACTTGCTTATAATCCAAAGCACTTGCATATCAAAGCAAATTTTCCCATAAGAAATAATGGAAACTCAGATGATTCATTCCACAACCCAAAAAATAGTCATATAAAATGATTACAATACTGTATTAGAATCCAAAATAGAAGTACCCTACAATCCAAAGTAACTACGGGAGCACATAAGAGACATTACGTGTACCCGTAGTTACTGCACCACCTAGTGAAAACCTATGAGAAATTCATATTGCAATCCAGAGCAAATTGTTCTTACACCGGAGCAAGGACTCCCCGTAGTTACTCTGGATTGCACCCAGACATGCAAGGCTTGGTATCTGAGGTTCCTTTCCATCACCTGCTTTACACAGAAGTAAGCAACACTGACTCTAATAGGGCTTACTTCAGATAAGAGATGCAAGGGTTGGTCTCTGCGGCTGCAATCTTTGTTCCCCATGGTCAAGCAGCAACCGCAGGACCTTGCAGCAGAAGTGCTCCAGGACGGCAGCTGAGCCATGTGGTCCCATCCTGCAGGGCACACTGGCTAGATGCCTGTGTGCATGCCAGTGCTTCCTCCAGGAAGGTGCTGCTGGGGAAAGTTCCCCTCCAAGCAGCCTGGCTGGACCCTCATCCAAGCATGGAAGAAGATCACTCACAATCCCATAGCAAGAGAGAGAGGACCATTGATTCAGTTGTGATCATGTGGCGTTCAGCATCACGTACTACTTGTATGGCAAGACTGCTCGTGTATGAAGTTAAAATTTATTAGAAATGTTTCCTTTTCTTGCGGAACACTCTCAATACAAGGTTTTACTGTAAAGGTAAAGGTGTCCACCACAGACTGCCCTGCTAGTCATGTTCAGCTCTAAGGGTGGTGCTTCAGGTTGACAAGCCCAGCATCTTTAACCACAGAGGCACATAGAATAGCTCTGAGACATCAGGAGTTCCAGAACTCTTGTGTCACATGTAGTTCAGTACTATGAGGGGGAAAATAATATTTCATTCTTTGCAAGTCATACCTTTCCAGGTGATTTCCCAAGATGCACCTATTCTTATTTGCTTCCCTGGCCCTGAACAGCTATATGCCTTGCCTCTCATTTGTCTGCCTTACACACCAACAGAAAGCAGCACCCTCTTCCATACCCACCTCTTAGACAGGGTTCCTTTATCTGTAAGTGCATCACACCACATGTTAAAGCCGACACTCACGATGGTGCTGGCGATGAAGACGATGAAGACCACAAAGGCACTGATCAGCAGGTTCAGGAAGGCATAAAAGAAAGAGCTGTAACAAAAAAACACCAGATAATGGAAATAAGAACAATAATTCACAAACTACATAAAGAATTGTTAGGGATGATAAATGCTAAATGTTAGGGATAATAAATGCTGCCCCACATTCTATAGCTGGCATCTCCAGGTAGAGATGTGAAAACATTTAAAAATCTTACAACAGAAACCTAACTAGCTTTCCAGTAGCGAGGTAAATGCAATGCACCATCCAAGGTACAAATATGCTCTTATCTTGAGGAGTCCTCTGTGACTGTCACCAAACAGCACATGTCCCATTGGTACAACAATATCACTTCACACTGAAACTGTGTGCCAAGCAGACCTATTTTCCCGTGAGGTGTGCTGTCTCCCAAGACAGAGAGGCTACCGAGGATGATCACGACTGCTGATTGTTACCCATTCTTATTCATCAATGTAGGAATGAATGATACCACTGGGCAAACTTACTAGACAATTGTTGGAAAGAATCTGAAGCTGTTGGAAAGAAGATTAAGGATCTGGGAAATTTGGGATTACGGACTAAGCTTCCTAGAAGATGGACTTCTGGCAGAGGATGGACTACATCTTACGGGTTGGGGGAAGAGTGTCTTCAGATGGAACATGGAGCATCAGATCAGGAGAGCTTTGAACAAAATAGGAAGGGGTGGGATATGTCTAATGGAAAAATAGGAATCAAGAAAATACTCTCGATGGGAATCATCAAGGCACTGCTATAAGTGGAGATTTCTTTGAGGGGCTTAGCCTTAAAAAGGGGGGGACATGCATGGAGTTGCAACCTCCAGGGTTTATGTTGCTTTTACACAAGTGCACAGAGCCTGGGAAATAAACACAATGAGCTTGAACTTCTAGCAAGTAAAGGGAAATTTGACTTGATAGGAATAACGGTGGAAAACTTGGTGGGATGACTCTAATGAATGGAATGCACAAATGGAAGGCTATCAGCTGTTCAGGAGGAACAGAAGTGGCAAAAGAGGAGGCGGAGTAGTATTATATGTCAAGAATGTACGTATATACCTGCTCTGAAATACAACAAACTGCTCCGGATATCCCTGTGGAGTGTGTTTGGGTAAAGATTAGGGGGAAAACAAAAAACAAAACATTGTGGTGGACATCTACTATAGATCACCAGGCCAAGGAGAAGTAGTGGATGATGTCTTCTCGAAGCAAATGGAAGATGTTGCAAAGAAATATGAGATAGAAAAAATGGGGGACTTTATATATATCCTGACATTTGATGGGAGACAAACTCAGTCAAGCATGGAAGCTCCAATAAATTCCTGAGAGGTCTGGAAAATAACTTCAGTCTAGAAAAGTGGAGGAAGCGACAAGGGGAGGAGCCATCCTTGACCTGATCTTTACAAATCATGAAGAACTGATTGACCAGGTCCAGCATAGCGGGATCATTAGGAGAAAACGATCATGAACTGCGGTAATTTAGAATATTATGCAAAATAAAAAGAGTGCACAGTGAAACCGATCCATCATAATTCAGGAAGGTTGATTTCAACAGGCTTAGAGGAATCATACGCAGGATCCCATGGGTTGATGAACTAACAGGAAAGGGGGCCCAAGATGGGCGGGAGCTCAAGAGGCAGCTTCTACAAGCACAGTCAGAAACAATTCCTATGAAAAAGGGGGGAATCTCAAAAAAACCAACTTGGCTCCACCAGCAACTTGAGGAACAGCTGAAATTAAAGAAAGAGAAGTATAGGCAATGGAAGACTGGAAAGAGTACAAAGGAGGAGTACAGGCAGATAGCTCCGTCCTGTATGGAGGGGATTAGGAATGCTGAAGCTCAGTATGAGCTGAGGATGGCCAGAGGTGTCAAGGACAACAAAAAGATTCTTTAGATATGCCCAAAGAATTTTAGGCTGCATTAAGAGGACTGTAGCTTCCAAGTCGCGAGAAGTTCTAGTACCTCTTTACTCTGCATTGGTCAGACCTCACCTTGAGTACCGTGTTCAGTTCTGGGCACCTCACTTTAAGAAAGATGCAGCCAAACTGGAGCAAGTCCAGAGGAGAGTGACAAGAATGATCAGTGGGATGGAAGGGAAGCCCTATGAGGAAAGGTTGGGGGAACTTGGGATGTTCAGCCTAGAAAAGATAAGGCTGAGAGGAGACTTGATTGCCCTCTTCAGATACCTGAAGGGCTGTCATAGGGAGGATGGGACTCATTTGTTCATAGCTGCTTCTGAAAGCAGAACCAGAACCAAAGGGCACAAACTGCAAGAAAGGAGATTCCGGTTGGATATCCGGAAAAAATTCCTGGCAGTGAGGGCGGTTCGGCAGTGGAACAGATTGCCAAGGGAGGTGGTGGACTCTCCCTCACTTGGGATCTTCAAGCAGAAACTCAATGAACACCGGTCGGAGATGCTCTAGGAGGATTTCCTGCTACAGGCAGGGGGTTGGACTAGATAACCTACTAGGTCCCTTCCAACTCTAGGCTTCTATGATTCTGGGGAGTCCCAACAGCTATTCTAAAACATGTATCCCCATGCTAAATGGTTTGAAAACCACTGGCACAGTCAAGGCTGAGCTAGGCAGTCCAATGGCCTAGTTTGGCATAAGGCACTTCCTTATATTTATTAAAACAAGTCTGCATCCACTTCCCCTCTTCTTTCCATGACATTTAGTTGGATCATTACATGATGTCACCACTTTGTAAATTTCATGTTGTCACCACTTATATGTCACCACATTACATATCAGAACTTTGTAAGTTTTCCTGCTCACATAATATGTGATTGGCTAGCTTCTCAGAAGAGGAAAGCAGGTTGTCAGATGATGGCTTGGCACGCTCCATAACTAGATATTATAGGTGGAAAGGGGGAATTAGATGTGGCCCTGCTGTTTTCAGTGGCAAATTCATGGCGTCTGTCTCAGACATTACTAATTTTCCTTGATTTCCATGCTCCTTTCCCCTACAGGGCATCTGAAGCTTCGAACAACTAAAATATACGAAAGGTAAAATTAAAAACGAAACCTATAAAATAGAAATACGAAGTCATGCATCAGTAATAAGAGGACAATATTAACAATGTCTACTCAAAAGTAAACCGCACTGTGCTCAGTGGCTCTTACTCCCAGGAAAGTGTGTTTAGGATTACAGCCTATCTTCATGATTCCACTGGCGTTCAAGCATGATGGATGGCCAAAGCAAGAAAAGACCCCATAATTAACAATCAATCACTGTTCCCCAGGTTTCCCCCAAGAATCCACAAAATGGGGGGAGGGTAATTTTTTAAAAAATTCAGCATTGCCTTTTGGTAATTAGATATAGGCTGCAATGTGGAAATATTGGATTCAGATCACAATCCTAATCATCTCTACTTAGAAGTAAGCCTCATTGTGTTTAATGGGTCTTACTCCCAGGAAAGTGTGTTTAGGATTGCAGCCTCAATCCAATAGATCAGGGAGATTGTGATTAACATGTTGTGCAACCAACTCTGAGCCCTTGGGGTGGACTAGGAATGATGCAATCAGCTATATATATACATATACATATACGATGCAACATACATATATGATGAACATACATATATGATTGCCCCCATCATACATATATGATACGTATGATACAACATACATAAAGCAGGCCTCCGTCAGTCTTGGAAGACTATGGTATCATGCTCAGTGCTGCATACACTGCATACGAAGCACGAAAGCCTGGGTTAGATTGTTATGGAGGATTGGCTGTTACCCAAGCACCAAATCCCCCCTCTCCACACCACTGAATTAGTCCAATGGAAAGGCAGAGCCAATACGATTGGGTCCAGCTGGTGTTGCAGAGCTGGGCTAAGGACAGGAGCTCACCCTGTCTTGTGGGGACGACCCAGGTCTCGAACCCTGGCCTGCTGGTTAATAAGCACAGTGTCTTAGCCGCTTGCGCCACCCACAGCCCATGATGAACATATATATATATTTATATATATATAAAATTGCCCCCCTATTTTAAGGGGGGGGCAATTCATATATGTTCTTAATCTGTCATTTAGACCCAACAGAGGGAAATCATGGTGCAATCCTAACCTATTTAGCCCAGCAAAACTCATCCATCTTTCCATTCCTGCAGCGACATGAGGAGGCCCACGCATGTCTGTGCACTGGCCCAACCCCCCCCACCCCAAAAGAGCAGCACATAAGTGCCTTACAACACTTTTGCGACACCTCCAGCCAGCACAACTTGTGCCACCCTAACCAGAGATTAAGATTGTGCTGTCAGAGCCTAATCCTGTGCATAGGTCTACTCAGAAGTAAGTCCCGTTCTAGCCAATAGGCTAGAACTAAAACAGAACTAGAATTAACACAGCCTAAGCCTTACTTACTTAGAGCTCCAAACAATGCTTAGGTCTACTCAGAAGTAAATCAGTGGGGCTTATACCCAGGAAAGTGTCAAGAAGGATTGCAGCCTAATCCTACCTATAGCCTCATTCTATGTATATGTCTACTCAAAAGTAAATCCCATTCTAGGCAATAGGGCTTAATCCTCTGGATAAGGATAATCCATGTGGATACAATTGCCACCTAAGCCTATTTGAGATTCCCATCCTAAGCACAGCTCTACTCAGAAGTAAGTCCATTCTAACCAATAGGGTTTCATGCAGATTTACTTAGGGCCTTAATGCAGCCTAACCCTTTCTCTGATTTCCATCCCAGGCACAGGCACAGGTCTACTGAGAGGTAAGTCTCATTCTAGGCAGTAGGGTTTAAAGCAGCTTTATTTATGGCCTTAATTCAGCCTGATCAACCTTACCTAGATCTCCATCCTATGCATTGGTCTACTCTACTCAGAAGTAAGTCCCATTCTAGCCAATAGGATTTCATGCAGTCTTACTTAGGCCCTTAATGCAGCCTAACCCTTACTCAGATCTTCATTCCATGCATTGGTCTACTCAGAAGCAAGTCCCATTCTAACCAATAGCCGTTAATGCAACCAAACCCTTACTTAGATCTCCTTCCTACGCATGTCTACTCAGAAGCAAGTCCCATTCTAGCCAATAGGATTTGATGCAGCCTTACTTAGAGCCTTAATGCAACCTAACCCTTACTTAGATCTCCTTCCTACGCATAGGTCTACTCAGAAGCAAGTCCCATTCTGTCCAAGAGATGTTAATCCATCCTAATGAGCCTTACCTAGAGCTCCATCATCTGCATAGGTCTACTCAGAAGCAAGACCCATTCTAGCCAATAGGATTTGATGCAGCTTTAATTAGGATCTTAATGCAGCCTAACCCTTACTCAGATCTCCATCCTACACATTGGTCTACTCAGAAGCAAGTCCCATTCTAGCCAATAGGCCTTAGTTCAGCCCAAACCTAACTTGGATCTCCATCATCTCCATAGGTCTACTCGGGAGTAAGTCCCATTGTGGTCAGAGGGGGGAAGCTTGGAAAAGGCTTGCATCCCTGGGCCTGGGAGTAAGCTTGGCCTGCCCAAGGGGGCTTACTTCCGAGTAGACCTCCCTCCCAGCCTCCAGGCCAGGCACTCACTCGTCGTGTCCCTTGCAGAGGAAGAAGAGGGTCCTCCATGCTTGTCCTGCGGCCAGGAGGAGGGAGAGGAGGCCGGCGAAGAGGGCGAAGCGGCAGGCGGCGGGGGGTCCCCATTCCTGGACGGTGAAGCGCTGGTGCTGGGCTGTGAGGTTGGCGCTGAGCCAGGCGCCCTCGGCGAAGAGCAGGCAGCGCCCGTGGAAGTCGCGGCTGTTCTCGGAGAGGGGAAGCACCGCCACCAGCCCGCACAGCACCGCCAGCCCCGCGCTCAGGCTCTGCGCCGCCAGACGCCCTCCCCGCGCCATCCCGCCCGGCCAAGGATCGCACAGGGAGGACGCGCTGCGCCTGCTCCGGGAATCCAGCACCAGCACCGCCGCCTCTGGACAGCGCCCGCACTGCGCCCCCCACCGCCTCCCCCGAAGCCCTGCGGAACTCCCTGCCACTGGAGACTGCGCTCCCTCAAGCCCCCCACCTGCGCTACGGGGAACATGGAGGTCTCTTTCCCCAGCATGGAACTAGACTGCGGAACTCCCTGCCACTGGAGACTGCACTCCCTCAAGCCCCCCACCTGCACTATGGGGAACATGGAGGTCTCTTTCCCCAGCATGGAACTAGACTGCGGAACTCCCTGCCACTGGAGACTGCACTCCCTCAAGCCCCCCACCTGCACTACGGGGAACATGGAGGTCTCTTTCCCCAGCATGGAACTAGACTGCGGAACTCCCTGCCACTGGAGATGCACTCCCTCAAGCCCCCCACCTGCACTACAGGGAACATGGAGGTCTCTTTCCCCAGCATGGAACTAGACTGCGGAACTCCCTGCCACTGGAGACTGCGCTCCCTCAAGCCCCCCACCTGCGCTACGGGGAACATGGAGGTCTCTTTCCCCAGCATGGAACTAGACTGCGGAACTCCCTGCCACTGGAGATGCACTCCCTCAAGCCCCCCGCCTGCACTACAGGGAACATGGAGATCTCTTTCCCCAGCATGGAATTAGACCGTGGAACTCCCTGCCGCAAGATATTGAATTCCTTGCAAGCCCTTCCACCAGCTCTACCATAAGTCTGGGGCAAGAGATATACATCTATTTCATAATGAAGGTGGGGGAGGGCTTACAAGGAGTTCAATATCCTGTGGCAAAGATATTGGGATATAAGGGATACATACTTATATGTAGATCTTCCACTTGGGCAAGGCCTTCCACTTGCATTACCAAGTACTGTACATGTAGATCCTGTGCCTGGAGTTAGACTGTGAAACTCCCTGCTACAGAATATTGAACTCCTTGCAAGCTCTTCCAAGTATATGACCATCTCTTTCCATTGTCTGGAATCAGCCTGTGAAACTCCCTGCCACAAGATATTGAATTCCTTGAAAACCTTCCACTTACTCTACCAAGTATATGTAGATTTCACCAGACTGGAAATAGATTGTGGAACTCCCTGCCACAAGATACTGAATTCCTTGAAAACCTTCCACCTACTCTACCGAGTATATGTAGATCTCTTTCACCAGGCTGGAAATAGACTGTGGAACTTCCTGCCACAAGGTACTGAATTCCTTGAAAGCCCTTCCACCTGCTCCAGCAAGTATATGTAGATCTCTTTCACCAGACTGGAAATAGACTGTGGAACTCCCTGCCACAAGATACTGAATTCCTTGAAAACCTTCCACCTGCTCCAGCAAGTATATGTAGATCTCTTTCACCAGGCTGGAAATAGACTGTGGAACTTCCTGCCACAAGATATTGAATTCCTTGAAAGCCCTTCCACCTGCTCCAGCAAGTATATGTAGATCTCTTTCACCAGACTGGAAACAGACTGTGGAACTCCCTGCCACAAGATACTGAACTCCTTGCCAGCATTTCCACCTGCACTACCAAGTACATATATACTCTTTCTCAGTACAGAGCAGCCATTTTTCAGCCTTTTTTTACCTCACAGCATACAGACGGCACTAAAATTATCGAATTGTTATAAGTTTTTGACAACTGACAAGAGAGACAACGCTGTCAATAGGGGCTCACATTTCTCTACTAAGAAATAACTTTCGCCAAAGCTCTCGTGGCACACCAGCAGAGCATCTGTGGCACACCAGTGTGACACAGCACAATGGTTTGAAAGAGCTGACGTGAGGGAACCTGCAGCCATTTTTGGCGGGAAAACAGTGCGGAAGTCAGTGTGGAAGTTTCATGCGTCAGGTGGAGAAAGTGTGGTTAGGGCTCTTTCTCAATCCAAACCAGCCATTTCCAATCATGTTTTTTTTACCTCATGGCACACTGACAAAGTGCCATGGACCTCTTGATCATTGACAAGGCACACCATGCTTGTGGTGGGAAAAGGCTCTCTTCCCTGAATAGTCCTCCCCGTGGTGCACCTGCAGACCTGTGCCGTATCACACTGGTTGAAAATCACCAACCCCACTGGTTACCCAGTTACCCCACTGGTTTGTACCTTTCCCAAACTTTTTTGACTGGTGGCTCCTTTGACCTACTGGGCTACTGGCCTTGTCTCCCCAGTAGGAAGTGGTTCTCAAACAGTGGTTATCACCATCAGT
Organism: Cryptoblepharus egeriae; assembly: GCA_030015325.1. Taxonomy (NCBI): domain Eukaryota; kingdom Metazoa; phylum Chordata; class Lepidosauria; order Squamata; family Scincidae; genus Cryptoblepharus; species Cryptoblepharus egeriae. Next base: position 259,413,377 of record JAREYC010000001.1, read on the forward strand.
GTGACATCATCTATAGTAATTTATTACAAGACCTAAATGGGCCAAGAAGAGTGTTTCCTCATTTAATACCATAAAGTTGCAGGATTATATGCTTAACTGGGAGTGAAACCAGTTACACAGGTTGTGATTTTGAAGTAAATGGTTTATTAGTAGCTAACCCTCAGTGTCACCCTTGTGCATCTCTGGCTTTAGTGCAAGGGAAAGAACAGAACATATGGATCAGTGAAAACCAGGGACTGTGGGCATCTAGGGACACTGAGCACCCAGTAGCCTGGGGCACTAGGTACTGGACCATACTAGTAGGTGGTCCTCCAGGATGCATCCCACCCCACACCCTATGCTGTTGCCTCCAACAGTGGCAGCCCCAGCCCTAGCCACATGGCCCTAATCCAGCTGTCATGCCATGGAGAGCCCCTCATGCCTCTATTACCTCAACCACCTCCCCATCCCTCTTCCCTCCATCCTTTCCTCCCTTTTTCACCAGGATGTGAGATGGGGGAAAAAGGGGGCAAACTGCCACCGAGCAAGACCTCCACCTCAAAACCCCGAGATCACCCTTTGCCAGTCCAGAAGAATATAGAGAGTACAGTGGCAGATTTTGCAATTTTATATTCTGCTGCAATTTAATCATATCGTTGTCTTGATGTTCACAGAGACCATTAACACAGTTGGAGAGTTGCTGCATTGATCATACCAGCTGAACACATTATGGTGTAATAGATAAGTCAATTTTTACTCAGTGCATACTAGTGTTCAAATATGCATTAAGAACACTATCTGCTAATTTAGAAGATTTGCAGTTTTCCAAAGGTACGTCCTCCACCTTTTGATAAAAATTTATTTATTTATTTATTTATTTATTTATTTATTTATTTATTTATTTATTTATTTATTTATTTCCTAAAAACTCAAAGAGGCAAATGATCTCAAAAGCAACTTACAATTGGTAAAAGATGTTGTTGTTGTTTAGTCATTCAGTCATGCCCAACTCTTTGTGACCCCATGGACTGCAGGATTGCAGGCCCCCTCCCCTATGAAAAACAAAAGGATGATAACAAATAAAAGGATAACGCAAAGTAATCAGTGGCTTACTTAGAAGCACTGACGTTCAGAGCAGTAACATAACATAATGTAAATTTGCGAACTCACTTTCGGTTCTCCACAGAATAGGAGGCGCTGGAAGCTTCATGCCCCCATTCCTTCCTCTGTGAAGACCTAACTCCCATTAAAAGGCACCATTTGAAGGAGGTGCCACTGAGCACAAGAAATGGGCACATATCCACAGCAGCCTCTTTTGGAAGAACCATAAGATGGACAAGACCGATATACACTACATATTTGGTGTACTTACTCCTCACACTTCTCCTTAGTTATGACTCTGTAAACCATTATAGCAACTGGTTGTTTATTCATTTACAGTGATACCTCATGTAACAAATTTAATTCGTTCCAGAGGCATGTTTGTTACATGAAACGTTCTTTACGTGAAGCAGATTTTCCCATAGGAAATAATGAAAACTCAGACGATTGGTTACACAACCCAAAAAAATATTCATATAAAAATATTAACTGGATGTAAAAATGATGACAAAACACTGGAATTGAATTCAAAACATGCATTCAATCTGCATGATCCTATGAAGTCTACTTAGGCTGCAGTCCTAAAGACACTTTCCTGGGAGTAAGACCCATTTAACACAATGGGGCTTACTTCTGGGTAGACATGGTTAGAAGGCTGCAATCCAAGACACCTTCGAAGTGTCTCCCCACTTCATCCTTCTCTCCATCCTGAGCTTCTCTCCCCCCCTGCTCCCCTCTGGCTAGCCCTGAGCTGCTTCCTCTTCTCCACTGCTCTTCTCTCCCTCTGCCTAGCGGGCATCCAGCCACAGGAGGAACAGTGCAGAAGTGTTGCTTTTGCTATGGGCAGGCGTGCTAGGCAGCCCTGTTGCCTTTTTAAAGGGCTGCCGGCCAACGAGTCTACCCCAGCTGCCAACGAGTTTGTTTGTTACGTGAAGCAGAGTTTGTTAATGAAGCAGAATCCTAGAGAAATTTTTGTTTGTTACGTGAAACATACTTTACTTGAGGCGTTTGTTATGTGAGGCACCACTGTATTTTCAGGTCAGGAACACTGACCTGAAATAATCCGTTTGTTATATGAGGCACCACTGTATTTTTATACCACTTTTCCTCCAAGGAGGTCGCAGTGAAATAATTAGTTCCTTCCCATCTTTTGTCCTCACAACAATCCTGTGAGGTAGGTGAGGCTGAGAGATGGTGAAAAATAAAAGATTGCTAAATGGGGATTTGAATCAGGTGTTTGTCCTACTCCCAAACCACTACATCATCCTGTCTCCCCAAAGACAACAAAGAACTCTAAGCATGATGATCTGAATTAAAAGAAGGCAGCTTTTTATTTCAAGATAAATTATTATCAGCAGGAAGGCAATTGTTTGAGGCATTATCTGAGGTAGACCATCCTTTAGCAGACACAAATATATTTCTGACTGGACTAGAAGCATAAACCTGCAGAAGCTGCTCACTGATCACATATGTCAATCAATATTTCCACTCTGAACAGTTGTGCAAGATTTCATTTCCACTGCTGAGAACTCAGTTAAACTTCTGGAGAGGGGCCCAGCCTCTTCTTCTGAGAATTAGGGGGGAAAGTCACTAAAATGGTGCCCTTGGCAAAGTGAATTTGCTGATAATTCAGCATAGTAAGGGTGCAGAAAGGAACTGGCTTTTCATTAGACTCCCAAAGGTTTTATACAAGTTCATGCCTGGAAGGTTAGGAGGAAAAAACCCAAACCTACTGACTGATGGCAAATTCTTCCTTTTGAAATTTCACATTTTCTGTCTTCCAGGTATGTTCTCAAAGCAGGATGGGAATCGATATAGACACAAAGCTCAATTTGTTGCTTACCAGAGGGGATGCTGGAGAAACAAAACAAAACTCTGACACCAGTGATGTGAATGAGACTTTGCCTGTTGTGGATCCAAATTTTATTCTCAAACTTTGTTCCTCAAATCTCTTAGGGTGCAATTTTGCTGCAATTTCCTATATCAAGCTCTTTTTCCTGCTGAAAACAAAAGAGTGTATATACTTGTACCAAAAAATGGTTTGCTGCACTCTGGAGGTACACTGAGCACACTGTAATCAAATGTGCTTGTGGGTTTCCAGGATTGCACTTAGGGAAAGCGGGCTCTATGGGCTGGCAGTAGAAACTGATTGAGCACAGCATGGATTGTCTTCTAGAAACAGTGATGTCACTGGGAACAGTTGCACAAGACTGTTTATTTTCTTCTTAAACCCTCATTAAAAAAGGTTACACATCAACAAAATAATGGTCATATACAGCCATGTCATGGTGACACTCCCTGCAAAACCCAGCGCTTTGCACCCTCTCTAGTTATGACACTGGGGCTGAACAGAGCAAACTCATCTACAGTATGTGCTCAAGCCAATTCACATTGGGTGATAGACTACAGATGAAACAGAAGGACAGAGAACTGGGTCCTTCAGTGGACTCCACATGTCCTGCTTTGGGTAAAGATTCCACCTGCATGATGGAAAATTGTCAGTTACTCTGAGGTTCCTTTCCATTGCCCCCTTTACATAGGCGTGAGCCCCACTGACTGTAATAGGCTTACTTCAGAGTAGACACGCAGAGGTTGTATTGCATGACATTGTACTGCAAGACAAAATTTATTAGAAATGTTTGCTTGTTTTGCACAATGCTCTCAATCCAAGGTTTTACTGTAATTATTATCAGTATTCATTAATACAAATAATTAGATAGCTCCTGTCCTTAACCCAGCTCTGCGATGCCAGCTGGATCCAATCGCATTGGCTCTGCCTTTCCATTGGACTAATTCAGTGGCGTGAACACAATGGGAATTACTTCTGAGCAAACATGCTTAGGATTGCAGTGTAAGAGCACAATCCTAACCATGTCTACTCAAAAGTAAGCCCTATTGTGTTCAATGGGTCTTACTCCCAGGAAAGTGTGTTTGGGATTGCAGCCTTACAGCACAATCCAGAGCAACTAAACTGTCCACATAAGAGCCCTTGGGTTGCTCTGTCTAACACTAGGGTGGAGCAACTGCAAGATGCTCCACCCCAGTTACTATGGGAAAGGCTTAGGGCAGAGCAAAGCAACTTAGGGTGCCCTAAGAGAGGTGGACCTGCTCTGCCCTAGCTGGGGCAGCCTAAGCAGCTCAGGAGAGGCAAGTTGAGGGCATGTTTAGCATTGCCTAGGGCAGAGCAGTTACTCTGTATCCAGAGCCTGTTTCCAAGGCAGAAATGCCCTCTTCCAGCGCTCAGAGTTATACCACCTCAGGAGCAGGTATAGTAATGAGTAGACCCATAGGGGTCCATGATAAGGCCCGAGTAAGAATGGCAGTGTTGACCAAAAATCTGAGTTCTTGGCCATCCTAGCTGCAACCCCTGCCTCTCAACCTCAGGATATGGAACAAACTACAGCTGCCCACAAACCTCAGGATACAGCAGGCCACTCCAAGAAGCCCCTTGTATTCACTGTAGAATGTACTGGCATCTCATCAGGGACTCCCTATAAGGCAGACACCCAGTGGCGTCACCAGACTGGTGCAGCTGGTGTGGGCTGCATTGGGTGATGCGCTCCATATGGGGTGATGAGGAGTTTGACTGTTCTTTGGCATCAGCGCGTGCATTCAGGTCTGCTCCAAGGTGCCACTCGTCCTCAGAGCTGGCCCGAATGGCCAGCTGAGATGCACTGCGCAGAAACACACTGAGCATGCCGAACAGCTTCAGAGGAGACTTCCTTAGAGCAGAGGAAGTCCGCGCCTCTGCGCGGCCATTTGGCCTCACTCAGGAGGCAGAGTGGCAGCCGAATGGCTTCAGAAAGAGTACTGCACAGACACCAACTCTGACGCCTGCACAGTTGTTTCTGAAGCCGAAAGGCTTCAGAAAAGTACTGCGCAAGTGTCAGAGATGGTGCCTGCACAGTACTCTTTCTGAAGCCAGTTGGCTTCAGAAACAACTGTGCAGGTGCCAACTTTGGCGACTGCGCAGTCCAGGTAGGGGGTGCGCGCATCCCAGGGGTGACACACAGACTTCCGCACTAGGTGATGCACAGAGTTGTGTCACCATGTAGGCACCACAGCTGTTCCTTGTTCAGTGTGATCTGAGGGGTGTCTCCTCAGGAGCAAGTCCTCCCCATGTTTCTATTACTTAGCACGCTCTGGAGCAGTTAGGGCAGCCCAGGCTTCCTGACTCTCTGGATGCAGCATAACATTCTGCTCAGGATACAGAAGAGTTAGGAGAGAGCAGTTAGGGCAGAGCAGGCTGAACTTGCTCTGGATTGTGCCCTAAGTCTCAGTTTCACTTTTCATAGGGCTCTGTTAATCTTTGCTTTTTAGTTTTGTGGCCATAACTTTTTATAAGAAGGAAATATTTCAAAACTGTTTTTTGATTTGGATTCTTCTGGAAAATATGCATCCAAAAGTATATAACTTGACTGGATTATAGTGAATAATTTTAATTTTAGCTATTTTAGCAATTTTGGACACCCCCAGAGTGTCACTCCCACCCCCTCCCCAAGGGTAGCACCTGGAGCACAGTGCCCCCTTGTCCTCCCTATGGATGCCACTGGATGGAGGAAGGAACAATGGAAGAAGACAGGAGGACTGCATTCTGAACATAGTGCTTCTGCTTGCTTACTTGGATCTTAAGTCCACCTAGGATCTTGATAGTAAATAGAAAATGATGTGTGATTTGGGATTGGTATTCTGTGGAGCTCCTTGCCATGAGATGTGGTGACTCCTTGCCATCACTTGTTATAAGCCATGATGGTTATGTGTGTAATGTGTGTATAGTAGATGTAGGCTACCTCAGAATGCCAGCTGCAGGGAAAGGCACCAGGATGAAGGTGTCTTGTGTCCTGGTAAAATAGGACATATTGTAACCCTGCCCTACCTGAGCAGAACCTGCCTGCAGCTACAATGCTACTTTGAATCACTGAAAAGATTTTCCCCTTTTCCTTTATAAAGACAGGGGTCAAGAGAGAGCATGAGTGAATATTTTTTGCTCTCCCGGGAGGCTGTTTTTCCATTCTGGCCAGGCTGACCTTTTCTGCCAAGTTGCTAAGCAAAATGAGATTTCCCAGTTTCTGGCAATAGTCGCAATAGCCGCAGAGAGGGCAGCTTTCATTTGAACTGTTCCTGGTCCCTAGAAGAGACAGCATCATATATTCCACAGTCCTGCTGACACAAGCTTCTCTTTGCAAGGAGGTTGTGTGGTGTGCGGTTCACCCTTTCCGGTAACCTTTTCAAGCCTAATAAAACCCAGCCTCTTGTCAAGACCACAGCCGAGAACAGGAAAATGGTTGCAATTCAGGGAAATCACTGAAATCCTTTGCAATATGCAGTGAGTGCCGAGCTGAGATAGCCTCATCATCCTGCAATTGCACCTTCAGCAGCAATGAATTTGTTCCCAGAAATTCTCTTGACAATTTTGTCCTGTCCATTTTGATCTAACAGTTTCTGTAGTCAAAGCTATTCTCCAGCATTCCTCCAAATGTGAATAATTTCCAACTCTTCATTAAATATGTGCATACCTAATACTACAAGATATAATTTCAGAATTTTACATTTTATACAATATGATATGTGGCATGTTCTCCTAGTCACTATTTGCCATTGTGATCTGGGTATTTTGCAATAAGATTAGTATTTGGAATCATTTACTAGATCAGCATTTCTCTACCAGGACCACACCGGGGTGAAATTCAGTAAAGTGAAACTGGTTGTGAGTATGGATTGTGCCTCCTCCTCCTTTGGAACCCTGAGGATAAAAATTAGTAAATACCAAATAAGTGGAAAATAACTTTAAAGACTTCCAGATTTCTTGATCCTCCATTGGCTCTTAGAATACATTGATATAGAAACTATACTGCATTCAGCCAGTATGAATGCACTTGGAAGTGAGTCTTCTGGTTGTAGACTTCTTTAAGGTAATCTTAAAGAATCCTACATCTAGTGTGATTCTAACAGCCTGAATGTATGAAATTGGATTTTGGTAATCCCCCCACCACCCCAGTTAAAATGCATTTCAAGTGGACCCTTGTATATAATACTGAGTCAAATCAGTGGATGCCAAAACAGTGGATAGCAAAGCACAACCTGTATACATTTCAGTTTGACTCAATCAGCCTTTCCCTTCTCTGTGACTTCTGCTTTACAATTTAGGAATGATGGTAAAGCAATTAAAAATGGCATACACACTCTTCATCAGTGCTCCATCGTTTTTGCTAATGCAGGTGTTGAGTGGGAGGAAATTTAGCAGTAAAAGCAGAGGGACACAGATGGAGAAAAAACTCACACTGTTTTATTTAAACCTTTTAATGCCTGGTTCAGAGCTGAGTGATCATGCACAAGGACCCTATGAGGAAAAGTTTATGGGGCACATGTCCTTATACTTTGGCAACATTCCGGATGAAGAATAAAGGAAGGAGAATCAGACAGTCCCCTGCATCAGGAATGCCCTTCCAGGGGGTCCTTGGTACCTGCCAGTCACATGCCAGTACTAGGCATGTAAAATTCCCAGTCAGTCCTGATGTTTCATTTATTTATTTTATTTATGTATTTAACTTATATCCTGCCTTTCCTCCCCTGCAAGGAGGAGCTCAAGGCGGCTGACATCAGGGAATAAAACATCATTAAAATAGATCATGGAAGATCTATGGCCAGAGCCAAACAATACCTCTATACCTCACCAATGAAAAGGGTTGATCTGAGAATGAAATGGAGATACCATCCTGAGCAACTTGAATAAAACATGGAACAGCAATATAGTCTTAAAATACTGTAATACAAGTTTATGATGTACTGAAGCCGCATGTTGTGAGGATGTCTGTTTGTATGATGGTTACTTCTCCATCAGTGGCGTAGCTAGTGGGGGTGCAAAGTACTAGGTTTTGCAGGGAGCCTCTCTGCAGGCTTTCCCCTTCTGGGTGTAGGAAGCTAAATTTAATGCTTTGCACCCCCTCTCACTATGCCACTGGTCTCCATTCCTTGGAATATTTTCAAGACAATGGAGTAGAGCTTGAATATTGCTGTGTTGGTCTGTGTGTATGTATTCGCACACTCACACATACTCTACACACACACACACTGACTATCCCTGGCTTCTATGATAACTAGGCAACAACAGGATAAATCACAGTGGGCACGCTTTGGTGTTATTCCCTCACCCCTCATATCTCTGTCTAGCTGCCTATCCCATATCCCTCACAGGGACAGGCAAAATTGTGTGTTGTGGATTTTGCACAGGAATGACTGATGGGCCAGTACATTTTGAGCTGTTGCTTCCTGATCCCTCTCAGGCCATTAATTCTGTCTGACATGAACAAGGCTCTCAAGTTGATTGTTGTACAATAAATGATAGATTCCTTCTCCTCCAAAGAGCTCATTAAGACATGTTTTATTATGAGGGGATTTGCTGATTAATCAACCATCAATTTTGTTTCAGGAGTACCATTTCTCCAACGCCCCCCCCCCCCCCAACCCATCCTCCTCAAAATATTACCATCTATTCCGAATAAAGAGTGTGCTACTATGATGTCAAAGATGATGTTCTCATTTATTCCATAGGTTGGCTATGGAAACACTAAGCCCTGGGATTCCAAATAATAATTGTAGACTCACAATTAATAATTGCCTCTGATGTATTGCTGACACAATTAGTGTAAAAATGGAGCACAAAAGAATAGCAGCTCTGCCGTTTGTGTTGAACTGAAATTCCCCCTCCACATGCAAGTGTGCAGAGAAACTTCTCAAGTGACTGCCACCTTGGCCCTTTAGATGTGGGGTGCCTTAGGTTTCTATATTGTCTCCCATATTATATCTATATGAAACCACTGGGAGAGGTGATCTGGGGATTTGGAGATGGATGAGGATTTTGAGTCATCAGTATGAGGATGACACTCAGCTCTATCTTTTCTTTCCACCTGGTCCTAATATGGATGTCACTTGGGATCTGGATGAGGGCAAACAAAATGAGATTAAATCCTGACAAGACAGAAGTATTCCTAGTTCAGAGGTCCATGATGCAGGTGCTGGACTATCACCTTGCTCTGAATGGGATGGCACCTACTCTGAAAGCTTGAATCTTATCCTGAATTCAAAACTGCTCCTGCATTCCCAGGTGTCAGATGGGGCCAGGAGCGCTGTTGCCCAGATTCAGTTGTTGTGTCATCTGCATCCATACCTGTCTCAATCAGATCCGGCCATAGTGGCTCATGCCTTGGTGACATCAAGATTAGATCATTGTAACACACACTATATGGGGCTGCCCTTGAAAACAGTTCAGACGTTACAGAGACAATGATGCAAGAGGCAATCATATATATAGATAAATAATTGCCCACTGCTCAGTGGGGCCCGGTGATGCCCTCTACCTGTTGATGCCTGGTGTCCAATGCCTGCTAGTGCCTGATGGTGCTAGCCTGTGCCCACTGCTGCTCCAGCACCCAGACAATCATGCACACAATCATTCCGTTCTTCAGCTGAGCCACGCAAAGGCAGGAGATCCTTTGCATTTCTTACTGACTGCTTCTCTACAACAGTAAGAAAAGCTGGCCAATAGTGATGTCACCTCCTTCATGAGCATCACCTTGTGTGGCCATATCCCCACCACCCCTAGACAGTGGCACCCCCTAGATCAGGGGTGTCATTCTCATTGCATACATAGGGCCACATTAGCATTAATGGTGTCTCCCAAAGGCCACAATAGTGTTAAAGGTGTCTCCTGAGGGCCACAATCCAATTTTTTGCACGGCTACTCAGAAGTGCCCTTTCTCCTGGGCTCTTTCTCCCGCCCTGGGAAGCTGCTTCTGCTGTGCATGAGCCTTCCTTCCTCCTGGGCTCTTTCTCTGGCTTAAAATTAAGTGTGCTGCCACCACTACTGAGCTCCTTCTGGGGGTGGGGAGATCACTCGAGGGCTGCACATGAGCCATCGGTCCACCAGTTTGACATGCCTGCCCTAGATGCCACTGTCAGGAATATAGCTACTCCTAGTCTATCTCCTGCACAAACCTCATTGCTCAGCCCACACTTTGGAAAGACACTTCCAAATGCATAAGCACATAGAATACAGTTTTCTCAGAACAGCTGGTCTTGTGCAGTTCATGATGCTCTCTCTGAAATTCTGCTAGCAGCCTATGCGTGCAATATTTTATCTCTGCTAACCCCTTTTCTACCGTATCTATTCATGCGCCAGGTTTGATTTCTCTCTGTCTTGTACTGAAGAAATTGTCAACCATATCCAGACCAATGTTGTGTTATAGACCGTAAGCCACCCTCAGCAGGGACCATCTCACTTCTGTATTCTAAGCCAGGCGTTGCACTGCTGGCACTATATAAATGTTAAATATTAGCATCGGTAGTAACTCTGCCAGCCTTGCTCCACACAGGGATTCATGTGAATGAAGGGAAATTCCCAGTTGTCTGTTTAAAGCAGCTTTCCAGTTATTTGAGCAACACAAAGCATAGCCGTCTGGGAGGCCAGAGAGATCAGCTCTTGGAGATGATTGAAACTGACCCATAATTCCGGCAGTAACTCACAAGACTGGGTCAGAAAGATTCATGAACTCAGTGACATTTCATTAGATTTCGCAAGCTAGTAAACAGCACTGATGGTGGAGAAGTAGGGAAGCAATGATGGCTCAATAGGGTTGACGAGTGTGCAGTTCCAAACAGTACAAACCAAAACAGGACTGAGTTCCTTAGCTCTGCTTGAGACATCATAGTGTGCAAATTGCAACTAGGTTATCTTTCTGTTTTACACAACATTAATGGTATAGGAACATGCACTGAAAATGCCGCTAATTTCACCCATAACAATATTAGTTCCATTATTGTGTGCCAGTGTCTTTGAGAACTGTAGAGTTACTAATGTAGGACATATTTTTGCAAGAGGTACCTACGTGTTCCCCTTGATAACACTCTATTTATGAAAACTTCAGACTACAGGATACATCATGCTGTGTAATTCTGAGCAAAATACAGTACATTTGCCCCAAACAAGCAGCTATGGGACTACAAAACCCATGTTGCAATGTAACTGCAGTGTTTTCCAACAGTTGGTACAGGTACCTCCAGCAGTATTTGAGGTATTATTGAGCCTTCTGGATACTGTGGCCACCCAGCAACAAAACCAACAACACCATACAATCAAAAGCATGAGAAGGCTCCAATGCATGCTTGCAAAAGTCTTCCCATCCACGCTAACCTTTTTACTAGTAATTTCTGCATTGCATCTGGACTCCCAACCCAGAAGGAACTGGTAATCATGTCATTGCCTATTACTTCCAGTGGTACTTTGAAATTGTGGACTATGTGATGTGATACAGTGGTGGACAAACATAGCAAAACACTGGCATAACTCCGTGTGGAAAATATAAGTATAGAGAACTAGAAGATAACCTACTGTATGATAAGGTTAACTTCAAACTACCTGTGGAAAACATGGAGAATCTCGCAGGTTGGCTCTGCACAAGACAATATTTGATACACAAGGCAATATTTTATTAGGATCATTCACCGGAGAGAAAACATTTTTCCACTCTATCATTCAGTTCAAAGGTGAAATACCCCCAAATCGAGAGTAACTACGGGAGCATCTAACAGACATCACATGCACCTGTAGTTACTGCATCTCCTAGTGAAAACCTATGGGAAATTCATATTGGAATCCAGAGTAAATTGTTCTTACATTGGAGCAAGGACTCCCCATAGTTACTCTGGATTTTGCCCATCATTTGTGTACAAACAAAGGCTGTGGTAAAAGATGAAAGCATGGAGTAAAAGGACAGTGCAGAAAGATTGGCAAACAGACATGCGCCAATGTAAGTGCCCAAAGGGTGGTATAGAAGTGTTTTGTTGTTTAGTCCCATGTATACTGAAGGTTCTACAAAAAACAATAAATTATTATGTGCATGGATAAGAGTCAGCTAGGTCAGACACTGGCTGAGGATCCACATCAAAAAGCCCGCCTTGCTGGCCCTGATCCCAGTACTCTTAGCCGCCCTGATCCCAGTGGAACCATCCACTGTGCAATCACAATGGGGATTTATCAAGAACTCACTGTAGGTATGTCCCACAGGCCCTAGAAACTGGCACTAGCACTGTACATATAAGAAGTGCAAGCTAGCAGCACTATATAATAGAACAATTCATGCAAACAGTGGCTGAAAAAACCCTTATCAGAAAACCTTAAATCCTTGGGACTCAACTGGGTGTAATAGATCTCTGTTGATTTACATCAGCCAATAATCTGCCTCCTTCCCTGTCTCAATAGTGTCTGTACTACAGCCATAGATGTGTACACTAATAGCAACTAATGGATGACCTGCCAATTAACTGCATGTACTTCTTTTCTGCATGACATATTGTACCGTGTATTGATTTTTAATCTGCCCAGACCAGCATTTGTCATGCAGGGTGAGAAGTCCGATGTGAGAAACAACCTCTTCATTTTTTTTCCTGGCAATTATTATTATGCCACTGGTCTTCATGATTTTTTAATGCCGCAGGCAATGGCTTGTGCCAAAGGAGGAAAAATAAAAAGAGATCAGAGCCAGGTTGCCAAATTCAACTGACCCCACAAATTGATGCAAATTTCCCCTACCCCAGAGGAGAATCTGGAAGCTCTCACTGTGGCCGTAGGATGTAGCAGTAACCATTTTGGTGTTGCTGTTTCTCTGGACACCAGACAGCTTAGGATTGAGCTGTAAGCGGCTTCCAGGAACAAAACTTTAAAAGTGGTATTTAAACATCAGTAAAGATGGAACCAAAGAAACTGGCACATGGTGGGTGCCACAGTGGATGCCACTACAGAAAAGATGCTATCACACTACATCCTTGCCATGCCAACCTCACCTCAGCCAGTGGCTGAATAGCAAGATAGCTCACCCAAAGAGAACACAGGCAATGTGTGGTTTCATGGAAGAATTGTAATGACTTAAATTTGGGTTCACCCAGATGGTGTTGAAGGACAAAAGGCTCAAAACAGACCACACTTGGCCCTAATTTTTTTTAAAACACACACAGAGAAATTGGAGGTGAGCAACGGTTTCTCATCCAGGAGGTTGACCAAATCAATCCTTGCTACAATGCTACAACCTCAGGTACTTTGCCATACCTTGAGGACCATGTTTAGAATCATGGAATCATAGAGTTGGAAGGGACCCAGTAGATCATCTAGTCAAATCCCCTGCCTGTAGCAGGAAATCCTTGTCTTGTGGGGATCCAGGTCTCGGACCCTGTTCTGCTGGTTAATAGGAGGTGTCTTTTAACCACTTTTGCCACCAGAGGTTCATGTTAAGAATATGCCTTCACTGGATCAGGCCAAAAGCTCATCTAGTCCAGCTTACAATGAAACCTGTATGTTATGACACCTGTACCGTGTAACCTGTACCCAGCAACACCTTTTGGAAAGCATACAGGTCTATCTTCTCTCCTCCATTTACTACTCAGAAGCCGCAATCCAGCATTATATTCTGCCTCCCTCTTCCCAGTAATATCTTGGTTATTTTTGCATGTGAAATTGATCTTCTAGCTGACCTACGTAGCTCTGCAGATGGTTGAAAAATTAATGGCTTTATCCTTCGATTCACAAAGATGGATGTGTATTTTGCAAATATCCAATAACATCAAAAAGCAAGCAAACAGATTGAAATAATGGCAGGTAGCATCAGGGATTCAGCTGACTTTCAGTAAGCCCCTGAAGTGTATTGATTTGAAAGCCAATGGGACCACCCATTTTCATGTTGATTACCAATAACTAATATTGGTGACAGCTGATGATGGATAGTCAGTGTCCAGAACAGCTGATGTGTTGGATAATAGGCAGGAAGAGGGGAGGAGATGCTTGGTGAAAATATATTTCCCCTCAATATCTTGTCAAGCAAAAATGGAGCTCTGCAGAAAGTGAAGTACTCATTTTATGATTCTTTACATCAAGTGGCTTAGAAAAAAAATGGTTATAGGGCACAAACTACTTAAGGGAGGAGAGGGGGGTACACTGACCCTGGTATTACACTTTCAGTGGGTGTCTTAGAGGCTTCACTTTTCCAAAAACTAGAAGTGCTTTTTGGAGGCCTTTGAAATGTATGGAGGTGTTCAAATTTGGGAAGATGTTTTGGAAGTATGGGGGTGTTAAAAACTTTTTTGTGCCCCCAGATGCCTTAGCTACACCACAATTCTAGGGTAATGCTGTCCTGACTTTTAGGAAATGAAGGGAAAACAAACAAAGTTTCACATGAAACTATTATAATCAAATGCAATAGTACCCAAGCTTTTTAGCATCAGGACCCACTTTTTAAAACCACATCCTATCAGGTCCAACGTAAGTTTACAAAACCATTCTTGACAAAAAAGGAGATCAAGAAAGAAATAATATTTTAATTTATTTACAAAAAAAAATCTATTCCTCCTAACTCTGAATGTACTTGAATACACAAGATGGGATGGGGAGGCAGGGAGTGGAAGCAGGGATGCTGGATTCAACCCCCATTTCCAAGCAGCTTGTGTCTCTCCAGGGCTTCTTCGCAGGTGGTGCAGATCCAGTTAGAAGCATTGGGGCTGCTGCTGCAATACATGGGTAAAGGGAAAATTCCCATTGCTTCACAGTAGCACCACAGCAGCCCCAATCTCATGCTGGATGCAATGCAGGAATCTGCTCATTGTAGGTTTACTCTGCCCATTGGTCCTCTAGTTGCACAAAGCCTTTTAAGCTTCAGGAACATTCAAAAATGTAATTTTTTCCCACCTGCAGTCTTAAGCAAAGGCTCACAACAAGGAGATTTATCCTCCATAACAATCAACCCAGGCCTTCGTGCTTCACATGCAGTGTCAGTGTCAAGCACGCTACCATAGTCTTTCAAGACTGATGGATGCCAAGAAAAGATAAGATACAATAGGATTTTTTTAAAAAGGAAAATAAAATATTAATCATGCTCATGTCACTCATATCGATCATGAGCAGAGCACTGTTGTGAACCTGTTACCACCCCAATTCCGAATCAAGTTCAGTTGTGGAAAGTCTCTGGATGGGTCTGTGCACAGGTTCTATTTAACTCTTGCTTAGAGCACACTGTTGTTGCTGCTATCCCAGTATTCACAAGTAACAGTGGTAGCATCAACAGTTATATTTCTGAAAAAGCCAGATGCATCTGATAAACTCTGGCATTGTTTTTCAGAGAGCAGCTTTTAAAAATTAGAATAAGAAGGAATATTTGCTTTCTTCCACAAAACAATGCAAAATCAAAACTCTAGTTACCCAAATCAGTATTTCCACCACACTCTTGACACCTGCTTTTCACATGATCTATTAGCATATCTTTTTTATTAACATGCATCAAACAAAATATACCAGGTTGGTGCATATGGGTGAAGAAATTGTTTTCTGTGGGAAAAATGTGCAAATGACTACTCAGCACCATGTAAATGAAGTGCTAATTGCTCTTTGCCAACAATATTTATGCAAATGACCGCATTTACTAGGCTGATGGAGAAAAAAGGTTCTTGTTTCATATTTTCAAAATCGTTGGCTATTTAGCGGTAGATGAAGAGATTAGGCAAATTGCTAACTCTTGTTTACACTTTCTAGGTAATGAACTCGCAAAATTGTGTGATTTATCCATTCATTGCGTTTTTATTGCATCTATTCCACTGATTTAAGGAATATAAAATATTAATGAAAAACTATACCAATATTATTACATAAACCAAATTTCAAAATTGCAAACGCTTACCTTATTAACATAGGGTGCAGATGGTGTGGTTTATTTTATTTTATTTCATTTTTGCTTTTGTTCAAACAAAATATATTTGGAAAGAGGGACCTGTACTTGCAGCGCTGAGTATATTTAACCCACTTCAGTTTCTGGGAAACTGGTTTTTGTAAGTGTTAACATTGTTCCAAAAGCCTGCAAAAACTAATTCACCAAAGGATGTGGTAGGACAAAAGAAATATACAGGCATACACAAGTGAATACTAAAGTACAGTTATCGCTTTCACCTCACAATCATATAGAATCAAGGTTGATAACCACCCACTACACTAGGGGTCGGCAACCTTTTTGGAAAAGGGGTTATATGTTCGGCAATGATCGCATCGCACACAGCACAGATCATCCTGCTCTGCCATTTCTGCCAACCAGCCCTTTTCTCTATTGGTTGTCTATAGGTTCTCTATAGGCTGAACCTATAGAATCTATAGGTTCTCTTCTTTATAGGGAGATTGTTTCCTACCTCCACTCCAAACAGGACAGTAGACAGAGACACATTCCTCCCCCCCACCCCGCCGCTTGATCCTTCCCTCCCTCTCTGCCCACTCATTGCCAGCCAGCAGAGCTCCTACAAGTTCTAGTTGATACAGGCTCCCTTCTGGTGGCAGAAGGCCAGCAACATGCTTTTATGGCATGTCTGTGGCAATGTGTGCAGCCATCCCACTGGCTTAGGTCTGGGCCATAAATTATTCCATGTATATTATCAGCATTACAGTGCTGATAATAGCAGCATTATCATTACAGCTCTATCCATGCACCATCCATCACAGTCTAAAACAGATACCAGTGAGACAACAGAAGAGGGAGGAATGGGAGAAAGAATATGAGCTTTCAGTACATATAAGTTGAACATATGTCTCAGGCTGCAATATTAAGTCCCAGTTAGGCCAGCCTAAGTCCCAGCACTACTCCTGTGCTGGCCTAGGAGTGTTGCAAAAGTGCTGTAAGATACTTCTGCCCCACTCCTGGAGGGGTGAGGCCAATCTGCAGGGCAGGCCAACTTCCCCACACCATCACGGAAAGATAGGCCAGTTGAGTTAGGCCAGCCTAAATTTCTTAGAATGTCCCCTTTAATGTTTTTGAATGGTAGCTTTCTTTGCAGTGTCTCTGAAGTTCGTTGATTGTGGACTGTTATGTGCTGAGACAGACCATCTGGCTGGTCTCTTTCAAAGCACTCTTTCTCTGTTCCTGAGAGCTGCTGAGCCTCCTCCTTTACAGTTTCCATTGCTGGCTGGAGGCAGACCCGTTGAGCACCCTTGACACAGCCATATGTCCCACATTAGCCTTTCAAGTTTCATGTCTATTATTGGCATTCCATGGACATGCTGTCCATGCCCATGGGATACAATGTCAAATCCTTCATCTCTGAGTGACACTGATATTCAGAGCTCTTTCCTCCAGCTGTGTGATTCATGTTGCCTGAACAGCTAGGTCTGGATCTACTTTCTGTGAGAACAGCCTATTTTTGACATTTCAGATCTCACCCTCTCTATCTCTCTGTGGAAACGTTGTAGGAGTGAGATGGGAAGTGATCCCTCAGCTTATAATTTTGGAACATGCGTACATGAGCCATAACATATTGCTCCCTTAGAAATGTGCTTCTCTCTGGTGGCACAAGCGGTTAAGACACTGTGCCTGTTAACCAGCAAACCAGGGTTTGAGACAAGACAAGTCCCCACAAGACAAGGATTTCTTGCTGCAGGCAGGGGGTTGGACTAGATGATCTACTGGGTCCTTTACAACTCTATGATTCTATGTATAGGCATCCCCCACTTATTGGACAGGTTAGAGACCAGAGCACCATCCAAAAGTGAAACCATTGAAAAGTAGAACTCTTTTTCAGCTGCAAATGCAAAAAAACCACCAAAGAGACATAAATATCACTTGAAAAACCTAATTAACACATATTTATTAACACATAGCCAAAATACATAACAAATAACAGTAAACTGAAGGAAGGCATGTGTGGGCGATTTATATGTTATATATTTGAATGATGAAAGTCATAAGGAAATGCCAAAACCAGTTTGATCACCACATCACCAGCGAAACAACATCAGGGAAGACAATTTTAGCCTTTAGACAGCAGAAAGAAACTGCATGTGTTGAATGAATCAGACCTGGGTATAACTGAAAGGTGCTGAAAGAGTGGAACCTCCAGAAAACGAACCGTCAGAAAGTAGGGGATGCACCACAATCATGGTGAAGTCCTATCTGAAAATTAATTCAATTGCCTTCCCCTACTCAGAAAGAAAAAAACATATCCAGGACCAAGAGGTATGGGTTTCAAATCCAGATAGAGGACACCATTCACTTAGAATATCAGCAAAAATCTATTGATGAGTCACAATACAATTTGTGCTAAACACAGTGGCATAGATTGTGTGTAAATAGATTAGTTTTGCAGGGAGTCTTGTGACCCCTTCCCGTTTGCAGTTCTGGGCTGCTGTCCATTTTGCTCCCACTGCCCAAAAGGGTATGGAGTAGGGATCACTGTGATGAGGATCCTCTCAAATTTTAATACTTTCAACCTGTTCTAGCACTGATTTTCAGATGTTTTCAACTTGCAGAGCACTGGCAAGACCCAAAAATTGTCAATGCACAACATTAGTTTTTTGCTAATTGACAAGGCACACCATACTGACGTTCCCCAGTGGCCCTTCTACAAAAGATCCTTCCCCAAACTTCTGTGGCACACCTACGGACCACCCATGGCACACCAGTGATGCCTCCTAGCTACACCACTGGTTAAACATAAGGTTCTTAGGAAGCATGATAAAATCAGATGGATGAAAGCCACCCTAGAAAAGGTAGTGGATGGAGGCTGTAATTGTTTCCATTAGCCAGTAGCATTCCCAGGGGGGTGCACAGTGTTAAACTTTGCAGGGCACCTCAGTGTGCTGTGTAAGCAGCAACTCCCTCTTACTCATGCAGTCATGCTGGTTGATGGGAACAATGTGTAGGCATCTCTGAAGGTCTTTTAAGACCTTCAAAAAAACTGGACTTTACCCTTATAATACCTCCCAAAGGCCTTAGAAGGTATTCTGAGGGCTGGGGCGGAATAGCTCCCGTCACTTCCAGGGCCTACAATCCTAAACACACTTTCCTGGGAGTAACCCCCATTGAATATAATGGGACTTACTTCTGTGTAGACAGGCATAGGATTGCACCCTTAGTGGCTCCTGAAATCCATTGATTTCATCATTCATGGTGTCTTGGAATAGAGCCCAGCAACTATGTGGGTTGTCCTATATGTTTATAATCTCCACAAATACTGATTAAATTCACTTAAAATCATGATTATATAATCAACTTTGAACGGTGGACTGGAAGTTCTTCCTCCCAAATGTCTGTAACAGTTGTGATCCTTAAAATCACATTTGAAGGCCACACATTCGGGCAATTATACACACAATTTTAAACATTAGGGCCTTTTTTGTGCCATGTCATCATACTTGTTAGCACAGGTTTGCTGTGCTCACCTTCCAGCCATTGCTCATCAAGGACATGTTCTACTCATTAATTTTTTACTTCTAGAATCTTCTCAGGACTGATTCCTTTCTGAAACGAAATGTTCTCTTTAATTACTTTCACATTCTGGTGCTCCACAGTCTCCTTCTAACCCTTTAATTTTCCGTTTCCACCCCATCAAACACAAGTTAAGTGAATTCTGTAGGTTCGTTAACTCCAGCTTTTATCAAATTTACTCTTCTGAAGCTCTGGTAGTTTGAAATATTGTTCCTTTAGCATCAAACCTGTTGTTTTGGTTTCAGTCCACTTTCTTGTGGTCTTATCTGAAAGCATTTCAGATATCTCTGATCTGCTACTTTCCTGACTGGATGGCACTAGACTGGTTTCTAAAAACCTCTTTGCAGTCTCCTCAAATGCTTTTCAGGGTCTCAAAAATATTGTTTTATCCTGTTGTAACTGCTGGCCAAGAGGCTATTTCCTCCTCATTCCGGATGATTCTTATTACATCAACCTAGGACCTAACAGCCCAATCCAAAACTCCTCTAGGGCCCAGGGTTGGGTTGCCATAATTATCTTCCACAAAATCGGGACAAGACTGTCCCAATTTCCAGTATATGAACACAATCCCCCAAAATCAGGACTGTCCCTCTTTTTCGGGACATATGGAAACCCACGCTCAGGGTTATAGTGGCACCAAAATGGCAACCACAGCACAGCAGACATAGTCTGGTGGTTGAGCGAAGGGCTGCCAAATAATGCTAAGCAGGAAAAAATCTGAGTAACTCTTGGATAGGAGACTGAAAGCTGTCATGAGACAACAGAGCCAAATATATCACTGTTTACAGCTTGAGTGATCTGAAAATTTATCCTGGTGGAAGCTTGGAAAGCATTCCCTAATGTCTGATGTGATGACCATACCATGAAGGATTCCATCTGGAAAAAAACATTCTGGAAGATGATCGTAGAACAGGGTTGTTGCGAGGACAAAAAGGATAAAAAGCTATGTAAACTGCCTTGGGTATTTGCTTTAGCATCAAACAGATAGGGTATAAATCCCTAAAATAAATAAATATCCTATGGGGCTAAAGAAGCAGCGTTAAATTTTCTCAGGGCAATGGAACAAGTGTTCCCTTAACAGTATGGCATAACACTGTGATATCCATAATGAGGGGGAATGTTGTGGGGGCACAACTGAGGGAGACTCTGATGAGGTTTGCAGCACTTACTTGGTCACAGCGTAAGACCCAGCATTCTGGAATATGTTTGACAGAGCCTGTTTATTATGGTTTATAATTCATCAGTTTATAATTCATCAGTTACTTCACAGAGATGTGGCATTCAATAAATGTTCTTTTATGTCCAGCATCACAGCTGGGTGTCAGACAGACGTCCATTAGCAAGGGCATCTCCTTGGTCTGCCATACTTCACAGAGGTCCACTTGTTGGCTAGCATTGTTCGTGTGTTGTAGTTAAGTTTGTTCCCTTTTTGGGCAGCAGAACTCATTTCCTCTGGCTATGGATGTCTGGTTAAGATTGGCTCTCCTTCCACTCCTTTGGAGGTCCAGTTCTGGGATTGCCCCCAGGTACGTACCCCTGAGGCTGTCTAGGTACCCGTTTCACTGGCCCAGGGAGAATGTTCCTTTTCCTAGCTGGGATAACTGGGGGGGGGTCCCTTGGCTGCCTGTTTCTCCTCCTTCTGGCTCCCTTGGGATCCCAGGGCAAGCAAAAGTTTCTCTGGCATAGGCTTCTCCCCCTCCCTGTACTTGCCCATAAGAAGCCCAAAGTATGATTGCCTCATCTCCCCAAAAACTGGAACTGTTCTGATTTGGGGGGATTTCATTCACATACTTGCAAATGGGACAGGGGTCCTGTCCTGGTTTTGTGGAAGAGATTTATGGCAACCCTAACCCAAAGAGATGCCACTTCTTTCTTCTGCAGCCAGATTCCTAATGTGCGTGGTCAGACTACCAGGATCCTCATCTTCACCTGTACTGCCCCTCAAACTATAATAGACCCCAACCTTAATATTCTTCTTGACTATATGAAGGAATTTATCATTCACAAGTTATGGAAATGTCAAATCAACTCAATGACTATCAACAATATGGTAACAGAGAAATAGGACAAGGCATTTTCATTTGAGATCACAGATGAAAGAAAAGATAATTTGCAAGTGTTGGGGTGTGTTGCGCATTTGTTCATGTATGCATGCATGTTTGTGTGTGTGTGTGTGTGTACATGTGCATGCATGGTTTTTTTTAAGGTCAGAATTACAAAAAGGGGGAAAGGATTGCAAATCTACTACCTTAAGATTCCTTTAATAGCCCTTTCCATCATAACAAGGCATGGTGAAAGTCTATAAATATCTCCATCTCCTTCATGATTTCTCCCTGACAGGCTGCTTTGCCAGCAACACAGATATTGATGAGATAGCTGGGCACTCCAGATCTGTGCATTTTTCTGCATTTTCAAACAGGGACCCACCATTATCCTCTTTGCAAGCAGAATATATATGTATTACACATCATTTGTTGGTGACTAATGTGTAGCTTCTTTCACGGGCACCAAAAGACTATCATTTATCTTCTGAAATGATTGCATCTCCTTAAACAAGCCACTGCAACTTAGGAAGCTGCATAAGAATAGGATTGCCAGAAAAGAAAAAAAGGGTCTTAAAAGGGTCTTTCCATCCTTTGTGGAAAAGACAGCTTTTTTCTTTTTTGGTCACTAATTCATGGAGGTTTTGAAAAAGTCTGGAAGTATTGTTGATGCTGATTTCTGAAACCTTGTATCACACATAGAATCATAGAATCATAGAGTTGGAAGGGACCTAGTAGGTCATCTAGTCCAACCCCCTGCCTGCAGTAGGAATTCCCCCTAGAGCATCTCCAACAGGTGCTCATCGAGCCTCTGCTTGAAGATCCCCAGTGAGGGAGAGTCCACCACCTCCCTTGGCAGCACCTCCCATGCTCAAAGATGTGCGCACATTTTTTTAAGCTCATGTTGATTAAAAACTTATAATAGAAAATGGAAGCCAGGCATTAAAAAAATGCCTCAAAAATGGAAACCAGGCATAAATTCATGGTTCTCAAACTTATCTGGGTCATACACCCTCAGCACCCCCAGAAGAGTGCCAGCAGTCTTTTGGTGCCCATGAAAGAAGCTACACATTAGTCACCAACAAATGATGTGTAATATATATATATTACAGAGATACACCCTCAGCAGAGCGCCACCATCCTGGATCTTGTGTGATTCAAGACGGGGATACCCAAATGTGACATTTCATGAGATTCAAGATGGCAGTGCCCAAATCTTGTGAGGTTCAGGATCCATCAACTTGGATTTCATGGATTTTGTGAGATCCAAGATGGACCTGATGAAGGAATCAAGGTAGGATGAATTACCCAATCCGTCACAACCAGGTATCACAACTCACACTTTGGGAACCCCTGTCCCAGGCCTTGTTGAACCCTTGCACAAGTTCATTCTTGCACAAGTTCATCCTGCCCTAAGCTTTACTGAACCCTTACACAAGTTCATCCAAGAAGCTCTAAGTATTCTGGAGCTCCATATGAACTCAAAAGTACATGCAGAACTCCAACATGCATGGAATCTGTGGCTTTGCATGCAAAGCTGTTCCTTCAACAGAGGCTGTCTTCTGAGTGGAGAAGACACTTGGATACATCACTCTTTCTGCGTTCTTGAAGAAGCGCTGGAAAGGGAGAAAGATAATGTGCAGATTATCCCTTTTGGACAGCAATGTCTCACACATTAGAAACCATAAATTTCACAGTCAAGTCAAAAGCACACATATCTTCTCCACCTGGCCTCATTTAATGCAGCACCTCTTGTCATGATCTTTGCAAACAACAGGCTATAACAATTTCCTCCCATCAGATTGTCATCATAAACACAGGAGCTCCATTTTCAGCCAAATACTAAATTATGGACAGGATGGATGGTTTCTTTCTCTCCTGTCCCTCCCTACTTCTTGGCAGCTGAGTAAAACAAATAATTTTTTGTTGCTGTCTCAAGAGGGGGTATTTTATAGCTGGGGAGAAAACCTCTGGGCAGGCTTTATAGCCTTTCAGCCATTGCTGGACATATTAAACAAGGCACACGAGAGCAACGCTCTCGTTTTCACAGAAAGGAAATAGGTGCTGTTGGTCAAAGGATTCTTCTGCTCATAATAGCCAAGACCACATTCACGGTTTTCCAAAGATTGGATTCAAAATAAGCATTTTTCAAAGGATGTGGAACTAGTGGTGTCCCATAGGATAGGCCCATTGGGGTCAGCAGCCCTGTGCGCCACAGCCTGGGGAGGTGCCACATTGCTTCCAGAAATTGGGGGGCAGCAGTGGGGTGCCACCCCCAGGTACCAGATGGGTTAGGGATGCTACTGGGTATAACTCTGAACTGTCCACTCCCTTCTTCATAAGTTTGAATGCTGCTGTAAGTAGTATACCTTTTATTTTTTGAAAAAAATATTTTTTTTAGATTGTGAGCCCTTTCGGAACAGGGACACATTATCCATTAATTTTTTTCATTTTCTTTTTTAACTGCTTTGTGAACTTTTTAATTAAAAAGTGGTATATAAATACGACAGACAGACAGACAGATGTAACTGGAAGCTTCTCTGAGTCTTATACCTGGGATTGGACTAGATGATCTATTAGGCCCTTTTCAACTCTTTGATTCTATGATAAGCTTCTGAGTAATAGTTGTGAACCTTCCACAACACATGCTAGGCCAGGCTGTTGGGCCTAATGCGAAACATTTTTGCATGCATGCACAGACACACAGAGACACACACACGAATGTACACATGCACACAGATGTGGGAGCCCTCTATTATCCAGAAAAAGTGACAGTGGAGGACCTGTTGCCAATAGCATGCCATACAATGTGGGGCACATGGAAGCAGGTAGTGATGATGTGACTGTCTCACCTCTGGCTGCTTCTGGGGGCCTAGCTTCTGGCCAACTGGTCTCACAGATGTGCAGGAGGGCTGCCCAGTGGCAATGCATCACTTGCTGATTGCTCCTCACAACACCTCAGCACTGAGGATTCCATGCCAGAGTGTCAGTGACAGAGTATGGTATTGGCTGTGGCGGCCATATGGGATCTGACTGGGCCAAGTTGGGTTAGTTGGGCTAAAGCTGGCACCACCACCTGCACCACAAGAGCAGGGACAGCTAGGCACCAGCAGTTATTACCCAAAAGCGGCACCACCTAGGAGTGACAGGCTGGATATTGACCCCACTGACCTATTAACCCCGCATCTCCTACGATAAGGATTTCCCTAGACAGCAAAGAGATTAAAATGCAGAAAGACCCAGGATCAGGACAACTATCAATGGAGAAGACACATGTCTGGGCATTACAGACCCAACTAATCATACACTGGGTTTAGGGTTAGTTGTGTTTATAGGAGAAGGAAAAATTATTTTACTGTATTTTCATTCAAGCTCAGCAAATGTTGCTACCAACCATAATTTTGACTTCCTGTTGAACATACAGTAGTCATCATAATCAACCACAATTACATTATGCTCTCAGATACATTTTCATTGATTTCTCCACCCTCATTTAGAGTATGGTCCTTATTTTGCATTCTGGAACCTTTTTTGCCCTTGTGTGCATTAATTAGAAGTTGTAAGCAATTAAGATGTCAATTAATTACTTCATTTTAATCTACGGGGTAATCATGCATTCCGGATCAGCGGGGGCAGCAAATGATCTAACCAGTGTGAAATAAAACATATCCTGCCTTAAGTACGGTTACAAATGTAAATGTAAGGAGGAAGCTCAAGGCCGGTGCTCCAAGGGGAAAAGATAAGTAACTTTTCATGAATGAATAACACCCCAAGCATGTCTGTTCCTCTAACTGACTGATAGAAAACTCAGTTCTATGAAGAATGTGGCATAGACTTTTTTCCAGAATTCAAATCCAATAGAAAGAAAATAGTAATTGTGCAATCAAAGTGGCATAGCTAGAAGGGATGCAAAGCAGCATATAGTATGGAAGACAGTTTTGTTTTTGTTTTTTTAAAAAAAAAACAGGGCTTGCTGCTATGGCATTAACTGTACCCCATCACAAAGATGTTTTGCTTGCTAACTTGCTCCACATCTATCAAATGTACCAAAGCACAGCCACTTAAAAAGGAGGGGGTAAGCCTACAACGCTGCGCAATCTTTTCATATCTTGAAAAGCATACTTGTTTTTCAAAAACAGAAAAAAGATGTTATCCCATTTCTATCATTTCTTCCCATTTCACTTCTCTAGTCAGAAGTCAACGCTTCAAACAGCAATCTGGTCACCCAGATAGTGACCAGAGGTAGGCAGTTTCACTCCGTCAGACCACTTCCACAATGGCTGCACTAGCTACAAAGTCCTTTTGGGACCCAAGTCATTGTGCTAGTTTTGTCCATCACAGTCCTATACAGTTTTATATAGCCTACTTCCATAAATACCTACTTCCATACAGGACTACTTCCATAAATACTTAAAGTACCTACTCCCATACAGATCATCTGAGAAGGCTCTCCTGTAGGTGCCATTGCCGAAGGCAGTGGTGGCAAACCTTTATGTCATGGAGTGCCAACTGACAGCACCATTGCCCAGCATGTGACTGGAACTCCGTGCATGCCAGGAGTACCCTGAGCCCTTTGTGTATGCCCGGAGCTCGGAGCATGCATGCTGAGCACTCACCCCCTCAGTTCAGCGCTGCTCCAAATAGGACCATCTGCTCCTTTTTGGAGCAGAGCTGAATTGAGCATTCCGTTGCCTGCTGCACATGCCCAGAGCTCTGGGTTTGTCCACTGGGAACTGGTTTGCTCTGGGCAGGAGCAGATGCTGGGCTGGGTGTGTATGGCAGTATGCCAGCAGGGAGGGCTCTGAAGGCACACATGCTATAGATTGGCCACCACTGGTCGAGGGCAATGACCCCCCCCCCCTTTAGTAGCATGTTGTGCCTTGTCAATGGTCAAAAAATGATGATGTGCCGTAACAATTTTAGCATCTTGTCAGTGCGCCATGAGATGAAAAGGATTGAAAATCACTGGCCTAGGGGAAATTTAAAAATATTTTATCTGGTAAGACAAACAGCAGATGTATTGGTATATGTTATTGAAATATATGATATCAAAACATCAGGGGCAGAAAATTTACCCTCCCTTACTGCTGTAATCCCAACTTTAATCATAGCCCCTTCCCCCAAATGCATTTATCCCTTTTATAATACACCTGACATCATAGGACTTACTTTTGACACACCTGAGCCCTTCTTCCTTTTCAACATCCATCCAACCATGGTTTGCTGCAACCTGTCTGTTTCCACTCTGATCAGAGCAAACTAAGCCAAAAGTCCTGCAGATATTTTTTTATGACAATAAAAACAAATTAATTACCGAAATCAAAAAGGACATTTGTGGGTTTGCTTCCTCCAAAGATTTGCTTTCATTTTGGAAGCTAATTTTTTTAAACAAAACAGGAAAAACAATTGCACACTTCACTTCCATCCCATCACCATCCTCCTGGGGTTCATTTTGAAAACTGCATGCTAAATTGCACTGAAAGGTACCATTACGTAGGTTTTAATACAATACAGGAAAAAAAGTTCCCACCAGCCCCCAAATTACCTTTTCAATGCGCTCTTTACCTGTGACTCATTGGCCCCCAACACTCTTATTGTTTCATTTCCTTTCAACATCTCTTAAGCACTTGATGGATATTGTCTCATGTACCACATCTTCCTCCCTAGAGGAGCACTAATTCTCTGCAAGAATTCCATAAATCTTGCTGCATCTAATTCAGGCATTCTGAAGCAACATCTTTTTGCTCTATGGAAAAACCTCCAAAGCATACATAAAGGATACTGTCTCCACACTTCGGCTCCAGAACAGAGGCTGACAAACTGTGGCCTGCGGACTGGATCCAGCATGAGCTTTCAGTTCCAAACCGCAGCCACCTTTATAATTCCACAGCATCACACCAAGCAGCCAATTGCACTAAACCTGTGTAATATTTACTGCTTATGTGCTCCTACGCACGTACAAAATTCAGCGACAATCCTATCCCACTGTACCGGCATAACTCCTGAATAGGATCACCTGGAGGGTAGCTCTCATTTTTGCTCTGGATTCCACGTCCTGAAATAAGGGATGGCTTTTGTGCAATGTTTGCATGCAAGAATCTAACACTCAACAAGTCTATCAACAGTATTTATATACTGCTTTTCAACTAACAAGTTCACAAAGCGGTTTACAAAGAAAATGGAAAAATAGTAATTGCTAATTAAAAGCTAATGGGTCCCTGTCCCAAAAGGGCTCACAATCTAAAATGCAAAAAAGAACACCAGCAGAAGCCACTTGGACAGACACTGCTGGGGTGTGTAGGGCCAGTTACTCTCCCCCTGCTAAATAAAAGAGGAACACCCACTTGAAAGAGTGCCTCTTGCTCGGTTAGCAGGGGTTAAAGTCCATGCAAGCCATGAATTAATATTTGGTCACTGCAGTTGCTCCCCTCAACACACACACACTTCTGCAATACATATTTTATTTCCCCAGTTTTTATTCCCATCATTATTTTTGTTATTTTGTATTTTAGTGCTTTTTAATTAAGCCAGAAGCTGTGATGGGGGCATGAATTATGGCTGTGGCGAGTCCCGCCTTGTGTGCTGTTAAGCACCGAACTGAAGGCCAAGTGTGCCAGGACTGGATTTACTGTGCCATAAATGACACCCTTGTGTGCCTTCTTGGGAAAAGTAAACCCACATGCAAAGATCAACAGATTCCAGCGGTTAGGGGGTAACAATTTGTACTCATCTTCCTTGGGCTTGAAGATGAAAATCAGCTAACAAAAATTTGCCTGATCTTAAGAGGGCAATGCATGCGCAGATGTTATGATGAATGTGTGACAAGAGTGTGGTTGCACACACTGGGCCTCACATCTATCCCCAGACACTCTTGGTCCAACTTCTGGAAACAACGTACATGCACACGAACTTCGGAAACTTGCTTTATCCAGAATTAACTTTAACCAACACAATCTGAATTTATAGCTTTCTCTACCACGCTGATGTCTGTTGATGCTTTAGAACTGGGGAGCATGGTGAGGACCCAGTGGGAGAGAAAAATTGTGCTTTGCCTGAATAGGGGGAGAGGACAGGATGATAGAAAGAAGGAGAGGGCTGTGTGGTTGTTAAAGGATCCAAGTCTGTGTTCTGCCTTCTGAACTGGAAGGTTTAAATTCTGAGCAATGCAAAATAACAGCAGGAGTGGACTCTATAACTAGAACTTTGGCTGACGGTGGACCATAAATTGATAATGCCATGTCCTGAAGACAGAACTTCTGGTGGATCCCAATGGATTGCCATTCTAAAAAGTGGGTCCTGGTGCTAAAAGAATTGAGAACCACTGGTCTAGTCTCTGACCATTAATTCTATAGGAATTTTGAAGTTGACAAGCTTTCTCTTCAGATCCTGTTAGGGCATGACTAAAGAAAGAATAAAAATGTGGAAGACTGCTGGAAATCCAAGCGTAAGGTAATAATCATATAGTCACATTCCCATTGGACACAGTGGGACTTGCTTCTGAGTCGTCATGTGTAGGGTTGTGCTTTAAGTTGTCCTTTGTCCCAGTTTTGTGGAAGGGAATTATGGCAACCCTACTGGAGTTGCCAAGAATCAAACCCAGACCTGGAAGCTATTTAATGTATGGAAGCTATTTTGAAACAATGATAATTGAGGCTCAGCAGATATGTATAAGGAAAAGTTCAACTTAGTCCAGAAAGGCTAACAAGTCAAGTAAGGGAGGTGGTAAAGGGCAAGTGAGCTTCCTTCCTGAAATGGAATGAGGACAAGCCATGAGGGGTGTGTGTGTAAATGTGGATAACCTCAAAGTGCCAGATGCGGGTGGGGGGGCACCTGGATGCTGGTGTCATATGTGCTCCATGGGGCATCTGGTGGGCTGCTGTGTGATATAGAAACTGGACTAGATGGGCCTGTGGCCTGATCCAGTGGAGGATGTTTTTTATTTTCTAATGTCTTTATGTACATGCAGAGAAGCTCCTCTGCCATGGTGGTATACATGCACAACTCTTTCTTGCTCCCCCAGCCTAGAATAGCTGCAAAGAGGAGGCGCTCCTAAAACATGGTGGGGAGGCTCCCTGCAAAACTTAGAATTTTGCACCTCCTTAACCTATGCCACTGTGTGGCCTACTCCATTTCCCATTGATTTGGCATCTTACGGAATACAGGTGCACCAAGGGACTTCTTCCCAAAATTGCTGCCAAACAAAGAAAAGAAATTAAGCAGGAGCCAGAGATCTCTTGCCCTGCAGGAATTCTTCTAAGCACCTGTACAAATGCTCACAGCTAATTTCATAACATTGTAATAGCCTATCAGTCAGACGGCACATGTAGCACAGTATGAGTATCTGCCTTGCACTGGCAACTCAGTGTCTCATTCAAATGAATTACACACATGCCTTTATTAAACAGACAGTGTGATTGCAGTGGGCTCTGCCTTCATTTTCCACACATACTTTATTTTGCTCCGCTGATTGCAATCTCGCCAACACCCTGACCCCCCGCCTGGCTCCAGAGATTCCTTTGTAGGAAACCAGCATGTCAGTTCTGCCGTTATGAAGTTAGTGTCCCTATTTTATACGTATGATGTATTTGGGACAATCCATCTTCTATCTCCGTGGTGTGTGTAAAAGCTGGCACTGATTAAATGCCCATAATAGACAACATTAATTTCCCCGTCAGTTGGAAAAAAATCACCATTGTAAATTTCTCCTAGTCACTCTGAATACACAGCTAAATGATGCTGCACAACAGAACTTCGTGTCTGTGTGTGTGAGAGAGAGACAGACAGACAGAGACAGGCAAACAGACAGACAAATGAAGGGAAGGGAAGGGAAGGGAAAGATGTCAAAGAGGGCTTGAATGTATTTTATTTTAATTATTTAATTAAAATAGAGCAAAAACATATCCGCGTTGCGGGAGTAAAATTTCCCCATATGCCATCCCCCCACTGAGCATCGTCCCCCCATGCATACCATATGCAACACTCCCATGTGCATCATCCCCCCAGGCGCAACACCCCATGCGCACTGTCCCTCCCAGGCACATCACCTCCCCATGTGCATCATCTCCCATGTGCATCATCCCCCATTTGCATCATTCTCCCTGCAAAAAACCCCATGCGCATCATCCCCCCATGCACATCATCTCCCATACAACATCCCCCATGCCCATCATTCCCCCATGCACACCATCACCCCATGTGCACCCTCCCTCCCAGTACATCAGCTGGTTGTTGATCAGTCAGTCTTGTTAAGTATAGAACAAAAACATGTTG
The DNA here is from genome assembly GCA_030015325.1 of Cryptoblepharus egeriae. Lineage (NCBI taxonomy): Eukaryota > Metazoa > Chordata > Lepidosauria > Squamata > Scincidae > Cryptoblepharus > Cryptoblepharus egeriae. Next base: position 259,444,047 of record JAREYC010000001.1, read on the forward strand.
CACCCCCTCTCAGCTCCTTAAGGGTTAAATTTCTCAACTTCAGTTCTTGGTGGGTGTTGATGTTATAGAAGGAAAACCCTCCCTGAATTTCATGCTTCTAGGTCCAGGGGTCAGTCAAGGATTCTTCAATGTACAGCATAGGGAGGAAAATACGTTGTGCCCCTTTTCACCCCCTTTTGGTTGGAATTCCCAAAAACCAGTCCTTAGTGGGTACTTCAATCATGGAAAGAACACCATTCCCAAATTTCATGTTTCTAGGCCCAGCGGTTTTGGCTGGCTGTTGATGAGTGAGTGAGTAAGTTAGGGAGGGAGGGAGGGAGGGAAGGAGGGAGAGAGGGAGTCAGTCAGTGAGTCAGTCAGTCAGTCAGATAGTGACTTTTCAGTTTTACATATATAGATTTTATTAAAATATTGGGTTTCCGGATTTCCTGCCAAATTTCTACAATATCAGTGACAAACTCAGCCAGCTCAGGTAGCCCTCTTAGATGTCCTTCTCTTGCCTGCTTACCTGTATCTGCCCAGCTGCAGGTGTGAGTTTCTTGCAACCAAGAGGGTTCCAGCTACAGTAACATGGAATGCAAAATAATGCATTCACGATAGGGTTGCCATATGTTCCAAAAAACAGTCCCGATTTTTGGAGATAGTGTTCACATACTGGCAGATGGGACAGAGGGTCCTGCCCTGATTTTGTGGAAGAGAAATATGGCATCCCTGATTCAATAAGATTCCACTTCGATGGAGACCCACCACTGGAGCTAAGTGACCTCGTGCTGGAGAGGGGGAAGTTACATCACCTGTCTCCTGATTGGCAGGTCAGTCAGGGTAAGGGTTTAGGTATAAAGATGCTTAGTGGGAGGAGAAAAATTAGACTCCTATCATCAAGAAGACCAGAGCTTCTTGATACTTCAGATAAGTGAACTAGTCATGCTCTTAGAGTAATTTTTTAGTTAGGAAAATAGCTTTTTGGGATTTTTGTTTGTTGACTTTAAATATATATCTCTGTAAATCTCTGTCCTTGATAAGGTGATGCAACTTCAGGTGTCCCTTTTATCCACTAGGATTCAGTGGATAAAAAAATCTGTATACTGTATTAAAAAAATGGAAAAAATAGGTTTTAAGCCCTCTTCCAGGTTTCTTGCTCCTAACTAAATTAGGTATTGCCTCAATATCCGTAGGGGTTTGATTCGGGGAATGAAGAATGGAATGATTGCTTGCATGACTGTGTTTCTACAACAGTAGAAACACAGTTTTTTTTAAATGTAATTTGCAGTGGCCATTTGTGTTGGGTTAAATCCATGTATTAAAAGTTGTGTATAACAAGCTTGTTTTATTGTTAATAATATTGTGTGGTGTGTGTGTGTGTGTCGTTCGTTCATTTCTGGGTTTTTTGGGCATGTGTAAAGTTGATGTTGAAAGCCTAACATTTTGCCATACATATTTGGTGGTTTCCTCCTATAGCGAAACATTAGGCTTCCAACATCAGACACATGGCGTGAAAACAGGGAATGAATATACAGCAGTGGATTATAGCTGGCCAGAAAAAGCTCAGCTCTTACTCTTACACAGCCCAGCCCATCTCAAAACAGGGCAGGAGTGGGGTGAGATGGACTATGTGGGAGCAGGGACAGAAGCAGTAAGACAGAAGAGGGTCACACACAGCAGCTGTGGGGCTTACCAGAACAACCCAATCTTTTGCAGATGTACTCAGTGGTAGTCCATCACTCCACTATAATAGTGGGTATCACTACACGAAATCACATTGTTGCAATATTTTACTTACTACATTTTTTATTCTGCCCTTTCTCAGATGTTTCTCCATCAGAGGAGACCTGGAATTTGCCTCTGTTTCAAAATGTTGGTGCCAACCTTATCAGCACCAGCAACTTGTTAATCTTCTTTGACTTGAAATTTTTCTTTCAGAGTTGCTTTTGATGACTTTATCTGATGCCTTTATCACCATCATGGTCAACTTTCTTAAGAACTGTCTGCCTTTTGTCTCAGAGACCATTTTTACAGGCGCTCATTACTATGGACGGGAATATATGTTAACCATTTCAAATTCTCACATTTTTTTCCTTTGTTTACTTCTTTTCCCCACTTTTCCTCTTTGGCTCTCTGCCATGTTCTCCATTAAACAACACAAATTAAAACAATAGATGATTTACAAACTGTCAAACAATATCCAGAGAAGTCCGCAATATGGTAAGAATCCTAATAACAAGACAGATAAGAATCACCTGCTAAATTAGCAAAAAATTACCCAAGTCTGGAAAATGTAAGACTTGACAAAATAAAAGCTAAAAGCATTCATATATATTGCTTTCATGTGGTTAACTTAAACACTCTTGTTACTTATCATTTAAAACTATAACGTATATGCTGCAATCCTACTGACACTTTCCTGGGAGTAAGACCCATTGAACATAATGGGGCTTACTTTTGAGAAGACACGGTTAGGTTTGTGCTCATAATTTATTACATATAGAGCACAATCCTAACTATCCCTGCAATCCAGAGTAACTACGGGAGCACATAAGAGACATTATGTGCTCCCGTAGTTACTGCACCACCTAGTGAAAACCTATGGGAAATTCATATTGCAATCCAGAGCAAATTGTTCTTACACCGGAGCAAGGACTCCCCGTAGTTACTCTGGATTGCACCCTATGTCTACTCCAAAGTAAGCCATATTGTGTTCAATGGGTCTTATTTCCAGGAAAGTGTGTTTAGGATTGCAGCCATAATTTATTAATTAAAAGAATTCAACATGCTGCCTGCTCACAAGGAAAAGGTGGATAATGTAGATTATTTTTTCCCAGGACACAAGGCTGGAATCCAGAACATGTCCTGGTGGGGGGGGGGGGGGGAAATGGACATACTGTCACCCTGATTTCAAGCCACCTTTTGTCTTCCGTACCCACCAGTTTTGCTAGTGATAAGAAACAACTTTTATGTTTTCTTACTACATTTCTTCAGTATTTTTTCAAAGGCTCTGATGCTTTCAACGTGAAATCCCAGCCGCCTCCGCCGGTGACCTTCAATGATTTGTATACACATGTCACAAGTCAAGACATGGGAGTTCTTTTCTTCCCAAACTGTCAGGGCTGCAAATGTAACCTGCAGTCAGGAAGAGAAATCAATCTGCCATTTCTCACCAGCAATAAAATTCCTGTTGCCAGAACCTGGATGACAATTTCTGCATCTGAAGAACAGGGCAAGATGAAAGCCTGCTGGATCGTCCTTCCCATACGGTACTTGCACTGCAGGCCAACACTTAAAAAAGAATAAAAAACTGGTTTGTTTCCAAGAATTAAGAAGATATGATCTGACATGACTTGCCAAGATATAAACCTAGTTCCAAAACTGAACCAGTCTGTCACAGTTCCATCAAATATTTGACCTTATTAAGGATAGCCGTGTTTTCAATTTTACTACTATATTGCTTCTATCAACAGGGAGGTGGCGTAGCTAGAAGAGGATGGAGAATTCAGAGTCTCTCAACCCTTTGGAGCCATTCCAGGCAAAGGGAGCAGTATGGCTCCATTTTGCACCCCCAAACTGGAATGGCTCTGATAGGGTGAGGCTCCCTGCAAGACTGACTACTCCACCCCACTCTAGCAATGCCACCAAACAAGGGAGCTGGTGGATTTGGAATTAGGGGACCCCAAATGTCTGCTGTCCATCTAGAAACATAAGCTAGTCTCATCCTCAGGAGTAGTAGTAAAGTAGGAAGGTGGACTGAAGGCAGTAGTAGGTGTGGCAAGACTTTTCAGCATGGCTGGGAGATTGAAAAGCCATCAAAGGAGGAAGAGGTGGTGAGTGGCGACTTTTGAGGATGCAAAAGAAGGCTTCATGGGACACATGTGGCTTGTGGACTATGTGTCGGGCCACCCTGAGTTAAACAAGGACCTTGACTTCTCTCTAAAGCAGGGGTCTCCAAACTGGAGACCACTGAATGCCACAAACAGCCTCACTGGTGCAACTGGATCTTACTAACCCATTGGAAAGGTTCCATTTTTGCCTAGGATCTCTCTGCCCCTTTGTTTGATCTGCCCACCACATCCACCAGGAAATCCTGAAGCAGAGCCTATTGGGGCAGCAGAATGTGGAAACAGCGGGGCAGAGAGAATCGGAGGCAATAATAAAGCCTCCCCCTGAAATATTAAGCTCCATTCACACAGGGAAGAGTTTAGTAAGGCCACTAGATCTTTCCATCTGGGAAAATGTGAGTAAGACCACCAGATCTGGAGAGCCCAGCTCAAAATCTATACATTTTGTTGGCATATTTGAACAGTGCATGAAAACAGAAGAACAGCCCATGTTAAAAGAATGTCTGACCTATTTTGTGAATTAAAACCTACATGCTTTTATCAGATTTTCTGCCTAGAAGCAGAATAAATTTTCCCAAAATACAAAGCCGCATGGTTTTGCTCTTTTGTCGGAGATGCAACATTCTGGAAACCGGTTCAAAGTCCCAAACAGCAGTCATAACAAGCCGCAAGTACATAATGCCACCTTCTGGCTATATTTGAAGATGAAATAAAAACATTGTCTGAACAGATAGCGCAGTTCCCCCAGAGCTTTGGGGGCAAAAGGATATATATCACTCGCTTGTGGAAGTCAAATTTCGTTTGCTGACTTAATCCCAGAGCCAAAATTAATCAGACATCCCAGCTAACTGGATCAAGAAAAGCCATAAATTATCTGGCTTCCAACCTAACAGAAGCATTAATAGCACAAAAGAAGGTGGAGCTTTCGTATGATTAATCACTGTTTAAGTTGCCTAGAGGACCGATGAGGCTTCCTGCTGTCTGGTCCGATGTGCCTTGCATTAAGCGACCAGAAAAATTTGCCTTTGGAAGTGATTGATTTTGCACACAAAGTGGAGAAGAATGTGATGCGACTGTATAATCTTTCTAGTAGAGCAGGAGTCCTCAAACTATGGCCCGCAGGCCGGATCTGGCCCGCCAGGGGCCTCAATCCGGCCCGCCAGCACTGCTGAGTATTTTGGGGGCACTGGTAGGTGTTTTGGGGCACTAGGGGGCACTTTAAGGCTGCCGCGGCAAAGATCCCCCAGCCGCGGCAGTCCTTTCCAAAGGGAAGACTGTGCGCATGAACATGCAGTCTCCCTTACACTTTAAGCTCCGCTGGAGAGCTGCAGGGCTTCTCCATGGGCAGAACAGATTATCCCCAGCTGACCCCAGGAAGTCACTTTCACTTCCTCGGGTCAGCCAAGGATAGTCAGCTCTGCCCATGGAGAAGCCCTGCAGCTCTCTGGCGGAGCTCAAGTAGGGAAGTCCCATGATAGTGAACTTCCCTTTGCAAAGGGCTGCCTGCGGCTGGGAGATCTTCGCCACGGCAGCCTTAAAGTGCCCCCAGCGCCCCCAAAACACCCCCAGTGCCCCCAAAACACCCCCAGATTTTCCCCCAGCCCTCTGCCCAGCACTGTACTGCCTGCCTTGCCCTGCCCTGCCTAGCACACCTTCTTGACACACTATCCTAGCAGTAAGCCCATTCACTATCATGGGACTTACTTCTGTGTAGGAATGCTTAGGATAGGGCTCTGAGGCTGCAATCCTAGCCACACTTTCTTGAAAGTAAGCCCATTGACTATCATGGGACTAACTTCTGTGTAGGAATGCTTAGGATGGGGCTCTGAGGCTGCAATCCTGTCACACCTTCCTGGGAGTAACTATCATGGGATTATCAGGTAAGAACACCCATGAAGATCCTGTGATATGTTGAAGTAACGTGTTGCTGCAAATTTCTTTGAGGGTGTCTTGCATGTCTGGGTGAGAATCAAGCATGTTAAAAGGTTTTCCATTTTAAAAGTGTACAGGAAAGCAAAATAAGTATTTTTGCTTCATTTTAACATGGCCTACATTTTGTCCTACATTTTTGGGGTGTCCTACAATTGTTTTTAGTCCACCCCCGCCAATGTCTGAGGGACAGTGAACCGGCCTCCTGTTTAAAAAGTCTGAGGACCCCTACAGTAGAGGGTTGCCCACCACGTGTCGTGGCACCAATTAGAGCGGTATACTGGATGGATCAAAACTTGTCCATTATTAGGATGCTTCCAGGATCAAGTTCCTTTTCTAATCGGATCATATTATGTTTTTGGAGCTGCCATTAGAATCTATTAGGATCATCAGGATCCTGATATCATCTTCCATTTGTGCTATCAAGATCATCATCCATTTCTAGAAGGAAATGCTTGTGGCAAGGACCAATGAGTGTAATTACTTGGGTTACCAGGTAGTTACTTGGGGGCTGCACAGTTAAGTATTCCAAGTGACTCAACACACCATTTAACCAACCCTTCCCATTTGCCATTGGAGCCATTTTGTGCAGCATTATTCAGATGTATGGCTTGGTGGTGAACACTCATGTATGCATCTTTACCATCCCCTCCTCTTAAGACCGGACATTTTCACCTCCCAATGTTTCAGAGCCCAAATCCTGGGAGTGGAGTATAAGGCCCACTTCTATATCTTAGAACCAGAGCTGGTGCTCTGGAGAAGATGGTGCTATAAATATCTCAGTCTCCACAATACACCGTGTAGCCCTTAATTATTAAGGGTGCAATCCAGAGTAACTATGGGCAGTCCTTGCTCCAGTGTAAGAACAATTTACTCTGGATTGCAATATGAATTTCCCATAGGATTTCACTAGGTGTCGTCTTAACTACGGGTGCACATAATGTCTCTTACGTGCTCCTGTAGTTACTCTGGATTGTAGGGCTAGTCTCCATTCCTATTGTTGTTGGGTTTCAATAGGTAAACTACCATAGGAGCCCTTGCGCTGAGTACAGAAAGCCAGAAATTTAAAACTCTAATACAGTACATATAAAATGATGACAATAATCAGGAGATTTCATTTACTGCAATAAAATGTTCAAGGAATACAGGGCATATATTTTAAAAATCTGTAGCTAAAAATTCACACTGAGTAAATCACAGAATTTTTAGGAGCCTAATTTTTAGGAGCCAAATTTTAAGTTGAAATTGCATTTCAGGGGGACATTGACAGGGGAAGGAGCAGAAGCTCCAAGAGATAACATCAGAAGAACCAATCTCAAAAAATACAGGAATATTTTCAAAATGCTTTATGTGGGTGACTGATCCTCAAGAGCATTTGCACCTCCTCACCCCTGCCTGGTACCCATGGCATTTGCACCTTTTAGCCCCCCCCCCCCCCCACGTATGACAGTAGTCCATCATACACTATATATTGAAGTTTTCTGAGCAATACATTTCATGTTCCAGTGGGTTCTATACAATATCAGTGGATTTATCTGAAAGAATGAAGAGATCACAAATGCAGGATTTGATAAAAGGAGACGTCAGGAAACAAATAATTCCAAAATGAAACTGCAGGCAAAGCAGTCTGTATGGATTTACAGTATTGAAACTCAAACAGCATTTTCCAGAGACACAATAAGCAAATATGCAGTCCAACCATGCCAGGGATTTTATTAAGTCTTATTTGACTGTATTTCCATTTGTCTGTGCCTGGGATCTCATCTCCAAGGTTTGCAGCACAGGTGCACGTGAATATTTCATGAAGGATAAGCTTCAGCATGAAACAAGTGTGCATCACAGCTCGCTGGCCTGCGTGCTAGAGAGGCCGTGACAATCAAGACATATTTCTGCTTGTTCAGGTGGGGAAAGCGGCGGTGGTTTTCATCAACTACAAAAAAGATTTTCAGGATAAACATAGTCTATCTACTCTACTTTCCCTTCTGCAAGAGTGGCCAACCAGACCTTAAAGAGGAACTATAAATGTCTGCAGGGGGGAAATAATGGAATATACCAGAAACAGCGGGTGACACACCGTGCCTGATTCCCTGTGAGGCCAATTAAAAAAGATGAATTTTCAGAATTCCACCTAATGTTCAGACTTGGTACGTTTACAAATTGGCTTCACTCCAAATTGGCTTGGCCACTAGACTTCGCCATAATCCCAGTGATCGTGACTCCCAGAGTGGCTAGCCTAAAGCAGGCCTCCGTCAGTCTTGAAAGACTATGGTATCGTGCTCGGCGCTGTATACGCTGCATGTGAAGCACGAAAGCCTGGGTTGGATTGTTATGGAGGATAGGCTGTTACCCAAGCAGCAAATCTCCCCCTCTCCACGCCAATGAATTAGACACAGGTAAATAAGTTTTTTGCTCTCTATGAGATATTGTGTTTTGATTTAGTGGTTCTTAATTTCAAATTGCATTAAAACACCTTTTGCAGAAAGATGGTGGGTATATGAAGTTAACAAATAACAATCAACATAGAGCCAAATGTTTTCTCCACTGATTTCATAGAATCATAGAGTTGGAAGGGACCTAGTAGGTCATCTAGTCCAAGCAGCAGGAAATCCCCCTAGAGCATCCCCGACAGGTGCTCATAGAGCCTCTGCTTGAAGATCCCCAGTGAGGGAGAGTCCACCACCTCCCTTGGCAATCTGTTCCACTGCCGAACCGCCCTCACAGTCAGGAATTTTTTCCGGATATCCAACCGGAATCTCCTCTCTTGGAGTTTGTACCCATTGGTTCTAGTCCTGCTTTCAGAAGCAGCTATGAACAAGTTGGCCCCTTCCTCCATATGACAGCCCTTCAGGTATCTGAAGAGGGCAATCATGTCTCCCCTCAGCCTCCTCTTCTCCAGGCTGAACATCCCAAGTTCCCCCAACCTTTCCTCGTAGGGCTTCCCTTCCATCCCACTGATCATTCTTGTCACTCTCCTCTGGACTTGCTCCAGTTTGGCTGCATCTTTCTTCAAGTGAGGTGCCCAGAACTGAACATAGTACTCAAGGTGAGGTCTCACCAATGCAGAATAAAGAGGAACTAGAACTTCTCGCGACTTGGAAGCTACAGACCTCTTAATGCAGCCTAAAATGGCATTTGCCTTCTTTGCAGACGCATCACACTGCTGACTCATGTTCAGCTTGTGATCCATGGCGACTCCAAGATCCTGCTCACATGTTGTGCTGCCAAGCCAGGTATCCCCAATTTTATACCTGTATTTTTGGTTTTTATTTCCTAAGTGCCGAACCTTGCACTTCTCCCTCTTGAAATTCATTCTATTTGTTACAGCCCAGGATTCTAGTTTATCCAGATCCTCCTGGAGGTTTCTCCTGTCTTCTGTTGTGTTTGCTACTCCTCCCAGTTTGGTGTCATCTGCAAATTTGATCAGGCTCCCCCGTATCCCTTCCTCCAAGTCATTGATGAAAATGTTAAAGAGAACCGGTCCCAAGACAGAGCCTTGGGGTACCCCACTTGAAACCGACTTCCAGGTTGACACAGAACCATTTACTTAAACACTTTGAGTGCGGCCATCGAGCCAGTTGCAGGTACAGCTAACGATTGCCCCGTCTAGCCCATATTTTTCCAACTTCCCAATTAAATTTCAGTTGAGGACACCATGTTGTAAGCAGACTCCCCTCAAATTTTATGGAGAGCTTTTGATGCAGAATAGATCAACACATGAACTCTCTCAGACTGGACCTTGTGTACTTCAACAGACAAACATTATTATTTTATCCTAAGTGGATTGCTGTTTCACCTTTTCCAGTATTACAAAAAAGAGGCCATAACCACAAATACTTCACAGGGTACTTTTAAATTTAACAGCCCACATGGGCTGCTGTCTGAATTATTGCCTTTTATTTTATAGTGAAATTAATATTATATACACAAGAGCACTTTTAAAACACCCAATAGGGTAAAGGAAATGATTGCTATGTTGAAAAATATAAATTTTTATGCACGGGAGTTATTAGCACTGCCCCATTCCCTAGTCCATTAATGCTCCATGCGCTGAAATTTTTTTCCTTTGACCTTTTATTTTCAGATATGTTGCAGCCTGTTATCTTCCAGCTTTAATAAAACCATAATTCACTCAAGTTTTTATAGCCTCCTAATCTGTCTGTGTTCCTTTATTATATTGGGTTTAATAATTTTTATATGGAGATCAATAAAAAATGCTTTGCCTATCTCATTCAAATCACTGAATAATTAAGAGTTCTTCCTGATCTCCTACCCACCTATCCCGTCCAAACCTTGGCAAAGCTGTAAAAGAAATAGATGCAAACCCTGTACCAGGCATATTGTAGTGAGGCAGGTGACAGAACGGGAGACATCCAGACACTAAATACAGATAGCCTAATTTGCTTAAAGTTATTTGTGGCCAACTCTATCCCCTCTGCCATTTGTTTATCCAATAGATCCAAAATGGCAACCACTGCATCCTATAGTGAAAGCCGCCACAGTGCATGGAAGTCTACTTGAACCTATGATGGTCATTAAACTGGCTTGTCTGACATCATGGGATCAGCCCAAAAAGGGAATTAGGATATTGGCGGCACTTGTTCCACTCATCCTGTACCTCCCAGGACTAAATTTACTGCTGCCTCACCTCTCCATATCCTCCCCTGCCATGTTTCATCCCCTGCATACCTCCCTCTTGCCACGCTGTCCTACGTCTCTTATAATCTTACCAGGGACACATCCAATGATTGGGACACAAAGATGCAAGACTTCTTCCAGGCCCACCAGTGCACCAAATCACACACTGTCGTAGCATCTTTTGCAGTGGATACTGACTGCTTTATGGCATTGGCTGGTTCCATCAACCGGTGTTACATCCAGCTTGGAAAAGTCATCTGCTGAAAGTTAAAATCTAGATTTTAAAAAATGGAGACATATATGATTTTAACCCAATTTATTTTCAAACCTCTGTGTTTCCTTACACATCACTCTTGCAGTAGCCTTCTTCTTGAACTTCAGTGCCGAGATTAGAACAGGCGACACAAGGTCCAGACTGTACCATCTACTTCCCTTCCAGTTTGTGTCCTGATGTTTCAGAGAGCTGCACAGTGAGATGAAGTTTACAATAAAAACATCCCACTCATTGATGCACCTTAAGGGATCTTTGATGCAGCAGATGTGGACTGCGATGGAAGCCCTGAAAGCATTTTCTAATGTACAACTCTGATCTGATGCATTTGTTCCAGTCTACAACATGGAGAGCTTAACAAGAGAGTCTTTGAAAGATACCTTTGGGGAAGTGGTTCCTTGATCTTGCTTAAGTATAATGGTAGCCTATGGGGAAACTGTAATGGATTTTAAAAAATCTATACTAGTATAGGGGAGCAGTTGATGCATGAATATTGCAATAAAAACAGATTTGTATTCTCCTCCCAAATTGTTCCAACCTATCCTACTTCTATAAAAAAAAAAATCCATACTAAAAGATATTTCTGTATTTTTGTCCACATGTTGCCTCTAATCTAGTACTTCATATAGGACCAGCCCAAACCCCCAGCACCCCCACCAACTATCCACAGTGCCTTACCATTCCAAACACTCCAATCACCAGAGTATACCTGCTGGAAAGAGCAGGGTGACCATATTTCATGTTTTTCCAGTACATGTCCTCTTTTCTAGACATATCCTGGAATAATCTTCATTGTCCTCCTTTTCCTTGTGAGCAGGCAGCATTTAGCTTTCTTGTAATGAATATTTGCAATAATTCAATAATAATAGTTTTGTAATAGTTTTGAATTTAATAAGAAGCATTTAAATTAACCACATGAAAGCAATGTACATGAGTGATTTTAGATTTTATGTTTTTTTTTCCTCTAGGGTGTCCTATATTATGGGGGGGCATGTCTTCTTTTGAGGTTATGACATCTGGTCACCCTGGAAAGGAAAGCTGTCTTAGGAGACATCTTCCAGGGTTGTCCCTGGGCCACCACCTAACCTGTGCCCCTTTGAACATGACTGAAGCTCTGCTCTAATCGAGTCCAGACCTTGTTCTGAGGTTCTCCAAAGGTCTTAAAACATTACTTTCTAATTTTACACACATAAAAAGTGACATTCTGATGCATTAAGGGATTCTAAGTTATTTTTGAATGGTCTTCTGAGACTTTTCATGAGGATGGTCTCAGTGAGGCCATGTGAGGTATGCAAGCACATACAACTCACACACTATACATGTGCGGCTACACACTTTTTGCAGGTTGTTCAAGAGAGGATTTGGAATTGGATATTTTCCCAGCAGAAACCATTTAAACCAAAACACCTCCAACAAACATAGAGAATCCCATTCTAAAGTGGCACCCCAACCAGCACCCTTCCTGCATCCATTCATAGCACCCAATGAAAGCTATTTTCCTGAAGCAAATATAAACTACGATTGGTTATGCATTAAGGTTTAAATAATCATTAATATTAATGAAACACTCATATGAACACATATTTAATATTTGCCATATATTTAATAATATCTTCCAAATGCTTTTTTCCAAAAGAATAGGGGAAAAATAACATCTTAATAAATTTTGATAGGATTATCTATTATTCATTCATCCATGTATAATTTTCACCCCGTCTTAATTCCAGATGGAGGATTAGTGGGGGAGGCCCTTGGGACTGATACCACGCATAATTTTCATTCTTAAGTTTATCTTTCATCTGCAATAAATTAAATATATTTCAGATTCTATTTATGTGGAACGAATCAGATTTATCTACATCCATAATCCTTAAAACCCTGGAATCAGGGTATCTTTGGAACTCACAGCCAGGAGATAGTTGCAGGCAGAACTGACCTCTTTTGGGCACAGATTCTGAATGTCCTTGAAGGTGAGGGATTAGTGAGTCTACTACTGCAGTAGCTAGGATTGGGCAGGAGAACTTCCAGAAAAATTGTACCTCCTCTTGATTCATCTTTAGGGTCTGGTTTTAATCAGAGAGGGGAAATATTAATTATGGGCCAAGTGTTAACCACCGTCGACTTTTGAGATCTGATGGTTCTGGTACAGGATTAAAGTTACAAATCAGTAAATCTGAAATTCTCATTTTTAATATAAAATCTTGAATTTGTTTGTTTGTTAAAAAAAAGTTCAGGCCACTCACCAAATCAGTGAACAACCATAAAACCATTGGCCAATTTGGGGACATCCATATTTCTTGGGTGTCCTATATTAGAATTAGAATATTAGAATTAGAATTGGGTGTCATTTATTTGAACGAGAATAAAAAAGCAGGCCTCTGTCAGTCTTAAAAGGCTATGGTATTGTGCTCTGCGCTGCATACGCTGCATGCAAAGCATGAAAGCCTGGGTTGGATTGTTATGGAGGATAGGCTGTTACCCAAGCAGCAAATCCCCCTCTCCACACCACTGAATTAGTCCAATGGAAAGGCAGAGCCAATACAATTGGATCCAGCTGGTGTCGCAGAGCTGGGCTAAGGACAGGAGCTCACCCTGTCTTGTGGGGCCAACCCAGGTCTCGAACCCTGGCCTGCTGGTTAACAGGCACAGCGTCTTAACCTCTTGCACCACCCAAGCCCCAGAACTAGAATAAAAGTTCTAGTATTAGCTCTGAAGCATGGAAATGAGACCTAACACCATATTGATTCCCTAATTGTGTCATGTTCTATTCTAGTGGATGAGACTTGCTAGAAACAAATGCTCCAATCCTACCAGGGAATTACAGCAGCTTAAGTCCCTTTGCAGTGGACCCAATATCCAGGCTGACCATCTGTCTGGATTTCCCTGGAGAGCTCCTGCAAAACAGGTTTATCTCCAGGCAGTAGGGAAACCTCCCAGCCTCTCCGGGATTCCTGCCCAGCCCCAGCAGCCCTTTGCACGTGGCTCTGGGATTCCCTGGTCATTTGCACTGTAGCCCCAGCGGCTGGCCACGATGCTTTTTGTCCCCACCTGAAGGTGAGAGTGTGTTTGAGTGTGTGCTTGTGTGTGTGTTTGTGTGCATGAGTGTCCTTATGTGTGTGTATGAGTATGCGCTTGTGTTTGTGTGTGAGTTAGTGTGTGCTTGTGTTTGTGTGTCTGTGTCTGAATCACCTAAGTTGGAGTCACTGGGTTGGGCTGTGTTACTGCAAACTGATTTGAGGGTCTCTTAAATGTCTGGGACTGAATCATGCATTTTACAAAGTTTTCAATTTTACAAAGTTTTCAAAGTGTTGAAATTAAGTACAGGAAAGCAATATGAGTATTTTTGCTTTATTTTAATATGTCCTATATTTGTCCTACGTTTTTGGGGGGTGTCCTGCAATTTTTTAAGTGGGTAGGAATTTTGGCTTGGGGGGTAGGAATTTTGCAGAGCTTGGCAGGGAATTTGGGTTAAGCATCTGGTCACGCTGCCAATGTCACACCATTGTCATGCACTACAGAGCCAGTGGTAGAACTGGGCAATGGTTTAATCTATGTGCCAGAACTGCCTGGACTTTTGCCGGTGCTGGGAGGAGTGACTTGGCTGTTTAGGGTGAGGTTCATCCTATCTATCTACAGTATTTATATACCGCTTTTCAACTAACAAGTTCACAAAGCGGTTTACAAAGAAAATAGAAAAATAATAATAGCTAATTAATAGCTAATGGGTCCATGTCCCAAAAGGGCTCACAATCTAAAATGCAAAAAAAGGAACAATACAGGATACAGGATACAGGAACAATAGTGCCCACAAGTAAATTGAAGAAAAGGGAAGGTACAAGAGAAAGTAAAATACAAGAGAAGGTAGAAGAGAAGGTGGTGCAGTAGGAAGTGCCATGGACCTGATCTGACACTCTAGATCTGCTATTGGGGGTGTGGAGAGGCAGTGGATCTAGTGTGGTTCTGGGGCAATGTACCCTTCTGCCGCCCTTAGCTATACCACTACAAAGGCTGTAAACATACTTGCTAGGAAATTCCATTGAGTCTCACTTTGGCACAACCATGCATAGAACAGGGCTGTTAATGTATGGGCTGCCTCGATCAGTTTGATAGAATGTCCCGCATGTATGTGTAAAAGAGTTATATTTTTTAGCTTTTCCATCCACATTTCATTACTACGCACAATGTCTGGGACACACTTGCGAGTGGTACCATTTCCATCTCGCCCTACCTGAACTCCACTGATAAGACTCAGCTATATAGCCAAAGACCTTATTACTGTGTATTTCATGCAGCTACCAGACAGCTCCATCAAAGCTGTTGGAATTGCAAGCCTACGTCCATAAAAATGCAAACAGGGTTGAAAACAGAGGTGCCAGCCAAAATTATACCTTCAGACCGAAAGGGATCATCTGGATAGGTAAGCAATGGAAAGGGCTGAACTGGAATGCTTGCTTAACTGCTTTGATGATGAACACCCAGAGAATTATAGGTTCCATTATGGGAGATAGTTGGGAAAGGTGCATTTCATGCAAGGTGGCTATGCACTGATACTATGCAGTTGGAATTTGGGTATCAGATTCAGAAGGAAATCACAAAGATTTGTCTCATATAAGAGCTGGACTTGATAGAACGTACATCAGGGAAAGCAAGTGAGGCAGAGCCTCAAATGAAAATAGCCTCAGTATCCCCTGTGATTGTGCATGTGCTCCACCCAATTTTTGCAGGGTTACACTTCCATGGGAGGCTGACCTATTGTAAGAAGTAGCATCTCCAAGGTTTACGTCATCTGGCATGGGAGTTCAGTGCATCTCCCCCATGATGGATTTCCTCCCATACAGTGGGAAGGGCAATTATCCAGGCAGTGGGTATGATGATGGGGCTGTGGGTGGCGCAAGTGGTTAAGACAGTGTGCCTGTTAACCAGCACGCCAGGGTTTGAGACCTGGGTTGGCCCCACAAGACAGGGTGAGCTCCTGCGACGCCAGCTGGATCCAATCGTATTGGCTTTGCCTTTCCATTGGACTAATTCAGTGGCGTGGAGAGGGGGGATTTGCTGCTTGGGTAACAGCCTATCCTCCATAACAAGCCAACCCAGGCTTTCGTGCTTCGCATGCAGCGTATGCAGCACCAAGCACGATACCATAGTCTTTCAAGACTGACAGAGGCCTGGGTATGATGAAGAACCCTTGCCCCCACACCTGCTTGATTTTTAGGCTACATCTTTTGATAAAATAGAAATATTTTAATGCAGTTTATTTCACTGCATTCTGCTTTGAATCTCACATCAATTGATATTATTATTTGAAAAAACAAAGATTTTTTAAATTTTTGGTCTTTAGTGGTGTCACCCCCTCATGACACACTGCTTAAGGCCAACACCATCTAGTGAATCAGGCTGAGTGATTCTTATATGGCTTAAAACTGCCTCACTTTGCCTGGATTGGGGCCAATATGGCTTACCCTGAGCAAATGCAATAGAATTCAAATCTAAATAAAAGGGGGAAAACAATTTCTGTTTATAGTCCATGCCATTCACAGCTCGCATGCACCGAAAACTCTAATTATTTTGCAGACTGCAGATTACCAATAAATATATGAACTTCTATAGGGACAGGTGAGGAGAGAAAACACAGGGACAAGATAAATAATGTTTTCTTTCTCGATTTGTATGCCAAAGAGAGAAAAAAATTGAGGCATTCAGAGAAAGAAAAGTGAAGGCATTGTTTGTAAGAGCACAAAGGAGAAATCCATTTAGTTCTTATCTCCCATAAATGGGGACATTCCAGGAGATAGTGTACAATATTCTTCACTATACCTTATTCACAGGGACATAAACCACCGTCAATGGGAATAAAACAACTACAAAATCAACTGTTGGAAGAAAGGTAATTTATGGAGAAAAATGTGACATCAAATTTTTTTTAAAGACACCAAGTTCTCAATCCAGCAAGGCTGATCCCACCACATGTGCCAACTCCTGAATACCAATGATGTTTCTTGCTGCATAACATTAGGAGAGGAACTGTAATTTAGTGGGTCAGTGCATGGTTTTTATTCAGAAAGTCCAGCGTTCAAAGCACAGCTGGAAAGGACCCTTTACTGAAACTTTACCTCTATGATTTTCATCCACTGTACCAAAGGACATTAGAACACCTTAACCTTTTGTTCATCAAGGTCCATGCCATCACTTGGCTCACATATCTGATAGAACAGGGAAGGGATCCACCCCCAAGAAGAAAGAGGAGGAGAAAGAGGAAGCAGAGGAAGAGACTACATCTAATTCCAGATTGGTCCCTGCAAGAAGGTGATTTCCTCTGCAGCAGGGAAGGAAATATCTGTGGATGGGGAATGATTATGGAATGCCCCCAATAGTACCCTTCCTTCATTCACACTGCAAAAGAAATCAAGAGATGATTTATATATAAACCAAGCCTAGGCAAGTCCATGTTGGCACATGTCCATGTTGATTTGTGTTGTCAGGTCAGGTCCATTGGCATCCTTCAGTCTGGAAAGACTATGGTATCGTGCTCTGATTGGAGGTCCTGAAACAGCATGTAGTATGGCTAAAAAGGCCAATTCAAGAGTGTCCATCCCTTCCACACTGAGGACAAATAAATTCCATCCCCTGCCCAGGCCCAGGTTTCGCTGCTTTCGGGTCTGTCTCTTTGCTTCAGCCTGCCGAACAAGTGTCTCTTCCAGTTGGAGAAGGCCATGCTGGGTCTTTTGCCTTCATGCTGAACGGTCAGAGGTCAAGGTTTCCCAGTTGTTGATGTCCATTCCCAAGGCCTTTAGATCCCTCTTGCAGATGTCCTTGTATTGCAGCTTTCTTTTTTGTATCTAGGGCACTTTCCCTGCACTAATTCTCCAAATAAGAGATCTTTTGGAATCCGACCATCAGCCATTCTCACGACATGCCCAACCCAGCGTAGACGCCGCTGTTTCAGAACTGTGAACATGCTAGAGATTCCAGCACGTTCCAATACTGCATCATTTGAGACTTTGTCATGCCAGGTGATGCCAAGAATATGTCGGAGACGCATATAGAAGGTGTTCAGCTTCCTCTCCTGCCATATGGTAGGGCTTCCTCTCCTACCATATGGAAGGTGTTCAGCTTCCTCTCCTGCCATGCATAAAGGGTCCAAGACTCACTGCAGTACAAGAGTGTGCTCAGGACGCAAGCTCTATAGACCTGGATCTTTGTATGTTCCGTCAGCTTCTTATTAAGCCATACTCTCTTTGTAAGCCTGGAGAATGTAGTAGCCGCTTTACCAATGCGTTTATTCAGCTCAGAGTCTAGGGAGAGACTGTCAGAGATAGTTGAGCCAAGGTACACAAAGTCATGGACAACCTCTAGTTCATGTTCAGAGATTGTGATACAGGGAGGTGGATCCACATCCTGACCCATGACTTGTGTTTTCTTCAAGCTGATTGTTAGTCCAAAGTCTTGGCAGGCTTTGCTAAAACGGTCCATAAGTTGTTGAAGGTCTTCGGCAGAGTGAGCAGTAACAGCAGCGACATCGGTGAAGAGGAAATCCTGCAAACATTTCAGCTGGACTGTGGACTTTGCTCTTAGTCTGGAAGGATTGTAGAGTTTTCCATCTGATCTGGTCCGGAGATAGATTCCCTCTGTTGCATTTCCAAAAGCATGCTTCAGCATGACTGCAAAAAAGATCCCAAATAAAGTTGGTGCAAAGATGCAGCCCTGCTTCACTCCACTTCGGATGTGAAAGGAGTCTGATGTTAAGCCATCAAAAACTACAGGGCCCTTCATGTCCTCATGAAAGGACCTGATGATGTTGAGGAGCTTAGGTGGGCATCCAATCTTGGGGAAGATTTTAAAAAGGCCATCCCTACTAACCAAATCAAGAGCCTTTGTAAGGTCTATGAAGGCTGCAAAGAGTGGCTGTCTTTGTTCCCTACATTTATCTTGCAACTGTCTAAGGAAAAATACCATATCAGTGGTGGACCTGTTGGCTCGAAATCCACATTTCGATGCAATCCTCAGAGACCTCCTTCAGTGAGTCAGTCAGTGACTTTTCAGTTTATTTATATTAGATATAAATAATTATATGTTTTAATTATATCCATATAATTTATATTACATATAATGGTTTTAAATTTAATAATAAGTCATATAATGTTTATTTAACAACATGAAAGCAATAGATATGAGTGTTTTCAGCTTCTATTCCATCATGTCCTACATTTTGAGAGGACCTCATTTTCTTTTTTGTGTGCTAGTGAGGCTACCACCCAGCAGGACGGAGCATTCTGCTCATCCAGAGAATGGATTTTGCCAACTATGATCTCAGGATCTGGTATGGAGTACCCTGTCCTAGCCCATCGCTAGATTCCCTCAATAACTTAATAAGAATTCAACTGCATTAGCAAAACTGGAAAGAATTTTTTATACAGGCCCTGCCCCAATTTCAATGGAAAACATGAATCTGATCACAGAGATTGAGAATGCCCTTTTTGATCCAAGAGGAGCTCTGCTAATGACACCCAATAACAAGATCTCCAGCTGTCCAAAGCTAGTTAACTCCACTACATCAATCATCTCTTTCGACCTGGACAATATGTAATGTTTCCTTTGAAAATAATTTGTATAGGTGTCCCGAGACACTTGCGCCAATGTGTCTGTCCACAGTACTCTGTCTCCCTCTTGTGTCAAAGTGAGGTTCCTGTAGCATCGTATGAATATAATGAGTACTGTGTACTATGGTTATGTGAACACCAAAGGTGCACAGAATGCTGTGAACCTCCCACCGAAGTGGTACCTATTTATCTACTTGCATTTGCAGGCTTTCAAACAGCTAGTTTGTCAGGAACCGGGTAAGTAATGGGGACCCACTCCATCATGCGGTACTTGGGTGCTGAACCACTAACCACCGGACCTTCAGGTTGACAAGCACAACATCCAGAGTCCCACTGGATCAGGACAAAGACCCATCTACAGTAGTTCAGTTCCTATATCTCACACTATATCTCACAGTGACCCACCAAATGCATTAGGTGGCATGCAAGACAACTGGACACCTGAATCTTGATGCAGATCCCCTGCATCTGGTAAATAAAATGAGGTTTTTCAGAAGTTATAAGTTGCATCACTTGAGTCTGCTATTAATGTGGACCAGAAAACAAATGAGGGATACTTTTAAATCGAACATATGCCATACACCGCATAGGTTTTGTATGCCCAAATACAGGGAATATAAGAAATCTCTTTCAGTGTGACTTGCCGTACAGGAGACAAGCGACACGTTTGCATACACAAACAGGTATTTAATTAACAACAAAAGACCATCAGGTTAAAAGGTCCTCCTGGAGCAAGGTCCTCCTGGAAAGGTCCTCCTAGAGCAGCACAGACTGGGTACTACCACAAAGCATGCCATGACTGATTCAGTCACTCACTGATTCACTCACTGACTCATCAACACTCGTTACTTGATAAACCTTGCATAGTTTGGATCTGAATATCTCACGGTCCAGCCCACCCTCTGCAATCAGTCAGTGACTTTTCAGTTTTATATAGAGAGATGATATATGGAAGACACTTAAATTGGTATAGAATGGAAGGTGCTTTGTAACAATGGTTGTAGTGCCCTTGTGAGACTTAGAACAGTCTAATTTCCCGACAATCAATTTTAGTGGACATCCCTTGGTCCTGGTGTTGTGTGATTGGAAAAAGATAATCCCTTAATCCACTCTTAGGTTTTTCTTTGAATCATTTTAAAATGTCACTCACTTTCCCTTTCTTTAATAGACCTCAAAGTCTTGGGCTATATTATAGACCTGAATGTCAATGAGAAGCACCTGCCTGGGGTGAACACATGTCTCTGACCTTTGGAAAGACTCTGAATCCATATTCATAATGTGGTTTGATTCATTCATTAATTTTGCTGTACATCTAATTTATCACCACAATCATATCAGAAAAGGAATATTTCCTGTGTTACCTCCCACCTACTTTAGGCTTGGCTTGAAAAACTTAAGATGTCCCTGGTGATTTTAAAGTGGTTAAACAAAGTTTACATTTTGGCGGCTTGTGAAGGACATAATAAGAGGAGTGCTTTTTTGTTTCATTTGTGATGATCATTCCAGCAGATGGCAATCCTCAGAGCTGATTCACATATTGCAATCAGTCCCAAGCATTGTCATGCAGGGGGTTCCTCCCCCCTTGAACACATGCCATAATCTGGTTCCATGTGTTGTTTCCTTCTTGAAATTTACTCTTTAATGTATGCCCTAAGTAGGGTTGCCATATGACCCAGAAAACTGGGACAGTCCCATTTGGGGGGATTACGTTCATATACTGGCATGTTTGATAGAGGGTCCTGTCCTGGTTTTGTGGAAGAGAATTATGGCAACCCTAGCCGTAGTAGGCTTTTGAATGTAGCTCTGAGACTTGCCCATCCCTCCTTCTGAGATTGTAAGTCTGAGGACGTTGTTTTGAAGGACAATCAATCATTCAATTATTCATTCATTCAATCAATCAGTAGTAGTTACTGCCACTTTTCAACACAAAAATTCACAAATCAGTTCACAGAGAAAATGAAAAATGGTGGTTTTCAAAGTGTGGGGTCAGGATTCTCTTGGGGATCATAACTTCACTTCAGGGGAGTCATGAAAAGCTGGGTGTTGCCATCTTGGAATATGGCACGAGGTGCCGCCATCTGGGAATGAGCACTTTCCTGTGATTAAGGCTGCAATCCTATGCATGTCAACTCTGAAGTAAGCCCCACTGAGTTCAACGGGTCTTAGTCCCAAGAAAATGTTCTTAGGATAGCAGCCATAGGGTTCAATCCTAACCATGTCTACTCAAAAGTGAGCTCCATTGTGTTCAATGTGTCTTACTTCCATGAAAGTGTCTTTAGGATTGCAGCCTAAGTTTCATTGAGCACAAATGGAAATTACTTCTGAGTAGACACAGAGGAACTCTGGCATCACCTTGATTTTATTTGCTTTTTGATGTCACTTCCAGCCATGTCATCTCTTTCAAGTTGATGACATCTCTTGCCGGGAGTGCCCCTCAGAAGAAGGTCCCCAGCTGAAATATTTGAGAACCACAACTGTGGGAGAAGAATGAATGTAGGATGAATGAATGTGGAAGAATGCCTGGATGAGGAGATCCTAGGAATGCCAAATCCAATATAATGGCAAAGACCTCTGGGTGGCGCTAAAAGAAAGCAGAAAGCACTGAATCGGGTCCACAAAGAATGCTTGAAGCCCCAGTGTTGTTCTATGGACATAGAACCTGTTGTTAATTTAGGTTATTAGGACATAGAAGCTGTTGTTAATTTATTTGAATCCCACCACTGGACATGACCCTCTGTCACACTTGCCAGAATGTGAACACAATTCTCAAAAATCAGGACTGTGCCTATTTTTCGGGACATGTGGCCACCCTAATGGTGGCTCCCTGTCAAACTTAACGGGATGTGACGCCATTGTGATGCCAGAGCTCTTCCATGTCTTCTCAGAAATAAGTCCCATTGTCTTCAATGAGACTTACTCCCAGGAAAACCCAGTGCTGAGATTCCAAGTAGATCGATTGCACTTTCTTGCGACCCCTTCAACCTCCACTTTGAGTATCACTGATTTAAAAGGTCAGGATTTTGCAAGATAAAAGGGGCATTTGCAATTTGGAAAATGCTTTGGAGGCAAAATTTATAAATTTAAAAAGACTGGGTTCCATTTTTCAGTGGTTTTCACATTTGGAGGGTGTGCTGGTCCCTAACCCGTCAAATAAGTGGGGGTTGGAAAACTTCCATTTATGATAGGATAAGAGATGGTGGTGGATTGACTCTCTCGGCAAAAGAGACATTCTTTTGCACTGTCAACGTGAGCAGGACTGACACCCTCTAAGGATGTGCACTCTTTTGTTATTTTATCCCTATATATAAATCCAAGTGGAGCCCTAGAACTTTTTTTTTAATGCTGGTTTTCTGAGGGTGGAAACAGGTTGTGTTAGAACATTGGTATTTGTGTGTGGCATCCCTGAGCATCAGCCAGAGGGGGGGAAATTTGCCATTAAGATACTTATTCTGCAGAATGATTCACTTATGTTCACATTTTGTTTGTGGGAACAAGCTACAGACAGCTGTTTAATGTCAAGGGCCAGATTCTGATTTTGCAAAGCAAGTGGAAGACTGGAAGCCCCTGTCTTCTGCTCTGCAAATTGGCTTCTAATTCATATCAGCATAAAGAAAAATAGAGTTTCACAGATGCACTGTGAATATGCGGATTAATATATTTAGAAAGACTAAAGCATGGGTGGATCAGCACAGCTGAAGGGGTGATGAGATCCCAAGTGGTTGCAGAAGTATGAAGGACTAGGTGGGAAAGTTATTATTGATACATGTTAGTGCTCATCAATGTGGAAGGGGGACAGCCATCAAGTGGTGGTAATTATTTGTTTAACCCTACAATCCAGAGCAGCTACACCAGTTCATGCGTCAACACAAGTTACATTTATGTCGACGTAGTTATGGCGCCATCTAGTGGAAACCTATGGGAAATTCATAGAGCAACCCACAGTAAATTTTATGTCAGTCGATGCAAGAACTGCAGTAGTTACTTTGGATTGAGCCCTAAGTCACATTGCTGGCATGTGAAAACTCAATACACATGATGCTTAATAGATCTCAAATCTGCTCCCTGTACTTCCGAAGGGTATTCCTCTCTGTATAGGAAAGTGCTTATGATCAGCCACCTTGAGTCCCTCAGGAAAAAGTTAGGATATAAATAAAGTATATTATTATTATCTGATTTGAATTCATTCACTGCAGGCCTCCGTCAGTCTTGAAAGACTATGGTTTCGTGCTCAGCGCTGCATACACTGCATGCGAAGCACGAAAGCCTGGGTTGGATTGTTATGGAGGAGAGGCTGTTGCCCAAGCAGCAAATCCCACCTCTCCACACCACTGAATTAGTCCAATGGAAAGGCAGAGCCAATACGATTGGATCCAGCTGGCGTTGCAGAGCTGGGCTAAGGACAGGATCTCACCCTGTCTTGTGGGGCCGACCTGGATCTCAAACCCTGGCCTGCTGGTTAACAGGCACAGCGTCTTAACTGCTTGCGCCACCCACATTAGTTTCATCTTAAACATATTCATTTTTGCAAATTTATTCAAATTTATTTAAATTTGCAATTTTTTCAAATTTGAAATGTAAATTATAATCAATAGGGCTTACTCTCACGAAACTGTGTTTAGGATTGCAGCGTCAGTTTCACTGAATTCACTGGGGGCGCAATCCAGGGTAATTACAGGGAGTCCTTGCTCTGATGTAAGAACAATTTACTCTGGATTGCAATATAAATTTCCCATAGGTTTTCGCTAGGTGGTGCCATAAAGCAGGCCTCCTTCAGTCTTGAAAGACTATGGTATCGTGCTTGGCTGCATGCATGCATACGCTGCATGCGAAGCACGAAAGCCTGGGTTGGATTGTTATGGAGGACAGGCTGTTACCCAAGCAGCAAATCCCCCCCTCCACGCCACTGAATTAGTCCAATGGAAAGGCAGAGCCGATACGATTGGATCCAGCTGGTGTCACAGAGCTGGGCTAAGGACAGGAGCTCACTCTGTCTTGTGGGGCCGACCCGGGAATCGAACCCTGGCCTGCTGATTAACAGGCGCAGCGTCTTTAACGCTTGCGCCACCCACAGCCCACCACAGGTGGTGCCATAACTACATCGACATAAATGGTCCTGTAGTTACTCTGGATTGTAGGGTGGGACTTACTTTTGAGAATACAGATATCCCTTGTTTTCTAACGGTTTGTTTTCTGATGATCATATGTTCTGCTCTTTTCACCCCTCTCTACTGTTCTAAAGGCTAAAATTGTCTTTCCCCCACATTGATTATCCTATGATACGGTGATTCAACTGTTTTGGTATGTGTGTGAGAGGCAGAGTATGCATGATCACTTTAGCTCCTAGTCTATTCCCATTCTGGAAGGAGTTTTAATAAGAATTCATTTGCAAATATCATTATGTGACAGCAGGAATCTGCAAAATAAAAAGTGCATTGCAATTTGCAATTAAAAAAAGCATAAAAAGCAACATTTGTAAACAAAATGTTTACACCACATCCTGGGGCAGGGAGTTCCACAGACCAACTACATGCTGGGTAAATAAATATAAAAGCTGAAGCCATAGGCAGGTTGCAAGACAGAAAAGAAATTCTGCAAGCCACACTAAAGATCAGAGATGGCAAGTGAAATAATGTCTCCAGCAGGGATCTGATGAGACAGAAGGTGGCTCTGGTTCCCAGTTCTTTCTCCCACATAGTTTCCCAGTGTCTTGTTTCTACTTCCTTATTCATGCTCCCACTTCCCTCATTAACCAGAGTTCCTGAATAAGGAACTGTGGTTGTCCAGCCACTGCACACCAAAATAACCTTTGGGCTATCCTGTGTCATTCACCTCCATTTCCAGATGTGCCAGAATTCTCTTCTTTCCAAAGCCCTGATTTCATACAATCTGCTGCAACACAACATACATGCCCCCAGGGCGAAGGCACCACTTAAGTATAAGATACTGTGGGTTTGCACTCCACCCAAAGTAAGCTTGAAATGAGAGTGAAACCTGCAACCCTGCCAAACTGTGCATGTCAACTGGCATGGCCTCCACCCTCCATCCCCCAGCAATGCCACTATGGCTGCAATCCTAACCACCAATTAGGCCGGCACAAGTCTTGGCACAAATCCCATACTGGCCTGGGAGTGTTTGAGCACAATCCTAACCATGTCTTCTCTAAGGTAAACCCCATTGTTTTCAGTGGGTCTTACTCCCAAGAAAGTGCCTTTAGGATTGTAGCACATGTGCCACTCATGGGGGGGGGGGTTAGGCCACTGTACAGGCATGTGTGGTCCCCTCCCCACACCACCATGGGAACAGGGAGATGGTGAGTTGGTCAGGATTGCACCTTATGTCACAGAACCCTGCACACTTTGATGTACAGTAAAACCTTGGATTGAGAGTGTTTTGCAAGACAAGCAAACATTTGTAATAAATTTTGGCTGCAATCCTAACCACATTTTCCTGGGAGTAAGACCTATTGAACATAATGGGGCTTATTTCTGAGTAGACATGGATAGGATTGCACCCTCTGTCTTGCAAGACAAGCAAAAAAAATAGTCCCTACTGGGATATAGCACTGGTTTCTGTGATAGACTGGTTTCAGCACTCCACCAGCACCTGCTCAGCCTCTCCTGAGAGATCAGCCTATGCATGTCTACTCTGAAGTAACCTTATTACAGTCAACGGGCAACACTCATATATAAGGAGGGCATTGGAAAGAAGCCTTTAACTGCAATCCTAAAGACACTTTCCTGGGAGTAAGACCCATTGAATATGGTGTGGCTTACTTTTGAGTAGACATGGTTAGGATTGTGCTTTTTGAGTCCTAGCCTTGTATGACTCTCTAAAGTAAGCCCTAATATAATCAGTGGGGCTCACTCCTGTGTAATGGGGGAAGATTGCAGTCTGAGAGACCTGAGAGACTTAAGTGCAGGTTAATTTGTTTTATTTTTCTTTATATTTTGTATTTTCTTTTTTATTTTGTATTATATTATAGTATTGTAATCATTCTGCATATTATAGTATTGTAATGCGTTCTGCATATGAATATTTTGGGGTTGTGGAACGAATTGTCTGAATTTACATTATTTCTAATGGGAAAATTTGCTTTGACATACAAGCATTTTAGATTATAAGCATGCTTCTGGAACAAATTATGCTCGTAAACAAAGGTACCACGGAATTTACATTCATCATAGTCATAAGGTCTGACTGGATTGCTGTTTGCAGATTTTAGCACAGATTGTTCATCCTTCCCAGTTTCACTACCCCATTTGATGTGGGGGGGGGGAATTGTGGGTGACCTACAAAGGGAAGGCTTCACTGGCAAGTAGTGGGAGAGCTTTTCCCAAAGCCGCTGATTGGTGACTGTCATTTTTTCCCCCAGAAGAACATGGCATGACGTGGCATTATTTCAAGAGACATCTGCAAGAAAATATGTTGACTGCCAGGCATCAACTTTCAACTAAGACAAGCAATGAATCATAGAATCCTAGAGTTGGAAGGGACCTAGTAGGTCATCTAGTCCAACCCCCTGCCGGCAGCAGGAAATCCCCCTAGAGCAGGGGTCCTCAAACTTTTAAAACATGGGGGTGGTTCACAGTCCCTAAGATACTGTCAGGGGCCGGACTATAGGAAGGGGGTTTCTGGGGGTGGTGGGTATAGTCAGGGCTAGTGGGGGATTTCTGAGGAGTGGAGGCTACTGTCAGGGCTGGTGGGGGTTTTCTGGGGGTGGTGGGTACTGGCAGAGCAAGTGGGGGTTCTGCAGGTGGTGGGTACTGGCAGGGCTAGTGGGAGGTTTCTGGGGGGTGGAGGTTACTGGCAGGGCTGGTGGGGGTTTTCTGGGGGGTGGGTACTGTCAGGGCTGGTGGGGGTTTTCTGGGGGGTGGTGGGTACTGGCAGGGCTAGTGGGGGGTTTCTGGGGATGGGGGCTACTGGCAGGGCTGATAGGGGTTTCTGAGGGGTGGGGGTTACTGGCAGGGCTGGTGGGGGTTCTGGGGGTGGTGGGTACTGGCAGGGCTAGTGGGGGGTTTCTGGGGGTGGGGGCTACTGGCAGGGCTAGTGGGGGAGTTCTGGGGGTGGGGGATACTGGCAGGCTGGTGGGGATCTGGGGGGAGAAAGGGAGGCACTTACCTGGGGAGCCATGTGGCCACCATCCAAGCCCCCTGGCCGACCAGGGAAGCTGTGGATGGAGCGCTGCAGCTGCGCAGCCCCCCATCCAAGCCAGGTTCTTCCGCTGGCGAGTGGGCAGGCAGGCAAGCGAACAGACAGGCAGCCTGTCACCACGGTGGCTGTCCTGAGAGGATAGCTCCTCCCCCTTCCTGCCTGCTCTCACCTGGCAGCCACTCAGCAACAGCGAAGCAGGGAGGGGGAGGAGCCGTCCCCTCGGGACTGCACAACGCACACAGCTGCATGCCAAATTCAAAATGGCGGCTGCCTCTTTTCCCAGTGACAGCCAGCAAGCCTCGGCGGGCCGGATTGAGGGCCCTGGCGGGCTGTATGTGGCCCGCGGGCCATAGTTTGAGGGCCCCTGCCCTAGAGCATCTCCGACAGGTGCTCATCGAGCCTCGGCTTGAAGATCCCCATTGAGGGAGAGTCCACCACCTCCCTTGGCAATCTGTTCCACTGCCGAACCGCCCTCAACATCAGGAACTTTTTCCTGATATCCAACCAGAATCTCCTTTCTTGCAGTTTGTGCCCATTGGTTCTGGTTCTGCTTTCAGTGGCAGCTAAGAACAAATGAGCCACTTCCTCCCTATGACAGCCCTTCAGGTATCTGAAGAGGGCAATCAGGTCTCCCCTCAGCCTCCTCTTCTCCAGGCTGAACATCCCAAGTTCCCCCAACCTTTCCTCGTAGGGCTTCCCTTCCATCCCACTGATCATTCTTGTTGCTCTCCTCTGGACTTGCTCCAGCTTGGCTGCATCTTTCTTCAAGTGAGGTGCCCAGAACTGAACACAGTACTCAAGGTGAGGTCTGACCAATGCAGAATAAAGAGGAACTAGAACTTCTCGTGACTTGGAAGCTACAGTCCTCTTAATGCAACCTAAAATGGCATTTGCCTTCTTTGCAGACACATCACACTGCTGACTCATGTTCAGCTTGTGATCCATGGCGACTCCAAGATCCTGCTCACATGTTGTGCTGCCAAGTCAAGTATTTCCCATTTTATACCTGTGTTTTTGGTTTTATTGCCTAAGTGCAGAACCTTGCACTTCTCTCTGTTGAAATTCATTCTATTTGTTACAGCCCAGGATTCTAGTTTATCCAGATCCTCCTGGAGGTTTCTCCTGTCTTCTGTTGTGTTTGCTGCTCCTCCCAGTTTGGTGTCATCTGCAAATTTGATCAGGCTCCCCCGTATCCCTTCCTCTAAGTCACTGATGAAAATGTTAAAGAGCACCGGGCCCAAGACAGAGCCCTGGGGCACCCCACTCGAAACCGACCTCCAAGTTGACGCAGGTTGAATGCTATTGTCTCTTTTGAATGCAAGAAGATGAAGAATAACAACAATAACAACAAAAGTCTATATGGACTGTTCAGCCCCCCTTTATTCTCCCAGAACTCCAAATTTTGAGTGAAAGTTGATCTTTGGACACAGCCCGAGATATGCAAGATTAGTACTTAGAAACATAGTAGCTGGATTTATTAATCAAACACAGAATTGTGTGCTTACAATGGGGTTTTGTTTGTGGAACTTATATTAATCTTGAATATTTCATACATGTGGGTAGATTTGCACTATGCATTGTATAGCAGTAAGCAGATGTATGCCAATCTGAACATTGCCCTCTGATAATTCTCGCCAGTCTGCTAGTTTGCCATATGGATCTTTTTTAAATGAAACTTGACCCCAACACAATGAATTATTGTTATACTGACGCCTTTGTTATGTATAAACTTGCTCCATTTCTGTGGCTGGTTGTGAGTTTTTTGTCATATTTAAGATATTTCTGCATTCATTTCTTATGAGTCCTGAATCCTGTTAGCTTTACTCACAGATCAATCTTAACCGCTGGTTAGGCTGGCACAAGTTCCAGCACAAGTCGTGTGTTGGCCTGGGGGAAGGAAGAGATGGGTGAGTTGTACTAGCTTAAATTGGATCGTGAACACCGGCTGCCTGATCTGGCCTTGCCCCTATACTTTCAATCACAGAACTGGGTAATGTGCCCTACTGTTGTATAGCCTTGCAAGGGTGTAACAACATGAGTTTAAATTAGAAACAATATCATCTTTTCACCCAGAAGTTACCCTTGCTGGGGCATCTTCCTTATTAGGCTGCAGATTAACCCAGGTTCATGCACATAAAGGGACTAGATGAAATTTCTCTTTGCTCAGCAATAAATGGAAAGACTCTTAATGAGTGGCTTCAGTTGCTTGACAGCTACCAACTCCTGCACGGGGGGTTTCTTAAGGACACGGTTGTTATAAAGGGATGTGAATAATCTGTGCTAAAGGGTGAAATCCAGAGTAACTACAGGGAGTCCTTGCTCCGGAGTAAGTACAATTTACTCTGGTTTGAAATATGAATTTCCCATAGGTTTTCACTAGGTGGTGCAGTAACTACGGGTGCACGTAATGTCTCTTACATGCTCACGTAGTTACTCTGGATTTGGCTGCATATCTGTTTTTCTTATTTGCAGTTTGATAAACAGATCAGTGCATTTCCCACACTTGGAAATTCCAAGAGGAAATAGGTCTAAGCAATACTAATTGAGGGCTGCTAATTAATCACTGATTACTAATACTAATAAACTTTTTAGCACCAGGACCCACTTTTTAAAAATGACACTCTACTGCAGTGATTTTCAGTCTTTTTCATCTCCTGGCACACCAACCATATGCTGAAATTGTCAAGGCACACCATCAAACTTTGGACAATTGACAAGGCACACCTGCTGGTGGGGGACTAAATACCTCAATAAGCCTATTAATAAATTATGTATTTAATTAATTAATAAATTTGCCAAACTCCCATGGCACTGCTGTAGACCACTTGTGGCACACCAGTGTTGAAAATCACTGCTCTGTTGGAACATTGATTAAACAGACTTTTTTAAAAAAAAGACTTTTTTAAAGCTCTAAAGAGATAATAGCTTATTTATTCTTAAGTAATAAAAACCTGGAAAGGGCTCTCATTTATTTCCCCATGTTTCCACATTTTGCAAATTGCAGGAATTTTTTGCAGATAATTTTTTGCAGATAATTAGCAGACACCGTGTCTGATTTTTTAACAGCCTCAGGCATAAGAAAGTTAATTACCTGAACTTTCCATCACTACTTGGCAATCCACCAAAAATCAGGTCATGACTTACTAGTGGGTCCCGACCCACTCATTGGGAACCACTACTCTAGTATAACATGATTAAAATAGTGCTGTGATGACTAAAGAAGATGGACTCAGGCCTGAAAAATCCAAATCCAACTAAAATCATGCATCTCCTACTCTGCATCTAATTTCACCATGAAATTGTGTTGGCCCAGCAGTTACTAAATCTGTTTCAGGAACAGGCCCAGCCCTGCTCTGAACATAGATTTTATACATGAAATGAAATGACGAGGCACATTCGGAGGCACATTCCAGAGCAAAGCTGGTTGCTGGAAAACAAGAGGTTGGGCTGTAAGTTTAAATGAGCATCCAGAATGCAAACAGTGGTGCGTCAGTAGCACCACCCCAAGATTAGACCAAGTATGACAAGTGAGTCACTGTTCCTTAGAGGACCCCTGAGTCATAGTTCCTCTTTGCTTTGTGGAGAAAAGTAGGAGGGCATAGGTGGTCTGGAAAAATACTGCATCAGCCTTGTCTTTAAGCAAACCCTTTTTGTAGTGTTGACACAGCCCCGCAGAAGGGCAGCATGGCAAGTACTGCAGGAAACACAATATGTTGTGTAGGTAGCCATCAGAGCCATTCTGGGCAGTAGTAGCAATGTGCATGTGCAGGAACCCACAGTACATGCTGTGCTTCCTCCCTGCAGACATACCAGTGTCAAGGTCAGAAGATGCCTCTGCACCTGCTTGAATACAGAAGGTTTTTATGCCTAATAAAGGTCTGATTGATTGAAGATAGAAAGTTCCACTTTCAACCTCTGGTATCTCCATCAGGGTCCTTCCTGGAATTCTGCTTCTCCTTCATGCACACAGTAATGCACTAGGTGACACTGAAGTCAATGTGGCTTTGAGCCACATAATGCAACACTTCTTCATTTTCCAAAATCAGTCCCACATGGTGGATGCCATTTATTCCTGATGTGAACCACTCTTCCCACCAAAGCTAGTATTAGCTGTGCAGGAAAAATGTAGGCTTCAATCTAATTGCACTTTCTCTAGAGCAGTGCTTTTTTCTGAGAAAAAGGTGCAGGTACTTCCCACAGATCATCCCCTTATGACTAATTATTTATTAGCTGCAGGGGGGCAGGTGGAAAAAAGGTGCCAGTGCTGAATACTGATGAGTACCCCAAGAAAAAAGTCCTGCTTGGGAGTAATGCTCATTGAACTGATTGGAGCCACTGCAGAGTAGTATGGACTATGTATGCAGAGTTTTGTTTGTTTATATTTGTGTGTGTGTGTATTTTTAATTGTTATATATCACATCATTGTTTCATATGGAATTTCATGTGAAATGCAGTGAAAGAAACTGTTGAAATATGTCTATTACATCAAAAGTTGTATTCAGACAACCTGTACATCTGGTAGGCTACTGTGAGATATAGGAAGCTGTTCTAGGTGGGTGTTTGGCCTCATCCACCGGAGAATCTTCTTATGTTCTTACATCAACATACCAAACAATGGGATTGGTGCTGGTCAACATATGTGCAGGATAATGCCCACAAACATAGCAAAATCAGTTTTACAGGCAGTAAATAAAGGTGCCAACGCACTCGCCACTACAAAAGAAGGCAACCAACCTCTAATGTGTTTCTATTTTCCACATGAAATTATACATTTTGCAACTGGGGAAAAAAAAACCCTTCTCTCCTTAATTTGCCTTCGGAAACAGACTGCCCTCAGTTGTTCCTTATGCGCAATCCATGAGTCACAGGATTCTCATACTTATGCCAACATCAGTGACTGCTAAACATACCATTACTGCAGAAGGCTTGCTTAATTTCAACTTGTATGTCAGAGCACCACTTGCATTTAAAAAGTTTTACTCAGCAAAACCGTGTAGGTTTCAGTTCTGTTTCTTTTCCCCTTGATCCCCTATAAACTAAAAGACAAATGGCCAAATTGTGACCCGTAGATAATGTTCAGGCCCTAGAGCAGAGCAGATGCATCTTTGGGGTGATGTACTGGCTTCCTGCACAGGGTGACACAATTCATAGTGACTCTCTGCCTTATAGCACCAAATGTCCATTTTCTTTTCGGGGGAAAAAGGACTTTTGGTGACATCAACATGAGATTATCATGCCATCACCGAACTTCAGCAGCCCCATTTTTATCCCTATGAAGTCACAGCTGACTTTACCATAGGATGCCAATGATGAAGTCACAGCTGGCTGTTCAGAAAGATTCATGAGCTGTGTGTCTTTGAGTCACAAAAATGGTCTTGGCAAGTCAGAAGGACCACCCATTAGGACTATTTTTCAAGTCGAGTCACGCAGCAGAGACTTGTGACTCAACTCGAGTCAGGCCACACTGGATTCACACTTCTACATAGAGATATAGGACCTATCATATGCAAAGCATGTAACTGCCTGGGGTATGTTTAGAAAAAACAGGATATTAAATGAATGAATGAATGAATGAATGAAGGGAGGGAGGGAGGGAGGGAGGGAGGGAGGGATGGATGGATGGATGATTGGACGGACGGATAAGCATGTACTACAGCCCTTTTCCTAATAGATACTATGTCAAAACACAGAATATTATTCTGTGTTTATCCTTCCAAAAATGTACATTTTTATATATAGTAAAATATTTTATATTTTGAAAATATGAGTTTATTATACTCATCATCTCCTTTCCAGCCTATCTGCCCGCATTCCTGTTCGTTTACACTGAATCATGATGTCTCCCTTACCAGGACAGGCCTTATTCATTAGTCTTTTGCCTTTTTGTTGCTCTGACAAGCAATGGCAGAAGACCAAACACATTGAAAATGTTGCCTTGTTTGCAGAAAAGGCCTGGTGTTTGCATCTCCTCCAGCCCTTAAATCTGTTACAAGCTTTTAATATTTCTCCTCCACCATAACCCCCTCCGTGGAGTGTCACAAGCGACACTCCTTCTTACAATGGCGATGTGTCTCTTTTGCTCACTGCAAACAGTGGTTCCATTTAGGAAATGTTGGCAGGAAACACTGAGCTGGTGGGTGACGTAGGGGGACTGATGAATTAAAGTGCAAAGTCAGTGTGCTTCTGCTCCAGCTTGGAGAAAAACAAAAATGGTATTTTTGATGGTGAAAACTGATGGGGAAAACTCTTCACTGTTTCACTGATGGTGAAAACAGTGAAGAGAAAGCGAAAGCAGGTAGGACACTGGAAAGTTTAAATTAAGTCCAAATCAGGAGGTTAATTTTGCTGCTTACCGCAAAGGAGAACCACAACCTTTTAGATGCATAAAATTCCCATAAATAAATAAATGCTGTTTACAAGTCTATGATGTCCCAAGAGATTATCACAGCAAAGTTCATTTGCTGTGACTTGAGCTGAGTTGATGGGAGTAATGCTGGGATGCAAAATCAAAGTGACACTTGGACTGACACTCCTCTCTTCATATTGATGTAAATGGAGAACCAGGTTCCATGCTAGCCTCACCTGAACAGTGAGTTCCATGAATAGCTCAAGAACAGTGGCATAAAAATGGGGGTGGGGGCTACGGGACTAGGTGTACCTGTGACAAGCTGCAGAGGGATGACAGAAACTACCTCTCAATTTTTAATGTCTTGGTATTTTAAAATAATACTATCATATATCATTCAGGCTGCAGTTCTCTACATATTTTCCTGGGAGTAAGCCCCACCTAACACAATGGGACAAACTTCTGAGTAGATATGTAGAGGATTGCACTGCATATGTGTAATTTCATGCAGAATGCAATGATATGCAATGACAATGTCATGGCCAAGCATGATAATTTCCCCTGGTTTCTGCTGCCACCAGCCCAGGCGCTTCCAAATCCCATGCAAGAAGACTCCCTGGGCTTCTTGAAGTTCAAAATAATCTTATCTTATCACTTATCACTTATCTTATCACTTATCACAATCTTATCACTCCATCTTGTTGAAATATTGCCAGTCTATCAAATGTTATAGCCAAAAAAAACCAGAAAAGAAAAATACAATTGCCATAAGTAACAAAAAGTGGATTGCACAAGGAATTCTGTAACAAAAGGTGCACAACAAAAAGTGGATTTCGCTGGGATTAACAGTGGGAGTAAATATCTTGTTGCAAACATTCCAGAAAACCAAATGTATTCTTCATAAATGTATGTATGTTCTACTACATGCCTTTCTACTACACTGCAACGAGGGTTTCTGACAGCCAATTAAAGTATTTTCCAACAAAAACGTTCCTTTCTTCCCTCTGATTAGGCTGTTATAAGAACCGAACTCTTCAGCAACTCAGATGCAGATTTAAATAAACAGCTCATCTGAGTACTGTATATAGTTGATAGGTTGCAAAAGGGAATTAATTCTGCCTCCTGAGTAACCAGAGTGTATCAGATATACTCGCCCTCCTTCCACCACTATTAGGTGTGGATTCAGGATACTTGTGAAAAACTAAATCCTCAAAAAATGATGTCAGCTTACATGTGTTATGGGACACTGTATGTATAAAGCAGGGCATTAAAATTAATTTTGTAAAATTTAG
Source organism: Cryptoblepharus egeriae (assembly GCA_030015325.1). Taxonomy (NCBI): domain Eukaryota; kingdom Metazoa; phylum Chordata; class Lepidosauria; order Squamata; family Scincidae; genus Cryptoblepharus; species Cryptoblepharus egeriae. Next base: position 259,479,098 of record JAREYC010000001.1, read on the forward strand.
TAAATGGTGCTTGCTATGTCTTAGGTAAACATCAAGACAATGGAGTCCAAATCAGAAATGGGGGTGCTTATACTCTAGGCCAGTGGTTCTCAATCTTCCTAATGCCGTGACCCCTTTATAAGTTCCTCATGTTGTGGGGACCCCCAACCATAAAATTATTTTCGTTGCTACTTTATAACTGTAATTTTGCTACTGTTATGAATCGTAATGTAAATATCCAATATGCAGGATTTTCATTGTTACAAATGAAACGTTTGTTCTATGCACACATTGAACACAATGGGATTTATTTCAGAGTAGGCATGCATAGGATTGGGCCCTGAGGCTGCAATCCTATCCACATTTGCATGGGAGTAAAGGCCCCCTGACTATAATGGGATTTATTTCAGAGTAGGCATGCATAGGATTGGGCCCTGAGGCTGTCAGTCAGCCCCAGTGCATGTGCAGCTACAGCCGGAGGTCTGGCAAGCCTGACCTGGCCCCCTGCACCAGACGTCTTCAGGCGACCCCCAAAGGGGTCCCGACCCCCACTTTGAGAAACACTGCTCTAGGCGAAACCATCAGTAGATGATATCTCAATTTCTCTGGCTCCTAGACTATTTTGTACAGGAATTTTGGCACAAGTTTTGCATTTCTGAGTTCAAAAGCATTTCTTATGAGCCTCCTGACCTTTGTTCCAAGAAACATTTACAAGTGGATTACATTACAAATTAGCTTTTCAGAAGTGGTACCACACAAATTGTTCTGCTCTTCACTTCAAATGGTGCTGGTTCTACGGTTCTTACAGAAATGGATTTAGAATGTGAGTCCTCCAACAAGTCCTTGAAAAGCACAAATCACTTAGCCTGGTCCTGAACAGAACATTAGATCTTTCTCCAAACACTCACTCCTTAAATGAGACTCAAGTTGGGGACCTCTCCCAAGATTCTACTTTGTGTCTACCTCCATGTCCAAAAAAGCAGGCCTCCATCAGTCTTGAAAGACTATGGTATCGTGCTCGGCGCTGCATACGCTGCATGCAAAGCATGAAAGCCTGGGTTAGATTGTTATGGAGGATAGGCTGTCACCCAAGCAGCAAATCCCCCTCTCCACACCACTGAATTAGTCCAATGGAAAGGCAGAGCCAATACGATTGGATCCAGCTGGCGTCGCAGAGCTGGGCTAAGGACAGGAGCTCACCCTGTCTTGTGGGGCTGACCCGGGTCTCGAACCCTGGCCTGCTGGTTAACAGGCACAGCGTCTTAACTGCAACAAATACTGGTGGTAATACTTTGTGATGGAGGAAATTGTTCTGACATCCACACTCTGAAATTGTTCAAACACAGCTACTACAGGGTTTCTATACTCTTGGTCAGATTAATTGATCAGCAAGTAAGTAAGTAAGCAAGTAAGTACCGTAAGTGACCCTACAATCCAGTGTAACTACGGGAGCACGTAAGAGACATTACTTGCACCCTAGTGAAAACCTATGGGAAATTTATATTGCAATCCAGAGTAGATTGTTCTTACACCAGACCAAGTTCTCCCCCGTAGTTATTCTGGATTGCGCCCTAAGGTTGCAATCCAAACCACACTTTCCTGGGCATAAATCCTATTGAACACAATGGGACTTACTTCTAAGTAAACATGCTTAGGATTGCACTGTAAGTAAGTAAATGATTGTACTTTATATCCCACCCTTTACCCTTGGGGACTAAAGGCACCTTACAAAATCAACAAGTCCATAAAAACATCAACAACAATTTAAAAACATCAATATCAATTAAAAGCAACATTCATCTTAAAAACAGCAAATAAAAACATCCACATTAAAAATAACTGTTTAAAGCCACAATAAAAATATGTTATAAAAATTATCACAGTCGCTGTAGCGTCCTTAAAAAGCAAATAACAACAAACAACAACACCTTATTGGGTGTTTGGAATGAAAGGCACTGCAGTCAGTGGCATCACTACAGTTTGTGTCAGTAGAGCAGTGGTTCTAGAGTATTTCAGCCCAAGACCCTTTCTGAGAATGACAGTCTGTCCGGTACCCCCCATTCATTCATTGGCATCCGTCAGTCTTAAAAGATCATGGTATCGTGCTCCAAATGGGAAAAGTGTCCCCTCCAGGGCAGATTGATACAGAGGACAGGCTGTTACCCAAGCAGCAAATCCCCCCTCTCCACACCACTGAAATAGCCCAGAAGTGATGCTATCACCCTTGAAGTGATGTCATGGCCTGGTGAGATCAAACAGAAGTGACATCACTGTGACACCAGAGCTCCTCCATGTATTCAATGAGACTTAGGGCAAAATCCAGAGTAACTACGGGAAGTCTTTGCTCCTGTGTAAGAACAACTTACTCTGGATTCCAATACGAATTTCCTATAGGTTTTCACTAGGTGGTGCAGTAATTACGGGTTCACGAAAAGTCTCTTACGTGCTCCCGTAGTTACTCTGGATTTGGGAGTTACTCCTATGAAAGTACAGATAGTCCCTGAGTGCCCCATCCCAAGAAGGCACCACCGGGTGCAGCAGGTAGCAGCACCCAACTTTTCTTGATGCTCCTAAAATGAAATGGGGACCCATGTCAAGGGAATCCTGACTCCCACTTTGAAAACCACTGTACTTGGCGTACCTCCCTCCCCAAAAAAGTGAATATGAAATATCAAATAAGTAGGTAAATGGCTTTAAATATCTTTTTCCAGGTTTGTTGTTTTTCCATTCTTGCTTGCCAAGTCAATAAGAATCCTCTGCAGATGGGAAACTAGTATGCCCTATAGAAGGTAGGCTACAGCCAGTGGTGGGCATCAGCAGGTTCGCACGTACTCTATAGAACCGGTTCTTAACAAGAGATAGTACATATAAAGTTTAAAAATAGCCATTTAAAAGTGGCTGCCAGATGGACAGAGAACCGGTTCTTAATTTCTTTGAAGCCCATCACTGGCTACAGCCCTTTGCCCTGACGTCTTGTTTTTTATGTACATACTACTTTTTGTTCAGATGCACATTTCCGACCTTGGTGAGAACCTGGCCTCAGTCAACATTGTAATATTAATTGTAACAAACAACCATAATCAGGAAAAGAATACTTTGAGATCATGTTGCAGCACAATGGCAACCTGCCTTTGATAACTTCTGAGAGGGTGGATAAGAGGTGAACGACACACCTTGTCTCAAAGTGGCTCGGCCCATATAAGAATCAGAATGTGCACATGAATTATAAAAATGCCAGTAAAAACCCTGAAGAATCCACACCCTCTCAGTAATCAGAGGTGTGGAAGGCTGTTGAAACAAACAAATAATAACCCCACCGTGCTTTACGACACGAACAACAAAAAAACAGACAGCAAAGAAATCAGAACCTCATTTCAAGACCAACTTGTTCCAGACCTGTGAAAGTTTTTTAAAGTTTAAATAGCGTTTTGAAACGTTAAAACTTTGTGGAGGATTGTACACCTGTTGTCCCATACACACTTATAAGGGAAGAATAAGTACCACTGAATTCAATAACGAATAGTAGAGTTGTGATTTGGTGTGTAGCAACAAACAACCAAAAACACATAACACCGATTTCTGCATTTCTCATTAAAAAAAACACACACAACCAAAACAAAAACCCAAACCCTAAAAAAATTGTGAAATCTGAAATAAATAAATAAATAAATAAATAAATAAATAAATAAATGTGCTGCGTTTGACATCTTGGAGAATGGGTGGGATCGAGGGAAAGACTGTCTGTATCCTACCTATACTACCTATATTATCCACAAGGATTTTCATACATCATCTCATACAAGTATTTTGGATTACAAGCATGCTTCTGGAACAAATTATGTTCGTAAACCAAGGTACCACTGTACTTACATTCAAACACTTTTAAAGCAATTATAAAAGCATGCCTCCGTCAGTCTTGGAAGACTATGGTATCGTGCTTGGCACTGCATATGCTGCATGCGAAGCATGAAAGCCTGGGTTGGATTGTTATGGAGGATAGGCTATTACCCAAAGCAGCAAATCCTCCCTCTCCACGCCACTGAATTAGTCCAAAGGAAAGGCAGAGCCGATACAATTGGATCCAGCTGGTATCACAGAACTGGGCTAAGGACAGGAGCTCACCCTGTCTTGTGGGGCTGACCCGGGTCTTGAAACCTGGCCTGCTGGTTAACAGGCACAGCGTCTTAGCCACCTGCACCACCCACAGCCCCCCAAAAAGCAATTATAGCAATTATAATTCACTAGTAAAAGCCCACAGCTGTCACTTAAAAAAGCAGGCCTCTGGACTATGATATCGTGCTCAGCGCTGCATACACTACATGCGAAACACAAAAGCCTGGGTTGGATTGTTATGGAGGACAGGCTGTTACCCAAGCACCAAATCCCCCCTCTCCATGCCACTGAATTAGCCCGATGGAAAGGCAGAGCCGATACAATTGGATCCAGCTGGTGTCGCAGAACTGGGCTAAGGACAGGAGCTCACCCTGTCTTGTAGGGCCGACCCGGGTTTCAAACCCTGGCTTGCTGGCTAACAGGCACAGCGTCTTAGCTGCTTGCGCCACCCAGAGCCCATAAGCTGTCAATTATGGAACTACAATATAATAACGCATTAAAAAATCTATTTTGTTGAAATGGCAGGTGGAAAAGGCAGTAAGTTCTTGACCCATTCCTGACCACTCCTTGCCTCCCCTCAACCTGGCAATTGGAAATGGCAGGTGGAAAAAACAGAGAGTGCTTGACTCTTAATGCCAGAGGTCTGGACAGACACACTATGAGCACAATCCTAACCATGTCTACTCAAAGGTAAGCCTCATTGTGCTCAATGGGTCTTGCTCCCAGGAAAGTGTCTTTAGGACTGTAGCCTTAGGCGTAAGAACAATTTACTCTGGATTGCAATATGAATTTCCCATAGGTTTTCACTCAGTGGTGCAGTAACTACGGGTGCATGTAATGTCTCTTATGTGCTCACGTAGTTCCTCTGGATTTGGCTGGAAATCACATACCAGCTCAGTGGAAGAACACTGTAGAAAAAGAAGACGTGGGACAAGGTGGGACAAAGTTCTCTGATCCAGCAGGATTCTTCTTACACTCTTGAGTTCAACCTCACATTTAGACTGATCTAATTTCCCCATGTCAGGTTTTTCAGCGTCACCATCGGAGCTGCATTCTTATCCCTTAATATTGATTCATTGACCTCCATATAATGTCAAAAGAGTTGGGTTAACCACAGCGTAGAGTAACTGCATAACGTACACGTCTTGCAAAACAGCTTTTCCCCCCAAATTTTCACTTCAGCTTTATTCCCTGTGATCTGTCTAATTCACATATGAGATCATCAGAAGTTTTATGTATACAGAGGAAATGTGACATCTTATCACTCATGCAATATAAGTGACACAGAAGCAGCAACTCTGATGATTCATCCAGATGACCATAACCCCAGTGCCACACCTGATTTTTCATCATCCATATGAAGCCTCTAGCCCAGTGGCATACAGATGAGGGTCTGGCTACAGGGGGATGAAAGAGGTCACCTCCCAAGTTTTAAAATCTTAGCACTATTAACACCATCCTGTTATATATCAAACCATTCTATCTGTAGAATGATATATAGAATGATATAGATATATAAACCATTATATATCAAACCACTCTATTCTATCAAAAGTTATAGCAAAGAAAAAGGAAACACAACTGCCTTATGTAACAAAAGTGGATTGCACTGGGATTGCACTGGGATTCCTATCTAAAGAATAAATAGCTTGAAAACCAAATATTTGGCTTGAAAACTAAATAGCTTGAAAACAAACCCTCAAAAGCAGAAAACCAAATGTATTTTTCATAAATGTCCATAAGTTTTGCCTTTTTTCTGTATTACAACAAAAGTGCTTTTGAAAGTATGATAGATAAAAAGTTCACTGCATATTATCTTGATGGACATTCCTTCCTTGTCTTGTTTTGGATTATAATCTCTAATGTTCACTATGTATGTTGAACGTATTATATAGAACAAAATGTTCACTGTCTGCACTTCTTTGAAAATGTTCACTGTCTGCCCATTATTTTTATTCCTTTCATATCATATCACTATTACTGAAAATAATTTTGTCAGGAGGGGTGTGCCAAAAATTGATGGGTCCCTGACCTTTATTCCCTCCTGTATTGGCCTAGAACATTCAGAAATTTATACTTGGTTATCATGAATATTCTTAATTTTAACCTGCAATCCTAAAGACACTTTCCTGGGAGTAAGTGCCATTAAACACAATGGGGCTTACTTTTGAGTAAACATGGTCAGGAATGTGCTCTTGATCTCCCGTTTCCGATGTCTGCTAATTCCTGAGTTGGCATCGGGTGCCATTCCATTATCCTAACCCTACCCGAACCCATTCCATCCGGTTCAATCTTCATCCGATATTTAAATCCTACTTTATCTACCGTTTCTTTCAAATTCACCTCCTTACTCTTCTAGTTTAAAAGTATTATTAAAAATTTGGGGATATATTCCCAACCTCACGGGTAGAGGAAAACAGACTAGAATGAGGAATAATTTTAATTATCAGAGTAGCACAAAGTACTGGTTATTGCCAGATAATTCCATATAATCATGGAATTAAATGGATGAATCAGATCGCAGTGAGAACAAGGCTGTAGGAAGGTGACCAATTAAAGAAATCACTTCCAAGGAATCTGGAGGGTGCCAAACCAGATGGCAATACACATTGCGCATTCTCCTAAGTCCCAGGAAGTACACTTTCACATTCAAATGGAATTCAAATGGCCTTTGGCATCAAATGAGACTTATCCATTTCTGTGTGGAACTGGTTTAATCAAGGAACTTTTCTAAAGAAAAAAACAAGAGGGTCTCTGCTGGATCAGTTTAACTAGTCCAGCATCCTGTGTCCTACAGCACCTAAGGGGCTGCCTCCAGGAAATTTGCAAAAATGGCAGGAATCCACTAATCCTCTATCTCCATGGCTAGCCATCAACTGGCATTCAGTGACATACTGCCTTGGAACAGGGAGATTCCACTGAGATTCTCTGGGGGTAGGAATAAAATGGCAATGGGTTGGTTACTGTATTTACTCAAATCTAATGCTCTCCTTTTCCAGCCAAATTTAGTCTCCAAAATCAGGGTGCATATTAGATTCAGTGGATAGATTCAAGTAAATGTGTTATTTGATTATAAGTATACGGTGCGCATTAGATTCGAGTAAATACGTTATTTTAAGAACAGAAGAAGAGCCTTGCTGGATCAAGCCAAAGACCCATTTAGTCCAGCAAACATAAGAGACCTGAATTATGGTGTCTTGCCTTGCATCTGGGATTCTAAGGTAACCTAAAATCAGGAGAGTGCACAACATGCCCATCACAGCTAATAACCTGTGATGGGATTTTCTTCTAGAAAACTGTCCAGTTCCCTTTTAAAAGCTTCTAGCCCAAATGTCACCACTTCATCCTGCGGCAAGGAGTTCCACAGATGAACTGCACAGGCAGAAAAGTCTTGCCTCTTTCTCTGATCATCTGTATTCTCAAATGGCAACCCCAAATATTCATGCTTTTCTCCTTCGATCCAGTCCTCAAAGGGTTGGGGTGGTCTGTGGTCATTCAGAAAGGAAGAGAAAGGAATGCTGAATGAGTTCTTGATTTTAGAAGTAGTATTCTTGCTACATAAGAATACCCAATGTGAGGGAGTTGAACCAAGATGTCCTGTTGTCTTGTATGCTCCCTCAGAGATCTGATGGGCCATTGTGGTACACAGGAAGATGTACCAATGGGCCTATGGCCAGACCCACCAGGGCTTTTCTTATACAGGTGTCCCTCATTAACCACAAGCATTCTGATCTGGAACCTCCCATGGATGACAAATCAGTGGATTAAAAAACAGTGGGAAAAAATAGATTTAAAGGCCCACTTCTAGGTTTATTGCTCCTTCACTACTCCAAGTGGAATATAGCTGTAGCTCAATGTCTGATTTTAGATATTTTAGGTTTGATTTAGGGGCTCCCTGCAGAAACCAAAAATGTACAAAATAAAAAAATAAAAAGTGTAAAAGTTTACAATTGTTTAAAAACAGCTTTTCTTTCTGTTGCAGAGACGCAGTCAGCAATTAGAAATTGCAGCAAAGGACACCCTGCCTTGCTTGGCTGTAATGATTGCTTGCATGACAGCCGCTCTACAACAGTATAAAAGCAGTTTTTTAAAAACTGTGATATGCAGTGGCTGTTTGCAGTGAGTCAAATCTGTGTGTAAAAAAAAAATTCATGTATTAAAAGCTTGGACCTGTATTCTTATAAGTTTGCAAATCCTTTCTGGCTCAGCTGAGCCCTCCAAAGAATGTCAAGGCCTACGAAACTGATTTAAAAATTAAAGCCTGGCGCAGAAACCTACAATGGATCACTCCCTGGCAGTAAACCAGTCATAAAAGACCAGTCCAAACACAGCTGCACAGATAACTCTGCGAACACAACATTGTCTCTCACATTCCATTTAGGGGATAACTTCTGAGGCTTCCCAGTCTGAGATCTAGGCAGACTCTGCCGTCCAGGGATTATTGATTGCCCTCTGGAATAGGGATGCCATAGTTCTCTTCCACAAAATCAGGATAGGACCCTCTGTCCCCTTTGACAGTATGTGAACACAATGCCCCAAAACTGGGATTGTGCCAGTTTTTGGGGACATATGGTGACCCTATCCTGGAACGACCTTTTCCAGGTAGATACACCTGGGCTCCCCATTGAACTGGCCTCTGTGGCTGAGGTTTGCTGGGCTGCTAAGACTTGAAACCCAAGAGCCTGGATCTACCTGCCATGTCCCTCCCTTTCCACCATGGTCTGCCGTTTTCCTGGTTGAAGTTTGTTGGGTGGCTCTCACCCCATTGTGACCACATGTCCTCTTTTTCCTAAGACATGTCCTCTTTTTTAGCCTTGTATCCTGGAAAAAATCTTTATTGTCCTCCTTAATTTTGTGAGAAAGCGGCATGTAGCCTTCTTGTAATTAATAAATTAAATCCTGTAGTTAATAGAGAATCTTGTAATAAATAAATTGTAATTAATAAATTATTTTTCTTGAGTGTTCTACATTTTGGGAGATCCCTTGTCCTCTATTTTTTGTTTTAATATATGCCACTCTATCTTGCCCAAACTTAAAACCCAGCCCTACCCAGGATAAACACATCATAATCACAACAGAGGACAAAATGTAGGACAACCAAGAAAAATGTAGGACATGACAAAACAAAAGTGCAAAACATTCATGAATGTTGATTTCAGGTGGTTAATCAATGTAATCCTATTTGTGTCTACTCAGAAGTAATTTCCATTGAGTTCAATTGTGTTTACTCCCAAGAAAGTGCTCTTAGGATTGCAGCTTATAGTGCTTTTAGGATTGCAGCTTATAGGATTGCAACTTATTAAATTTAAAATTATTATATGAAATCTATAAATTACATATAAAAACATTTTGACATAATAAATATTGTAATAAATTAAATATATATATACAAGAATGATATATGCTGCCTGCTCATAAAGAAAAGGAGGAAAATATAGATTTTTTTTCCAGGCTGCAATCCTAAAGACACTTTCCTGGGAGTAAGTCCTATTGAACACAATGCGGCTTACTTCTGAGTAGACATGGTTAGGATTGTGCTCATAATGCTAAAAAGAGGACATGTCCTGGAAAAAAAGAACATATATACTTTAATTCTAACCACATTTTCCTGGGAGTAAGTATGACTGCACAGAATGGGACTAACTTCTGAGTAGACATTAGGATTGTGCCCAAAATTGATGAATTACAAGAAGGCTATGTGCTGCCTGCTCACAAAGGAAAGGAGGACAATATACTGTAGATTATTTTTCCAGGACATAATGCTAAAAAAGAGGAAAAAGAGAACATATGATGGCTGCAATCCTAACCACACTGTCCTGGGAGTAAGTACTATTGAACACAATGGGACTGACTTCTGAGTAGACATGCTTAGGATTGCACAGATGATCACCAATCTGCCTGATAGACATATTAGGCATGCACCCCCTACCCAAGATATTTATGGAGGATTCCATAAAGACACGTGTACACAGCCACGTGTGAATGGTCTGGGGGGACGATCTGGCTTGGAAACCAGAGTTCTCCATCACTGGATGGTGGCACCAGCCAGATCTGCTTCCCTTCCCCGGAGAGGCTCCACCCTGTGCGCATCCAGCCAGCCAGCAGCCCTTCCCTTCTCCTCCTTCCCCACGCCTTCCACGAGGGATCGGGGCTGGGCTGGCTCCTCTGGGGCTTCCACCCTTCCCTTCCACCCTTGGGGACCAGATCCTGTGCCTGCTGGAGCTGGAGCTGCCCATCCTTGGGGGATCACCCTGCTTGGGGACCTTGGGGACCTTGGAGATCCAACTGCTGGAGGATGCAGCTGTGGTGCTGAAGCAGATCTAGTGGGGAGACCCCCCCAAGGTAAGCCCACTCCTGATCCTCAAGGGTTCTGGGGTGGTAAACAGATGTCCTCTTTTCCCAGGACATGTCCTCTTTTCCCAGGACATGTCCTCTTTTGTTAATCCGGAAAGTGTCTTTAGGATTGCAGCCACAGTCTTTCAATTAAGCACATTAAAGCAATATATATGGCTGCACTTTCCTGGGAGTAAGAGCCACTTTCCTGGGAGTAAGAGCCACTGATCACAGTAGGCTTACTTTTGAGTAGACGTGGTTAGGATTGTGCTGTATATGAGTCTTTTTAGCTTTTATTTTGTCATAACGTTTTTTAACTGTCATGAAATATTTTGTTGTGTTTTATTTTGTCCTACATTTTTCTTGGGTGTCTTACATTTTGTCCACTTTTTTATTTTCTCTGGGATATGGTCACCCTGGTTGGTATGCTCTGGCATCAAATCACACCTAACCACTGAGCCTTGATCTGGACTGCCTTCTGAGTTTACTTTGCTTCCCACAATTTGGAAAAAGACTCTTTCAGCACCTTAAAAATGGAATTTGTGGTGTTTCAGGCTGCAATCCTATGCACACTTTCCTGGGAGTAAGCCTCACGTACTATAATGGGACTTACTTCTGAGTAGACTTGCGTAGGATTGCATAAACTAGAGAGATAATTTCATTAGATCCATTTTTTGGTGTTGTTTTAAAAAAAAAGTTTCCCTGTTCTTTGCTCTGACATCAGCAACTGTGCAACTTGGGGAAATCTAAGGGAAGTTTCCAAAGACCTGGGCAGTAGCATAGCTAGTGGGGGGGCACAGCACTAAGTTTTGCAGGGAGCCTCACCATGGTGTGCAAGCAGGCCCTCCAGTTCAGAGCAATTTTTTTTACCACTTGCACATCACAGTAATCCCCCTGCAATATTTATTTGTTTGTTTATACATTCATACATACATTAATTTATTTATACATCCGTACATGTATACCTTTATTTATACATACCCCGCCTTTCCAATGCTAATTCAAATCCCCAAGTTGGCTTACAAAGCTTTTATACTTTCTCCTCACAACAACCCTGCAAAGTAGGTGAAGCTGAGGTCCAAGGGGGATTTGAACCTGGTTCGAAACTCAGTGCTTTGCCAGATACTCCATTGGTCCTGTGCTTATTTTGGGGGGCAATAAATATTTATTTATTTGGGGCTTATTTATTTTGGAATATAAACATGCATAGGATTGCAATCTGCTTTGGTCCTTGGATGAAGATGTATCATCTTAATAGCCTGACTGGTGACAGAGTAAATTTCCCTCTACCGGTTGAATTTACCTATTTGCTGTCTTGGTGTACTTTACTGATTAACCAAAATGGCTTTAACCACAGGGTGTGTGCATTGAATCAAAGTAAGAATTGTCAGTTATAGTGATCTGAGTCAGATCTTTGACTCATCTGACTGTTGACACTGAGCGGTAGCATCACTTTAAGGATTTTCAATCTTTTTCAACTTCTGGCACACTGACAAGGTGCTAAAACGATCAAGGCACACTCTCAGTTTTTGGACACTTGACAAGGCACATGAAGTTACTGGTGGGGGTTCACTCCCCAATTCACCTTATCTTTCTGCCAAACGTCCATGGCACACCTGCAGACCATTCATGGCACAACAGTGTGCATAGCACTCTAGCTGAAAATCACTGATCTAAGGCAGGGGTCTCCAAACCTTTTGGCAGGAGGGCCACATCATCTCTCTGACACTGTCAGAGGCCAAAAAAATTATTTCACACTTCAAACTTGAATATACTTAAATAAATTTACATATAAGAATGTATTTGAGTGGATTACAGGGCTTGCCCAGGTGCCGGATAGAGGGATCATGAGGCTTCCCATCTGGCCCCAGGGGTTTGGAGACCCTTGATTAGGGTTTCAGGTGGGCCCTGCTTAGAATTAAACCTGGGACCTTCTGCTTGTGACGCCTGAGGGCTGTGAACCATCTCCACGTTTCTAATGGATATTAGGATGTGATGTGCCTGAACCTTGGGATTGATAGTTTTTTGATGGTCATTAACATGGGCACAAAGGTGTGGTCTTGTGTGCACAGTGAACAGGTTTGTGCAGGATTTACATCAGGAGTTGATCAGGGCTCACACCTTTGGAGGAGCTGCCTAACTAGGCAGAGGTGGTGTTAGTGCCCACTGTGCCACTAGGCCTGCCACGGTGAAGGCCCAAGGTTTAAGGCACTGGATTTATGACACTTTTCTCCAATGTGTGCAGCCTAACCTGACATATGTTTTCTTACAAGTTAAGTGCCTCTGAGTTCAATGGGGCTACTCCCTAGATTGCAGCCTTAAAAATTCTTATTACCCAACCACCAATTGCCACTTATGTAAATACATTATACATTCTATGACTTTGTTTTGTAACAATTACATCAGGGAGGAACTTACCGGTAGGTTGTTACCTTGTTTGTACGTTACCAGGATCGCACCATTATCTGCCGCATTTACTCAAATATAATGTGCCATCAAATCTAATGCGCACCTTATACTTATAATCAAAATACCACATTTACTCAAATTTAATTAATCATCAAATTTAATGTGCACCCTCATTTTGGAGACTGAATTCGGCTGGAAAAGGGGGAGTGTTAGATTCGAGGAAATACAGTATCTTGCCACACCATTCCTGGCAATTCCTGCACCTACTGCCTGCTTGTTTAGGGTGCCATTCATGGCTGCATATCACACCACCAATATCCTTGCCATTGGAAGGTGTGTTACTCTTATGGGAACAGCGGCACTTTCTCCCTCTAACAAAGCAATTTTCTCATGTCATGTTGATGTGCCTTGAAACTAAAGTGCAAATCTAAAGGTTCACCAATCTAAAGTGAATCAAAATGCCATTGCTAGTTTCTGTTGTAATGTGCAGCCACAAAGAAGGTGCAAAATTTAATTTTATTGCATACAACAATGAGTTAAATGACAATAATTTGACAATTTGTATATGTTTTTATTTTTATCTAATTGCACCACTTGATATAACAATGGCTTTATGTTACATTTTTATTACAATATAGTAAATTAGCAAAAATGTACTCGTGTTGTGGGAATAAAGTTTCCCGTGCATCATCCCCCCCTGCTCAACATCCCTCCATGCGCAACATCCCTCCATGTGCATCAACCCCCATGCACAACACCCCCCATGCGCAGCATCTTGTGCAGTGCAACCCTTGCCTCCGAACAACATCCCCCCCAGTGCACCAGGCACCGAGCATCAAATTGGCTGGATGTTGGTCAGTCTTCCATGTTAAGTATAGGACAAAAACACGTTGCACCCCTTTTCAGCTCCTTAAGGGTTAAATTTCTCCACTTGGGTTCATAGTAGGTGTTCATGCCACAGAAGGAACACCCTCCCCGAATTTCACACTTCTAGGTCCAGGGGTTGGGGCAAAGTATCCCTCAGTCAGGGATTCTTCAATGTACATATAGGGAGGAAAACTCATTGCGCCCCATTTCACTCCCTTCCAGTTGGAATTTCCAAAAACCAGTTCTTAGTGGATCCATCTGTCATGGAAGGAACACCCACCCCAAATTTCACACTTCTAGGCCTAGCGGTTTTAGCAGGGCGTTGAGGAGCCAGTGAATCAGTGACTTTTCAATTTCATTCATTCATTCATTCATTCATATCTATATCTATATATATATATAGATTTAATCTATATATATAGATTTAATCTATATATATTATATATCTATATCTATATCTATAATATATCTGTATCTATATCTATATCTAGATATAGATATATCTATATCTATATCTGTATCTATATCTATAATCTATGTATTTACTCAAATCTATATATATAGATTTGAGTAAATACAGTATTCTGGTCATATATATATATGACATATATATATATGACCAGAATACTGTATTTACTCAAATCTAATGTACCTTCAAATCTAATATGTACCCTGTGCAAGTGGTCCCCCACACTTGCTGTCATAGCCATTCAGGTCTTCCTCGATGGGTCCAATGGTGAATGGGGGGCTGCTTCCACAGCTGCACCTTCAACACTCTGCTACTGATCATTGCTGCTTTATGTTCTCTCTCCATTCTGTTTGTTGCTGCTTATTTTTTTAATAAAAGAGTGTGCTGTGCTAATGGGTTTCCTGAAGTCGGAACTGGTCGGAACAATGAAATCAAATGAAAATAAAATCAACGAATGGTTCCGCTGACACAGTGCCATTGTAGAGCATTACTTTGGTATGAAGTTGTGCAGATGCAACTGTGACCAATGAGACACCCTTTCCTACATTAAATGCTGGCTCAGCGCATCTTTTCCTTCCAGCCTTTTTGACTGATGCACATGTAATCCAAGAAGAGGGTTCTCACATCCTTCCAATTTTGGCTGACTTTTCTCATTCACATAGCTGGCCCCTAAAATAAAAGCTCGGATCCCATTTCCGTTTATTATTCTTTGAATCTGATCTGTTCTGTAATGCAGTACCAAATTAAATCCGTTAGCTTTTATTTAGATAGAAAATGTAGCCCAGGATGTTTCATGATAAGCGTTTATTTATGCAAAAATATTTGTGGTTTGATTGCTACTTCTCCCCCCCCCCCAAAAAAAAAGATACAAGAACAAACCCATAATCTGTATTGCACTCAAGACAAATGCTGTTGCAGCAAAGTCCGTAATCTGATACTATGCTGTGGTTGCGTTCCAAGACCCACTACAAAATTGCGGTATCCTGAGTTTCTTTCCCAAGGCCTCACAAAGTCAAATGCAGAAAGCAAGGGTGAGGACCTTACTTATCAGATGAGAAAATTTCTTGCAACTTCCCCCCTTGTCTTTCCCTTTGCTGGCTATCAATGGTTTGTATGTGTGCATCTAGTGCCAGTGCAATGTCATAAGGTGGTTGACCTGCATTATGACAGGTCTTTGCTTATCAGGTCTCATTCATTCACAGTGCAATCCTAAGCATGTCTACTTAGAAGTAAGCCCCATTGTGTTCAATAGTACTTACTCCCAGGAAAAGGTGGTTACGATGAAAGCCTCGGATTCTGATATTAAACAGGGCCAGATTGCACAACCAGTTGGTGATCCTCTGTCTGCTCCCTCTCCGGAGACCTTTTAGTGGGTCCTCAAAAACATGTTCGGAAAGGTTTTTAATTGGTACAGTTATGGGGGCTGGTGTTTTTTTTAATGGTTTATATTTTAACTGATGCAGTTCTGGGTTTTTGTTTTATTTTTAATATATATTGCATTGATTTTAGATTTTTAGCCACCTTTACTCCATTTGTGCAAGAACAGCAGGATTTGAAACCCAAAACAGCAGCATCATGTACACTGTCAATTTTTGTTTTTTGTTTTTTTTTAAACTCATGGTCTGCAATGAGATGTAAAAGATTTGAAATTGCTGATCTAGATATCCAGATAAAGTTTGCTTCATCCCTTCGTTTGATGTGTAACTATGGGCAAAATCCAGAATATCTATGGGGAGTAAGAACAACTTACTCTGGATTCCAATATGAATTTCCCCATAGGTTTTCACTAGGTGGTGCAGAAACTACGGGTGCACGTGGTCTCTTTATTTGGATTTGGGGATTTACTCTGGATTTGGGGGTAAGACATTGAAGAAGCCCACAAAAACTTTGGAAACTGCATTTTGGGTTAACTAGGGTTAACTATGACATCTGCACTTAGCAAATCATAGTAAAGCCAATTTTCCTACCTTTTTAATTACAAGGTGACAAACAGGTCCCACTGGTGCCTTCTTGTAAATGCTTTCAAGCGACAGGACTTAGTTTGGTAAACTAACCACTGATTTCACTGCACATGTAGGATTTTCAAGACAACAAACCTTACATTTTTAATGGTGGTGGGCTAATGTGATCCCCAAATGCCCACAGTATTGAAAGCCCAACTAGATCATAGAAAGTTAGCTAAGAATAAAAGTTAGCCAAGAATAAAACAGAAGCAGCTGGCTGGAGTCGTACAGTGGTGAGTGATTATAAAGATAGCTGGAAACTAAAGAGCTAAGATATATTTTTGTGCTCTCCTATGGAAAAAAGAATAAAAATTCCTTACTTCCCCTTCCCCCATTTTCTTGAATTCGTTTCTTAAGATTAAATCAAAAGCAGCAGGAGCTATCCATCGTACCCTTGGGGGAAATCTACCATATGATGGGAATATTGCCACAAAATCCAGCATGGGAAAGATAAAATAGAGACTAAAGAGGATATGCAGTCCTGGTAACAGCCTATCCTCCATAACAATCCAACCCAGGCTTTCGTGCTTCGCATGCAGCGTATGCAATGCATACGATACCATAGTCTTCCAAGACTGATGGAGGCCTGCAGCAGCTGGAGGGATGGTGGTGGAGGCTTGGAAGTAGCTAGTTATCAGTTGCCTTTGGCAAATGCGAGGTGCCTGTCTCCATGGGTAGAGAAGAAAGTGATTTGCTAAACTTATAATATGAACTTATAATATAAACTTATAACTAAACTTATAATATGAAAGAGGTGCTTATTCAGCACCATCAGTGAATATTGCTGCAGTCTGAAAGACACCTTCCTAGGAGTAAGACCCATTGAACACAATGTGACTTACTTTTGAGTACACATGGTTAGGATTGTGTGCTATGTAGCTTTACATCAGTGTTTCTCAACCAGTGGTATGTGTACTACTAGTGGTAACTGAGGTGTTGTCTGGTGGCACATATGGATCCTCAGAAATCTGCCACCCAGCAATAAGACCACTCATGTAACGTGACAATGATCTGCCACCCAGCAATAAGACCACTCATGTAATGTGATAATGATCTGTGGTGGAAGGTTTTGCTCAGTAGGTAGAGCTTTTTGCACACTCAAAAAATGCCCTCACATCTACCCTGAACCTTTTACCGTTTTTGCCACGTTTTGTCTGGCTTCACAATCTGGAAATCACTTGGGATGCCATCATCTCCAGTTATTCTTGAGGGTATTTCCAAAGAATGATTCAAAGTTGTATGGCAGGAGACAAACATTGAGAAGCATGGCTTCACAGAATTTTAAATGGACATGTCTTTGCTCCCAAATGCTTATGTTCTAAAATGGAGAAATCAGGAACAGAGGGGATGGAGACATAGAGATGGGTTGGAGGAATGCAGGCAAATGCAGTGGCCAGAAAATCCACTGGTGATTAATGCGTGTATCAGTGCATCCCAAGGATGATGAAGATAGCTGCTAGGTGGGGTGCAAGTGTTTCGGGTTTTGCCGGAAAATCCCACTGATGTCGATAGGACTATCTACCAAAGAAACATGCATAGGATCAGCTGTAAAAATTCCAAGGGAGGAACTCACGGTACAGAACTGAAATAACACATGAATATCGGAAGCTGCTTTTGCTGAGTCAGGCCGTTGTCCGTCTCTGTCCTTATTGTCTACGCTGGCTGACAGCAGCGCTCCATCATCTGTTTCCTGAGAGCCTTTTGGCTGGAGAAGTCAGAGAGTGTACAGGGGACCTTCTGCATGCAAAGGATGTGCTTTATTCCTGGTAATAACCCCTCCCAAAATATGGTATGGGGACCAGAATCAATATAATCATAAGGATCTGCTCTAAATCAACCTTGATGTAGTTCCAAACGGAGACCTAGAGCGACAAGGTGAAGGACTCTTATGGCTTTTAGTACCAGTCCTATCCTGCAGTTGTTCCCTGGTCTTGGGGCTGCATGTGCCTGCATCAGTATCAGGCCTTTACTGTGTTGTTTACTCACCTGACATTGCGCATGAGGCAGTGACTATGATGGATCTCCTGGCTATGTGTCTGACCCTAAAAATGGTGGGGCAGGTATAATCATGAGGATTTAAGTGTGGAACAGGGAACTCCAAGCCAGCTCCTTTCTGACGATGGTGCACCAGGGCCTCCAAGAAATGCTCTATCCTTTGTTGGATTTGAGATGGCATGATGTCTACATGGGGTAAAAAGCTTTTGTTTCCTTTCCCTGTGTGGCACCCTAGAATGCACCAATGGGGCTACTTAGATCTATATCTGTTATTTAGCAGGAGAAGAACTGAGTAGCTACAAGAGATTGCCATTTTAAAACATGGGCTATGGGTGGCGCAAATGGTTAAGTCACTGTGCCTGTTAACCAGCAGGCCAGGGTTCGAGACCCGGGTCGGCCCCACAAAACAGAGTGAGCTCCTGTCCTTAGCCCAGCTCTGCGACGCCAGCTGGATCCAATTGTATTGGCTTTGCCTTTCCATTGGACTAATTCAGTGGCGTGGAGAGGGGGGATTTGCTGCTTGGGTAACAGCCTATCCTCCATAACAATCTAACCCAGGTTTTCTGCTTCGCATGCAGCGTATGCAGCGCTGAGCATGATACCATAGTCTTTCAAGACTGACGGAGGCCTGCTTTTTTGGTGCTAAAAAGTTTGGAATTCATAATTGCATATGATGAGGAGGAGGAGGAGGAGGAGGATGCACCGTTAGGCTACTTTTCAACAAAACAAACATGAAGGGTGCAATCCTAACCTAGTCTGGCTCAACTCATCAATCGTCCTGTTCCTGTGGTGTTGTAGAGAGGTAAGCGCATGTCTGTGCACTGGCCTAACCTCCCATGAGTGGCATAAAAGTGTCTTACAGCACTTTTCTGACACTCCCAGGCCACCATGGGACTTGTGCTGGGGCTTAGGCCAGCCTAGCTGGGGGTTAGGAAAATCTAAACATTTCTCTTAATTCCATTGATGTTCTGCATGTTGTGTGACTAAACATGTTCAGGATGGCTCGAGTGTCTGAACCAGAAACCTTACCACTTACAATGAAATAAATGTGTTTGACTTTGGAAAAGTACAGAGAGATCTTCTGAGTTATTTTGGAGTTCACATCTGAATCAGAGAGTTTAAAAATGCGGATGAACCTGAACTGAATTGAACTCAAATGTTTGTCTCCCTGGTGTGGAGACCTTTGAGAAAATATGCTGCGCTTGCATGTGTGTGCAGTCTGGTTCTTGCAGGAATATTTCTTTAAATATAGAGTACTGCATGTTCATCTGTAAACTTGATGGGATGGCATTCTAGCCCTGCAAATATTGAACTTTTTTTGGGGGTTGTCCTAATGTTACCTGCTAACACTAGGTGCTCTGGTCACGTAGGAAATACTTGAGTTGCAGTACTACATTACTGGAGTGGCAGGGAAGGACTACTGTTGGAATGTCTCATGTGCCGCAGCTAAGCAGTGGCATCACTAGGGTTTGGGTCACCAAATGTGGGAGACCAGCATGGCATCCCCATGATGGACCTCTTCCCATGCAGTGGGTGGCACAACACATTGGGCAGTGGGTGTGATGATGCATCACAGCTCCAACCCCATAACATGTGATAGAATGTTTTGGACCATAACATGTGATAGAATAGATATATTTCAGTGTGATTTGTTTCATTGCATTCAGCATGAAATTACACATTGAATGATATAACATGATGGTATTATTTGAAAATATCAAGATTCTAAAAAATTGGGTTAATAGTGGATTCACCCCCCCATGCATATCACCCAATGTGGCCTACACCCCCGATATACCCCTGACAATACCACTACAACCAAGGTAACACTGGAAATGCCCCTTAATAATGTAGGTAGACCCCCTTCAGAACCTTTGAGCCACTACTGGTTGCATTTACTATTTAAATTTTGCACACAATTTGATTTTGAAAAAACTTTTCCATCATTTTCTCTTTCCACAAAGGCCACAGTTCTTGGACCATGCACAGTTTAAGTTTAAGGTCATGGAGTAGTTAGAGGGTATGCAAAGCCCTAAGGTTTGCAGAGAGCCGTAGCACAGTGTACAAGCAGCTTATCTCATCCTGTTGGGCATTCACCTCTGTTTTGATCCCACCACCCGAAATGTCTATAATGGATAGGAGTAGGGGCCATTTTCACACTGCGGTGAGGCTCCCTACAAAACGTAGTGCTTTGCACCCCCTCTACCTATGCCACTACAGGTAGGGGTCATTCCCAGCCTTCCTCTCAGGTGTCAGTGATTGAATTGGGGACCTTTGAAACACACAGCTATCGGCATCCCCATTTCCGATTCTATACAGCAGACCTTCCACTATCACAGGTTTAGCTTTCACAGCTTTATTGTGGGATCTCGATACATCTTAACTTCTCAATACTGGTTTTCAAAACCTTAAGATCTTAACCTCTTAAATAAGTCAGTCTCAACCCTTGATACGTCAATTTTCAGTTACATCAATTTTCAATTATTAGTTTATCAAGGGATAGTTATCGAAGGGTAGTTGGTTTTGCCCTTTTGTGGGAAGTCATACCATACAGTATGTCATTCCAGAAGCATCTCAGATTTTTGCCGCTTCCAAAAAGCAGGGGAAATGGTGCGCTGTTGGTGGTGCAGGGAAACTGAGCCAGCCTCTTCCCAACCTTTCCTACCATTTTGTGTTCGGCACTTTTGTTTCACCGATAATAATTATGTCGTCCAAATATAAGCCTGTGGATAAAAGGGGGTGTAGAGTGTAGTGTGAAAAGGCAATGAAAACTTTGTTTCAACATGCCCCTGAGTTTGGTAATTACTGCAAGCAATGATTTTGAAATAGGGTTCTTCTATGTTTCTATTATTTTGTTTTCTGTTCCCTTTGTTAGTTTTATTTTAATTATCAACTGGCAAATGTAGCTTTATAAACATATTCATGGAATCGTAGAGTTGGAAAGGATCTAAAAGGTCATCTAGTCCAATAATGAGCTGCACCTGCCCAAATTCCTCTGCTTTGAAATGGTTGAAGGTATAGCCACCCGTGTCACTTTGGCTGCAATCCTAACCACATTTTCCTGGGTGTAAGCCCTATTAATTATAATAGGACTTACATGAGAGTAAATATGCATAGGATTGGGCTCTTTGTATCTGGTATCCCTAGTCATCTACCTTTTCAACATAATCTCTATACTTAATTCCATTTTGTGGTAAGGTTTAAGTTTTGAATATTGCCATTTAGGCTTTCACAATACTGTAAATAATCCCTGTGATATTCAAGAATCTGAATTTAGAAAGCTGAATTTAGATTTCATTTAAATGGGAACATTTGGCGATGATTGTGTTTCCTCTTTTCCCTGCTTCCTTTTAGGGACTCAAGGCAGATGGCCATCAGCGTGGAGTCAAACCTGCAGATTAAAAATCAGATGGCCATCTGCACCATGTCAGATCCGCGGATCATAAATCCAGTGGATGTCCGTATCAAGTTAAAATTTAGCTAATAAAAAATTGGTATTGGCTAATACCACCTATATCCATAAAACTTCTTTGACATGTACCCGAAAATACAGTGTGGGTCAGGAGTTTCTTTCTTTTGTGGCTCACTTAATGCTTGTTGGTTTTGTTATTTTAGGGAGGAATATAATTTCTGGGTTGGCGTCTGCTGCTGCCTGTCGAGCAAAGGAATGGTAAACACCTTCTAAATGGTTTGGAGGTTTTCATGCGGTGGAACGCCAGGGGCCATGAAAGTGAATAGGAATAACTGGCTCCAAAGAAGACAGCCAGATCCTCCCAAAATGAAACTTTAATCTCCTAAGACACCTCCTATACCTGGTGTGTGGTTTCTTTGATATGAGGTTCTCCTTGTTCTCGTGTAGGTGTTACGCAGGAGGAACGCTAAGGAAGTGCCGCAGTTTGGATCTGATTGGCAGAAAGACACTTAGCTCATTTATACTCTTGATGGACTGAACATCATAAAAATGTCCTTCTGCAGCAGACCTCCTTGGCCAATTTGTTCCCAGACAGCAGTTGGGTAGCCGGTTTGATGGAGCACAGTGTAGAAATAGGAATTAAAGAAGGTGTGTGCGTGGCTCTGCGCTCACCCACTGTTGAGTCATTGTAACATATGCAAGGGCTGCCGGATGTAAGCCTGGTTACAGCGCATGCACCACCATTTGTCAGCCGTGTACTTTTTCTACCCTGGGACGATGAAAGGCAGGCAGCCTTCTCCGTTGATTATGAGAACAGTCGCTCATCTGCATGTTGAGAGCTGCTTTGCTCCCACGCTTGGGGGAAACAGTTTCCGTGGAATATCAAAAAAGATTTCTTAAATAGAAAAAGCACAAAGTCTAGAAAAGGGCTGAAAACCTAAATGCAATATATGAACAAAAGAAGAGCCATGCTGGATCGGGCCAAAATCCTAACCATGTCTACTCAGAAGTAAGCCCCATTGTGTTCAATAGGTCTTACTCCCAGGAAAGTGTCTTTAGGATTGCAGTCCTAGTCTTCCTTCTTAAAGGCTTTGAAGCTAGATGCCTTCACCACATCTTGTGGCATGGAGTTCCAAGATTACTTACACGCTAGGGTTGCAGATCCAGGCACATTCTGCACCCGTGTCATCAAAGTGTGTAATTATTTGGTTGCAAATCAAATGTTGTTTCCCCAGAAGTTCTTCACTGGCTCAGTAAGTAAAATAGGATTTTAGGTGTGTGTGGTGATTTTAAGTGTGTGTGCCTCTGTTTCTGGCATCTGTGTAATGAAAACCTTGTACTCTAGGGCAGTGGTTCTCCAACTTTTCAGAGGTCTAGATTTTCAATCTTTTTCATCTCATGGCACACTGACAAGATGCAAAAATGGTCAAGGCACACCACCAAGTTCTGGACCACCGACAAGGCACCCTGTACTGCTGATGGAAGGCTCACACCCTAACTGGCTCTTTCCCACAAACTTCCATGGCATACCTGCAGACCATTCGTGGCATACCAGTGTGCTCAGCTGGTCTACAGATTGCAGCCTGTAGACATGGCTGGTCTTCAGACTGCAGCCTGATTTATAAAGGCCAAGGGATATGGCTATAAAGGTCCATCACCTGGGGCAGCCATGTGTAACTGTAGGAGGTTTTCTAACCCTTGATGCACAAAGCTTAATATTGCAATCAGACTTACCCCCAAATCCAGAGTAACTACAGGAGCACGTAAGAGACTTTACCCATAGTTACTGCACCACCTAGTGAAAACCTATGGGAAATTCATATTGGATTCCAGAGTAAGTTGTTCTTACACCAGAGCAAGGACTCCTGGTAGTTACTCTGGATTTTGCCCTAAGGCTGCAATCCTAAAGACACTTTTCTGGGAGTAAGACCTATTGAACACAATGGGGCTTACTTTTGAGTGCTCATAATCTCTCTTTTACTGTGTCGGGGGCCAGGAAGAATAAAAGTATTAATTGACATTTCAAATTTAAATAATTGTACATAAATGAATATATTAGAGATGGAACTTATATCAATGAATGAATTTTACTGTGCTTGTACATGAGAACCATACACATGATGGGCATGAACTATACAAATATGGGCATTTAGAACATGATGAGAACTATGGTTTGCTACATACCTCTTGCACAGTGAAAATATATAGACCAAGCCAAAAACATATGGAGATGTAAGTTGTTCAGAGGCAGTCACGAACCAAATGTAGGGTAGTCTTGGACAGCAAGGGCTCCTTGGAATAGACAAAGGACATAATAAAATGTCCTTTATACTGTGATCTTGCACATAATCAAATAGCATCTGTTTTTTGCAGTCTGTCTGTCTTGACAGCTGGAAATGGCTTGGTTACTGTCAATTACAATAAATTATGTTTAGCAAGCAAGGCAGATCTCTTTCCTTCTCTCTGGATCTGCTTTGTGTTGATTGAAGTCATCCAGCAAGCTGTTTCCTGCTTATTTCTCTGGGATGCCAATTCTCTTCTGTCAAGTCATGCCCAACCAGCTCAGGAAGGGGTGTGTTGTGTCCTTTTCTCCCCCTGCTCAGAGTGTATTTGGATGCTTTGTTAGTGCATCCAAATGGAAGAACAGGTTTCGATTTTGCACGCAGACTCTGTAAATAATATATTTGCAGAGGACCTACTTCCTAAACTAATCCCAACAGCCACATACCAATATCTTTTTGACTCAGATCACCACTATAATAGACCAGCCATGGGTCTGAACAAAATCAGAACCCAAACCCAGAAATTGGTTCCAAGAAGTACCTCCAGTGGCCTGAAACTGAACAGAATCCCTTCCAATCAATCAATCAATCAATCAATCAATCAATCAATCAATCAATCAACAGTATGAATAAAAGAGGTGCACCCACTTAAAAATGTCCCTTTTGCCTAGTTTGCAATGGCAACAGAGGTCCACTTTCATATTCTCAAATTCTGCCCAGCACGGCATCCTAATTCATACTGGAGCCATGTTTGCAAAGGCGATGAGTGGCATTTGGGCTTTGTCTGCTGTTAGCTATCACAGCCCGTGTGGACAAAAGGCAAATTCCATCCCAGTTCCCAGAAGCCTGGTCCCTGGACTGCTAATATAACATGATTCATAAATGAAGATCTCTACTTTTGCTTGCTTTGCAAAGACTCATGATTTATTGCTAATAATTATTAAAACAGATAAGGCAGGCAGCCTAATCCTGTTGTATCCTGGAAGTATCTTTGCAAACACAACGGGGCTATTGTCTTTTGCAAACAGTACATGGACATGTGTCCGATCCATATCTGCACCCCAAATCAGTATTATAAAGAAGGTACAGCTTCTCCCAACAGTATAGTAATGAAAAGCAAAAATTCTGGCTTTCATTGGCACTTTGCTTCCTCTTACAGTGGAACTGGCAACATTGACTATCTTTCCTCGGTATCCTTTACCCAGTCCCTTTCCTCCCCCTTCTCTGACTTTGAAGAATTTCTGTCCTAAGATTTAGTTCAGCCCAGTTAATTCTATTAGGATATATAGACTCCACCTTTAAACTAAGCCTTATATAAAACATCTTACAGATCTAAAATCCATAACAAATTTATCATGTCCTCTGTACTACCAAAATAGCATTCACTTTCCTTCTTCATTCATTAGAGGGAGGAATGAACCTTTATGTCAGTTCATTTCCTGGAACAATGAACACAACCGTCAGCCCAGATAAAACTCTGGTCATGTTATTAAAAACCCACAGGGCAGATGCTCAACTCTGGTGAAAGAGCGGTGGTTTAAAGTCCTCTGTCCAAGATGTCCTACTGAGGTATATTAGCATTATGAAACCTTTGAATCTTGCAATCAGAGGAGACAGTATGGTGTAGTGGGTAGAGTAAAATTAGCAGATTGGATTCTGATCCCCATTGAAATACGGTTGCCATAATTCTCTTCCACAAAATTGGGACAGGCCCCTCTGTCCCATTTGCCAGTATGTGAACACAATCCTCAAAAATCAGGACTGTCCCTGTTTTGGGGGACATATGACGACCCTGCATTGAAACCCAGTGTGTCCTACCCAGTCACCCACATAATATTTTGCCTTCAATTATGATAGCTTTGCCACTGAGTAATGAGATCATGTCAAAATGGATAAGATAGGTTGATGCCTGCATAAATGCATTCTGGCAGCCAGACTACACATGACATTTAATCTGTCCTTAGTATACATTTTAGTGTAGGATTATAATGTATGGTATTTTAATCATACATTTTAAAGCCAAAGTATTTACAATTCGGGTGTTTGGAGCAACATTCAAAGCTCTATTTGCATTGCAGATGATACCGTACCATGGATCCCTTGCACGATTGGGGGAACAACCCAGTAAATTGAATTGTGGAACTCCTTGCCACAGCATGTGGTGATGGCATCTAGTCTTAAATATCTCTAGAAGAGATTGGACAAATTTCTACAGTAATCACAAGTTACAAGCCATGGTGTGTCCGTGTGTGAACATGTGTGTGTGTCTGTGTAATTTTTTACAGATTTAGGCTACAATCCAGAATAACTACGAGACCTTTTACACTGATGTAGTTATGATGCCACCTATGGGAAACCTATGGGAAATGCATAGAGCAATCCAGAATAAGTGCCTCTTACGTCTTCCTATAGTTATTCTGGATTGTAGGGGTAGGCAACATCCAAATGCCAGATGCATTGGAGGGTATCTGGGCACAGGTGTCTTGCGTGCTCACTGCTCCTTGAGGCATCTGGTGGGCCGCTGTCAGATAGGAAGCTGGAGTAGATGTGGCCTGATCCTGCATTGGTGGTTCTTATATTCTTATTGATGGACGAAATTTAGTTTCCTGGCAACATATATAGCAGTTTCTTAGAAACAGCACTATTAAATTAAAAAAAATCATGCTGAATTGTGTTGACAAGGGGAATGGAAAGTCTCAATTTTCCACCTGTTTTATATGAAAGATTAATATAATCTTAATACCATGTGACCTTAGTTTCTGTTTGCATGATGTGAATCGAAAACTGCAACCAGAACAAGTTTGTCTTCTTCTAATGCAACAAGATCTTATAATGGAGCTGTTATATGGACTGATGTTTCTGTAATGTAAATGCTGACATCCTGTTTTATTTTCTGACAGAGCAGAATTTGCTGTCGGGATAACAGATCTCAAGCCTGCCTCTTTCCTTTTGGCAAACGGTTCTCTGTCACAGAGCAATAGAAAAGGATGGAAGGGAAGGTTTATACCATTGTTTGTAACGTTGGATGACTTTATCCAATATTAAAAAAAATATTAAAAAATATTAAAATATTAAAAAAATCTGGAGTTAGGAAGAGCACAATCCTAACCATGTCTACTCAAAAGTAAACCCCATAGTGTGCAGTGGGTCCTACTCTCAGGAAAGGATTGCAGCTGAAATAATTTAACTTTGTTGCTTAGGATTTTGTTGTGAGCCTTGCTTTTAACAAGATTGTTAGGTTGGTGAAATTATAGTAATGTCCTACACTTGCAAAGACTGAATTATGGATTTATGGAGCTATCTTATGGAGCTATCTATCTAACTATCACCGGACTCTCTCTGTTGTCAACATACTGAACAGACCAAAGCAGCTTTCCCCAAAATATTATGATCACTGGCTTCAATGCTTTTAATGTGCAGTTAGTAGTGCAATCCTAAACATGTCTACTCAGAAATAAGTCCCATTATGTTCAATAGAACTTACTCCCAGGAAAGCGTGGACACGTCTGTAGCATCGTCTCCAAATGGAACCTTGCATGGAAGCAGGTGGCCCCCAAATACGGTTCGGGGGAGCAACAGTAAGGGAGGGCAATTGGCTTCCCGAAGGTATCTGTCTGGTTGGCCACGGCGGGAAACAGGATGCTGGATTTGATGGACCTTTGATCAAATCCAGAAGGACTCTCCTTCTGTCCTTAGTTTTCCTTGCAGTAAAACAGAAGGTTTCAGAAATGCTTCCTGCATCCGGATAAACACTCCTATTAAACAGAAGCGAAAAGGGGTGCTGAGTACATGTTGTACAAATTGGAGCAATGATACAGGAATGCTGCAGACTGATTTTGGATGGAGAAAGTGTGCAAGCTTTCAGGTTATTTTTTAGTAGCTGTTGGGGGGGAACTTGCAAAAAAAGAAGTCAATGCATGCACAATTGCAGAGATCTCTCCCCGCACCCCACTGTAGAAGCAGAACAACTGTGTGACCTGGAGGTGCAAATATGTTTAATTTGTGTAATTCAGCAATTTTGAATCACCACATACAGGAGGCCAATGTAGGGTTCCCATAATTTTCTTCCTCAAAATCGGGACAGGACCCTCTGTCCCATTTCCCAATATGTGAATTGTGAGATATTTCAGTGCAGTTTATTGCATTGCATTCTGCATCAAATTATGCATCAAATGATATATAACATGATGGTATTACCAAGATTTTAAAAACATCAGCCAGTAGTAGTGTCACTCTTCTGCGCATGTCATACTTAGTAGCCCACATGTGCATGTGTAGTCTGCACCCCCACAACCCCTAGTGATGCCACTTTAATTCAGATAGGTCCCAGAATCCAGCTATCCAGGGCACAAGGTATGGATTTCTTTGCTGTATACTGCATGTTTTATTTATAATTATATTAATTATATAATTATATTTATAGTTATAAATATAAGTAAATATAATAAAACTATAATTAGAATTTCTCATTTAAGTCCAGGCTGATGTATTCTCTGGCAACTCAACATCACAATGTCTCTCTAGTCAAATAGAAAGTTGCCATTTTTGTAGCTACCTCTTTTGGATAGGAAGAATTAGTATGTTCCTTGTGAAAGGAGACTGTCTTTTTATTGGTAATCTGTGGAGCATCATGTTCAGAATGGCTTTTATGTACATAATACATCTTTTCCATCACCATCTGTGCTCCGCATTGTATCAGCGCTCAATTAGCTGTTAGAAGCATTGCTTTTTATCGCCAATTTAGTGAAAAATAAGGATCCATACAGCATCTACCACCTGCTGCTCCCATGAAGAATAAAGAAGCCAGATGTGAGTCACCACCTAATGCTGAGAAGAGTATGGAGGACTGTACAAGTCTACAAAAGTTGCAGTTGTGCTTGTGATTCAAGCAGGCTTACAAAGTGTGCCACTTCACCTTAAATGAACCTGTGTAAGGTGTGGGCACATTTCAGTCTTGTAAGAGCAACACAGCTTCCTCATTATGGGGTGACCTACTCACAGATAAAGCTGCGATATTGGGCACTTTCACTTTCCTATATAGCTCAATGCATATTTTTTATTTTTAGTTTTTTGGTCATAATTTTTTATAGGAAGGAGATAATTCAGAACCAATTCTTGCATTGGATTCTGCTCTTCAATACGAATCCAACGACATATGACATGATGGGGTACTGTGCACCATTGCAAAGTTTCAGAAAGAAGCCAAAAGGGAGGACAATGAAACCCTTTGAGAGGACACCTGGACAGGAGGCTAAAAAAGAGGACAAATCTGGAAATTTCTGCTCATATGGTCTCCGTCTCATTAGCATCTCAAAATCCAGTTGCAAAACAGTGGCTAGATGGGCAGAGTTAGATACTAAATGGCAAACCAGTTGGCTACTGGATCCCATGCACCATGCTCCTGATCACCCACATATATAAATGTAACCCTTCAATCCAAAGTAACTATGGGAGCACATAAGAGACATTATGTGTACCCGTAGTTACTGCACCACCTAGTGAGAACCTATTGGAAATTCATATTGCAATCCAGAGCAAATTGTTCTTACACCGGAGTTACTCTGGATTGCGCACTAAGGGCACACTCCAGAGTAACTACAGGGAGTCCTTGCTCCGGTGTAAGAACAATTTGCTGTGGATTGCAATATGAATTTCCCATAGGTTTTCATTAGATGGTGCAGTGACTACGGGTACATGTAATGTCTCTTACGTGCTCCCGTAGTTACTCTGGATTGTAGGGCCAGTGTACATCCCAAATGCCACATAGGGCTTTGTGTGCCACACTTTCATTCTGGAAGAGAATGGTGGAACAAATGCCACACTTACAAATGTTCTGGAACAAATGCTACATTTACATTCTGGAACAGAATGGTGAAGCAGGTGCAGTGGTATCAGCGCCAACGAGTTATCCCTATGCATATGTTATTGGATCCCACATTTAATTAGGCTGTCTCCAATTGTACTTAAACTGGGTATACATCTTCCTTCTACTTCTGCCGGGGCCTCCACATTCAAGTTTTGGCTAAAGCTTCTCCTTAAGTCTCACCCAAGCTCCATCCTACAAGACCTTTTTATGGACTCATACTTATCAAATTGGTTCAAATTGGATGCTAAGCTTCTAGTCCTTGGACTCTCTTCAGAAATTCTAGCTGATATGGACCTCTTAAAAGCTTATCACACCATTAAGCTCAAATTATAGGAGCAGGAAACTGAAACTTTATTTGCCAATCTTAACCCAACTTGTTCCCCCTCCTTCTTTGGTTTACTTCCTTCACTTGGTCGACCGGTGAACTATTTTCTTCATCTGACTGATCCCAACAAAAGGAGGGCATTTTTGCTGGCTAGGCTAAATATCTTCCCATCAGCTTTACCACCTAGGAAGATTTACCAACACGCCACGATTGAACAGACT
This sequence comes from Cryptoblepharus egeriae, assembly GCA_030015325.1. Taxonomy (NCBI): domain Eukaryota; kingdom Metazoa; phylum Chordata; class Lepidosauria; order Squamata; family Scincidae; genus Cryptoblepharus; species Cryptoblepharus egeriae. The sequence goes on from JAREYC010000001.1 coordinate 259,509,372, forward strand.
TTGCTCATTCTGATCACTTGAACCCAGTTCTATAGACCATATCTTACTCCGTTGTCCTGCCCACCTTGCTTCCAGATCCACCCTCCTTTCTCCCTTTCTCTCAGCCCTTCCTCCCTCCCTGGTTGACCCCTTGCCAATCCTACATAATGATTTCTCCCCTTCCATTACAAATTTTGTGGCAGACTTTTTGTCCACAGTTCTCCTTGCCAGTTGTTAGTCTTATTCCCCCTCCCACTTAATTATACCCTACAATCCAGAGTAACTATGGGAGCACATAAGAGACATTACATGCACTTGTAGTTACTGCACCACCTAGTGAAAACCTATGAGAAATTCATATTGCAATCCAGAGTAAATTGTTCTTACACCAGAGCAAAGACTTCCCATAGTTACTCTGGATTGCACCCATCGTCGCTGTCAATCCTTTATTTTATTGTTTGTTACTATTCTATACTTATTTATCCATGGCAATAAAGGTTATGATATATGCATATGTTCAAGTCTATCAAACATCAGATCCATGAACTGGATTCGGCCCACAGAGACTCTTTATCATGCTAACTGGGCTTTCCCAGCACCTCCACCAGCTGACACCTTGCCAGAAGCAGGTCTGCTGAATGATCAACCTGCCCTTTCATGGGCTCTCCCATCCCTTGAAAATATGATCATTGATATTCTGTTTTCATTTGCTGCCAATGAGTTCCTAAGTGAATTTAAAAAGTGTTTATTTCTGGTCATCACCTCCTGAAGTGACGTCACTTTTGGCTCTCAGCCGGCACCATAAATGCAATTTGGCTCTCTGTATGAAATCTGTTTGATGTCCTTTTGTTGTGTAGTGTAACTATAAATCTACATCAGGGATTCTGACAGCCTTCTTTGGGAATGGGAAAAAATGTTTTTGCATTTTCAGCCATTCTGCTGTGCCGCAAGTGGTCCACGGGTGAGCTGCAGGAATTTTGGTAGATCATTGGGGGATGTGAGCCCCACACGAGAAGAACTGTAAAAAAAATTGTCAAAAACCCCATGGTGTGTCTCGACAATTTTTGTGCCTTGTCGGTGTGCCATGAGATGAAAAAGATTGGAAATTGCTGGCCTTATCCTCCCAAAGAATTCCTGGCTGAGATGCATTTTGAATTCAGGACTCACTGTTCTTAGTTACTGTACTGTACTGTGTTGGCCCTTGCAATTCCCACCCCAACCCTGGAGAGCTTCCAAAATGCATTGTGAATCAAATGCGCTACAGTCCCAGCATGAGTCAGCAGTGGCCAGGTGTGCGTTTCATTGACTTTGTCTGGTGTGCCAGCTGCATCCTTTTCTGAAGAACTCAAAGCCCCGGTTTAGTCATTCACAAACATATTGCTTCCAGGCTAGATCACTGTAATGCACTTTATGTGACAATCTGGCCATATTTCCCTGAACTTCTTCCTTTGGAACATAGGAGCTCCTAGTGGTTCTCAAAAATTTAGTACCAGGGCACACTTTTTAAATGAGAATCTGTTGGGACCCACCAGAGGTGATATGACCGGAAGTGACACCATCAAGCAGGAATGTATATATTTCTTTATTTGCAGTCCTATCCACACTTTCTTAGGACTAAGTCCCATATATTATTATTAGCCATTATTTTTTTCATTTTCTAGTAAACTGTTCACTGTTTACTAATAAACAGTAAACTGTTTCAAAGTTGAAAAGTGGTATATGAATTCTGTAGATTAGATTAGATTAGATTAGATTAGATTAGATTAGATAGATAGATAGATAGATAGATAGATAGATAGATAGATAGATAGATAGATAGATAGATAGATAGATAGATAGATAGATCATATTCATAACAGCCTGTTAAATGTACAGATCAGTAACATTTCTCCAAAGGCAGTCTCATACAATGATAGTCTCAAATCTAACATAATATATTTAAATGAATGGGGGCCCACATGATATTGGCTCATGAACCACCCATTGGGTCCTGACTCACATGTTGAGCAACATTGTTCTAGGAGTGTCCTCTTCTGTAGGCCCTAGAAGTGTGCTCCAAGCATGTTTCTAGGAGACCCGAAACCCTTTTAGGGGCTCAATGAGAACATAGTGGTTCAAAGCAGCCACTGTCTGCTCAATGCTGAGCCACTCTGCGCATGCACTGGCACTCTGAAGTTTCCCAGATTTATGTACATTCACCTTTGGGACTCCCTGATACTTTGCCCAGGAGACCAAAAATAAAAAAGTTTGAGGACAGATGATCTGAAGAATCACATCCTCAGATGAGCAAGACCAAGAACTTTGTGCTACTACAGAGGACCTCCATAGGATCCTTTTCCTGTCTAATATAAGTGGGTGCGTACCAGGAGTAGGTTTGGGGGGCTATGGCGAAAACCAAACAACCTCCCCACAGTGGTACACTGCCTGCTTGTGGTCCACTGTTCCCCTTTCACTTCCTGCATTTCAACAAGCCGTGAAGGTAATTTTATATAAAGAGGCTTTTGTAGGACTCTGATGTTGTTTCCTGCTGTATCACTATTCCCCAGGCAAATTGCAACTCTTTTATTTTTGGCTTGCAGACAACAGCTAGCAAAAGCACAGCTGGCAACATGATATTGCTAACATTTTCTTTTTTAGTTGAATGAAAAGTGCTTCTTATCCACAAAAGGTCTATTATGTACCACCCATTAAGTTGTTCTGCAATCCTGTGTGCACTTACCTGGGACTAACTCCCATTGAAAGCAAGGCTTATGTTTGAGTAATGCTTTGGATTGTGCTGTTTGCCATCTAACCGTTAAATCTCCCCGTGTGGTCAGTTTCAAAAAGTGATTATTATGATCCTCTTTTATTATGCGTACAAGAGGGTGTTAAGCAGACTGAAAGAACCACAGGGAAAATTGTGGAAAATTATGTGTCAGTTTTTAACTGTACCACACCTGATTGGCATTTGAAATTCCATATCATTGATGTGTAGTGGTGTGATTCGTTTTGCGCCAGCACACCAGCCATCCCATTGCAGAACAATGGGGACTCCAGCCATGAACATCTAAGACATTGCATGGTCCCCCAGCCATGGCATTTACAGATGCATCAGATCCCCCCCAGCCATGGACTCTCCCTCACTAGGGATCTTTAAGCAGAGGCTCGACGAGCACCTGTCGGGGATGCTCTAGGGGGATTTCCTGCTGCAGGCAGGGGGTTGGACTAGATGACCTACTAGGTCCCTTCCAACTCTCTGATTCTATGATTCTATCTACGGGTGCCAGACCTGCAAATAAGGAGAACGCACTGAACTCTATACTGGCATAGGTTTTAATGGTTACAGAGCACAACCCCATATACGTCTTCTCAGAAGAAAGTCCCATTATATTCACTTGAACTTACTCCTAGGAAAGTGCGCACAAGGTTGCAGCCTCTGAGATATTCATCTGTGTTTGCAACAAAGAGCTGCCTCTATTTAGATCTTTTTGATAACAGCTGGGGAGGAAACTCTTAAAGCACTTTTAGTTCAAGAAGAAAAAGATTGATCGACAGGAAACTCACCAGGATTTCCTGCCTGATATTACCTTGCATATGCATTTGAATTTGTTTTCATGTTTCCACAGTGATTAAAGGGAGTAATAATTCCATCAGAGAAAAATTCATACTTTTATTATAAATATAAATTTAGATAATAAATTTCTAAAAATATACATAGGACCTGTGTCTCCAAACAGCTGGTTTCATAGAATGGGTGTAAGCCAGGGTGACAATATGACTGAATTTTTCTGGATTTGTCCTCTTTTATAGTCATATGTCCTCCAAAAGGACTTCATTGTCCTCCATTTTGGCTTCATTTTGGAACTTTGCAATGGTGTGCACTACCTCATCATGTCATATGTTGTTGGATTCGTATTGAAGAGCAGAATTCAATGCAAAAATCAGTTTTGAAATATCTCCTTCCTATCAAAAGTTATGGCCAAATAATAAAAATATGCATTGAGCTCTATGGGAAAGTGAAAGTGCCCAATATCGCAGCTATACTCGTAAGTAGGCAAACGTGCCATTGTCTGCCAGAAAGGCCAGACTGGGAGGAAACCAAGACCTTATCCTCCTTTTTAGGTTTGGGCATCTGGTCACCCTGGACTGTAAGCAAGCAGCTTCAATGAGGTCTGGTGACATTTCATAATAAGGTATTCTAGGAAATTAATTTCAAATTATGCAACATTCTCCATAAAAGTCACATTTGTGCACTTTTATTAGCATCTCTGGGCCAGAGGTTAACCAGACCCATGGCTAACAGACAGCACAACAGTAACTTGCACTGAATAGGGAGGCCAGTAAGCCTGCCCTAATGGTTCAGATGGTCAAAGGAGCCATCATTTGAAAAGGTTTGGGAACCGCTGCCCATCGCCCTATAGTAAAGAGTAAAATGGCAAAATTATATCAAAATGGCAAAATTATATCAAAAGGAGAATTCTAATTCTTAACAATCAAATGGTGCCATAATTATTAATATTTCTGAGTGCTCAAGTGACCGCCAAAGCACAGTCCAGATCCTAAACTCCATCCTTGGAAGAAGACCTGTACGTCTTCACAGCATCATAGAAGCCCAACACATCTGAACTAGTTTGATCTGCAAAAAAAGAAGGGATCATCTGTGACATTGTGCTGAATTTCAGAGGTGTATAATGAGGTCTGGAAAAAGTCCCCTCCTTTTGTCCCCAAAACAAACCAATTCGATCAGCTTCCAAAACCAACCACGGTTTATGCATCCTTACAGATTTTACAAAGAAATCACAAATCTCCAGACTCCTCCGTCCAAGAGAACGGATCCTGTAAGGGTAAAACTTAACCAGAGGAAAAAGTACAATTTTCTTTTTTAACCCGAGAAAAAGTGCAATTTTATATTATTTCCCCAGCAAAATTCTGGATTTTATTCTAATTTCTCAGGATTTTATCCAGAATAAAATTTATTTAATCCAAGTCTCTGGATTTTATTCTAAAATTTGGATAGATGTGATCATAGAACTGTGTTGCACTCAAAGACATCCTCCATCCTCACTCTACAAATTCCTTCTTTTTCCCAAGCCCAGTTTCTTGGAGTCCTTGGTTCTTGATGGGTCCCAGAAAGCTGCTCTCCGACTTTTACAGATATGGTTCCCACATTATCACAAAAGTGATGGCCAAGTTATCAGCTGATGGGAACAAACTGCTTTGCTCCCCGCTGTTTTTCCCTCTTTTTTGCCTTAACTGCACAGTGTGTGCACTAAAAGCTTATTCACTGTTTCACATTTTCCAGCATGGGTTGCCCTTTTTTTCTAGTCAACAGAGTGGTTTAGCAGCTCGGCCTTTGTCCAAACCAATCACAACTCCAGAATTGTAAGGAGGAGACACAGGACTCACAGCCTGAAGCCAGGACTCACAGCCAATTGTTTTCAATGGCACATTAGTCTAAACTACATATTATGCTAAGCATGTATTTAATGCAGGTGTGCTTGGCATATAGGGCTCAATCCAGAGCCACTACAGGGAGTCCTTAGTCCGGTGTAAGAACAATTTACTCTGGATTGCAATATGAATTTCCCATAGGTTTTCATTAGGTGGTGCAGTAACTACAGGGGCACGTAATGTCTCTTACGTGATCCCGTAGTTACTCTGGATTGTAGGGTTAATCTGTAATTAGCAGTTGCAAAGAGGACAGCTAAGATTTGGGTTTTTCCCCCGGCCTTGGACAGCTTTCCCTTTCTCCAGTGGTTATTTTCCACTGGAAAATATTTTCCTATGCTTTTCCCAATATTTTCTTATGTTATTTATGTATGCTGCAAATAGGAACTGCCTTCTAGGGGAAATGCCAAGATTTCTCATCCCATCTAATAAATGATTACGGGCTGTGGGTGGTGCAAGCAGTTAAGGTGTCTTTTAGCCAGCAGGCCAGGGTTCGAGACCCAGGTCGGCCCCACAAGACAGGGTGAGCTCCTGTCCTTAGCCCAGCTCTGCAACACCAGCTGGATCCAATCATATCAGCTCTGCCTTTCCATTGGACTAATTCAGTGGCGTGGAGAGGGGGGATTTGCTGCTTGGGTAACAGCCTATCCTCCATAACAATCCAACCAGGCTTTCGTGCTTCACATGCAGCATATGCAGCGCTGAGCATGAAACCATAGTCTTCCAATACTGACTGGACAATTATTGCGTCCAAAATAAGCTATTTCAACCATTATTTCAACCACTATTTCATGCCACACTAGAGTGGTACAGAAGGTCTATGGCAAAAAAAGCACTGAGGACACCCTAGAAAAATGAGGAACATGACAGAATAAAAGCTAAAAACACTCATATAGAGAGTTTTGAGGTGGGTAATATATTAATATATTTTAGGTGGTTTACTATATTATTTATTATTAAATTTAAATCTTACACACATAATTTATCACATATATTTGTGAAAGAAGGCTACATGCTACCTGCTCAAAAGGAAAAAGGAGGACAATAAAGATGTTTTTCCAGGATACAAGGCTACAAAAGAGGACATATGGAAAAAGAGGATATGTAGGTGCCCCCTGCACCTAGCACCACGTATATGTAAATACTCAAATGTAACTCCTGCACAGCTTGAATTAAAAGAAAAGGATCCAAGATAAACTATTTGCCATGTAATAGTGTAGTGCGATTTCTTGGGGAGAATCACTTGCAGGGGGAGGACACATTATTGCATCTGTTAATTGCTTGTTGCCTACAAATAAATCTTTCCAGTTGCTTCAAGGAACATACAGCCCCTTTTCTCACATTTCTCTGTGCTAGCCACAGATTCAAACCAACCATCCCGGCCTTCTCTCTGTTCCCACATGTGACAACTGGCTTAGCGGTGCATTGGATAGATTGCAAGAGCATGGATCCTACATCCTCGTTGCTGTATGTGCATAAGATTTCTGCTTGTGGACTAGATCTCTGGCACAGTTGTGGCCAGGAAAGGGTCTGGTGGCTGAATTCTTTTCAGGACTCATGGCCAGCTGGTGCACGCATAAGCCGAAGAAAAGGTCTGTGGAGGTGGGAACAATTTCTTGCCTAGTAACATGCAGCTCTGCCTCGATATTCCCACCCACTTCACTTGTTTTTCAAGATTTCTGTGGGGTTACTTGGCACCCGGCATGATTACTCTGAAATATTTGGCTGCAGGCAGCGATCTGATCACATGGATGAAGTCTCTGCAGAGAAAAACTGGAAGTCCAGCACATTCCTTTCTGGTGAAACATCTGCAGCACTAGGACTGGCTTTTAAAGCAAAGGTTCAGTTTTGCTCCAAAGACCTGCAGGGGAGTAGCAGAGGGGAAAGCAAGTACCATCCTAAGGCTGGGAGTGCAGCCCTGTCAAAGTTTTGATCAGTATGAGAGCAGCTGGCAGAGCATTGAGAATGTAAAAAACTAATGAAGAAGTTTCATAGTAACTTCAGGATTTCATAAAAGGAATGGCATGTCTTTAATTTTGAAAAGGGTCTGTCACAGTCTACAATCCAGAGTAACTATGGGAAGAAGAGGCGCTTACTCTGGATTGCTCTATGCAATTCCAGTAGGTTTCCCATAGGTGGCACCGTAACTATGTCAGTGTAAAAGATTCCATCGTTACTCTGGATTGTAGCCTAAGAGCACAATCCTAACCATGTCTACTCACAAGTAAGCCCCATTGTGTTCAATGGGGCTTACTCCCAGGAAAGTGTCTTTAGGATTGCAGCTACAATCCGAAACACACTTTCCTGGGAGTAAGACCCATTGAACACAATGGGGCTTACTTGTGAGTAGATATGGCTAGGATTGAGCTCTTAATCTGCTTTAAAGTTCAGTACACTCTCCTGCATGTTTACTCAGAAATAAATCTGATTACATTCAATATGAGCAGAATCCTAACCATATCTACTCAAAAGTAAGTCCTATTATGTTCTATGGGTCTTACTCACAGGAAAGTGTCTTTAGGATTGCAGCCTAAGCCTTACACCCATTTAAGTATGCATACCATTTCATCTTAATTTTTTTTTCTCATTTATCAGTTTGTAAAAATTTTGAATCATTGTTTTACAAAGACTGTTGAAATGTCGTATAAATTTATAAAACAAGTCAAAGCCTGAAATTCTAAAGACACTTTCCTGGGAGTAAGTCCCATTGAAAACAACTTTTGAGTAGACATGGTTAGGGTTGTGCTCAAAATAAGAAAGCAGCATAATCAGGAATGGCATTTTAAACATCAAGAACTCAAAACTGTTAGTGCTAAAATTAAAAAAGCAAAAAATTCATATTCCAGCCCTAAATTTATTCAAACAAATTGTTGCTGACTCTTGTGCTGTTTAGTCAGAAACTGAATCATATCCGTGTGCTTTTCCTAAAGTCCCATTAATAACTGAAATCCTGGGAAGTCTATCCTTCTCTATATATTAAAAAGAACCAGAATACTAATTAATTTCAACAAAGTTCACTTATTCAATCTCTCCTTTAAAAAAATTTCTTTCAAGATACAATCCTAAGTCTTACTGAACTCAATGAGATTTACTTTTGAGTAAACACACATAGGATTTTGCTGCCAGTTCCCCAATTCATTCCAGTCTGTGTCGACATCATGCAACATAATGGGGTTGACTAGTGATGGGCTTCAAAGAAATTAAGAACCGGTTCTCTGTCCATCTGGCAGCCACTTTTAAATGGCTATTTTTAAACTTTATATGTACTATCTCTTGTTAAGAACCGGTTCTATAGAGTAAGTGCGAACCTGCTGGTGCCCACCACTGGGGTTGACTCACACTATGCATGTGCTGTTTATTGGGAGTACGTCCATTTGTCCCCAAACTTTTCAACTATCTATTAGGAGATGACATAGACAACCAAAGCTATTCCTCCCAGTGAGGAAAACCTAGATTATCTTCATTGCTTGATGGGATTCAGCTGGTGGCTTGATGATGCCTCAGATTAGGACTCCAGAAATTATGTTGAATGCGCGTTTAGAGGCAGTGGTTTGTTTAGAAATTAGGGTTTTCATGCCAGCTTTGTAGATGAATTTCACTCCATAAGCATGAAATGTAAATAAATGAGATCTTCAAGCCTTGCCAGTTACCTACTAGATCTTTGCATCTTGCCAGTTACTTACTAAGCTTTGCCAGTTGCCTACTAGTCCCATAATCACGTTGGAGTTATAATGGCCCATCAGAGATGTGTCAGCCTTTTAAAATGAATTTACAGTGAAAATGGGATGGGGAAACATCACTAAATATAGGTGTTCTTGGTGGCACATCAGAGCTTGGTTTTGGACCTTTATCTGCACCTGGATTGGTTTACCAATTTCTTGGGGTAAACTCCCCTCTCTGAAGTTTGGCACGTTGTTGAAACATATAGGTTCCTTTAATTTCTGTTTCTCCTCCTTCCCCCTTCTAGAAGCATTCCACCAAAATGTCGCTCAAGAAAGAAGGTGCGCACAAGAAATGGGCAGCATTGAAGGAGAAGCTGGGATCTCAAGACTCGGATCAAACCGAGGCCAACCTCGAAAATGCAGAGCCGGAGCTCTGCATTCGCTTGTTGCAAATGCCTTCCGTGGTGAACTACTCGGGACTCAAAAAACGACTGGAGAGCAGTGATGACAGCTGGATGGTCCAGTTCTTGGAGCTCTGTGGACTGGATCTTCTGCTGGAAGCGCTGGACAGGCTGTCTGGGAGAGGAGTCTCCAGAATCTCTGATGCTCTGCTGCAGCTAACTTGCATTAACTGTGTGCGGGCTGTTATGAACTCCCAGCAAGGCATTGAATACATAGTGAGCAATGAGGGCTATGTCAGGAAACTCTCCCAAGGTAAGAGCACCTTCCATTCTCATTCCTGTTTACACACACACCAAGAGAGGGAAAATAAGGATTTTTTGGACTCAGAGTTTTTTGAAACAGTTATTTGGACTCAGATCTGTGCAAATGAAAGCTGGAGTCCACTTTCCGCTTACCAGGAGATTGAAAGCAACAGAATTAATGAAGTGTGCTTAGATCCAAGTTGTAAGGTTACGGTTCCATATTAGTGGTACGTCCCTTGAAAAAATAAATGGGTCTCACTTCTGAGTAAACCAATTTAAGGGGTGGCTGTAAAGGTACACAGCGCTTTACAACTTGTACTTAATTATGGGATTATTCAGTATGATGATTACCCGGGTCAGCCCCACAAGACAGGGTGAGCTCCTGTCCTTAGCCCAGCTCTGCGACGCCAGCTGGATCCAATCGTATCAGCTCTGCCTTTCCATTGGACTAATTCAGTGGTGTGGAGAGGGGGGATTTGCTGCTTGGGGAACAGCCTATCCTCCATAACAATCCAACCCAGGTTTTCGTGCTTCGCATGCAGCATATGCAGCGCCGAGCACAATACCATAGTCTTTCAAGACTGACGGAGGCCTGCTTTATGTTGAAATTATCATATTAAAGCTAATATTATATGCTAATATTAACAGGGAGTATCTTGTGAAAGCCCATCTAGTGCATTTCCTGCCACGCTGGGATTTGAATCTTAAGTCTTTTGCATACAAATTCAGTTATCTGCACATGGGATTACTCTTGGATTATGATTAGATTTTATGTATAGTCTTCTCCAATTGATTGTATATAAATTGTGCAGGCTTTACATAAGTATGTGTGTTGAGTTGCATTCTGAATGGATTTTGTGCAAACAGAAGACATAAATATGTTTTATATTAATTAATAATAACGTATTAATACCTTAGGACATATAAATTCAGAGTCATTTTCTCCCCCAAACACAGTTCCCTCTCTGTTGCTGGACCTTTAGCTGGAACTAAAAGCCTGCACAGTTTTGCCATTGGCATTCTGCAGCCCAGCAGTGATGATGATGATGATGTCATAACCAAGCACTCCAGAACTGGTCCCAGTCTGTCACCATACAGTTGTGCCCACTTCCCCTGGAGGATTAGAGAGAAGTCTGCTCAGAACTGGAAATGGCAAAGAGCATGGTATCTCCTATGACTCTTTCCACAGCCCACTGCAAATGGAAAAAAGGTCTAGCCTTTGCCAACCCCCCAGCATGTGCAGAGTGCGCAAGAACAGGCAAGGATTGATAATATTTTATCCCACCTTTCCTCTGTTAAAAAAGATGTCCAAGGTGGCTTAAAATCATAAATAAAACGTACAAGTAAAACATTCAATATTTTAAAATGTAGAATAACCTCACAAGATGAAAAGATGTATCTTCTGTGCATTGAAGCATGGAGAATGTAAGCATAAGGCAGAGCTCTAGAGAAGCTGCGAGTGCTTCTGTGCGTCTTTCTGTTCCAAGGACCAGGGAGAGGCGAGTAAATTTGTGGATACCAAAGCATTTTCCAAGCCATTGTATCAGGAATAACAGTTGCATTTGCCATCATGCAAGCACACTGATGGTCTCTGTTTCTGCAGCACTGGACACCTCCAATGTCATGGTCAAGAAGCAGGTCTTTGAACTCCTGGCGGCTCTCTGCATTTACTCAGTGGACGGACACGCGCTGGCCCTGGATGCTTTGGACCATTACAAGGCAAGCTAAACGTCATCAGATGTACAATACATTGTATGGGATGGGCCCTGCAGGATCTGACAAAAGGGTCCATCAATAGGGTTGCCATAATTCTCTTCCACAAAATGGGACAAGACACCCTGTCAAATTTGCCGTTATATGAATGCATGCTCTTGCACTCCAATTTCTTGAGTGGGGAAGCATTGGAGCGCATGTGCCCTAATGATGTCATGATGCTGTATGGCATCATGACATTACGATGTTGCCCTGGGCCCCAAAAGCCCTGGGTGCATGTCTGCTTAGATGTCATCTAGTCCAACCCACTCCTTGGAGGTCATCTGATGAAGGTCATCTATTACATGCTCAGTGCAGACAATTATTGAAACATCCCTTAATAGGTGTCATCCAGTCTCTGCTTGAACATCCAACGAGGGAGAACCCACTTGCACTGGAGGCAAAGTGTTTCACTGCTGGATACCCCTTATAATTACGAAACTCTTCCTTGATTCTAGACTTAAAAGTACTACCTAATTTTTCAACGTATTAGTTCTAGTTTTGCCCAAAAGAGACACAGAGAGCAAGTCTTTCCTTCCTCTGTGGAACACCCTACAAGTGCTTAAAGAAAACAATAGTATCTTCCTTTTCACCTTTCAAAAGCCAAGTTCCTTTAAGTTTCTTTTAAGGAAGAAGGAAGGTCTAGTGGTTCTGACATTGGGCATTAGACATTAGATCTGGAAGATCTCCACTCAGCTGTGAAGCTGCCTGTGTGACTATCGCTCAGCCTTGTCTACCTTACAGGGATGTTCTGAAGACCCACCATTCTCCCACCCCCATTCGCCAGTTTTACCAATTTGCCCACCTCTCACCCCCACTGCGACTTCACATGTTCTGGCAGACACAGTGGGATCCAGTGGTGAAGTTATCACACTGCTACCTCTTACTTATTAATATGGACAAAAATGTGGTGGAAAACCTTTAGCTGTTGGGTCAAAGTGTCTCTGAGTTCAACCCATATGAACCAAGGTGTTCTTCAAACCATGGTGATTTGACTTCTATGTTTCCTACCAGACTGTGAAAAACCAACAATACCGGTTCAGTGTCATCATGAATGAGCTTACGGCCACGGACAACGTGCCCTACATGATCACGCTCCTGAGTGCCATCAACGCAGTCATTTTGGGGACAGAAGAACTCGGAGCCAGGACACAGCTCCGGAATGAATTCATTGGTAAGAACTGTGGTCCATTCAGATGCTCTGAGATCAGTAAGCCATGGATCTGGATTTCCCAGCTGCACTGCTAAGGGCTACAGCAGGAAATATTGGGAAGAGTCCTAGAACAGAAGAGGAAACCCCAAAATATTTTAGCCTCACTTCTTTTGTGCCACATTTAAAAACCTTAGCCAAAAGCTTTTTTATGTACAATTTCCTTAGAATCTCTTTGGGCACAGTGGGGTTTACTCGTGAGTAAACATGCAAAGCAGTGCACCATAGAACTGAATAATTGGCAAATAACTGTCTTATTAAAGAGTCTCAAGGACTGTTCCTAGGATCTGCAATAAAGAGTAGACATACCATCTAGCAAGCCATAATATGTGGTCATTGAGCTGTTTAGAGCTCTGAGTTCTGCTGGGAGTAGCACAAACCACATGCCTAATCTAGGCTAGGATCAGCATCAACCCGAGAGCAAGAAAGAGGAAATCAAGGCTGCAATCCTATACAGTACTCACTTTCCTGGGCATAAGCTCCATTCAACCTAATAGGATTTACTTCTGAGTAGACATGCTTAGGATTGCAACCCCGTTTGGCTGCTCTTACAGGTTACTCAAAAACTTGGATTGGCTTGCAGGGGTCTCCAAACTTTAATCTTCAGGGCTCCTGGACCTTTAACAGTTGTGTAGAGGAGGGTATTTCAGCAGGTGCAGCTTGTGGTCTGTGAGATGAAAAGCTGCACCTGCTGAAATTTCCTCCTCTGCACACTTGTTAAAGGTCTTGCAGCCAAGAAGTTGAAAAGTTTAGAAACCCCTGGCTTAAACTAAAGGCAAAAGTTTTATAAGACTGGAGAGGATCAGATAATCCCATCCATGTTGTATCAGTTTACTGCATCCTCCTCACCATTGTCCCCAAGAGGGCGCCCTTATCCAGACAACAGGCTTGTTTTGTTTTTTTTATGTATAATTTTTAGTACAAATTATTATTAAAAGTGCAATTAGAAGGTTCATATTGGAAGTAGCTTATATTCAGTGGACTACAATCTCAGCACTTTATTCCCCATTTGTTCCTCCCCAGGTCTCCAGTTGCTGGATATTTTAACCAAGCTGCGGTGAGTGGTTTATTGTCCCTTGGAAATATATATATATAGTTCAAATCATAGTTAATTAACAAATTTGGATATGAGACCACCCAAGTTAATAGCCTTCCATGTTTGGATAAAACTGGAAATTGTGGTTTGGTCCCAACCTACACATGAGTGTTCTCTTCTTTCACGTAGAAAAGGGAGAAAGGAAATCAATGCTCAGGTGCACAAAAAAGCATAACACTTCATTGTGGTTTAATGTTACATACTGTATAAACTATGTCAGTGTGCATATTTGCAAATGTGTGAAGCTATTCTCACCACATGTCCATTAATACCTGTTTTAATGTGAAGAACCGCACTTTTTTTGCTCTGTAAATTTTTCTGCTCAGATTTTTCTGAACTTAAAATAATTGAGCTGAAAAGGAGTTGCTCTAAGGATAGGTTCTTGATCTACTCTCGCTTTCTCTTTGTATGTAAGTTGGGGTTAGCTCTTAAAATCCCTCTCTCCAGTATACCAAGGGTGCAATCCAGAGTGGCTGTGGATGGCGCAATCAGTTAAGACGCTGTTCCTGTTAACCAGCAGGCCAGGGTTCGAGACCCAGGTCGGCCCCACAAGACAGGGTGAGCTCCTGTCCTTAGCCCAGCTCTGCGATGCCAGCTGGATCCAATCGTATCGGCTCTGCCTTTCCATTGGACTAATTCAGTGGCGTGGAGAGGGGGGATTTGCTGCTTCGGTAACAGCCTATCCTCCATAACAATCCCACCCAGGCTTTCGTGCTTCGCATGCAGCGTATGCAGCGCCAAGCATGATACCATAGTCTTTCAAGACTGATGGAGGCCTGCTTTTTTAATCCAGAGTAACTATGGAGAGTCCTTGCTCAGACATAAGAACAATTTACTCTGGATTGCAATATGAATTTCCCATAGGTTTTCACTAGGTGGTGCTGTAAGTTCGTCAACATAAATGTCTCTGACGTGCTCCCATATTACTCTGGATTGTAGGGTTAATCTAGAAGACTCCACTTTGGATCTAGAATTGAACTTAAAAACATTTTAAGCTGTGTGTTTCTGGATTAGTTCAATAATCAGCCTGATGTCCTTGAGGAGAGTTATGGTGGCCCAGTATTAATGTGTTATAGTGCTCCCCCTCCATAGTGTCGATTGTGCAGCATGAAATTTTTTTCCCTTATTTATTTATTTATTTAAGTAATTTTTATCCCGCCTTTCTTAGGAGTCCATATTTCAGCTGCAGTAATAGCCATGCAGATGAACACTTGACAGAGATTTATATTTAGATATATTGATATTTATAGCTGAATTCAAGGCTCCCCTTAACGGTTTCTCACAAGTCAGTCCAAAAGAACCTTCAGCTTCTATGTAGGCAAAAGAGAAGTTGCTTTCATGCATAAGGTTGAAAGTGGCAAAGAAAACAGACTTCTGCCCATGTGTCAATGGAACATACAGGTATATGTCACTTTATGTTGGTACTTGTGGCTTTATGTTGGAACCCTAACATTACCCATTATGTGCTTTCCACAGTGACATAGAAGATGCAGATCTGCTTATCCAGTGTGAGACATTTGAGGATGCCAAGTCTGAAGACGATGAGGAGTTGTTGCGGATATGCGATGGGATTGACATGAGTAACCATCAAGAGGTTTTCTCTTCACTGTTCAATAAAGTGGGTAAAAAAAATCAATCCCTTAGAGAATAGCACAGTATAAAAGGAACTAATAAAGTAATAATGTTAATCCATTAATGTGCCTTATCTTAGCCATTAATATATCTAATTTCCAAAGAAGCAACCTGTGTTTTAGCCACAATATTTTGTTTTGTTTCGGTTGCAGTTCGGTTGCTTTAACTTGCAGAAAGTTATTTCATAATATATGAAGAGATAGTGGTAAGAGAGTGAAGCTAGAACTTTGTATACAGTTTTTAAAAAAGATAAATTTGGGGTTACGATGGCATATAATTCCATAGTAGGAATGGCATAATGATCATGCAAAAATGGTATAGGTTATCAACAATAGTTGTAATGTGCAGGTGGCTGCTTTTGTTACAGGTGAGCAGCTTCCCAGCCTCTGTCCAACTCCTGTCCATTCTTCAGAGCCTCTTGCATCTAGAACCTTCTCATCGCTCCAGCGTACTACTCTGGGAATCCTTGGAAATTTTAGTTAACAGAGCCATCTTGCTTGCCAACGACAGTAAGTTTGGGGCACACTGTAGCCTGGGATATGGTGTACGGCGCAACATCCACCTTCTCTTGTATGATTTAATCCTGTCCAGTGATGCATTTCTATGACTGTATTGAGAATGCAATGCAGTACCTGTTCTTTAAGGGCACAATCCAGAGTAACTATGGGGAGTCCCTGCTCCGACGTAAGAACAGTTTACTCTGGATTGCAATATGAATTTCCCATAGGTTTTCACTAAGTGGTGCTGTAACTACATCGATATAAAGGTCTCTCATGTGCTCCCGTGGTTACTCTGGATTGTAGGGCCAGAATGTTTCTTGCTATCCAACAAAGGAGGACTTTGCATTATTATATTTTCCCCTTTATTCAGTTGACCAACATGCTATAAAGTGTCAAGAAAGATAATTGGAAAGTGATCAATAACATCTGAAAGCCCTGGAATCTGGCTTGGTATTATTACCTCAAAACATAGGCAACTGTGTTCTTCCACAACAGTTTTGAGAAGTTCTTCTTTGTCCACTTCACTTCGACATCTCCACTTAATAGATAGTGGGTGCAATCCTAACCAATTTAGGCCAACATAACTAGCTCATCTCTCTGTTCCCGTGGTGGGATGTGGGGAGGACGGCACATATCTTGCACTGCCCCCCCAAGGAGTGGTAGAGATGTGACATATGGCACTTTTGTAATACCGCCAAGCCAGCACAAGACTTGTGCTGGGACTTGGCTGGCTTAACTGGGGACTAGGATTGCATCACTGGGTCTTTCTAGGCACTGTTAGTTTGCTGCATTGTGCAGAAAGATACCCGCATTTACTTGAATCTAATGCACACCCTGATTTTAAAAGGCTTGTGATTTTTAAAAATGTTTACTGGCATTTGTAATACACAGTTGCAAAGCAGATGCAAAATGTAATTTTACTGCATTAAACAATGATTTATATGAATATAATAATATGAAAATGGGCTTATGTTATGATTTTCACCTAATTGCACCACTTTATACAACAATTGATTTATATTATGCTTTTTATTATAGAGTAAACTGTTAAACTAAATACTGACCTACATTTATAATCAAAATACTGTATTTACTCGAATCTTATGCACCACTGAATCTAATGCACATCCCAATTTTGGAAACTTAATATGGCTGGAAAAGGTGAGCGTTAGAGACAAGTAAATATGATAGAGTTAGTTTTTGGAAAGTATTGAAGCCTCTTTTTTTAGCCCTTGCTTCTGTGTGTTGTTATTTATTTCAGTCCAAGGTAACAGTGTGGAAGAAGTAATGGAGAGGTTGTTGTCAATCAAGAAGCGCCCAAAGAAACGAAATTCAGAAACCAGAAAAATTGCCAGCAAGGTGAACGAGAGCACTCAGACCACTGAAGATTTGGGGGAATTTTCACCTGCCACTCGGAGCCCTCCCTTGGCTAAGTCCTCATCTGGCACCTCATCTAGCCCAGAATCCTCAGGTGTTTTGGAGACAGTCATACCAACCCAGCTACCACCGTGTTCAGCATTGGCAGGACAGAACTCAAGTCCACCTAGTGTTGCACCACCACCTCCCCCTCCCCCTCCCCTTCCTAATACAGCATGTATGGTACCACCACCACCTCCGCCACCTCCTCCTCTGCCTGGCACATCAAGCATGCCCAGCCATGCTCTTGCAATACCCAGCTTGGCAGCAATCCCTCCACCTCCACCCCTGCCAGGTATTGGAGGAATCCCTCCACCTCCCCCGCTCCCTGGCATGCCACCACCAGCTCCACCTTTACCTGGCATGACAGGGATCCCACCACCTCCCCCACTCCCAGGCATGCCACCACCCCCTCCCCCTTTACCTGGTATGACAGGGATTCCTCTCCCGCCTCCGCTCCCAGGCATGCCACCACCACCACCTCCTTTGCCTGGCATGGTTGGTGTGCCACCTCCTCCCCCATTGCCTGGCATGGCAGGGGTCCCACCTCCTCCACCCTTGGGAGGATCTGTGGAGGAAGTTGTGGTTGCACATGTCGACTACTCCCTTGGGGCTGCCAGACCGTTCCGCAAGAAGGTGCAGCCTCCAACACTCAGGATGAAGAAACTGAACTGGCAGAAGCTTCCCTCCAATGTGGTGAGAGGTATGCGCTTTTAAGTCTGTCTTTTCATAAGTGATGGTCTTACCAAGGTGAATAGTGGTGACTGTTACGCGCACCACTAAGAACTGCAGAAGGAACCAGCAGTTCATTGAATTAACCCCAGTGCATTATACTCTTCAGTCTGAAACTTTGTACATTTTAACCTTCGAATTGCAAACATTTCATGTGTCCCAATAACATAAAAACTTTTGTCATAGGTAGAAACATCTGCCTTCAGAAATAGGTTTGCCATATTCTCTTCCACAAAACTAGGACAGAATCCCCTGTCAAACTTACCAGTATGTGAACACAATCCCTGAAAACCAGGACTATCCCGGTTTTCAGGGACATATAGCAACCCTAATGCCATATGGTGCAATCATGTGCAAAATTCTGCTTAAATGCACATTACATTATGTTCAGTAGAGTTGCCTCCCAGGAAAATGGGAGGAATCATGCCAGTAATACTTTAATGTACTGGAACCACAAAATCTGTGGATTCCAGAGGATCTGCATTGCAACAATGACAGTGTGTAGAGTATAACATCAAATCTCAAAACTGTTGAGGAATTCTAAGAAAACACAAGTGACTAGTTTTTCAAAAGCTAGCCAAGTAAATTGGTAGTTGGTTTGTTTGCTTTTTGTTTTGTTTTTTCCCTGAAAAAAATATAAAAAAGTTGGTTTGTGAATTGTGAATCTGGGCAATGTGAAAAAAATATTTTTTAAAAAACCAAAAGTCCAAAATTCAACTTGAAGATGTCCTCTTTGGGCCAACCATAAAACCCTGTGTATCTTCCAGAGAGTCACTCCATGTGGGCTTCAACAACGAGCAGCAGTGAGGAAACGATTGAGCCGGACTATACGAGTATCGAGCAACTGTTCTGCTTCCCACAAACAAAACAGAAGGAAAAACAAGCTGCCCCAGCAAAAATAGAACCAAAAGAGGTATGATATGCTTCATTTATACAGTCCTTACCTCCTCAGAGTGACTGTTTCATCCAGTTGGGCTGATAAAGCTGGCTTGTAGCTCACCTGTGGTGATTAACAGTCTCCTCTAGGCGACCAAGCAAGGTGCTTCTCAAAGCCAGAAAGAAGTTGCCTCTACATTTCTTGTCCTCTTGCCCCACTGATGTGTCAGAAATGGTCTGTAGCAGCAACAAAAACCAGTTTTAAAAACCAAGAAATGTTTGCTTAATATTATTATGTATTATGAGTTTTATGCACATGGCAGAGTATAAATAAGGTAAATACAAAAATAAAAATATCCCGTCTTCATTTCACTTTGAAGGATATGGTGTTCAAAGACCTGTTCCATTCTCCCCTTCGGATCAGTCCCAAACCTGCTTAGATTCAGTGAGGCTTTAGGCACAAGGAAGGATTTTTCTAGATGTTTTTCATAGGTTTTTCTGAAATGTACCCTCCAATCCAGAGTAACTACGGGAGCACATAAGAGACATTTACATCTACGTCGTTACAGCACCACCTAATGAAAACCTGTGGGAAATACATATTGCAATCCAGAGTAAATAGTTCTTACATCGGAGCAAGGATTCCCTGTAGTTACTCTGGATTGCACTTGTAGTCTGTATTTCTGGAGTTTTGCAAGATTCTAAAAAAAAAATCAAACATTCACTTTTATTTTGGATTGGACAAAATCCTTCAGATGATTTGAGAAATATGTGTGAGTTTATTTTATTGCTGAAATTCTGGAAAAGATTAAAAAATAACACCCCACAGAGCATTACTGATATTTCACCATCCATAATTCCTAACAGAATTCAAATGGAGAGGAACTTATCAGAATAACTGACAGCAGAACAGTAGGAATCTGCTCATCCCTAAGATACTTCCAGACTTGGGAAGGGTCTGGGTCAGTGGTCCAACATCTCCAGGTAGTGTTCAGTTTGTGTTCAGTTTCTAGGTTCTCCAGGTAAGCCTGGCTGTCTGACTTCCCCTGTCTGGAAGACCCTGCTTGACCATGTGTAGACAATACTGAACTAAGGACGCAATCCAGAGTAACTACAGGGAATCCTTGCTCCGGTGTAAGAACAATTTAATCTGGATTGCAATATGAATTTCCCATAGGTTTTCACTAGGTGGTTGCAGTAACTAAAGGTGCACGTAATGTCTATTACGTGCTTCCTTAGTTACTCTGGATTGTAGGGTAAGTAGATCAATTATCTGCCTTGGTAATGCATTCACTGGTTTGATGAGGGGGCTCTAGTCCATGAAAACATGTTTCAGGTGCTTCTGGAATACCAGTGGATTTTGGTATGACACAGATCTATGTGGGTAAGAGACAAAATTAAGAAATGATTGCAGATTTATTAAAAATTGTATTGTTTTCCAAACAGATCACATTCTTGGATTCTAAGAAGAGCCTCAATTTGAACATCTTTTTGAAGCAGTTTAAGTGGTGAGATGCCTTTTCACAGATGTGGAGGAATAAATAGGTTGAGAGAAGTGGTATTTCTGAGAAGTCTTCATCAATGCTGGCATTAGTTCCCACATGGAATCCTTGTTGCTTTTGATGGTGTCTAACAACAGTTAATCAGATTGCTTTTTCTGTGTCTGTACTAACATAGGTTACAACCAGTGGTGGGATTCAAATAAATTAACAAGAGGTTCTATGTCCTAATAACCTAAATTAACAACAGGTTCTATGTCCCATTAGTAACCGGTTCTCAGAACCAGGCGCTCATTAGCAAAGAGTTCTATAGAACCTGTGAGAACCCCCTGAAGCCCACCACTGGGCCAGCACAACTCATCCGTCTTCCCATTCACTTGGTGATATAGGGAGACAAGTGCATGTTTGTGCACTGGCCTAACTTTCTCACAGGAGTGGCGCAGAACTGCCTTACAGCACTTTTGTGACATCCCCAGGTCAGCACAAGACCTATGACGGACTTAGGCTGGCCTAACTGGAGGTTAGAATTGCTGCCTTACCCTCATATCCAGATTTCACATGTGCTGTAAGGTATGCAAAGAATCCCCACAAAGTACCATCCCAATTCAGCCACGTGAGGGGGGCATCGCTTTGAAAATTTTCACTTCAGCATGAAAAATATATGCATATAAATTTTATTACTGAATTTATATAAGCATCAAAGTGTCGCTGTAAGTCATGTTTGAATTATGCAATCATGTTAGGTGCTCAAAGTGGTCACCATTAACACAATCATCTGTCACCATTAATGATTTCAGGGAACTAGTTCAGTTCAGGCCTCCATCAGTCTTGAAAGACTATGGTACCGTGCTCGGCGCTGCATACGCTGCATGCAAAGCACGAAAGCCTGGTTTGGATTGTTATGGAGGATAGGCTGTTACCCAAGCAGGAAATCCCCCCTCTCCACGCCACTGAATTAGTCCAATGGAAAGGCAGAGCCAATGCGATTGGATCCAGCTGGCGTCGCAGAGCTAGGCTAAGGACAGGAGCTCACCCTGTCTTGTGGGGCCGACCCAGATCTCGAACCCTGTCCTGCTAGTTAACAGGCACAGCGTCTTAATCACTTGCACCACCCATTAAGGCACAATTTTGGGACACCTAAGCAGAACATCTTGGGCTTTCCTGCTCTCCTGATCTAGGGCAGCAATGCTGTGGCTACTGACATGTTCAGAGGAAACAAAATACTACACATTGCTACCATAATTCAAGTTTTTAAAAAGGGCATGAATGTTGAAGTATATATATATGTATGTGCATGGCTGTGGGTGCACATATATATATGTATGTGTGTGTGTGTGTGTGTGTGTGTGTGTGTGTGTGTGTGTGTGTGTGTATATATATATATATATATATATATTTGCCTCCATAGCCCGTATTTTGATGTACGTACTCAAGGTGGCTTACAAGAGTCAGCTGACAATATCCATTCAACACACGCACACACAATGCACCAGGCTTTAATCCACTGGCTAATTATATAGGTTTGCTTTGCTTTAGGTTTGAAGTCCCCAGGCAACTGGAGATCATAGGGACAGAGTTCTTTCTGGCAAAGACAGGAAGAATTCCATGCATATAGTAGAGAGCCTAACTGGAGGTTAGGCTTGCAGCCTTACCCTCATATCCAGATTTCACATGTGCTATAAGGTATGCAAAGGTGTGTACAATGCAACAATGGCTTTGTTGCAGCCATTATCTGGAATTGTTTATTCATTGTCATTGCCATATATCCTCCAAGGGAAGGTTACCTGATTATTTTTTTAGCAGAACAGAAATTCAAGGGAACTGTGCAATGGAAACAGAGTAATCTGTCCAAAGAAAAAGGGTGAAAGATTTTTCAAAGACAGAAAACAGTATAAAAATGTTACAGCATATAAAGCAAGTGATTACTTCTCATTAGCAGTCTCCTTTATATCCACAGTCCCAACGAAGAGGTTGTTGCCATGATTCAGAAAGGCGACAGAACAAAGTTTGACGTGGAGGTTCTCAAGCAGCTGCTTAAACTCCTACCCGAAAAGCATGAAGTAAGAATTAATGGGTTTTATGTCACTTCTTAATTTGGTTGTTCTTTGTGTTGCAAATGAATATGTAGATGGGATGACTTTCTAAAAATTTGATGTTTCTCATTTTCTGCTTAGATTGAGAACCTGAAATCCTTCAAAGAAGAAAAGGACAAATTAGCAAATGCAGATCAGTTCTATCTTCTCCTCCTCCAGGTTCCCAGGTAAGAGGAATCCTCTCTGTTATGAGGCAAGGACCAGTCTTAGAAGCATATGGGAACCATATGGGAACTTTATAGTACAATTCTATAAATCCTTGGCATCCTTCAGTCTCAAAAGACTATGATATCGTGCTCTGATTCTATAAAGGTCTACATAGAAATCCCATTATGTTTAATGGGTCTTACTCCCAGGAAAATGTGGATAGGATTGGAACCTCAGAATGGAAATGGAATATGGTAGAATTGACTCTACCTGTTCAGGCTGAAGGTAAAATGTATTGTTTTGAATTTTATTTATTTAGACGTTTTCTTTCCCACTTCTCCTCTACCAACCAGATGCCCAAGGCATTTTGCTACTTTGTATTTACTACTTGGTGCAGAAAATCCCTATAAGTAAAAAATACAGGTACACCAGAAAAAAAGGGCTTACTTCAGCTCTGTGGTGTGCAAAAGAGAGCGACAGTTGGTCTGTAATAGTCCAGTGGTCTGACTTGGTGCACATAAATCCAACCTGAGCATTTCATTTGGGGGAATAGCCAAGAAGGCTTGAACAATTCTAGTCAATTTTCAAAATATAATTCTTTTTTTTAGAGGCTAAGCCAAATTAAAAGATGTAGCACAGCTTGCATATAATTCTGCTTCTTAGCAGTGATTAGCCTGAAAAGTGCTCGACCTGATGCTTAAACACGTTCAAAATGTCATTGGTACCTTTTTCTCTATCTTAGCTACCAGCTTAGGATTGAGTGCATGTTGATGTGCGAAGAAACCATCGTTCTACTGGAGATGCTTCAGCCAAAGGCAGAAACTATAAGGAGGTCCTGTGAAGGTAGGTAAGAAGACCTCAGCATTGCTTTGGGAAGTCTTTAAAAGATGGGACAGATCCTTCCAACTCAGGTGGCATTAAGGCTTATCTGAGTGTTTATAGGTTTGGCTCACGCCAACAAATATAACTAGAATTGAACCATGTCTGTACGGTGTGCAGTGCGCTAATCCGTTCTGTGTATTAACAGCCCGATGAGTATCTTTTAGCATGGCATTCTGTCCTTGAGCAAACATTAGATGGACTTTTTCAAGTCTTAACACCAGTTTCAAAAGATGTTCAGACTTCATGATGTTTAGTGGAGTGATACGTGTGAAACATCCACCATCGAGGCTTTCTGTGCACTCGTTATAAGGAATTTGGTGCTCAGATGGTATTGATGTTGTTATTAAGAGTACTTGTATTCAGGTTTTCAATATAAAGTTTGCAAAGAGCTATATTATTAAATGGTTTCCTGTCCCCAAAAGGTTCATAGTCTTAAAAAAGATACAGAAGAGACACCAGCAACAGCCAGTGGAAAAAGACACCATGATGGAGTGAATAAGCACAGTTGTTCTCCCCTGATAAATATGAGGAGACACCACTTTACAAGGGATAAATGTACAGGGGTCCTCCTTATATACAAGCTTGACATATATGGACAGGGATCCTCCTTACACACAAGCTTCACATCAATGTACGTATATGGAGCTTGTGGTTGAAGGGCCTCAGAGTATCTCCCGGATGTGATCAGAAGAGCCTTTTATTCATGTCCAGGTGGTCTTCTGAGGCATGGAGTAGAATTAAATAGCGAATTCAGATTTCAGAATTTCAGAAGGGATTTCAGAAGTAAATCCCATTGTACTCAGTGAGGCTTAATGCCAGTTAAATATGGATAGAAATGCAGCCTGAATCATGTTTCTCTGTAATAATTGGTTTCGCTTTTGAGTAGATACATGTCCAAAGCTTCAAAATGCTTTCACATTTATTTAGTGGCAGTTTTGGAAAGTGTATAATTATACTGTTTGTATAATTCGAACTGGGCTGTGGGTGGCGCAAGTGGCTAGGACCACTTTGCCTGTTAACCAGCAGGCCAGGGTTCGAGACCCGGGTCGGCCCACAAGACAGGATGAGCTCCTGTCTTAGCCCAGCTCTGTGTCCTTAGCCCAGCTCTGCAGTGCCAGCTGGATCCAATCGTATCGGCTCTGCCTTTCCATTGGACTAATTCAGTGGCATGGAGAGGGGGGATTTGCTGCTTGGGTACCAGCCTATGCTCCATAACAATCTAACCCAGGCTTTCATGCTTTGCATGCAGCGTATGCAGCGCCGAGCATGATACCATAGTCTCTCAAGACTGACGGAGGCCTGCTTTTAATTCGAACAGTAGTGCCAACTTGTAGACTGATTCATCCATCCATCCATTTTTTAAATTATTCATTTCTAGTTGTTGTTGTTGTTCTTAGATCTCCTCACAAGCCACCGGTTGCCGATTTTCTGTCAACTGATTCTCAAAGTTGGAAACTTCTTGAACTACGTAAGAAATCTTTCAAATACCATCTTTTAAAAAAGATTTTCAGTATAGACTTTCCTTCTTCTGACATTTACATAAAATATAATAAACTACTAAAATTAACAGTGCAGTCCTAAGCATGTCTATTCAGAAGTAAGTTCCATTGTATTCAGTGGGACTTACTCCCAGGAAGGTATATTTAGGATTGCAGCCTTTGGCAGCTATGGCTGCAATCCTAAGCTGCAGTTAGGCCGGCTTAAGCCCTGGCACAAGTCCTATGTTGACCTGGGGGTGTCACAAAAGTGCTGCAAAACACTTCTGCCCCACTCCTGGGGGTGGGTTAGGCCAGTGCACAGCCATGTGCTTGCCTCCCTACATCAGCACGGGAACAGGAAGACCAATGAGTTGTAGAGGCCTATGTTAGGATTGCACCCTATGTCTTAGGGTTTTGCACATCTACTTAGGGCATGCACATCTACTCAGAAGTAAGGGTGCAATCCAGAGTAACTATGGGGAGTTCTTGCTCTGGTGTAAGAACAATTTGCTCTGGATTGCAATATGAATTTCCCATAGGTTTTCACTAGGAGGTGCAGTAACTAAGAGTGCACGTAATGTCTCTTACGTGCTCCCGTAGTTACTCTGGATTGTAGGGATAGTCCCACAAATTTCAGTAGGGTTTACTTCAAGGAAAGTACATCTAGGATAGCTGCCATAGTGACTAAAGTATATGTTAATGTCTTTTCTGGACACTTTTATTTCATTCTCAGGGAAGTCACACAGGAGACGCGGATGGTTTTAAAATCGGCACTTTGTTGAAATTAACAGAAACCAAAGCAAACCAGACCCGTATCACTTTGCTTCACCACATTTTGGAGGTATGCTCTATTTGGCTCTGGCTAAAAAATTAAACAGGCATCAAACACCCCATAATTCACAGTTCTTTTTCCCACTCCACTTTATGGCTTGATTATGTGTCTTTGATCAATCACATATCCCATTTGCCTTTATATCTTGTAAGCAAAATTTAACATTTTTATAAGTTCCTTTTCTGAGTTACTCTTTTTTATTGTCCTACTAATGCCAGTGGATTTGCCCCCAGTAGTTACCGTAACTGCATACTTTTAATGACATTTCCCCCATTGTACGCATTTATTTGCTTAGGAGGTTTTCCAGAGGGAATCCAAGGAACCTCTCAGTCATCACTAGCTAATCGTTTGGTGCAGAAACACCAAACACCAAGTTGTCATCAGGAGTGCAAATGAATATAGCCTAAACTTTTTTATTTTCTTTTTTTAGGAAGTGGAAAAAAATCACACAGACTTGCTACAGCTTCCCAAAGATCTTGAATATGTTTCAAAGGCAGCTGGGTAGGGATGCATTGCATGTGTGGGGATCTGCATTTTGTTTTAATATTATTATAAAGCTTGTGCGGCCATTGGTATCCTCCAGTTTGATTGTCCTTAGGAAGAAGCTGGGATCTAAGACTCATGTAAACAAGAGTTCATACCCAAGACTTGTTCCTAATCACTCTGGGAACACTCTTTAGGGGAAAATAAAAACTAGTTTCTTATGCTTCAGTGAATTGGGTGATGCAAGGTTCATGGAAACTATCAGTGTCTATCAGACTATTTTTGTGTTGTGGAAAGAGATTAGAACCCGTTAGTTCAGTGATCTTCAAACTTTACATTTCTGTAAATTGCTATGATCCCATAACTGAGGCTTCTTAACCCCGTTGAGAGTCTAACACCTAAAGTTGAGGAATACTGCCTTAACATATCCTCTTTTCCAGTTTGCTAAATATTTTGAATAGTAAATTCTCTTCTATATAATTTATGGGTCATTTCTTTTCAGAATCAACCTTGATGTGATTCGATCTGAATCAAGCTCCAATATAAAGAAACTGATAGAACTCGAGCGAAAATTGTCATCAGTAGAAGAAGTGAAAGAGCAGTATGGAAAAGCCATCCAGGTTAGTGATCTTTGGGTCACTGGGTTGATGACCCAGACTGAAGCTACATCATACGCTTCTAAGATGTGTCCATCTACTCTGTCAGTGCAGATTAAATGATGCTTTTTTCAGTCTTGGCCCAATCTCTTTCAGGATAGCATAAGTGCCAATAAGAAGCTGGAGGAAGAGTTTGAAATCATTGAACAGAAAAAGGTGGAACTTGCCAACTACCTCTGTGAGGACCCAAACAAACTGTCCTTGGAAGATATATTTAGCACCATGAAAACCTTCCGGGACCTCTTCATCAAAGCAGTAAAGGTTTGAATCCAAAGTTGTTGCTGGTTGTGGATGATGATGATGATGAAGATTATAATCGATCCAAACTAGATGATTTACACCTCACATTCTTGGGACCTGTTATTCCAACAAAAAATGGAAATTGCTGTTTCCAACCTTCAAGAGGCCTTACAAGGCATTGTGAAGTTTGGGCAGGCTGCTTGGAGCTTCCCTGGAGGTGTCAGCAGGTCCTCCAGACAAGGGCAGGTCCAGCTGAACCCAGTCCAGGTTCAGTCATGACAACCAGGACCAGGTGAACCTGTAGGTTTGGAACCTGTGGTTAGATAAAACCACAGGTCTAGTCTCCAGTCTGGACCAGTCTGTGTTTGAAAAATGTTCGTATGAAAGGTGTATCATCTCATTTGGTCCTACCATGTAGCAAGTAAACCTCTTTGGGAGTTGTATCACTTAAGAATATAAGGAAGAGTCTTGCTGGATTGGGCCAGAGACCCATCTAGTCTAGATTCCATATTCAAAATCAGCATTCTAATTTCAGGACAGGGAAATAATATTGCCAGTGTCCCAGGCTTATAAACTACTAGACCTTCATCCATTAGCCCGTTGTTAGATTAGACAAGCCCTTTGGTTGCAATCCACAAAGATGATCTTGCTGCCAAGTTAGAAAATAATAAAGCATTTCTTTGCAAAGCAAAGAATTCACAGTAATTTTAGGCTGGCAATGTGATATCTGCATTGCAAGAGCAGCTCTGGGGCTGGGACTATGAGACTCATCTAAGGTCTGCCACGGAGTTCACAGCAGAGGTGTGACTTAAACCCATTTTCGAGTGCACATCTATCAACATTGTCAGAGCTGCTAATCAAGCAAACCAGCAACGCTCTCACACACCAGTGTTTCCCAACTGCAGGAAAACAAGGACCGAAAGGAACAAGCTGCAAAGGCTGAGAAGAGGAAGAAGCAGTTGGAGGAAGAAGAAGCCAAGAGGCAGAAAGGAGAAAATGGAAAGATCAGTGAGTAGTCTAACCCGCTGTGCTAACTGGGCAAAGAGGCACTTTTTCTACTGGTGCCTCTCTTATATTCACCAGGGGGTGAAGAACTTCCCTCATCATCACTTCATTTCTTTTCCAGTGGCTGTTTGCCAGTCTCCCTTTTTAAAATTAAGAGCCCTTTTGGAAAAAGGAGCCAGTTATTTGATTTTCTCCATAAATCAACTTGTGAACACTTTTTATGCTGAAAAGAGGTGTATCTAAATAATTTAAATAAATCCAGGTGGGGATTCAAAGGCAGGTCCTTCCTATCTTAGTCTGACCTTTGTAAAGGCTATACTATGCTGGTTTTGTTACTGCGTTAACATGTCTGATCCGGCATCTTTGGTCTAATCTCTTGTCTGTAGTAATGGTTTTGTGGCTGGTTGGGAAAGGGTAACTGGGCTGTTGAGGAAGAGATAGCATTACAACTCTACAGAGGGTACAGAACTGTAAAATGAATTGGCACAGAGAATCACCACACAATTGGGATGGAAATAAATAAAATGCTTGGATTTCCTGAAAGGGTGCAGATCTGGCCCTTGTTTAACTATCTCTATAAGCAGAGCCATTCTGAATGTTCTGGAAGTAGTACTGAAAGCTATATGTCCTTGTATAATCAAGTCTGCATGGACTTCTAGGTCATACACTTCTGGGGTTATCTGGGGTCTCTTCATAATCTCTAATTAAGTAGATGCTCAAGTGGTTCCATTTTATCAAGCTGACTGGCCTGCTAATGCGCTCTTCCATTTCTAGTTACAGTTAAGAAAGGAGTGGTGAAGCAAGATGAAGTGTGTGTTATTGATGCCTTACTGGCTGATATAAGGAAAGGCTTCCAGTTACGAAAAACCGCCCGGAACAACAAAGTTGATTTGGATACTTCTGCCAAAGTCTCGGTTGGTCAGCCTCAGAAAGGGAAAGAGTCTGGTAAGGACAGAGATACAGAAATACTTTCAATTTCCAGTCTCCCTCACTTGGAATACAAAACCATGCCCTTCATTCTGCCAACTTACTATAGTTGTGCATTTCATAGTTTAAGCATTTCATAACTTATTTCTTGAGACCACATTTTCTGTCCTGTTTGATCGTCCCATCCTTGTGAAATCTCAGAGCACAATCCTAACCAACTGTCCCACACCAAGGTAAGGTCAATGCAAGTCCAAGGTAAGGGAACAAACATTGCCTTTCCTTGAGAAGGCCTCTGTATTTCCCCCACTGGCAGGATGAAGCACATGCCCCACTGGCACAATGATGCCGGTGGTGGAAAGTAAAAGGTCACATCCTAGGGATGAAACTGAAGCCTGGTTCTCACCTCAGGAGTTTAAATCTTACATGAACCAAAAGATCTTACTGTCTTAGGGTCCTTTCCTATCCAATATTCCAGTGCCAATGCAGCCACAATGCATCTATGTGGAAAGGGAACTATCATTCCCTTATATTGAGATCTCTGTGAAAAGTCCACCACTACGGAAGGCAGCATGTACCCTATTGGCCTAACTGCATCAGCTTTGGAAAGTTGGATAAGACAGCAGGCTACCTGATGGGATAGCTCAGTATCTCCAGACGCTGGCCCAGGGGCCAGATGCAGCCTGCACCAAAGTTCGAACTGGTCTAGGGTCACACTCAAATCCCCAAAGATCCTCTGACCCAGTTGACCAAACCCAACTAGAGCTGTGATGGGTTATGGGGTCCATTTAAGTGTGTGCTTTATTTCTGTGCTATGTCCTAGTGCTTGCAGAACAAAAGCCTCCACTGGATTAGGCCAAAGGCTCATCTGGTCCAGCTTCCTGTATCACACAGCGGCCCCCCATATGCCTCTGTGTGACCACATATGACACCTGCATCCGTCTCTATTGAATTTTTCTGGCCACTTGGCATAATGCCTGATATTTGATGTGGCCCTTTGGCCAAAAAGTTTGGAGACTCCTGAGATAGCTCCATCAGAACATCAACCTCTATGCAGAAAATTGATTTGTCCAAGGAAAGGCAACCCTAGAATCCTTCACACTGCAAGCATATTTTTCCTATGCAGAAAGAAAAAAGTGTTTTTACTACTTAGTCTATAATGGGTGACAGTAGACTCTGCAAACAGTTTTGCTCCCTCATTCTTGTTTGTGAAAATGAGTGATCCTAAATGCATATGTGGATGTGTCACCTTCACATTTTTGTTTGTTTGTTCGTTTTCAGGCAAAAAAGTTCAGTCTACTAAAGAGTCAGTGAAAGAGAACGATGGTGTGAGTACAGAAAAGAGTGTGCAGGACCAGTTAGGAAGGATTTCTCTTTCAGAAGCTGCTGCTGCTGCCCCAGGTGATAAACATGAAGTCACTGACCCATTGGCATCTCACCAGCCAACTGCTGGTGAGGGAATTTCTTCAACCAGGCCTTCTACTGAGAACTCTTTAAGTGTCCTAGCACTGGAGGGAGGCCGAGACCCTAAGAATGGAATGACTGCACAAGAGAGCACTTGCTGCCTTCATGTCCAGAACCATGTAGACTTCAATGACGTAGTATTTTCTGACTCGACCTCTTGTGTTAAGTTTGGGAGCGGAGATTCGGGTAGCTCACCCAGCTTGAGGGGTGAAGCAGGTTCCCTCAAAAAAGAAGTTCAAACTGGTAGAACTGAACCTCTTGATTCACAAAATGGCTTGCATTCTGAGGACCAGATGAGTGATGCTGTCAGAAAGGGCAACAGAACAGAGGATACATCTGGAAATGCAGAAGGGCTACCTCCCTCTGAGGTGATGCCACCTAAGAGTCTGGCACCGATAGAAGAAACAAAAGGAAAAGAGGATTCCTTAGACTCTTTGCTCGATATTTCTCATGAAATATCCTTCGCGGAAGAGCCAGTGACTGATTCTTCATGTTCAGCACCTGTCCCTTCGGAAGAAGCTGTACCTGAAAAAGACAGCCAAAAAGTCTCCACAAAGCGAAGGAATAAAAAAAAGAGACACAGCAAAAGTCACTCAGGTAAGCCGGCTCAGTTATGTTGAACCAAAACATTAACTCACCAGATTGAGAGTAGACCCACCCTGCACTGACCCACCGGCAAGGACTTAGTTGAAGGAGGGTCTCCAAACGGGAACAACGTGTGTGACCTGCTTGGGGTGACACACACTGTCCTCCCGAGCCGGGAACTTTGCTTTGGCTTTCAACTTCATGATTGCCCTCAGTCTGACTTCGTTTTAGGTATCATCATGAAGTCCAAGTGGAAGGAAGGTCTGCCTTTAGTCTTATTTGGCTTTGTGGCAGCACAATTTGGCCATTGAGGTTGCACTATCGATGGACCTCTAAAGAGAGAGCAGAACTTCCCATTGTCTTTTAGCTACAGGAACATATCCAACAAAAGCTAGGTTGAAAAATACTAGGTTAAGCACCATCTAGTTGATTTTAGTGGGATATTTAATATGTATTCTAGTCCTCCCCATCAGAGAGTCCTTACAAAGATTTAACTTTGCTTAGGTGGCTTCCAGGATTAACTTGTGGAATAAACTGCTCTAAGAGAAATCTTAAAGTATTTACCTACTATTTATCAGTAGTATTTATCTACTACTGTATTTACTCGAATCTAAGGTGCCATCAAATCTAATGTGCACCCTATACTATCAAAATACCATATTTACTCTAATCTAATTAGCCATCAAATTTAAAGCGCACATGATTTTGGAGACTGAATTTGGCTGGGAAAGGAGAGCATTAGATTTGAGTAATTACAGTATTAATTTTGTTTTAACCAAAAGCAAAAGGATCTCAGGATGCCCCATTTAACTGTGCTGCTTTTTCATGTTTGGTCCAAATAATGTTTTGCAACCCATTCTTAACAACAGCAGCATACAGAAATTAAAATATAGGTTGAACCTCACCATCCATGATGTTTGGTTCTTAGGAACCTCCATGGATACCCATTTTTGCATTATACAAAAGAGGGCAAAAGATCAGATTTTAATTTGTGGGATACTGTGGAAGTCATATAAGGTACCAATCCTTCCTCCCACATTTGGTTTTAAGTTCAGAACAAGGTTGTCAAATCAACTTGAGGATGTCTACCTTTCCACCCAAGATCTGCAACCACAATATCCTTGCCTACCGTTAAATAAACCTTTTAGGAACTCTGTTAGCATCTGGATTAACCTCTTTGTTTTACATTTGGTGACTGGCAAATTATCCACTGCTACAAAGCAATGCATCTCTATCTGACAGAATAGCAAGTAGATTAAGAGCCCAATCTTATGCATGTCTACTCAGAAGTAAGTCCCATTGAAGTCAATGGTGCTTACTCCCAGGTAAGTGTGAATAGGATTGGGCTGTCAGACCGCCATTTCCATGTGATTGGCACTTTCACAGTATATTGATCACCTCTTTGGTATTACTTAGAAGGTGCCTCAGCTAGTATTAGAAAGCGAGTTAATGCCAGGGCAGTTCAAACTTTCAACTTTAGGGCTCTTAGATCTTTAAGAAATGTATAATAATTTGCCAGTCACCAAATGTAAAACAAAGAGGTTAATCCAGATGCTCATCTCACAGATCACAAGCTAAAGCTGTTGAAATTCCCTCTTCTACACACTTGTTAAAGATCCAGGAACCCTAAAGTTGAACGTTTGGATACCTCTGCTGTAGTCTGAAGAGTAATAGGTTTAGGGACCACATGTATGGCATCCTTGCTATGTGAAGATGCTGGTGCACCGTCCACCCTAGATTGGGTACTAAAAAGCCAAGCATTATGTAGCACGACCAAGGAACATGCATTAATGGATCAGAGCCCACTTTGTCAAAAGCCAAGCCGCACTCCCTACAATTTTTCCCTCTAATGTGACTCTTGCATATGAAATCATGTTGAGGTTTACTTGGGAACTACCATTTTACGCACACGGATCTATGCAAATTTAATTGATTTAATCGACTGAATCCCGACCAGTTAATCAGCTAAGATTGCTGAGCTGTGACGTCTCCTAACCCACTGACTTTGTTCCCATGACTGTGATGTGACAGTTGATGTGCTAATCGCCTGGCTACATTTAGTGTCTCTCTTTTACATTTAAAAGCAGAATTTGACACTGATATAAAAGAGGTGGTTGACACTGGAGATAATAAAACAAAAAGAGGTTGTCAGATCCAGTGAGGTACGTACACTCACAGAGGGGCGTCTCTGTGTGAACTAACCTCCATGTTGGGTCTCTACACACTTAACGATGCTGTTGATCATTACCATGCAAAGCTGTGCTTCTGCCTCTGTGGCTAATTACATGCGCTGCGTTCCTTAAACCAGCAAATCCCCTCTTTGTGATTTTGCTCTTTGGTTCCAACTTCTGTAGCTACTGGAGTTACTTGCAAGACTCTGGGTTGGGCCCTGGCTCTACATTGTCTTCTGCGTCGGCCAATTACCACGTCCTTATGGGAAATTTATTTGCTTTTGTCAAATCATTTGATGTTGTCGGGTGTGTTGCAATAACAGTTGTCCTTTTGTCTGATTACTATCGTTCTCTAAAAACCCTATCAAAATGCAATTACAGAGGGCTCATCTATGCTCTAGCCACAAAATCAGACTCTGTCATCCCTGAGATCACCCCAAGAGCTCTATAGCCCAACAAGCTTAGAGATGGCCCTCCACTCCTACCCTCAGCCTGGTGGAAATACTACCAGATGGCTACCAGATAGAAATACTACAGCCTGGAAATACTATCCAATACTATCCAAGTGTTCCAAACCTATCCAGTATTATCAACACGTATGAAGGTGTGAGGCTTGCCTAAGATCACCAGCTAAATTTTAGGAAAGGCTTTAACTGGGAGTTTACTGATGTGTTCCTTGCAGTGTAGTCTTCTGCAGAATTTCCTGGCAGTAAGGCCTATATCCTAAAGTGAAGTTAAGCCCCTTGGTCCAGAGCAGTTAAGATGACTTTCCATAAGATAACACTAGAGGGTGACGTAACTGCGTGGTCCCGTAACTGCTATGGTCCCGTAACTTGCATTGTAAAGCTAACTTCTGAGTTAACGTGCTGGTCATGCAGCAATTATGAATTATTATTTGAGAAAGCAGCTGTTGCTGGAAAGTCTTCCCTGCCATTACTCAATGAAACTTTGAGCACAATCCTAACCATGTCTACTCAAAAGTAAGCCCCACTGTGTTCAATGGGTCTTATTTCCAGGAAAATGTCTTCAGGATTGCAGCCTTCATTTGGACATCACCGGTGCGGATATAAAGTGCTTGAGCAAGAAGATGAGCTTTCTGCAATTGCATGATTATGTCCTTTGCTTTCTAATGTTGGCAGCAGTAACATAAGCAAATCAGTGAATGACTTGGAAACAATCTCTCAATGCCATGTTATGTGATTCGTGTGTGTTTATTTCATAGAACCTTCCATATTTTTCGATATGTATTTTCAATATTTCCATATTATATCGATAGTATCGATATAAAATAGTGTGGAGAATCTATCCCAAGCAATCTTAATAACTGTAGTCGTAGTGGGTGGATTAAGAAAACCGTCCCCATTCAAGTTTCTGTCTACCCATTGACCTAGATGGGTAGCTCTAGATGTAATGTACGTAATTGATTTTTTAAAAAAATTCTTATTTAATAAATTTAAATTCTTATTTAAAGAATTTACTTTTAAAGGTACTTGATTTTTTAAAAAATTTTCATCTTTAATTGCACCACTGCTAAGAAAATGAATATTTTAAGTCATAATTTTATAACTTGGCATCCATCAGTCTTGAAAGACTATGGTATTGTGCTCGACGCTATATGCAAAGCACGAAGGCCTGGGTAGGATGTAGTGGTTATTGAAAATGCAGTCAGAACTCACCAGGTGGCAGTGATGTAGCTATTGCAGGAATGTTTTGGTACCTTCCGGTTGGCCATTGGAGCCATTCTAGACAGTAATGGAAATTGTCGGGTATATTGGCATCGCTTGCCCAGAATGACTCTGATGGTGAGTGGAAAGGGCTGCTTACATAGCACATCATGCTATGTACGGTGGTACGTACTGGTTGCCTACAGTACGTACCACCACTAACCCATAGCCAAGCCACTGCTGGATGGAGATCTCCAAAAGATTATACCTGGTAATAGGATGCTCTGTAAAAGAGATAAAGGCAAATTCTACTCAAACTTCACCTTGATCTTGAAAGGCTTCAGAGCTATTTATAATTCTCAACTGTGACCCCAGAAAGTTGTCCAGAGCATGTGATGGTATTATAATGTTCAAGTTAATCCAAAATCTCACCATCCCCCAAGAAAATGTTTTCCACATTAAGCCCACATAGTTTACCCCCTTAGATGACCAACTGGATCTATTGACCGGAAATTATAATTTATGCAAATTAGGCTATTTTTAGATGGTCATCTAAGGGTTCATTGCAACCCCAAGCATTCAATTCAAGCTTCATGGCAACCTGCAATTTGGCATACAGAAGGGAGATCAAAAATCAGAATTGTGTTCTGTTGGGAGAACTGTTCCAGTTAGGACCTGAGACCTTAAATTCAGTACGTAAAACAACCTCTTCTATTCAAAAATGTCACTAAGTATATCTATGTTTAATTGTCCTTGCAGGTGGCACAACAAGACAGAAAAAATAACAAAAAAACCAAGCCACTCTTCTGCA
Organism: Cryptoblepharus egeriae; assembly: GCA_030015325.1. NCBI lineage: Eukaryota > Metazoa > Chordata > Lepidosauria > Squamata > Scincidae > Cryptoblepharus > Cryptoblepharus egeriae. Next base: position 259,545,292 of record JAREYC010000001.1, read on the forward strand.
GAACCCACTATTGAAGCGACCTCTGGTGTTGGGGCAAAGGCTACATTTTGTCTGTGGAGATTTTAACTGTTTTATAGGAAAATCCAGAATGCAAGTGATTCCCAAAAGTTTTTTTTCTTTTTTAAAAAATGCCTTCAGTGTGTGCCTTATGCAACGTTTTAATTCTAATTCTATCCAAATTTCCTACTGGTTTCATGCCATAGAAACTGGCCTGTGGTCATTTGCACAGTAGATCAATTTTTTCCAGGTCATCACTGACTCAACGGGAGGTAAGGGAGGTGCTGCTTCTAGAACTGAATGGTAGCGATCATTCAATCACTCACTTGTGGTACCATCCACTTCTCCCTAGAAGTACTGTATAAGTGGGAACTGATGATTGAACATGAAAGGGGACCAGCTTTCAGAATTTGCTATTTAAATAGTGTAGCTCTGCTATAGGAAATACAAGTGCTCAGCTGTAGGATCGATGGTTCATAAACTGGATTCAAGCTGGGTTCAAGCTGGTAGACCAACTTGCTTAGCACACAGAAGGTCCCGGGTTCATTCTCTTCCTGGTGAGTACCTTATAAAAGAGGCCTGGGCAAGTCTCCTACCCTGAAGCCCTGGCAGCAATGTTGAGTTAGACCAATGTTATGCTTCACTATGGGACATCTCTTCTTTATAAGTCCTGCTCATACTTGAGCTCCACTCCTGAGCATGCTTATACATTTGGCAGTGCCCCAAATTTTACCAGGTGTGAGCAAGTGTGAGCAAGGAATTTGTACTACAGAACTAATATCAGGGAAGGAGTTTTACAGTGGAAGCTGCAAAAATTTCTAGGATCGCTTGCTCAGTCACTCAAAAATATACCCAACTGGAGGGATCCCTCACTTGGATATTTTAGAGCTTGTCTTTACCGGTAAACATTTATTCTGCATGTATTATCTTACATCTTTTTTTACAGGTTAGTAGCCAGGGCTACTGGCAATGTGATGCCTTAATTGGGTATTGTTCAAAGAAATACTACCTTTCATTTCTCCAAAGCCTATGGCGCCTAAATGTATGGGTGAACTCTTGAGTTTGGGACCAAACATTGGTTATGTGCTTTAGGTGTACACTTGGTGGTCGTGGGGGAAGCCTTCATCCTCACCTAAACTTGTATCACGTGAATGACACACAGAAATCTGGAAATAATATTCTGCAAATATTCTCTTTAGACATTCAGTCCTAGCTGCAGTTTAAGAACAAAATTTGTTGCCACTTGTGGAATGACCCATTATTTTGACGGAGAAAGAACATTTTCCTATTCCGATTCTCCACATTAAAAATTCTCCAAATGCTATGCGCAAATAATATTTTCTGTATTAATAATATTTTCTGTATTATACAGAATGTAATATATTCCGTATAATTATTTTCATATATTACCTATTATCCACCATTGCATCATCCATTATTATCTTCCTGTTAATAAAACCAATAACTCATCTTTTCCACGCTCTAGCCCTAGTCATAATTCAGTACTTCTTTGTAAGATGAGCTACTGCCAAAGTACATCTCTTAACATTTTTTAATGACACTTCTGAATATCTGTTTTTTTCCCCCTGCGTTCTGAACTCCAGAGAGGCTATACAGGTTATAGGAAAAAAATGGAATTATACTATTTTTAATGATGGGAACTTGCTTACATTCTAATCTAACAAACACATTTTTCCCCAACGCATTCTGTTTATAATTTCCTGTTTGAAATCACGTGGATTTGTATATAGCTGTCGTCTTCTATATATTTATATTTATCCTGAAACATGTTGAAAAGTGTAGAAAAAAATTTTATATGCATTAAAATGCTGCGCTTCATAACAATATTAATTGAACTAATAATAAATGTTGATGCTAAAAAAGGCTAAAGATTCTTCCGAAGGAATATCAGGGAAGGAGTTTTTATTTTATTTTTCCGGTGTGTTCTTGCAGCACAAACTGTAGAAATACAACATCACTTCTGCCAATTTGGGGGGATTACAGTATGACTTTTTGAAAAGATCCTGAAAATGTCTGCTGGGCACAGTCACTAAGCTTTAAGAGATGTTTTTGTGGGCAAAATTTTGTCATCATCTGGTCGATCCTCTGTCCATGATAACTACTGTAGTTATCATCTTCCTTGGGCAAACAAGGCACAGGTATTGGGACACAGCAGAGCACTAGAATCGCATGTTGGAGACCAAATCAATGCTTGGAAAATATCAGTCTCACAATGCAGAAATACATAAAAACTGTGGGATTTGCGTCACTCAAGGCTTCACAACCCTGATGGATAGTGGTGAGGTTCCAACTGCCCGTCTGGCTTGTGTTCCCAAAAGCACAAGGAGATAGGGTTTGTGCACTGCTAATGGAGAAGAACGTGGTTGCAGCCCCTCAACCTCTGCACATTGTCAACTCTACTGTCCCAGAAGTAGGAATTCAACACGAGTTGGGTGAAAATGTTTGACCCTGGATTATAAGGGGAACATCAACCTCGACTGATTCTGAATGTGCTAATATGAATTCTGTACCTTAATGTTTCCAATTTTGTGTATATCTACACTACCTGAGTGCAATAAATTTGCTTATATTTAATACATTTCCAAGAGTGTTTTTACTGTCATCCTGTATAGAAACAGATGCATGGAAGGGAGAGACCAGGCAAGGCAGTGACAATGCAATCCTACTGTAACTTGCAAGGGAAAGAGGCAGGCTGGCGTACCTGCACTGTATTCAGCGCAAAATGAAGAGGCTGTGCTGTGCTAACCTGGGGAATGGAGGCTTGCTCCCTGCCCAACGTCAGGCTTCTGCAGCCTCTATGGGTCTGCTCGGATTTAGGTCACTCTACCACCTCCCTCAACGATGTTTATTAATATATGGCAAATACATGGACTTATAGTAAATCCGATGTTAATGTTTCACTGCCAAGTATTTTGAGAGCCAGGAATTCCACACTGATGTCTGGCTGCCAACTGCCAATTCTTCAGTGTAGTCTGGCTGCCAATTGTTGCTAGTTGTTTAGTTCACACTTTCATGCTATCCGGGGTGCACCATGAGGAGGCGAACTAGCATCACATCCTAATGATGGAAACGTGCTTTATGGGACTTTTGCAATGCCCTTCAGCTGGTGCAAGGGAATTATGCTGGCCCAGGGCAATTTGGGAATTGAATGCTGAGTCTCTTACGTCACCTAAAGTAACATCAGTTGTGGGATTTTTACTTTTGTTCTCTCCCCCTCCTCACCCGAACAATTTCCTGCCTTTCAAAATCTACTTTCAGTTGCACCAGAAGGGAGATCTTGTTGTTTTGTTACTAAATGGCAAGAGGGCTGCTGTGAGCTCCTTGAGTTAGGCTAGTTTCCTGACATTTTTTGCCACTAAGAAGTGAACAATCAAATGAATCATGTTCTAATGTGAAGCGGGAAAACAGGCCCATAAAGTCGACAGAACAAATTATTATTATTATCCTCATGGGAGGATAAGCTAGCATTTAATCCAAGCAAGACCTGGTTTCTGGCCATTTGATCACAGTTTAATGTTTCTTTTTCCTAGCTCTCTTGTGGCAACATTATGCTAACCTTAATCCTGAAATTGCTTAATGTCTCTTCATTGCTGATTTTTCTTTCTGGTTTATAGTGGGATTTTTTTTGTTTATAGTGTTTTACATTCTGTTCTTTAAAATCACTAAGCAGTTCTTACCGGATTATGTTCTTTGGGAGTACTGAGTCTAAGCCTCTGATAGGAATTTTATCAACAGGTACAAAGGTTTCAGGGGCTCATTTTAAGGTAATAAAGATTATCCTTCTCCGTGGATGCTAAGTTCATATAATCATTGGATAATTTCTACAAATCACAACATATAAAACAATGTGGGCAATGCAGACTGGTCTTTGCAAAATATATACAAGCATTTTCTGAGATTCCAAGGAAGTTCCAGCTCCTCTCCGTTGGTTCCCAGGCCTCTTTTTGTCCCCAGATCCAAATATAACGTACATCCTGCACTCTCCCCACTGACCCTGTTGAAATCAGAAAATTTAAAGATCCCAGGAAACTTTTTTGCTCTTTCTTTTGGTTTACATGTCCCGTTTTTTGACTTTGGGTCTGGCTACAAATTACATCCTGCATTGCTCTCTCATGAGCCCTGCTCTCCAGCTAATACAAATGTTGTATGAAGTGTAACTTCTTGTAAAATGCAACAAATTCAAAAGCAGACCCCCATCTAAGCTGCTCCAAGGCACATTTTGTACATTGCACATCACAAAAGCAGGGTTATCTTCATTGGGGCATGAACTAATATTGATTCATTGTTCCCACAACACCTGAAATGGTAGAAGAAGATTGATGGTGATGATCATGTTGATGATGATGATCACCACTGTGTTTCTGATTCATTGTGAAGCAAGTGAGAAGAGGAGGAAAAAACCTTCTTCTGCCTTTTGCCATTCCCCACCTGTTGACTGGTGAGTAAAGTCTAGGGGAGAATCAGCAGCAACATTATCACCATGATCACGCAGCTATCAGACAGGAAAAGGCTTTTTAAACTTACTTGGGGATTGCCCCAAATCAGGTTGTGGGCTTTTTTTCGGTTTCACAACATTTGCAAGGCTTGCGGAGGGCTGCAGAGGGGATCACAGGTGCCCCTGACCTTCTGGAGAGCCATAAGTGACAAGTAAGTAACAACCGTTCTCTTACCAAGCAACAGTGCAATCATGATCATGATGGGGCCTCCCCTGCCCATGAATAGACTTTACAGAGTTGAGTCTGAGTATGGTTTTTGGAACCACTGGAAGAAGGTATCAGCAGAGTCACCAATACCATCACCTTCCTGGTCTCAAAACTAACCCATCTCAATTCCACTATCTGTTCAAATCCGTCAACCCATTCCTCATGTCAATTGACTCGTGCAGGCGCTTTTCCAGAAGCTGCTGGTATTTGGCAGGTTGTATTTTTCCAGCCACATAATGCACATTGCGCCACCAAAAGGCATTTTCTGGATGCACAGCTGACCCATAAGATGGGCTGTAAGCCAATTACACATACTCTTGAGATTCTTTCCCAGCTTATCCTTCATTCCCCTTGTGTTGGTGCACAGATTTTGACCTTGTACAAGCTGGAACTTTGCACACCGACAGGGTGACCATATGACCAGAAAAACCTGGATTTGTCTGGATTTTTAGCCTGTCCGGGTGCCCTACATTTTGGCTTCATTGTCCTACATTTTGGCTTCATTTTGAAACTTCGCAATAGTGCACAGTACCCCATCATGCCATATGTCGTTGGATTCGTATTGAAGAGCAGAATCCAATGCAAAAATCAGTTTGAAGAAATCTCCTTCCTAGCAAAGTTATGGTCAAAAAACCAAAAAACAAAAAAATACATTATTGGGCAGTTTTTTAAAGCCGGTAGGAATTTTGGCCCTGGGGTTCAGGAATAATCTGGTCACCCTGCACACCGAAGCACTGAAGACCACCTAGCTGTGGCTTGGGATTGGTATGAACAATGGTATCAAGACATGTACTAACACAATTTGTCCACAAGATGGCTCCATTTTCACTATTGTGGAAGGAAAGTCTTGAACATTGTCCTACACAACCAGCCTCCCCTCACCCCCCACAAACTACCTGTATTGGTCTTATATCGGAGCAAGGAATCGAAAGTGCTCACCTCTATGACAATGGGTTTATCTTATGACTTTTTACCTAATAGCACTACTTTATACACCAATAGGTTTGGGTGGCGCAAGCGGTTAAGTCGCTGTGCCTGTTAACCAGCAGGACAGGGTTCGACACCCGGGTTGGCCCCACAAGACAGGGTGAGCTCCTGTCCTTAGCCCAGCTCTGCGACGCCAGCTGGATCCAATCATATAGGCTTTGCCTTTCCATTGGACTAATTCAATGATGTGGAGAGGGAGGATTTGCTGCTTGGGTAACAGCCTATCCTCCATAACAATCCAACCCAGGCTTTCGTGCTTCGCATGCAGTGTATGCAGCGCCAAGCACGATACCATAGTCTTTCAAGACTGACGAAGGCCTCCTTTTAATTACAAAATAGTAAACTGTTAAACAAAATACTGACCTATACTATTAATTAAACTATCACATTTACTTGAATGTAATGTGCCATCAAATCACATTTACTTGAATGTAATGTGCACACTTTGATTTTGAAAACTATATTTGGCTGAAAAAGCAGCATTAGATTCAAGAAGATATGGTTTTAATTCATTCATGTTGATTTAGAATTTCTGCCCCCAAAACCCAACATCAGTGGTGAAATTTTTTACTGGAAAGTCCCTGATTGTAGCGACTGGATCGTGTGTTGTGTGTGTTCTGCTCATGGAAGTAAATACTGTTTGGCCTTCATTTTGAATGCTTTATTTACTGCTTGACTGTGAATGCAATGGACAGGCCATGTAGTGTAGTAGCTGGATATGAACTAGAGAAATCAGAAGCTGAATGTCCATGCAGTCATGAAGCCTCGTCCAGTCCGTCTATGGGGACACCTGATACCACTCACATCAGAGGAAGATTGTGAGGTGCAGCACATTTGGTGTACACTTCACTCTGCCCCTGCTGCCCCTGCTTCTAACCGGCTATCAATGCAAGTCATAATGATCTAGCTTCAGGATGATCAAATGCCTGAACCTAAAAAGGAGAAGATCTTGGATTCCTCTCAGCCAGGTCTTTCCAGCAGACAATTGCACATTAGCCTACTCATGAGTAAAGCCACAATATTGGGCACTTTCACTTTCCCATAGAGCTCAATGCCTATTTTTTATTTTTAGATTTTTTGGTGATAACGTTTGATAGGATAGAGATGTTTTAATACTGATTTTTGCATTAGATTCTGCACTTCAATACGAATCCAACAACATATGACATGATGCACACCTTTGCAAAGTTCCAAAATGGAGGACAATGAAGCTAGTAGAGGTAATTTCTTTTATTCCAGCTGCAGCCTAAGTAGACTTCATAAGATCATGCACATTGAATGCATGTTTTGAATTCAGTTCCAGTGTTTTGTCATCATTTTTACATCCAGTTAATATTTTTATATGAACTGGAATATATATGAATATTTTGGGGGTTGTGGAACCAATTGTATGAGATTCCATTATTTCCTATGGAAAAATCTGCTTCACTTAAAGAGTGTTTCACTTAAAGAGCATGCCTCCAGAACAAATTAAGCTCTTTATGTGAGGCACCACTGTATAACTTTTTTATCTTCCTTTTTGATGTCTGTTGGAATTGCTAAGTAACCTTATAGTTTAAGAAAAATTTTAAGTAGTATAATTTAATAGATATTAATTGACATTATTTTAGACTAAATAAGGGTAAATTAGGTAATCTGTGCTTGCCATATATTTTTATGGCAACACATATATTTTTATGGCAACATATATAAATGGCAACATATACGTCTTTATGGCAACATATATAGATACGTGTGTGTGTGTGTGTGTGTGTGTGTGTGTGTGTGTGTGTGTGTGTGTGTAAGGCAAGATATATATATTTATGGCAACATATATATATATTTATATGGCAACACATATAAACATTTTTGTTTATATATTTTTGCTTTGTTTCCTTTTCTCTTCTTTTAATTCTTTTTTCCTCTTGCTTTCCCTCTTCTTTCTGTCTTTGTTGTTCCCCTTTTTGAATTCATATATATATGTGTGTGTGTGTGTGTGTGTATGTGTGTGTGTGTGTGTGTGTGTGTGTATATATATATATATATATATATATATATATATATATATATATATATATATATATATATATAATCACCAGTATGGGCTATCCAGCCTATGAGCAGAACTGTCTGAAAATGGGATTGACTGAAAAATTCTGAGAAAGTTACTTTCAAAGCAAATATTGGGGTACATTCCAAAGATTCAGCCCACAAATTTTCAAGGGAAACAAAATAAAGGGGTGGGGGTGATCTAACATGAAGTGAATGTCTTCAAAGGGATTATGCAGATCCCTAAATTGATTAATGTCGTCACCACTAGGACACTCTGGGCAAAATCTAGAGTAACTAGGGGGAGTCACTTCCTCTGGTGTAAGAACAACTTACTCTGGATTTCAATATGAATTTCCCATAGGTTTTCAGTACATGGTGGATGTAAAGTCTCTTACATGCTCCTGTAGTTACTCTGGATTTGGGGGTACGGAGAACTTGTCAAAACTTTGAAAAATGGGTCAAACTAAAATTTAGAAGACATCTGCTATCTCACTCGGAGAAAGCCAGCAAGACTGCACTGGCATAAAGAAGATCTTTCTTCATTAACAAAAGCATGACTTTGTTTACAAGAGGAAATTGCTGAGCCTCAGACAATAGCGGATGTTGTTCGGTACAAAATAAAATCATCTTTTTATTCTTAGCATAGAGATATAATTTACTCATCAAGTAAATTTCATGGCCCATTCATGAACAGGTCATAATTAGTAATGGTTTGTTGGTATTTTAAAAGTTATGGATGTATTTTTGTGAATTCATTTCTGATTAGAATGAAATTTGAGTGTCATGGGACTAGGTTGGTGGAATAGCATGTGAGTGGAACAGCGTGTGAGTGAACGGCATGTAATCCAGCAAGGATGGGCTTGTTTATGCAGAACTTCAGGGTTGGCCCAAAACATTCAGAAGAGGATACCAAATTTGATTTACCTGCTTCCTGGCTTCATAGAAAAATGATTCAGAATCCAATCCTATGCATGTCTACTCAGAAGTAAATCCTATTATTCCCAGGAAAGTGTGGATAGAACTGCAATGGATGGATAGAATGGTTAGGAGGGAGAGAGTGGGTAGACAGATCCTCGTTTCCCTTTCACATAACACCCCGAGATTTCTTAAGGAAGAAAGGCGGGACATATAAAACTAAAAAGTCACTGACTCACTCACTCATCAACACCCAGTCAAAACCACCAGGCCTGAAATTCGGGGAGGGTGTTCCTTCTGTGACATCAACACCCACCAAGAACCAATGTGGAAAAAATTTAACCCTTAAGGGGCTGAAAAGGGGTGCAACGTGTTTTTGTCCTATACTTAACATGGAAGATTAACTGATCAACATCCAGGGAGGATGCACAAGGGGTGATGGTATGCATGGGGAGATGGTACATTGCGGGGATGGTGTGCATGGGGGATGGTGCACATGGGGAGATGGTGCGCATGGGGAGGGTGCGTGGGGGGTTGATGAGCATGAGGGATGTTGTGCAAGGGTGTGGTCTGCATGGGGATGTTGCACATGGGTGTTGCACATGGGGGATGGTGCACATGGAGGGAAGGTGCACATGAGGGTTGATGAGCATGCAGGGATGATGTGCATGCAGGGATGATGCGCATCGGGGACAGCGCACATGTTGTGCAGGGGAACTGTGCAAGGGGATGATATGCATGGGGGTGTTGCACGTGGGGGACAGTGCACATGGAGGGAAGGTGCATATGAGGGGTTGATGCGCATTTGGGGATGATGCACATGTGGGGATGGTCACATGGGGCTATGGTGTGCGGGGGTATTGTGCATGGGGATGATGCAGATGGGGGTGTTGTATATGGTGCACATGGGGGTATGGTGCGCATGGGGGCTTGATGCACATGCGGGGTTGAGGTGCAGTGGTGGATGGTGTACAGGGCGGATTTTACTCCCACAACATGGCTACATTTTCACTAGTAAAGAAAGAAACAAAGAAACAAAGAAACAAAGAAACAAAGAAACAAAGAAATACCAAAACTAGGGGACATCCACTAAAACTGAATGTTGGGAGGGTTAAGACAGGCAAAAGAAAATATTGACATCTAGCCTCAGTGCCTTTAAGAAGGGATTGGACAAACTCCCAAAGGACCATCAGGGCCCACCAGCCATCACCCTTATAGTATCTGATCTCCTCTGTAGTAATGCTGGGAACAGGGTGAAATGGGGTTCAGGATTCTTACCAATAGGAAATAGGGTGTCCAGGACAAAGATGAGTACATAAAAATTTAAGTAGAATTCTACAACACACATACTGGTACATTTCCTGTTCCCCTGAACCATCTCCCCTGAAATTTATTTAGGTTCACACTTTGCTTCCTTTGATTTGGAGTTATAATTGATGTCTTTGTATATACAAATGTATGTATTTGAGTGCATGTACTTCATAAGGAAATGTAGATATGGGAAGACTACTTGCCTTGTATGAAGGCCTTGACTTGTATGTAGAAGGTTACATTTTCAGTCTCAGGGAATTCCAGCTGATTTTAATACAGTTCTAGGAAACACTCTAAGCCTGAGAGCTGCCAATACCAGGTAGAGAGATCAGTGATCTGTCTCTATAGCCATACATTGCTATGAAATGTGCTTTTAATTTCAGCACACTGAGACATCCATCCAAAGAAAGTCAGTATCAGAGTTCTTCTTCAATCTCCCTATATCTTGTGGTCTTTGCTTTGTGGTCACAGATAGGGCTTAAACTGGGTCTTTCCATTTTCAACTTCAGCAGTATTGATGTAAACTCCAGTTTAAATGTCTATCTCCTGCTTTCTACCCTCCATTCAGAGATGCACAGAGATCAGTGTTTCTAAACCAGTGGTATAAGCACCACCAGTGATACTTGAGGTGGTGTCTGGTGGTAGTCACAGGACCCACGACAACTGCCATCCTACAGCAAGACCAGGAACACAGTGCAACAAATAGTGGTAGAAAAGTCGGCTTGACCGGTCCACCTACTTGCTCTTTGTAGCATCACATCTGGCCTCCCAACCCAGAAATAACTGCTGATTATCATGACCAGTTTCTTCCAGTGTTACTTCGAACAGGAGGACCATGTGAAGTGGCACAGCAGAGGACAAACCTTGAGAAACACCTACATTGATGATGCAAGCACGGCTCACAACTTTGTTAAGCATCATATCTGAAACGGCCTCCTCTGTTCCTCTTTCTACTGCAATGCAGAGACTGGCAACTAAGATCGGGCACCATGTTTGGACAGGAGCACAAACTGTTCCCCTTTACCAAGTCAGACAATTCGGCCATGACAAAGACAGGCTGTTTTCCAGAGTGAACTTGACTGCTTAGATGCAAACCTGCCTTTCTGATTAGAACACAATCCTAAACATGTCTACTCAAAAGTAAGCCCTATTGTGTTCAGTGGGTCTTTCTCCTAGGAAAATGTCTTTTGGATCACAGCCCACGAGCACAGTCCTAACCATGTCCACTCAAAAGTAAACCCTATTGTATTAAAGGGATCTTACTCCCAGGAATGTGTCTTTAGGACTGCCGCTTTAGTCTTCAGGGGAAAGGATTTGTTCTTGATCTGTGGCCCATTTGCTAAGAGCTCTGCATATCTACTTTAGTAATAGAGGTTTGGATGAATCTGGACACACACAGCTATTCTGGATCTGTTTTGCGCACGTTACCCTGAGCGCATTGACCCTGCAGTTACAGCTTGGCAATTGCTGAAGCTGCTGCTTTGAGCCTGAACCATAAAATGCCATGCTATAAATAATGGATCAGGGCAGCCAACGTCTTCCAGTAAACCAGGTTGTGTCTGCTTGCATTTTCATCACAGTGTTATGCTGAGATCAGAAACTCTGCAGCATTTTACACAAGACGTCGAGAACCTGATTAACACTCTACTGTTTGTGCTCTGGCCCAGGGGAAGAAATACCAGAGATAACCAGTCAGTTGTCTCTTTCCAAGGAAGTAAACGGTTGAGATATCAAGAGGGTTAAATTGAAATGGCTTTCCTAATGTCATGCACAATTTAAATTCTTGATGCTGAGTCAAACCAAGCGCAGCTTCTGAAGAATGAAAAACATGATAGTTTTCAGAGGAGATCTGAAATCACTGACGGGTTCTACCCATTTTTTGCTGCCTGCTAATGTTTACTTAGAAGTAAGTTGTGAAAAGCTCAATGACATTTACTTCCAAGAAGATGTGCTTAAGAACCATGCATTACATGAACCAGAAGTTCATGTACCCAGTGGCTGGATCACAGTTAAGATTATTTATATGCCATATTCCATTAGGCAAACTGTCTTACACCATCATGTTATATATGATGTTATATATGATATGATATTGATATATATAATATATATAAAATTGTTTTCTCATCCTCCCTGTATGTATGTTATCCTCAATCTCAGGTCCTCTACCAGAGGCCTGGGAGTTTGAGGGTTCTGCGCAGTATCTTAGCTGTTCCCAGCAATGCGCTTTTCTGGATCGAGCGTTCTGCTGTCCTTCCTGGGATCTGTTGGAGCCATTCTTCCAACTTTGGTGTCACAGCCCCTAGTGCTCCAATCACTATTGGGATCACATTCACCTTCACTTGCCACAGTCTTTCTAATTCCTCCTTCAAACCCTGATACTTTCCCACCTTTTCATGCTCTTTTTTCCTGATGTTGCTGTCGTTCGGTATTGCTATATCTATCATCAGGGCTGTCTTCTGGGCCTGATCTACCAGGTTAGCCAGTACCTTCCTATCTGTCTGTACCTTCTTCTTATCTGTCTTATATCTTCTTTCCTGATGTATGTGTGTATGTGTGTGTGGGGTGTGTGTGTGTGTGTGTGTGTGTGTGTGTGTGTAATTTTGTTGACAGATTCAAATAAACTGAGCCAAGGATTCAATAAATCAAGGAATTTATTTATTCAAGGAAGAGACCCCAGCAGCAAAAGGAAACACCCCCTAGGAGTCCCCAGATGTTTCGGGTGCTTCTACTGCTCTTGTTGCACCATAAAAGAAAACAAGCTGGATTCCTTACTTCCTTTCTGATTCTAAGTACCCATTTAAATATTTCCAGTTGGGAAGAACAGAGATAATGTGGGAAGGAAAAATTCCTACTTTAAGTCCCAAGCAAAAAAGGCCACTGATTTATTAAGATATAGCACACGCATTATAATTGCACCTGTTATTTGATGTGTTCCCATTGACTTTTCCATCATTTTTTGACATCGTATAGATTTCCCAAGCCGTTAAATCTCATAATGGAATCTCTGGTTTCCTGATGCAGTTGTTTTGTGGAATTACATTTCTCTTGGGCCAAGGTTTTTATGAAGCAACTGTTAACTATCAAATTATACATGGTCAATACATCAAAAGTACTTTAAGTGAAACTATTTTTTTGCAATCTTTCAAAACTTGGGGGAAAGGCTAGACATTGTGATGGGCAGCCCAATCAGTGTCTTGTGCTATACCCATAAAGGTTAGGGTGCAGCTGGTGGTTACCCCAAGAAGATATTTTCCCTTTCCCCTATATCAGACCCAGCCACCCTACAGGGCTACTTGATTCCAGTGGCATAGCTAATGATCATGTAGCCTGGTGCTGCAAAACTCAAAATGTTGCCCCAGAAGTTATGTCATCCCCAAGTATTTTTCAAAAATTGGGGGAAATCTGCCTCCTGCCCTGGTCAACCACACTTATCCTGTCCAAGTGATGCAGAGTCTGAATCTGGATTGCTTGGGGCCTTTTGGTGCATCTTGTGGGTTCACCTCTGTTTTGCTCCATCCACTCAGAATGACTTCAAAATGGAGGGAGCGGTGCTGCTTGCATGCTGCAATTATTATGTTCCTTGCAAAACTTTGTGCTTTGCACCCCATCTGACTGCACCACTGGCACATTTGCTCTTTGGGCCAGGCAAAGTTAGAATTGAACTGGCTAAAGGCACCTTTGAAGTGTAGGATCTGTGGATCTTCTTCCCATGGATCTGATGTTGGAAGCAAGCTGAACTGCTTTCTTGGAAGTGCCTCCTGCCAGTATGCAACATTTGTCCAAAAAAAGCAGACATGACAAAAATGTTTACATTACGAAAAATGCCATCAGTACTCTTGCACACAAAGGAAATGGGACCCAGGTCATGCTGCCCCTGGAACCTCTCGCCACTTGAAGAAATATAGCATGTACAACAATATTTATTTAAGCCTGATATCCTGACATAATGAAACAGATATTTCATGTGAAAGAACCTTCAGAGAAGAGCAAACACCCATTTTCAGATTTTCTAATGAAAATCTTTATTATTATTATTATATAAAATTTCTAATGATAATTTTCAGTATCATTTTCTGTAACATTTAGTGTCCCTGCAGTTTTTCCTTTACTTGTTTTCCTTCCATAATCTGCTTTTAGCAAAGATACTTGCAGACATTGGTCTTTCCACTCAGAGAGTGTATGTTATTCAGAGGACTGGAAAGCAATAATCTATCTCAATTTATCACTTTAATTCAATGATCAGAGATACCCATTTCATTATGCTGCCAACAACTTGTGACCTGGTGATACTTTTAAAAGGACACATCATTTTCCATTGGCTCATTATTCCACATTAATGAAATGAATTGCAAAGAGCAAAAGAAAAATTAGCATTTCCACCAGACATGAACATTAAAGGAAGAAACAGAGGTATTTTTCTATTGCTGGATCTTTTTGTTAGTTTGTTTTGAGAAGGCTTGATTTTGACCAATAGTAGTTCTTCCCAGTGTTCATTCATTTGTTCGTTCATAGTATTTTTATTTTTTATTTTTAGTGTTTTATTTCATATAAAGGGGACTAACAATGTAGAAACATGTACTATATTAAAAACAATTAAACTATTAAATGTTTAAGTTTAATACCAACCAACTAACCAACTTTCCAGCTCTTATGTAGCTGTTCCAACAGCTGCACTCTAAAGTTGGGGGGGACAGTTATGGAGGCCTCCTCAGCGTAAGGGAATGATTGTTCCTGCACCATACCTTGGTGCAGGAAAGTCGGTCAGGATTATACCATGAAACATTAAAACAAGCACATAGAGTCCAGGGTGACCAGATGTCCAAACCTCAAGAGGAGGACAAGGTCTTGGATTCCTCTCAGCCTGGCCTTTCTAGCAGAAATGGCATGTTTTCCTACTCGTGAGCAAAGCTGCAATATTGGGCACTTTCACTTTTCCATAGAGCCCAATGTATATTTTTTTTAGTTTTTTGGCCATAACATTTGATAGAAAGGAGATATCTCAAAACCGATTTCTGCTCTTCAATACGAATCCAACATATGGCATGATGGAGTACTGCATACCACTGCAAAGTTCCAAAATGAAGCCAAAATGGAGGACAATGAAGCTCTTTTGGAGGACACCCAGACAGGAGACTAAAAAAGAGGACAAATCCAGAAATTTCCAGTCATATATCACCCTCTTAGAATCACAACAGAATAATTAAAAAAAAATAACACCAGGCCCAGTATAAAAAGTCTTCATGAATAAGAAAATCTTGGGGTGCTTAGTTCTTTCTTGGCAAAGTATGTGTTGTGACAAAAGGGGAAAATGGCAGCAATAGCAGCAAATGAGGGTTTTACAATAGATTCACCTTAGGCTGGTGAGTAAAGCCATGAAACTGCATAAAGGTTTTATTATTTCACCAATAATACCTGGTTCCGTTTCCTTCAATAACCAGTTTTACGGTGAAAAGCCAGTAAACTCTCATTTACCAACACTCCCACATTCTTACACTTTCCACCTGTAACCTTTTGTATTCTCCCATGACTCCATCCCCTTAACCGACCAGATTCTGTCTTAGCTCTGACCCCGAAACAGCAGAGTCCTGTCTTCAGCCCTGATGTGATAAATTACATTCTGATTCCACCCATCCTGACTCTGCCTCTTTGCTTCTCTCCCTAAGAGCCCAATGCTTCCCAAATGAGAAATCCGTGATTCTGGTTTCACATACCCAGATTTAGTCCACACCTGGACAGGTGGAAAGGACAGAGAGGCAGATATAAGTAAGGGAGCCATGTAAATTAAATATAGCTGCCTTGGGTATCATTCCTTTAGGTATCATTCCTTTGGGTATCATTCCTAAGGCAGGATATAAATCTAATAAATCTATATATTAAAAAAACTGAAACATCATTGACTGATTCACTCACTGACTGACTCATCAACACCCAGGCAAAACCGCTAGACCTGAAAAGCATGAAATTTGGGGAGGGTGTTCCTTCCATGATGGAGGCACCCACTAAGAACCAGTTTCCATAAATTCCAACCAGAAGGGGGTGAAAAGGGGTGCAACACGTTTTCTTCCCTATACTTTCCATTGAAGAATCCCTGACTGAGGGGTGCTCTGCCCCAACCCCTGGACCAAGAAGCATGAAATTTGGGGAGGGTGTTCCTTCTGTGACATCAACACCCACTGAGAACCAAAGTTGAGAAGTTTAACCCTTAAGGGGGTGAAAAGGGGTGCAACGTGTTTTTGTCCTATACTTAACATAAGTCTCTGATCAACATCCAGCCAATTTGGTGCCCAGTGCCTGATGCACTGGGAGATAGCATGCACTGGGGGGATGTTGCGCATGGGGGGATTATGAGCGTGGGAGGTTATGCGCATGAGGGTATTGCACAATGGGGGAATGGCATACGGGAGGTATTTTACTCCTGAAACACGGGTACATTTTGCTAGTAATAATAATAAAATTATATAAACATTTCTCTAGGAAAAGTTGCAGGAGGATCCTGCCCTGCCCTCCCACAGCAGGGAACAGTTAAGGTACAATGCAAAAGCTCTGTGATGTGGAATCTTTAGCTGGAGAGAGAGAGAGAGAGAGAGAGAGAGAGCAATTTCTAGTTGTAAGAGCTTCCAATCAAACAGAACACTCATTAAAAATCACAAATGGCTTGACAAATATACAGCAAGAAATATTAACCAACCTTAATAGTTAATTTATGTATGAAGCTGACTTGTGGTGTGAGCATCTATGCACTTGTATTGGGGACACCAACAGGAAGTAATCTGTAGGCTCTACATTTTGGCCCCCTCTGTCTAGGCTAGGGGCACTCAAACTTTTTAGAATGACAAATCTCCTGAAATGCCATATGTGATGTCCTTAACCTGAAAGTGATGTCATGGCCAGAAGTGACATCATCAATTTTAGCTTCATACCTAAGCTAAAGATCTCATTAGAAAGCATGCTTTGAGCTGGATATTTTGCATAGCCCATCATCATCACTGGAGTCCTTCAGTCTCAAGAGACTATTTCACCTTGAAAGTCAAAACAAAAAAGCGACACGGATCCTTCTCCCTCTGCACAACCCTGCCCTCTTTCCATCTTCTCACCTATTAAGGGCAAAGCACTATGTCTCTTTCCCACTCTGCCCAGTAGCTTGGTACCCTCCCTTCACCTGTGTATTTTCAATGGGGTTGAGCTACGTGCTATGCAGCACACCTGAAACTGGTTTGATGTTAATGCATCCTGACCCCCAGTGGACGAAATGGTGTTCTAGGCTATTGAGAAGCAAGGTGAGGTTGTCAAAGAAGAGCATTTGTGCATTGCTAAAAGCAAAAAAAAAAAGTGCAGGATAAAATCAATGAAATCAATGAAGAAATTGATGAAACCATTGCCTTGACATGAAATCACATTCCAGAGAGCTGATGCTTATCTTCAAAGCCCTGTGTGGCTTGGGAATCATACTCAAACCTGCCTGCATGCTTACATTCTTTTAAGGACACAATCATAATGAGGCTGGCCTAATTCACCTGGCCTATCTTTCCGTGATGGTTGTGGGGAGGTTGGCGTATGCCTACGCACTGGCCTAATCCCCCAGGAGTGGGACAGAAGTGTCTTACTACACTTTTGTGATTCCTCCAGGGCAGCACAGGACCTAGAGCACAATCCTAACCATGTCTACTCAAAAGTAAGCCCCATTGTTTTCAATGGATCTTACTCCCAGGAAAATGTCTTTAGGATTGCAGCCTTATGCTGGGGCTTAGGCCAGCCTAAATCAATAGATCAGCTATTTTTTACCCTGATGCCATGGCACACTGTGGATGGTCTGCACATGTGTTGTAGCATTTTGGAGATGTTCATTTATTCTGGCAGCAACAGGAGGATTTGAACTCCCTACCAGACCCATGTGTGTCTTGTCAGTGGTCAAAAATTAATGGCCTGCCTTGACAATATCAGTACCTTGTGATTGAAAATCACTGCTGGAAATGACAGCCAACTCTTGTTAATTGCCTGTTTCCGCTATTAATTAATACAAAATCTCATTTGGAAAAGATGAGTCTGCACGATTTGAATGATGTGGAAGATGAATGAAAGAAGAGGAGGAGGAGGAAGGAGTTCCCCAGATCTGACAAGGTGAAAAAGTAGTGATGCAGAGCAAGTGTTTTTCTTCTACATTCCTTCCATTGGTTTGCATTTATAAGCTGCCTGTAGAGCATTATTAGAGGAAAGCAGTGTTATAAAGGACGTTAGCATTATAGGCTTGCTTCAATGGATCAAGGCCAAAGGAGACAAGAATTCTCCAGGGAATTGGCACGTACTTCTCCCCACATACCTGACTCACCTTCAACACTCTTCAATTCTTTTTCCTTCTTTCTTGAAATATTCACAATACAAACCGGTTTATTGCCATGTCAGCATTTGGCCGCACACCAATGGGGAGGAGAAAACCACAGTGCAGGTGTGACTTGGAACACGGTGTGTTTGGCTCTGCAAAAGACGGAGGAAAAAACCCAGCAGTGCCAAAACTGCAGGGCTCATGATAAGTCAACGGCAGGAAGGTGCAAGGTGTGGTAGGTGTACTCCTCCAGAAGCTTAACACCAGCAAACCACAAGTGGCATCAGAATTTAAGAGGGTTGTCTGAGTGGTGTCTCAGAACGGACACCTTTCACCTCCATGCCAATGAAAGAGAGAGCAGTGACATAGGCAGAGGGGGTGCAATGCACAAAGTTCTGCACAGAGCCTGAATGTGGCATGCGAACAGCCACATCTGAGCAGCCTTTGGAGCCACTTTGTGGGGGGAGCAAAACAGAGGCATTCATCCCCGTTTTGCTCATCCACACTTAATAGCTCTAGAGGGGAGGCAGAACTTGCATGCCACGGTGAGGCTTCCTGCAAAACTTTGTGGATGGTACCCCCTCTAGCTGTGCCACTGCTCTATCCTTCATTGGCATTCCTTCCCAGTGACTCATTCAAATGATTGCAAAGACTGATTGCCAAGATTATTTTCCAAAGTTTTCCCGGAAAAGCTACAGCAGCAACTATCTCGAGCCAATAATTCAGCCAGTCCAACTCATAAGAACATAAGAAGAGCCTCCACTGGATCAGGCCAAAGGCCCATCTAGTACAGCTTCCTGTATCAATGGCCTCCAGATACCTCAGGGAGCACACAAGACACCTGCATTCAGGTGCGCTCCCCCGCATCTGGCATTTGGGGGTTGTCCACATCTACATCTATCTATGCGCATACACAGACACATCTCGTGGCTTGTAAACTGTGATGGTTCTTTCCTCTAGGAATTTTTCTAATCCCCTCCTAAAGGCATTGAGGCTAGATGCCATCACTATATCCTGTGGCAAGGAGTTCCACAGACCAAATACACACTGGTTAAAGAAATATTTTCTTTTTTTCTGCCTGAAATCAATTGCTCCTAATTGTAAGGTGCCAGAAGGAAGACAAATCATATGAGGAGTAATTGCAACAGGGTGACATGTAGTATGGAGGAGAGAGTGCCTCTGCCTTTAACTATTGCATAGAAGAGGGAATTCAGGCAGGATTAGCTCATCATAGAAGGGTTTAAAAAGCAGCATCTTTCTCTCTCACTCTCTCCTCCTGGTCTGTATATAGCAATCCTTCCCTTTCCTCTTAGTACTCATTCCCCCATAGTATTCCCCCATAACATTCCTTCCCTTCAGAGAGCTCATTCCAATTCTCCCTTCCAAAACATGGCAGAAGAGGTACTGAAGAAAAAGAAGCTCTGCAGCACCCCAATTATAACCAGGGATCAGAGAGTGACACCATACATTCTCTTTTTCCAGGACACATCCTCTTTTTTTAGACTTGTGTCCTGGAAAAAAAAAATCTCCTTTTTCTTGTGAGCAGGCAGCATGTAGCCTTCCTGTAATTAAAAAATTACGGGGGTTAGGATTTTGCTGACAGTGCTTAAATTAACCACATTAAAGCAATATTTATGAGTGTTTTTAGCTTTTATTTTGTCATGGCCTACATTTTTCTTGGATTTCCTATATTTAGGTGTTCTCTTTTGTGGTTATGACATAGAGGGTGCAGTCCTAACCTAGACCAGCACAACTCACCGGTTTTCCCATTTCCATGTCTGTGCACTGTCCTAATATCCCCCTCCCCAAAATAACGATGCAGAAGTGTCTTACGGCACTTTTGTAACACCCCCAGGCCAGGGGGATCATATGACTGGAAATTTCCAGATTTATCCTCTTTTTTAGCCTCCTGTCTAGGTGTCCTCCAAAAGGGCTTCATTGTCCTCCATTTTGGCTTCATTTTGGAACTTTGCAATGGTGTGCAGTACCCCATCATGTCATATGTCGTTGGATTTGTATTGAAGAGCAGAATCCAATGCAAAAATCGGCTTTAAAATATCTCCTTCCGATCAAAGGTTATGACCAAAAAACTAAAAATAAAAAATACGCATTGAGACCGATGGGAAAGTGAAAGTGCCCAATATCGTGGCTTTACGCAGAAGTAGGCAAATGTGCCATTGTCTGCTGGAAAGGCCAGGCTGAGAGGAATCCAAGACCTTGTCCTTCTTTTGAGGTTTGGGCATCTGGTCACCCTGCCCCATGCCAACACAAGGGTGCTGGGGTTTATGCCGGCCAAATTAGGGGTTAGGATTGTAGATATGGCCACCCTAGAGTCAAATAATGAGGTTCTGGGGCTATATTTGGTCAGCACTATTTATGTTTGACACCCATGTCTAAACCATTTTACGACACCAGCGAGTGTGGGTTTCCCTGCCTTGTTTTTGTCAATGATACGATGGAGGCCTGCTGGAGGAGGAAGAGGGCCTTCAGGTGGACGGCGGTGGACAAGAGAGCCCTAATCCCAATGGAGGCATTTTCGGTGAGAACGCAGCAAAAGAAGAAAGGCTTCCATAGCCCCAGCGCATACACAGGGCGAAGCCACACATTTAACAGAATGTATCGTTTGGCTTTGAGCCGGTTGCTTTTTGGAGCCTAAGTCAGTAGGTAGCTGGGTGAGGACTGAAGAAAAGAGATCAGTTATGACATGAAAGGAGGAGATGATGGAATGATAACAGGGAACAGGATCCCACTTGCAGCCAAAGAGGAGAAGCAGATGCACAGACCGCTGCCAAAAAGCCGTTACTCCTGTTAGCCTCCCTAGGAAGGAATTTTAATTTCCCACTGATTTCTCTTGCCTCAACGTAAGGCTGTTCTTAGTGCAAGGCTGTGCTTAGTGCAAAGGAATCATATTACCTCATTTCAGTATTTTGCGTGGGGAGCCCCAACTGTTTCCCCCTCTGAGCATAATAATTAAAGTCAATTACAAATGGTCTTGGGGTGCACTACAGTGGCGTAGCTATGAGAGGTGCAAGGCACAAAATTTTGCAGGAAGCCTCAGCATGCATGCAAGCAGACCCATTCTAGGTGGAACAAATGTGCCTTGCATCCCCTCTAGCTACACCGCTGATTCATAGCATCCCCCTCCTCTCTATAAAAACTGAGCGCACAATACTCACCAGTTTAGACCTTTACAACTCACTTGCTCCTCGTTTCTGTGGTGGAATCCGGAGGTTGGCACATATCTGTGCATTGGCATAACCAACCCCAAAGTGGTGCAGAAGTAAACTTATGGGGTTTCTATTGTACCCCCAGGTCAGCACAGGACTTGTGCCGGGATTTATGCCGGCTTAGGATTACAATCTGAATTCTCAAACCATGTCTCTTCTCCACCCCATTCCATGAGTAACTCAAGAACTGCTTTCGCCATTGTAGTAACAATAATCATTTTCTGAGATGTACTTAACTTCTTTGATCTTTCCGGATCTCAGAGGCCTAGGGATGATCTCAGTCCGAGTTCTTCATCATGTGAAATCATCCTGTGTCAAGTCAACTGGACCAGTGCCCAGAACTACAGGAACTATTATTTTCCCCAGAACCCCTGAGCAACAGCCAAGAGGAATGGATCCCCTACTGATATGCTGCGCTTACAACCAGGGCTGAACCATTTATGAGGATGACCAAACTCAATGAGGAAGACATGATTGATGATTGATCAAGGCAGATTTGATTGATCAGTGCAGCAATTGAGCTGACAGATGTCTGAATTGAATTGTAGCAGTTGGTGGGCTTACCCTGTGGCAAAGGGTAACACAGAGGAAGGGATTGCTTGGACACAGCAGTGAGTTTCAGTGCAAAGTGCTTTGCTCCCCCTGTAGCTATGCCACTATGTAGCTCCCCCTGTAGCTATGCCACTATGTGCCAGCTATGCCACTGCTCCGCTTCATACATACGATATAATCCTATTTGGGTTTACTTAGAAGTAAGTTCCATTAAGTTCAATGAGGCTTACTCCCAGGAAAGTGCTCTTAGGATTGCAGCCTTGGTTTCTTTTTTTCTTTAATGCGCAAGCTTCACTTTCCTGGCATTGCTGTGCCAACACCTTCTACATGTGCCAGCTTCAGCTAATTTGTTATTCATGTGCCAGCTTTTTTTTCCTTTTTGGAGGGGGGATAAAATCTTTTTGCAAGCCTTTAAATCCTGTGCTTTTAATGGTCCTTTTCATCCTGCAATGTCCACAACACCAATAGGAATAATTCAGAAATATTTGAACAATTCAGAAATATCATGCATAGGAAATCCTAAGCATGTCTACTCAAAAGTAAGACCCATTGTATTCAATAGTACTTGCTCCCAGGAAAATGTGGTTAGGATTGCAGTAAGTGCAGCCTTATATCTTATTGGCATCCATGCCTGTAAACTAAGGGGTAAAGGTAAAGGTGTACCCTGCAGGTTGCCTTGATGGTTGTGACTGACTCTAGGGAGCAATTGTATTGATGCTGGCCTGTTTTTTTAACCTGGGATTTTTTGTTTTTACTGTTTTTCTATAGTTTAAAATTATTTTAATTGTACTTATTGTTATCTAAATGTAATGTTATATTATTGTTGTTTTAAATGTTGTAAACGTTAGCCACCTTTGGTTTCCTTTAGCAGAGGCTTGACGAGCAGCTGTTGGGGATGATCTAGGAGGATTTCCTGCTGCAGGCAGGGGTTGGACTAGATGACCTACTAGGTCCCTTCCAACTCTATGAGTCTATGATTCTAAGGAAGAAAGACAGGATACAAATCTAATAAAGAAATAAATATTTCAATTTCTTCTTTTTTTAGAAATATGATTGTAGTGCTTTAAATGGCTAACTTTACCCCCAACCTTTTCCTGATCTGAGTTCCCCCAAAGTTGTTATTTTCTCTGATATTTGTCTTCATGAGGGCTGTGGGTGGCGCAAGTGGCTAAGACACTGTGCTTGTTAACCAGCAGGCCAGGGTTCAAGACCCGGGTCGGTCCCACAAGACAGGGTGAGCTCCTGTCTTTAGCCCAGCTCTGTGACGCCAGCTGGATCCAATCGTATTGGCTCTGCCTTTCCATTGGACCAATTCAGTGGCGTGGAGAGGGGGGATTTGCTGCTTGGGTAACAACCTATCTCCCATAACAATCCAACCCAGGCTTTCGTGCTTCGCATGCAGCGTTTGCAGCGCCAAGCATATACCATAGTCTTTCAAGACTGATGGAGGCCTGTCTTCATGAGTTTTTCCCAGTGTGGCAAACAGCATGTATGGGGAGTAGAGGACATACAGCACCAAGAGATCCAAAGAGTAGAGGACTTACTGTATCAAGAGATCCAAAATCCTGCATCTTTCTCTAGTTTGACCCTTTGTAGCCTTAAATTGACTCGGAAAGATTATCCTACAAAAAAATCAACGAAGTTGCAGGACTTCTTAAAGCATACTTGGCTTTGTTTTCTAGATTGTGCCCATTGTGAATACATGAAAAACAGGATGAGAACAAGAAGTCTGCCCATGATTCAAGGGATGTTTACCTGCCCTGTTTGTTATTTGTTTTCATGGAAACTTCTAGAGCTTAACTTCAAGCCAATTTCCGTGTTTAAAGAGTTCTGACCATGGACCTTAGGCGGGGGTCTTAATTGTTGCCGCCAGTTTCCTGACCAGTCTGGCCCAGGCGATGATTTTTCAAGTATAACCATAGGAACAAAACTAAAAGTTGGGCCGTGTATTGTATCTTAGAAGATTATTCTGCCGTACTGAATACCTTGGATTTCAACATCCCCTAGAATCGGCCTGCATGTGGATCTCCACTGCATTTTCACTTGCTTGGCTCAGGGAATCTATCACTGGCCATTTGCCAAGATCTCAATAAGGGAGGCTTCTGTAAATCAGATGCCTCCCCTGGTCATTTGATGCTTTCATCCCCAGTATGCTGAGTCACAAGGATGGAGGTCACATAGTGTCAAGTTAACTAAGGAAAATTAATTACGGATGAAGCGTTTCATTGCTAAGGGATGGTTTTGAAACCCCACCAATTCCGTTTGCCAGATGAGTCAAGTTCTTGATGGTGTACATCAAGATGAAGAACCAAGGCTGGCAATAGTCTTTGGATGTGGCCAAGCACGATCTTGATCCAATGGTCAAATGCTTTCCTCTCCCATCAGCTTTCCAGACAATGGGAAGGGGAGTAGCAGCCACAGTTGCTGGTCTTCCTTGAACCCAGACACATTCACATCCCAGACACCCACCACCTGCTCAGACATGAAATGGTTACAGCTGCAGCCATAAGGATAAAGAAAAACTCTCATTCTTAACCCCCCCCCCCTCAAAAAAAATTGGGTCAGCAAGAACCAATTCTGTATTTCTGGGAGCCATGGAGTTCATGTGCCCAAGAGCCCCTCCGGGATTACCAGCAGCCCAGTGAAGAACAAGAGCAAACATGATGGATGACTCATGCATTTTTCCACATTGACCCCTCACATTCTCTTTGATGCTTCTGTGCAAAAAGACAGTTAGGACAGCCTTACAAAACAGGTCTTTTGTTGCTGCTTGAGCAAATAACTCTTTAATACGGTGCAATCCTAACCTAGTCCAGCCTAACACATTGGTCTTCTTGTTCCAGTGGTGATGTAAGGAGTCTGCACACTGGCCCAGTGACATAGCTAATGATCATGTAGCCCCATGCAAACAGAGTTGCCATAATTCTCTTCCACAAAATCGGGACAGGACCCTCTGACCCGGTTGCCAGTATGTGAACACAATTCCCCAAAATATAGCATCGTATTGGGAGGGCAGCAAACCACGGTGTATATATATGGGAAACTGAGTCACTTCCTGCTATAAGTCAAAATACAAATTAGATATGCAGAAGAGGGTCCTGCTTCTACACTGTTTAAATGACATAAATTTTGGGCTTTTTGCCATATGCCTTGTTTGAATCTAACAAACCTGGTTGTGTTACCATGCCTGGACAGCTGTAAAAGCAGCCTGGAAAAGAATTGTCTAACCAAGAGGAGATAAACCCCTTGATCCTTTTCTACCTCATTTTTCCCCTCCGACCCCCGTTCCTAATGTACAACGCCAGAGCAAAGCATGTTTCAGCAATTGTTTTACTTCCCCGGAGTAATGAAAACTCCCTCCAGAAACGAAGGCAGTTGGCAAAGGCCAGCCTTCCACGCTTAGAGGTTGGAGCTTCCTGGCAGGAATTAACCACAGCTTATGCCAGATTTAGATGATATACTCTTGGGGGCAATAACGGCCCTTTTCTGGTACTGCACGTAGAGGAGTCTTGGCACCCGACAACATCATAATGGAATGTCTGGATGCAGAGATCACAAGAGGGGGAGGAAGAGAGGATGAGAGAGAGAGAGAGAGATCAACCTGCTTCGGTTCTTTAGGAACTGAAAGTAAAATTCAAAACCTGGTGATTTTCAAACACCCAGAAAATCTATTCTGAGGTCCAAAATAGACTAAGAGCAGCAGAGCTATAATGCAACTTCCTTGATCCTGGTTTTTCACGCTTTAAAACAACAGCAGAGCATTGCAGGTTTGCATAAAGCTGCAGGGCTGGTAAATTTAACCCTTTCCCCACTATCAAAACTGCCCTGTCCCCAAAAGGCTACTTTCAGCACTAGGAAAAAAGCATTGTGTACCACAAAAGTATTAGTAATGTTGTAGGCTAATAACAATGGGGGTGGTGTTTTTGATTTAGCTTTATTTATTTATTTATTTATTTATTTATTTATTTATTTATGGGATTTTTAAAGGGATTTTTGGATGCTGCTACATAAGGATTGGACAATGGGAGTAAAACTATGTACTTGACATTGTAAGGCCATATGAAACACAGACTGGAGGCTACTGAACGGCAAGAAGAATGGCGAGGTATAACTTTGTGACATGCTTTGTTCTCATGGTCATAAAAACCATCTTGTATGACTTATCTCTGATATAGCTGATTAAACATCATCGACTGGTGCCTTTGGGGACCTGATATGCATTTCTTGGCAGTAACAGCATCTTTTCCCAAAACAGATTTCCTGCAGAGAAGTAGAGGCTGAATATGCACTCCGTCAAGAGGCAGCTTTAAAAAAATCAAGCCTGTCAGGAAATTCTAAGTGGCTGATCAAGATGTTCGTTGCTTTGTAAAAAAGCAACAAATATCAGCCCCGTATAATTTGATACAAAGATCTCTATGCTTGGGAAGAATATTCCCAGAACCAAGTAGCTCTTGTTTATTTAAAACTAACGAAAAGCGTGCCCGCGTTGTGGGAGTAACATTTCCTCATACACCATCCCCCATGGTGCATCAGCACCCCATGCACATCAACACCCCATGTGCATCAACACCACATGCGCATCAACACCCCATGTCCATCATCCCCCGTGCACATCATCCCCATGTGCAACTTCCCCCATGTGCAACTTCCCCCATGCGCAGCTTCCCCCATGCACAACTTCTCCCATGCGCATCAACACCCCATGCACATCAACACCCCATGCACATCAACACCCCATGTGCATCAGTCCCCCGTGCGCAACTTCCCCCATGCACATCAGTCCCCCATGCACAACTTCCCCCATGCACATCAACACCCCACGCACATCAACACCCTACGCACATCAGTCCCCCATGCGCATCAGTCTCCCATGCGCAACATCTCCCCATGCGCAACATCTCCCCATGCGCAACTTCCCCCATGCGCATCTGTCCATCACAGAAGGAACACCCACACCAAATTCCACACTTCTAGGCCCAGAGGTTTTGGCAAGGTGTTGATGAGTGAGTGAGTGAGTGAGTGAGTGAGTTTTCTTTAATATATATATATATATAGACTGAATCACAGCACATACCTAGAGTGAGATGGAATAACTCAGGGGAATCCTTAGGCGTTGCACCACCAGCAGGATGGCCCAGTGTGTACAGTTTATCAGGAGCATAAGTCATACAGATGGCTTTGCCACTCCCATTAGGGTCTGACCTGCCCTAGCCAAAGACCTAGCGCAGCCCCATGTAGACCCATTGAGGTCCATGACATGGTGGAGTAAATCTATATATAGGTGGAGTAAATTTATATATATAAAGCTGAAAAGTCACTGACTCACTCACTCACTGATTGACTGACTCACTGATTGACTCATCAACAACCAGCCAAAACCGCTGGGCCAAGAAGCATGAAATTCGGGGAGAGTTTTCCTTCCATGATGGGAGCCCCACCAAAAACCAATTTCTAGAAATTTAACTCCTAAGGGGCTGAAAAGGGATCAACACATTTTCGGCCTATACTTAACACTGAAGACTGATCAATGCCCAGCACCACAGGGGAGGGTGTGGTGCATGGGGGTGTGGGGCATGGGGGTTGATGCTCATGGGGGGTTGAAGCGCATGGGGTATGACACAAGTGGGGGTTGTTATGCATGGGGGACGATGCGCATGGGGGATGTTGTAAATGGAGGTTGATGCACATAGGGGTTCCGCATGGGGAAATGATGTGCATGGGGGGATGATGCACATGGGGGATGATGCGCATTAGGATGATGCACATGGGGGAAATGATGCACAGGGGGAAATGATGTATGTAGGGGGTTGATGCACATAGGGGGATCATGTGCATAGGGAACTGATGTGCATTGGGGGAAGTTGTGCATGGGTGATTGAAGTGCAAGGGGGTTGATGCGCAGGGGGGATGTTGCACATGGGGTTGATGCACATGGGCTGATGCACATGGGGTGGATGCGCATGGGTGGTTGATGCGCTGTGGGGGATGTCTTATGGGGAATTTTACTCTGTAACGCAGGTACGCTTTTGCTAGTACATAATAAATTTCTTTGCATGGTGGTCTTCGGATGGCCCATAGTAGATGCTGTACAAGTGCCGTTGAGCCCTACAGGGTGGCCAAGGATGGGATTGTGCAGATTATGTGCGAGGTTCTTATTATCTCTAAGCAGCTGTGTTGGCTTCAGCAACATTGTTGCTTTATACATTATTACTGGAATTTCCTTTGAGCAAAACCTCAAAAACTGTTCCTTTCATTTCCCCCCACCCTTAGCTAAACGCCAACCTGCCATGCCTTGTTTGCCTGGATGCGTGAACCAATTTTGTACATTTTCTTTTGATCATCATAAAAAGACTGATGACACAAACCTGCCCCCCTTCAATTAGGAGGGGCTTTTAATTATGTTTCTGCTCACAGATATAAACCGGAGAAGCAATTTGAGTTGTCGGAGTGTATGCACTGAGGGTTGCCAGTTTTGCTGGATTGCAAATATGTAGCAAAGTTTTAAAGGGCAAATGCTTTATAATGCTTATCTCATCCATGCTTTCAGTAGCTTTGTGAGCTAAGTAATATTATTTCCATTTTAAAAGTGGGGAGGGGAAATGACAAAAGGTTTTTCCCGGAAGCCACCCTCTAAATATGAAGCAGGGCAATGATTTCAACCTCAGCTGTGCTGAATATCATCCAGTTTTCATTTCCAGGTATAAGAAAACCGAGCAATTTTGTAAATTTATTTTTAAAATTTTAAATAAAAGTTTGTGCATATGCACATTTCTTCCCATTATGTGCAGCATCCTTCCCTTTTGCGTGTCTGCTTATAATTTTCTTAGTTCAAAGTCAGGGGGCTCCCAAGCAGAGTGACCATATGACCAGAAAATCCCGGATTTGTCCAGATTTTGAGCCCCCTGTCCGAGTATCCTATATTTTGGCTTTATTGTCCTACATTTTGGTTCATTTTGGAACTTTGCAATGGTGTGCAGTACCCCCATCATGTCATAGGTCATTGAATCCAATGCAAAAATCAGTTTTGAGATATCTCCTTCCTACCAAAAGTTATGGCCAAAAAACAAAAAAATATAAAAACCAAAAAATTACATTTTGGCAATTTTTTAAAGTGGGTAGGAATTTTGGCTTGCGGGGGCGGGGGGGGGGGGGTAGGAATTTTGAGTTTGGGATCTGGTCACCCTGCTCCCAAGCAATCACTCTAATGTTTGGTAGGCTGTGTGTGCAAAAAATATTAGCCACACAACTTTTGAAGGAAGGCTAAATTTTTGTGCACCACATAAAGACAGCTGGAGTTATATACTTTTGACCGCACATCAGAAAACAATATGTACATTTATTACAATATGTACAATACAATGTATGGAAGAAGATAATGAGTTTACATTGCCACTGTCAGTCATCAACATTTTTGTCACTGCCAATGTCATTGCCAGTTTTGGCTTTATGTGCTTTGTAGAAACTTGTGTGCACTAGTTTGGCGAGTTGTGTACACGTGCACATGTGCACAGTGTAGAGCGAACTATGCTCTCGAGATGTGGCCTTTTACAATCTGCTGAATATGCAAGATGTATGGCTGCTCATGGAACATCCCCAGAAGGGCCAGTGGGGAGAGGGGAATGCTGTTGGGGAATAAGGGTCAGGACTCACTTGGTGGGTCCCACAGAGCCAATGAAAACACAGGTGATAGAATGACTTGATAACTAATTGCTTGAAGCCCTAAGCCCAAGCCCAAACATCAGGTTGCTGCTAACAGCCCTGAAAAGAGCTTGGCTGCTACAGTTTGGAGATATATAGCAGGCCTCCGTCAGTCTTGGAAGACTATGGTATCGTGCTCAGCGCTGCATATGCTGCATGCGAAGCACGAAAGCCTGGGTTAGATTGTTATGGAGAATTGGCTGTTACCCAAGCAGCAAACCCCCCCTCTCCGCACCACTGAATTAGTCCAATGGAAAGGCAGAGCCAGTATGATTAAATCCAGCTGGCGTCACAGAGCTGGGCTGACAGGAACTCACCCTGTTTTGTGGGGCCAACCCGGGTCTCGAACTCTGGCCTGCTGGTTAACAGGCACGTGTCTTACCACTTGCGCCACCCTGTATCAATATTCTATAAATCTATTTATATATATAAAAGAGAAAAGTCACTGACTGACTGACTCACTCACTCACTCACTCATCACCGCCCTGCCAAAACCACTGGGCCTAGAAGCGTGAAATTTGGGGTGGGTGGTCCTTCCATGACGGAGGGGTGCACTAAGAAACGGTTTTCTGAAATTCCGACTGGAAAGGGGTGAAAAGGGGCGCAGCGCGTTTTCCTCCCTATACTTTGCATTGAGAATTGCTGACTCATGAACATTCCACCCCAACTGCTGGGCCTGAAGCATGGAATTCTGGGAGTTCCTTCTGTCACCTGAACACCCACCAAGAACCCATGTGGAGAAATTTAACCCTTCAGGGGCTGAAAAGGGGGCAATGTGTTTCTGTCCTATACTTTACATGGGAGACTGAACAACATCCAGCCAATTTGGTGCTCGATCAGGGTTATCAGATGCCAAACTGGAAATTCCTGCACGGCAACCCCAAAATTTCTGATTTAAGGCCAAAATTCCTCCCAGTCCAAGCCAAAATTCCTAAGAAAATTCCTGTAATTAAAAACATTGTAGGACACCCCAAAAATGTAGGACATGTTAAAATAAGCTTAAAATACTTGTATTGCTTTCCTGTACTTAATTTCAACACTATATTACCTTTTTAAGGTAATAGACCCACACACCCTCGGGGGAGGGGCAGTGGGTGCATTCAGGGGTGGCTGGTGGGGGGTTTCTCTGGGGTGGGGAAAGTAGGTAAGTGGGAGGTTTCTGGGGGGAGGGGTTAATGCAGGGCTGGTGGGGGTTTTCTTTGGGGTAGCGGGCACAGGCAGGGCCAGGGGAGTTGGTGGGAGTGGCTGAGGATAGTGTGTGCTACAGGCAGCAGGGGAGGCTGGTGGGGATTTCTGGGGGGAGGGGGCTTTAGGATTTCTCTGGGGGAAAAGGGCTTTAGGATTGGCCTCTCAGGCTGCAATCCTGACCAGTTTACCTGGGAGTAAGCCCCATTGTTTTTAATTGGGCTTAATTCTGAGTAGGCATGCATAGTATTGGCCTCTCAGGCTGCAATCCTAGCCAGTTTACCTGGGAGTAAGCCCTATTGGTCATCATGGGACTTACTTCTGAGTAAGCAGGCTGTGGATTGGGCTCTGGGGCTGCAGCCCTCTGCACTTACCTGGGAGTAAGCCCCATTGGCTATCATTGGACTTACTTCTGAGTAGGCAAGCAGTGGAGTGGCTCTGGGGTGGTCGCAAGTGAGGTGTGCCAGCCTCAAGCCCCTAGTGGCTGGCAGGGCTAAGGGACGCGCATGCGCAAGTTTAAAATTTAAAGGGCCAGCGCTGAAGCTGCCCAAATTCCAGAGCCCGGAGAGGCTCTCTCCTCTCCCAGAGCAAGGGGAGTTTTGGAGGAGACCTCCGAAAAATAGAGGAGGTCTGGCAATTGTGTGCTCGGTGCCTGGTGCACTAGGGGGATGTTGTTAGGAGGAAGAGGTTGCACTGGTGAGGATGCTGCATGGGGGGGGGGAGTTGCGCATGGGGGAAGTTGCGTATGGGGGGATGATGCGCATGGGGGGATGATGCGCATTGGGGAAGTTGAGAATGAGGAAAGTTGCGCATGGGGGTAGTTGCACATGGGGGGATGATGCACATGGGGGAAGTTGCACATGGGGGAAAGTTGCGCATGGGGGGAAGTTGCGCATGGGGGATGATGCACATGGGGAATGATGCACATGGGAAAAGTTGCGCATGGGGGAAAGTTGCGCATGGGGGATGATGCACATGAGGTGAAGTTGCACATGGGGTGAAGTTGTGCATGGGGAAGTTGTGCATGGGGGGAAGTTGCGCATGGGGGAAGTTGCGCCATGGGGGGATGTCATATGGGGAAATGTTACTCCCGCAACACAGGTACACTTTTTGCTAGTATGTATATAAGAGAAAATTCATTGACTGACTCACTCACTCACTCATCAATGCCCAGCCAAAACCACTGGGCCTAAAAGCGTGAAATTTGGGGTGGGTGTTCCTTCTGTGACGGAGGGAGTCACTAATAACCGGCTTTCAGAAATTCCAACCAGAAGGGGGTGAAAAGGGGCACAAGGCGTTTTCCTCCCTATACTTTGCATTGAAGAATCGGTGACTGAGGGATGCTCTGCCCCAACCCCCGGACCTAGAAGCATGAAATTTGGGGAAGGTGTTCCTTCTGTCACATGAACACCCACCAAGAACCGATGTGGAGAAATTTAAAAATGTGTTTTTGTCCTATACTTAACATGGAAGACTGACCAACAGTCAATGTTTGGTACTCGGTGCCTGGTGCACTGAGGGGATGTTGTTCGGAGAGGGGGTTGCACTGGGAAGAATGCTGTGCATGGGGACTGTCGTGCATGGAGGGGTGTTGCTCCTGGGGAGGTGATGCGCATGGGGAGGTGATGTGCATGGGGGGTTGATGCGCATGGGGGGGTTGTTGTGCATGGGGGACTGAGGGGCATGGGAAACTGATGGGCATGGGGGGTTGATGTGCATGGGGACTACTACTTTTTGCTAGCAGTGAGATAAATGTTTGAGCATCTGTTATTCTGGGGTGCCCCCCAAGTCTGTCAAGGTGCAATTTAATTTGGAAATTTATTTTAATTTTTGTCCATTAACTCATGTTTACTTTTTTTCAAATGCACGTGTTACTTTCCATTCTTCAAGAGATATTTAAAAATCTATAATTTTATTTATTTATACTTCTATGAAACTACAGATGTTGGTTCATAAGTAAACCTGAAGTTTTGAAGAAAACTGGGTCTTGTACCTAAGAAGGCCAGCCCTGCCCAGTCTGGGGATGGAATTTGGAAACCTGAGATAATCACAAAATATTTTTGGCGGGTCGCATCCCAACAGCAAAACTGCATGCAGGCACTTTTGATCTCTATAAAATCAGAGATTTTGACCTTGCCACAATAGGCAGTTGAATGCAATTCAGGTTGAGGACAACGATGGGCACGGCACAGTTACACCCAAAATACAATACACAGAATGGCTCACCCAACTCTCAAGACTGCAGACAAGCAAAGCTTCTTTGCCACTGCCGCATCATGCTGTTTTTTAAAAAAAGATTGATGTCTCAGTTGGTCATCAATGATGCCAAGAGACGCCCCAGCCGACTTCTCTTTTAATTTATGTCTTGTTCCCAGTAAAGCAGGCAGATGTGTGCCAAGTGACTTTTATGGAGGAAAAAAATGGCTCCAAAGTGGCAGATGAAAATGACACCTGTATGGCTCAGAGAGATGAAGTTGAATGTGGTGTTTTGAACCATGTTCTCTACTCAGAATTTCACTTAAGAAATACACTATATACATTGCTGCAATTCTAGGGAATGAACACTGAATGGATGGCAGCTACAAACATTGAGTTTTTAAGCTTTCAAGTGATATATAAATCACTTTTTCCACATTTGCTTTGTTCACTAGCTGTCTCCCTTTCTTGAAAGATAATAATACAAATTATAGCAAATAATAATTGCAAATTATCCAACCAGATTGCTTGACTGGATGTTACAAAGTAGAGCTAGGCTAGTTATTTCCGTGCTATATGGACTATTCACAAATCTCAATGAAAGGAGGCCCAATCCTATTCAACTTCCCAGCATCAATCCAGGTGCAATGCAGCCCAAAGGGAACAAACATTTCCTTATCTTGGGGATACCTTTGGGACTGTCCTACAACCACCATCAGATGCAATACATACCCCATTGACACAGGTGTATCAGTGCTGAAAAGTGGATAGGCTAAACCCTACATCTATTAACACAGGAACAGGAATGAGCAAAAAACAAAAATGCTTTATTTTGCAGAAAAATGAGGATTCCTTGATTATTTATAGCAACAGATCCTTGTGATATAAATCCAGTGCTTCCTATTCACTGAACTCTATAAAACTGCAAACTTAATGTACTCTATGGGTGGCAATAAAAAGTAGTACAATTTCAGCAGAAATGTAAAGATATGTTTACATTAAGGTTTGCCAACTCGTTCCACTTCCTGCAATTTTAACTGCAATTTGGGATGCACAGGATCAGAAGATTTTCTGGTCAGCTGGCAACTCTAGTTCTCACATGCTTCAAAAATCAAAAGTGACCTTGAAGGATGAGCTGGGCTGACACTATTCTGGAGGAGAGATTACTCAAAGAGAGATTAACACTTTTCAGGATCCAGGTTTCTTGCTGTTGAAATAGACTGGATAGGGCCCTCGGTGGTTTGCATTCTGTGGTTTGGCTGTGAACTCACAAACATGACATCTGTATTTAAAATAAAAGAAATAAAAAGCTTTTATTGTTGTCATTCTGGTCAACCTGCCACTGTGTTCCTGCATATAGTGCTCTGAGAAAATAACCGCGAGAACAGAGAGATCAGGAACTAAATTATAAATCAGGATAAAAGGAAATGGAGTTTTAATTGCATAGCCAGCTTGGCGACATATTCTGCACATTAAAGCTCCTGATGTGGCACTCCAGCAGACCTAGTATCAGCCCAACACTTTGCATGTCTACTCAGAAGTAAGCACATGGGGTGGAAACTACTCCCACGTAAGTGTGTAGTTTTGCAGCCTAGGATTGCAGGCTTAGAGTAAAAAAAAAAACCAGTGCTCCTGGACTCAACAGATTAACTTTCAGGCAGGGTGACCATATGACCGGAAATTTCCAGATTTGTCCTCTTTTTTAGCCTCCTGTCCGGGTGTCCTCCAGAAGGACTTCATTGTCCTCCATTTTGGTTCATTTTGGAACTTTACAAATGTGTGAAAGTACCCCATCAAGTCATACGACTTTGGATTCGTATTGAAGAGCAGGATCCAATGCATAAATCAGTTTTGAAATATCTCCTTCCTATCAAAGGTTATGGCCAAAAAACTAAAACTAAACATATACATTGAGCTCTAAAAGAAGGAAAATTAAGATGGTACGGACATGTCATACATTGCAAAGAAGACTCAGTGATAAGAACAGCCATAAGTCTTGATCCCAATGGCCAGCAACCCCATGATAGACCTAAGAAGCGTTGGATTGACCGCTTTAGGGAAGAGATGAAATGCATAAATGCTACTTCTGAGGATACCTTTGATAGATCCAGATGGAGGCAGATATGCCAAGAAGCAGACCTTGCCAAGGTTGAGTGGGAACCAATACAAAGGAAATGATCTTTGGTGGAAACACCAAAATCCATGGAAAAAAATAAAACAATGTTCTCCCATCTCTACCTATCCCCCATCAAAATACTGTACCTTCTTCCTTGGTCAAGCTGTTCAGCAGACCAGGTCTGAGAAATATATGAATCTTTCCTACAGGCCAGCATGGGATTTGTGCCGGCCTAGCTTGGGGTTGGATTGCACTGTCAATCTTTATTTCAGTGTAAGTGGTAAAAGCTGAATAATTAGAGGAGACACAACTGAGTTAGTTCTTATTAGATTCTTACCTAACTTTGGCCTGCACAACTCATTGGTCTTCCCTTTCTGTGGTGATGTGCGGAGGCAAGCACATGTCTGTGCACTGGCCTAACCTTCCCACAGGAGTGGCGCAGAAGCGTCTTATGGCATTTTTGGGATACGCCTTGGCCAGGATTGGATTTGTGCTACAGCTTATGCCATCCTAACAGGGCATTAGGATTGCAGCCACAGTGTGCTGCACAACTGAGCATGAATTTGTGTCATTTCTCCTTATCCTAGCTAACCATCATATCATGCTGGTTCAATAACCTCACGTCACTGGTCCTTCCAACCAGTCTGAATAGCGCATGGATGCAAAAGACAAAAATGCATCCTCTCCCTCTGTGCCAGGTTGCTCTCTCAGCTTTCAGTTTAATAGCAGAGCCGTAGCCAATCCGGTGAGTGCACCAAGCTGGGCATCTTCAGTTGCTTTCCCTGGGAGTCTTTTGGTCCAGCAAGGAGGAGTCGTGGGCACACAGAACACCACTCCCTTTCTCTGCAATGACCGAAAACATCAGCTCTGCAAGACCGTGATCGGGCAGGCATGCAATGCAGAGACAATTTGGTACCCATCCAGGGGATGTATGTACCTTCTGACGACGGGGAGCCGGTGTCAGCAGTTTATTGCAACCTAGCTGCACTTTTTCCTGCATCCCAGAAATCACAAATCTTCTACACTGAGACTGATTCTACAACAGACTAGAGAGCTTCTCTTAAAACGGATCTGGGGATTTTTCTCCCCTCTCTCTCTCCCTGCTGTGCCAACATAATCTACCAAGATGTGTGACTGCTTTCATCTAGTACTTCCAAACTGGCCAGGATCTCCAGCCAGTGGTGGGCTTCCTTTTTCCTATACTTTCTGGCTTCTGTGCTGCTGCTGCTGTTTTAAAATGCCTCTGCGCCTTGCAAATCCTCCCTCCTTGAAACCATGCCTGCAGCTTCTAGGGTGTGGCGTTCCCTGATACTGCATGAATCAGATAAGGAGTTCAGCCAGGGCTCAGCTCACATAGGCTAAACTGTCCTACCCCTGCACCAGATCCACTTTTGAAATCTCCTGCAATGCCTATAATTAAGTCAATATTGTTTTCCGTCAGACTCAGCTTTGCTTGGACTGCATGTGTTCAATTATACATTGTGTTTGCCTTCCTTTCCTTTTTTCCCAGCCATAGGGATGTTCTGTGCATGACATGATTTTAAGAAAAGTAAACATATCCGAGCTGGCTTTTGATTGCAGCTGCAAAGATGCGTTAAATATATGCTTTGAATTTGTGGATTTGAATCTTTCTGGTGCTTTATGTCAGAGTTTATAAGCAAACAGAAATAAAAGTTGGAGGTTCAATCAGAGGCTCGACGAGCACCTGTCGAAGATGCTGTAGGAGAATTTCCTGCTACAGGCAGGGGGTTGGACTAGATGACCTACTGGGTCCCTTCCAACTTTAGGATTCTATGATTCTATGAGTCTATGATTCTACGGTTCCATTATGCACAGAATATAAGCTTAAGGTTTGGTGGTGATGTAGGAAGACTGCTGTCAAACTGTGCACTTTAGAAGTTATCCCCTGCAAAAATCAGACTTTTTTCCTAAATGCTGTCAAGGGATAAGGAGAAACATTTCATTTTTTTTAAGAAGTTGCATGCAGAAGGTCCCATTTTCTAACAGTTAGGGCTAAATGACTCATTTCTACAGCCACAACCAGTACAGATAATGCTGAGCTAGCTAGATCAATAGTTTAACTCAGTATAAAGCAGCTCAATATGTATGTTCATGCCTTAATTCCATAAATGGTCAATGATGCAGGGAAAATACTCTGTACATGGGCAGAGATCATTCTCAACATCACTGATTATCTTTCTATATGAAAGCCTTGTGTGTAAAGGTTGTCTGCATCTTTTGGCCAACATCCTTGGCCAAAGTATATTATTATTATTTCATATCAATCAAGCAGATTGAGGGGATGCAACTGTCAACATTCCAACTGTCAACTGATCACAGGCCAGGATGAGAAGAGGCTAGATGGGCAATTGAGGAGAGCAACTGAGGGGAGAGGTGACAAAAGGGCAGCTGAGATGGTAGAAAAGGGGATGGATGGTTTTTTACTGATTAATGTTGTTATATTGTACCTCCACAAGTGACAGCTGCAGGCTGTTACTATTATCTTATATGTTGCTTTTAAGAATGATATATATGGCCGGAAATGGAGTTGTTAACTAAGTGTCCAGTTAAAGGAAGAGTTCAAAGCCAAGAGCAATAGCAGGACCTGCAACAGTTTTATTGTTTTTATTTGCACCACTGAAAATTTGCCTTATTATAAAGAAGGAAGCATTTGTAATTTGTGATTTGCAGTAATTTATAATTTGCAGTACATTTGTACTGTAAATGAAATGTAATGCAAAGACACCCTTTAAAAAATGATGGCAGAGATTGGCTGATTCATTCCAAACTTTGAAGAAAAAGTGTAATTGCCCAGCTGGCTGCTTGCCAAGTTTTGATATATTGGAAACATGTTGCAAATTGACAGGTAAGGTCAGTACCAAATTAGAACACCGGATAAGTTAAAGATATATTTATTTTTCTTACATGATGTCTTCCCCTGCAACCCAGCTTCTGTGTTTCTAGGCAGGAGTCATGCATTTCTGAAAGACCATAGGGTTGTAAAAACTTTGACAGCCTCTTTTAAAGGGGGCATGCTGAATGCATGACTTTATTATAAAGTCATTTTTTAATTTTACAAGCCTTTCATGATCCAGTTTCCTACTGCAATGGAATTTAACTTTTATCATCCTTCTGCTCATGTACAGCTCAAAGTTTATGACTCTCCATGTTGCTGGGGGCTATTGTTCCCCAAAGAACAGCAACAAGATTCAAACCTCTCCCAGATCCCATGATAATATTTGGATTATTAGATGAACATCATCTGCATCCTAACATATTCCAGCTTCAAATGTTTTTACAATGAGGGTGGGCCACTAATAGCCAGAGGGCTCCTGGACCAACTCTATCTGACCACTCCCTCAGAGACCCTAACCATATTTAATCCTGGCTCTGAATTTCAGTTTAAAACAACAGAACCAATGAGTGTCCTTGGAAATTTCATTCCAGTATACAGTACTTGCATTTTTGCTTCTTGCTTGTAAAGACAGAGGGTTACTATCAAGCAGCCTTTCTGTTATTCATTCATTAGACCAGTGATTTTCATCCTTTTTCATCTCACGGCACACGTAACAAGGCACTGAAATTGTCAAGGCACACCATCAATTGTTTTTCCCCTTGACAAGGCACATCAGACTGTTCAGTCCCCCAATTTTCATATTAATGAGTGTCAATTCCCAAATTCCCATGGCACACCTGAGGCCTATCCTTGGCACACCAGTGGTTGAAAATCACTGCATTAGATGCTCAGTGCCCCATACTCATAAAATTCTCACCACTAGATATCCCGAGATTCATTGCAGAGCATCCAGTTAGATAGATAGATAGATAGATAGATAGATAGATAGATAGATAGATAGATAGATAGATAGATAGATAGATAGATAGATAGATACTGTGGGTAGGTAGGCAGGAATGCAGACAGACAGACAGACAGACAGGTAGATGAGAAGACCAGATAGTTATGGGCTTCCACTCTGACATGGCACCTAAGAGGACAAGATTTTCAAGAGTACAAGTTCTATTTTAGAATTAGAGTTGTTGGGTTAATTTAAAATGAAGTTATAGTAGATATTATTTTGTACTATGATGGATTGGCCTTTAAGGTCACTCACTACATGTATGAGCACTGCCAGTAGCATTCTGCTCATGCTTGCATCTTGGAGGCCCTGTATTGTAAAAGTGAAAAAGCAAACACATGAATTAGGATTGCACCCCAAGACTAATAGCTGAATCTTATGGTTGCAATCCTTCTCTCTTGGGAATACAAAGCAATGATCTCAGATTTACTGCTAAATAACCATACATAGGATTCTGTTGCAAGGGTATCAAAAGGTGCCATACTCTGGTTGTGTAGACTGGAGGTGGGTTTTGCAAACATGATGCTGCCCCCATACCTCTGTTCACTCAGTCTAGACTTGGGCTTCTACTTTTACTGGTGTTTTCAGGCTGTGATGTCCTTCAACCTGCAATTACACCTAGTGCCATCCTCCTTTTGCCAAATGGTTACATTTCTCATGTGTTTGAGATGCCCAGTTCAGTTGCACTATTGCAACCACCAACACAATGACATAATTGTGAGGCTACTCCAGTCCAGGGCCACAGATTGACCTGATCCAGAGTGACTGCATGTCAAAACCAGAAAAGAGAACAAGGATTCTGTGAAATGTAGGGCACTAAAGAAAAATGTAGGACATGACTAAAGCTAAAAAACACTCATATATCTTGCTTTCAGGTGGTTAATTTAAATACTATGGGTGCAATCCTGACTTAGGCCAGAGAAAATGGCCCAGCTAAACTGATTTAAGAGGCCATATCCTAGCTGACAGGTCAAATCCACAGGGCTAGGAGTTGTCTAGGCTGACACTTAGGCCAAATCCACATGGCTAAGAAGCCTCAAAGCTGGCCTAACTGCTGCAGTTCAGGGGCAGCATGCTCATTGTGCTGGTGTAATTGTGCCATATCCTAAGCTGGGCTGGTGTAGATGAGTTGAGAGGCAGGAGCGGTAATTAGGCTAGCCTAAAACCTAGAACTTTTTCTTTTGCTTCCATTTTTACTTTGGCTTATCAAGGGCCTCTATGGGTCTCCTCATATTTATGCCTGCTCCTGGGGTGACCTAACTCTGAGACGCTGGAAAAAGGCATGTCTGCCCTGGATCTGGAAGATCAGTTATATTATGAGAAGTGGGTAGGATCAAGTCAGAGTGACCATATGTCCTATTTTTCCAGGAAACGTTCTCCATTTTTAGTCATATGTCCTGGAAAAAAATCTTTATTGTCCATTTCCTTGTGAGCAGAAGGATGAAGCCTTCTTGTAATTAATAAATTGTACTGTAATAAATTATATTCAATAGTTTTAAAATTAATAATAAGTAATATAGGCTGCATATTTCATCACGTCCTACATTTTTCTTGGGTGTTCTCTTTTGCAGTTATGACATATGGTCACCTTATTATAATTAGACCCTGAATTTCCACATTGCCTCAACTGGACAGTGCCAGTGATTGGCATCCCCCATCCTAACCATTAAACCATGGGCTAAATTTAAAGATATGCATGTTTACTAGTCCAGATGCATGTTTACTAGTCCAGTAATGTCCTCAAATCAATAGGTCTTCAGGGAAAATGTGTTTAGGACAGAACATTACTGATGAATATGCCTTTATTTCTCTTCCAGAATCTAATAAGTAGGGAAGAGCATTTCCACCCACAGGAATGCAATTTGCTCCCTCTGTGCCCTCCCCAATATTTTTTCCGAAGCCACCCCATTGCCTCATCTCTGTCCAAACAGTATGTTTTTCAGTACAATTTACAGGTTGTATTGTAGATTACTGATGGAGAAGAACTCAAGTGAACAACATGTATAGGTGAACTCACCTATTTCTTTTTCTATGTGCAATGATTTTGTGCATGAGAGAGAAAGCAAATCTCATTAAATCCAACATGCCTCCTGAAAACTTTTCCAACAATAACTACCGTAGCTGCATTTTTCATGGTAGCACCTAAGCAATTGTGTTCCAGCAGAAACTGGTAAGACTCTGTTCGGCTACTGATGGAGTAATGTTAGCCTGGGAGGCATATTCAATTAACCACCTTGGGAGGTACCTTTTCTCACCTCCCAGAGCCTTTTATGGAGCCAGCACAGGGTATTATATCAATTTTTCCACTTGGGATGCTTTTGTTTGTTTGTACAGTAGTGGATATATTGTGTAATGTATGCACTGGATGGAAAGAAGCCTCAGAATTATAGAAGATTGTAATCAATAGGCCCTCCTCTTTTGTCCACAATTCTTCAAGCATGCTTCAATCATTCAGAAGATTAATTAGCGCATGTGTGTCCCCTGCAGAAATAATTACTATTATTAAGAATTAGTAAGAATGTTTATATATCACTTTTCAATTGGAAGCTATTCACACAGCAGTTAACAAAGCAAAATGACAGACAGACAGACAGATCACTTATCCCTCAAAATACTCACAATTTTACAATTATTTTATTATGATGATTGCAATTATTATAGTCAAATGCTATGGTTCAGTACATGGACAAGGATGACATAGCAGTGCTTTCTAACTGCCATATACCTCATAGAGTCCCCCTCCCCAAAAGAAAGAGGCCACGCAGACATGTGAATTCAGCCCCCTAAGAAGCTATGGTACACAGTGTGGGAACCTCTACTGTGATCTGATAAACAGAATTTGATAATCATAAAAATACATAGTAAATAATATGTGAATATTATAAATGCAGTAAATGCTTGTTTAATAACTGGCACACTAACCCTACAATCCAGAGTAACTACGGGAGCACGTAAGAGACATTACATATACCTGTAGTTACTGCACCACCTAGTGAAAACCTATGGGAAATTCATATTGCAACCCAGAGCAAATTAATCTTAAACCAGAGAGCAAGGACTCCCTGTAGTTACTCTGGATTGCACCCTATGTTAATAAAATAGAATACACATGTATTTATATACCATCTCCTGGCCATTGGAAAAGCTGCAAGAATGGCAAACTTTTCTCACCTGAATTTAAACCCCAAAAATTGAGGTGTGCATTAGATTTGATGGTGCATTAGATTCGAGTAAATACAGGTATTTTGATTATAAGTATAGGTGAGTATTTCGTTTGACAGTGTACTATATTGTTATTAAAATGTAACAGAAACCCATTGCTGTATAAAGTAGTGCAATTAGGTAAAAATCACAACATAAACTAGTTGTTATAGTTATAAGGCAGGCACCACAGCTGTTTCTTGCTCAGTGTGATCTGAGGCAGGTCTCCTCAGGAGCAAGCTCTCCCCAGGTGCCACTGCCTTGGTACTCAGCAGCCTGTGGATTTGGCACAACTTCCTGCTGTGGATACAGCCTACTTGGGGCAGCCCAGCTATGGCCCTTCTCACTGCCCAAACTCTGGATTGCAGCTATAGTGTTTAAATTTACCACGTGAAAGCAATGTATATGACTTTTTAGTTTTCATTTTGTCATAACCTATATTTTTATTGGGTATTATATATTGGGGGTGGGCTTGTCTTCTTTTGGGGTTATGATGAGATCAGGTCACCCTGCTCTAATGGGACCACTTGTGGGTAGAGCTGTGGAAGGCTGGGCAGTGTGATGCTAGAGTCGTGTAGAGAGCCAATGCAAACTGGGCTGGAAGACTCTTCAAGCCCTTTGGGGTGATAAAAGGAAAGAACTGCTGGAGATGTTGTGTTTAAGGTAACTAGTCTTACCTGAATCTGGACTCCTTTAGGAAGGACAATGAGGCTCTCGTCTCCTGGGATTCTGTTCATTGCAATCTGCAGGAAAGGGAAGTGTGATACCCCAACACGGCAGCCCCTTCCGTTGGAACTGC
Source organism: Cryptoblepharus egeriae (assembly GCA_030015325.1). NCBI lineage: Eukaryota > Metazoa > Chordata > Lepidosauria > Squamata > Scincidae > Cryptoblepharus > Cryptoblepharus egeriae. The sequence continues at coordinate 259,588,411 of JAREYC010000001.1, forward strand.
AGCCAGAGGATGCCTTGGGGAGGCTGGCCTTTAAAGTGTGCTGCAGGGGTAGGCAAAGTGCCTTAGGGTGCCTCTCCATGGATGAGCCCATGCAAAAAGCATCCCTTGCTATATACTAGTTACACCTCTGCCTGGGACTAAGACCTAATGACTATAATTTGGATTATTTCTGAGTAGACAGAGGATTGGGCTCTCAGTGCCTATTTTTGTTGTTTGTGTGTAGAGATCTCCTGGAGGTAAGTCCATGTAATTAAAATTCTGGAAAGACAAGTATCAAGCAAACATCTTGAGGGACAAGAGGTTGTTTGTGCCGCATGCTCTCTATTTTCACCGCATGCCCTCTCATCATGGCTCCCATCACCCAAGTTCCCCTTTCATTGACCAAAGTGGTGTGTCTGACCTATAATGTCCCTGACAGAGGCTTTAGGACTTGGTTTGGTGTGCTGTGATTGGCGGCCAAATGTAGTCTGTATCCTATTGCTTTGTCATGGTAAAGGGTAAATTTTTAGCTGTTATTTCCTCCCCATTGTTCCTTATGGGATCACTGCTTCCTTCACAACCTTTTTCATTGGTTATACCCTTCTTAAGAGTTGACCAGTTAAGCATGGATATGGTGTATGTCGACTCCTCCTAGATCCTCCCATAATTATCCTTCCCAAACCATACCCCCCTCCCCTTTCCTGTTTTTAAATCTGTGCTGGAGTCTAACCCTACAATCCAGAGTAACTACGGGAGCACGTAAGAGACATTATGTGTACCCGTAGTTACTGCACCACCTAATGAAAACCTATGGGAAATTCATATTGCAATCCAGAGCAAATTGTTCTTACACCGGAGCAAGGACTCCCCGTAGTTATTCTGGATTGCACCCTAAGTGTTGTCCAAGTTATACCAGTCAGCACTTTCCAAGCATTGCATCGTTATCCATGGTAGAGCAACCATTTCACTTGGGAAGCTGTCACTGCACCAGAATATGTGATAACTTGTGTGATGTTCTGGTTTATATCAAGAATTGAGATTAGTTCCATTAATTAATTACATTAACATGTAATTAATTCATTACATGTTGAACCCCTTGATCATTTTGATTGTCTTTTGCAACAGAGGTTGAGACCCACTAATACCAATACTAATTCCATTAATTAATTACATCAACATGTAATTAATTAGTTACATGTTGAACCCCTTGATCATTTTGATTGTCTTTTGCAACAACAGTTGAGACCCACTAATACCAATACTAATTCCATTAATTAATTACATCAACATGTAATTAATTAGTTACATGTTGAACCCCTTGATCATTTTGATTGTCTTTTGCAACAACGGTTGAGACCCACTAATACCAATTTCAACCACTGGTACATTTTAGCACCTTCTCGATGTGCCTTGAGTTGAAAACGGTTGAAAATCACAGCACAACTCAGCCTAAAGGGGTGGCCCATGTTCTAATCTGGAAAGAATGCAATCAGAAAAACACAACTCAGACTTTCAGATCTGTTAAAAAAGCAATTGCTAAGACAGAGAATAAATACAGAGGTGTCTGGAGGAGACATCAAACGGTGCTGAATTTGGAAAGATTTCTTTGCTGCTGAGATTCCACCTGACCAAACCAACAACAAAAGCTAATTAAACACAACAGAATGTAAATAGGAGAAAGAATTGTCTGTAGACAACATCAAGCCTTGACATTGGCCATGCCTTGACTCCCCTGTCCTTGGAAAGGGCAGATTAATATTTTGCCAGAGTTATGCTGGTTTGCTGGTTATGAATAATGAGGTGATCACCAAGAAATGTATAGGTGAATGGTTATTCAGATCAAAGTACTGGCTGGCACATGTCAGAGGCTCAGCCACTTCCATTCAAAGGCAGGCTGGGTGAAAAGCTGTATCTGGTCAAACAAGTTTCTCTAGTAGAAAAACAAGTTGAGGTGGGATAGAAAGCCTTCGCTTTGGAATGCCAGAAGTGTCGCAAATACAATGCATAAGGCATGTAGCGGCAAAGGGTGGGATCCACCATTGCAATCCCACCATCACCACTTACTGAGTGTGCCAAGTCATCCAACCATAGTGTGTGTGCAGTTTATTGTTGCAGGCTAAACCTATAGGTCTTTTTTGGTTCCCCACCCGTCTGAATGGGCTAAACGAGGTGGTTATTAATCTCCTTTTCTATAGTCGGGGTCAGACCTCAGACAAAACATATGAGGAAAAGAGCTACAAAAAAGAAAAGCACTGCCAATTTTATTCCCTACCTGTCCTCTATTTAATCCTTATATTCAGAGCACATCTGCAGAGCTGTTCACACACCATTGCTAAGGTCTGTTTAATTACTTTTTTTTAAAGAACCAATCTTGGAATCATTCCCAGATTATACAGCCCAGCTGCCATCACTTCTGATTTATAATATAGGGATGTGAAGGTGACTGAGCCATCACTTGCTTTGTTTTAAAGCTGGAGAAAGCTGATATTTTTATTAGCTGTTGAAAGTAGTGCGTTGTTTCACATTATACATCAGAACAAACCACATCCATGCTCAGTTGGGACCTGCAGCTAATTCAGATTTCCTGATAAATACACATGGATGACATACAAATTTCCAAGCAGTGGCTTGGAAATAGACAGTACAAATAAGTACTGTACCCACAAAAATTGTATAATGAGGAGTTTTTGTTTGTTAAAAACACAGAGAGCACAAGCCTAACCATGTCTACTCAAAAGTAAACCCCATTATTTTCAGTGGTCTGAGAATAATGTCTTTTGGACTGAAGCCATAACCACACAAAATATGCCATTTTGTGTTTATAATGCCACATAAAAACACAAAACACATTTTGGTGTTTTTGTGTGTGATAATTTTCTAGAAATTAAAATAGATAACTTTTTTCAGTTAGAAATAACACCATGGCTCCATTTGCTGACATAATATCACCTAAATAGTGCACACTTATAAAGTGCTTAAAATTAATAAAATATAAAAGCTATAGATCAAGTAGATCCTGGATTGACCTTTCTGTATTCGGCTCCTTGGAGAGTTTTACAAAAGAATCAACATTTCAGAACAAGTTCTGCGCAATGAAATGTTGCATATTTGCATGATTATATTTCATGTTAAGTCAGCTTTTAGTCACAGCATTTGAGCTCACTGGGTACAGAATTTGGGTTGGGAGGTTTCGTACAGAGGAGAGACACAGACAGAATGATCATATGATCACTCAGAAATTTCCGGATTTGCCATCTTTTTTTATCCTCCTGTCCAGGTGTCCTCCAAAAGTGCTTCACTGTCCTCCAGTTTGGCTTCATTTTGGAACTTTGCAATGGTGTGCAGTATCCCATCATGTCATATGTCGTTGGATTCATATTGAAGAGCAGAATCCAATGCAAAAATCGGTTTTGAAATATCTCCTGCCTATCAAACCTTATGGCCAAAAAACTGAAAAACAAAAAATATGCATTGAGCTCTATGGGAAAGTGCAAGTGTCCAATATCGTGGCTTTACTCAGAAGTAGGCAAATGTGCCATTGTCTGCTGGAAAGGCCAGGCTGAGAGGAATCCAAGACCTTGTCCTCCTTTTGAGGATTGGGCCTCTGGTCACCCACACAGACCTACACAAGGAATAGTTTCAATTTAAAACCACTTTTACTCCATGCCTCTACACACCAATACTTTTTTCCTCTTGAAGAACACACCTAATGAGTAATCTAATGAATAAGCAATGTGGTTGGTCTCAGGAAGATCTCTCTCTCACACACACATCAGTTCATAATTTACCTCTTCCATTTGCCTTGAATTCTTAGCTCCTCGTGAAACCAAACCTAAATATAGCTGTTGCAGTAATCAGACGCTACACCTAACAACTGGCACCTATTTCCAGGTGGGGTGAAACCTACAGCCTCCTGTTGGCTGCCTGTTCTTGGGCAGTTTCCAGCCACACACGCAGGCCTCCGTCAGTCTTGGAAGACTATGGTATCGTGCTCGGCGCTGCATACGCTGCATGCGAAGCACGAAAGCCTAGGTTAGATTGATATGGAGGATAGGCTGTTACCCAAGCAGCAAATCCCCCCTCTCCATACCACTGAATTAGTCCAATGGAAAGGCAGAGCCAATACAATTGGATCCACACGACTGATGTGCATATTCTCACTACTGTCACCCTTTTTGCCTCTCTCCCATCCACTGACTACACTCCTCCACCCACACTATATAATTCATATTGCAATTTCCATGGGTCAGAGGCCCTTTTTTTGCTTTATGTAGCTCTGCACAAATTCTTGTATGTTGCCTGGGTCATATAAAAAACAAATAATAAATTTTCCCAATCATTGCATGCAATGGGGCTATCCAACTCCTTGTGTGCCATTTGGATGAAGGAAGGAATGTGGCCATCCAGCACTGGTTCAACCCATATGTATACTTCTTTAGGTGAGCCAAATCAGTTGTTGAGGGAGCCGTTCTATAGGTTGAAATGCCACTTGATTGTAAAATTGTAATACTTCACTATTTTCAAAGCAGTAAACCTCGTGAGAAAGAAATCGGTAAAAATCAGAGCACACATGAAAGGCACTCTACTTGGGTTCAGCAATCAACAGTACAGCACATAAAATCCAGCCATGTTAACAACACATGCACATCATGTGTAATGCGTGCACATGGTTGCACATGTGTGCTTGCCTGTGTAAAAGCATACACACACATACATGTTTTCCTCCACCTGATTTTCCTCTCCATGTTTCCTGAAATAACTGAACAACTAAAGAAAAGGTTAATAGGGTAGTCAACAGACCATGGGATAGAGTCTGTGATCCAAATTTAAGCACCCATTAATTAATCTTATTTCCAGATCTGGCTACACTTGAAATAGCACCTGAAGCAGTGCCCTAATTTTTAGTCTCCCCCAATTTGTTTTTCTTCTCCTCCACCCCCTGCCTCTTCCTTGCCTGCCAAGGACTCTGAGCATGCTAGGGCAGCTCCCTGTCCTCTTTTACAGGCCTGGATCAGAGTCACATCAAACCATATTCGAGGAAGCATAATTATGGTTTAGTTCTCTTGACATATGAATTGAGCAATCATGATTGTTATCAGTTGTCAAACCAGAGCCTGAAACTGTGGTTTGAATTACTGGTAGTTTTGCAAACCATGGAACTGTGGTTTATGCTATCAAAGGACTGGAGAGATATCTGAAGGCATGTTCAGAGTGCAGTGGCATAGTAGAAAGGGTACAATGTTTTGCAGGAAGCCTCACCATGGCATTCAACCAGCCCCTCTGCCTTCCCTTAGGAGCTATTCTTGGCAGTGGGAGCAAAACATACGGCATACCCAACTGTTTCCACTTTTCACCTTGGCTCTGGTCCCTAACCTGTTAAATGAGCTGGGGATTCCTACTTAAGCAAAACTCAAATACCTAGCTTAACCTTCCAGAAATGGGGAGATGTAGGCAGTCCAAATATAAATGTAATTAGTATCTCTTTGGGATTTTCCGCACTGCTCTTAATTGGCATGGGCATGGACCAGGTCTGAAGCCACTATTAAACAATGGGTTATTGATATGGAGTGCTGCCAATCTGACCTTAGTAATATTAGAGAGTTCTGTATAAAGGAAGAACTTTAGTATATACTTGCCCAGGCACCCTATCTGTCTTTAATGGAGATACTTAGTTATAGTCTGGCATTCACACTAGTCCACTGTGGCAGTCTGCCCTAAGCTGAGGTGGAAGGATGGTATCAGAGGGTCCCATTTCCTATGGCTACAAACCTGAAGTGCACTAAGGCCAGCCTACCAGCACCAGAAAAGGCCTGGAATGGCATAATCCACTTAGGCTGACCCAAGACAGATGGACTTGCACTGGCCTATCAGTGCTAGCTTAAACAGCAAGGCAGGGCCATGTTGAGCATGGCTTAGAACAGTGCAGATAGACTATATCCAGAGGCTGCTTCCAGGTCAGATGTTCCCACTCCCAGCTCCTCTATCTTAGGCCACCTCAGGAGCAGGCATAAATCTAAGTAGACCCATAGGAGTCCATGATAAGCCAGTGTAAAAATGGAAGCAAAATAAAAAGTTCTGAGTTTTGGCTGGACTAAGCATCACTCCTGCTTCTCAACCTCAGGATACAGCACAACTACACCAGCACACCTCAGGATATGGCATAACTCCCACAGCCTAGTGAGCATACTTTCCTTGTGCTGCTGCCTCTTCAGCAGCAGTTAGGCCAGACTAGAGGCCTCCTACCCCTGTGGATTTGGCCTGTCAACTCAGGAAATGGACTACCTTAGTTAGTCCATTTCCCTCTGGCCTAAGTTAGGATTGCACCCTATGCCCCTGTGGGCAAATCAAACCACTATCCATGGTTTGTTTGATTTGAAAATGAATGGTAGCAAACATAATGGCAAGGACGACACAAGAGTGCGCGTCACCTGTTGTGGGGATGAGTGCGTTACCTGCACCCCCACGGAACCCAAACCCCTTTGGACCCACATTGCTCTCCTGGGTCAGCGCATGCACTATTTGGTACATGCACAGTTTTGGGCGCTCAGGCCAGATGCCACTGTGCATCAGTGAACTTCACCCATGCGAAGTGGCATCAGAGTGCTCCTTTGAGGGAGAAGCTGGTCATGCCTCCCTCAGAGGAGTGCTCCCTCAGTGCATCAACCCCATGAGGCGCGTGACCCTGATGCAACTAGTTGCACCATCTCAACAACGCCTCTGTATAATGGAGACAATATTTAAACTGAATATATTAGCTGCTTACATATGAAATTTTAAAACATTGTTTTGCTTCAATTAGTTCATCATTTCAGAATGCATATCTGGTTGAACCGTTCCACTTCAGAGCTTTAAGTCACATAGCTTTAATCTGTGGAAGTCCCCCCTAGTTACTGTACCACCTCTTGCAGTTTGCCTATGTTGGCGTTATATCAGTGGCAGCAGTCATTCATTTCATTTGTCTGACACCATATAGACTGTCTCCGCAGCTGTGGGATGCATGACACATACAGCTAAAAATGTAAGCTGAAACAAATACGTTGTGTTGGATGCATAATAACCACTGCATAACTAGGAACACTGAATTTGAATTTGCAAGCACGTGGCTACCTCTTCATGGTGAATCTGCAGAAACCAGATCTGGATTGCAAGTTCACAGGAATGGCCAAGCAGCAAATTTTGTCATGAACACTGGATGACAAAAAAAATAAATAAAACATAAAAACCATTTTTTGATTGTTTCACAAATTGTGAAACAATTTTTAAAATTGGTTCTATGCAAAATATCTGTTCTTGGATCTGCTACATCACAGTGTAAGGTGGGGGGATGACTACAGGCATGAATGCTCCCCATATTTTGAAAAAAACATCATGTAGATATGGGCTGTGGGTGGCTCAAATGGTTAAGACACTGAGTGTAAGTGTAAGTGCCAAGTTTATCATGTAGATATAGTAAACTAGTATGCTCATTAGATGGTTAACCTGGTACCCAACTCCTTGTCAAACTCATGTTGTATTGAAAGTTTTAGCCAGGTTTCAATGGATTTTAATAGGGCTGAGCAGTAAAAAGGAATAGAACTCCATGGGCAGCTCACCATTTGTTACAGCAGGTAGTAAAATAGAACTGAGAACCAACTTTCGACTTAACTCAGAGGCTGCCCAAAACCTCAGGTAGCTGCTGTATTCCACCACCTCATCATGGTCCACTGCTAATGCCAAGAGTCTTCAAAGCATCTTTTTAGGATAAGGGTTCCCAAAGTGTACATCACGATACCGAATAGCATTTATTATGGCACACTCACAATGGTACATCCCCACTGGCCCTTCCTACATGCTACTCTGGACACTACCAACTTGGATCTCTCAAATTTGAGCATCACCATTTTGGAGGTTATGAGGTCCAAGATGGCATTGCCTGGCTGTGCCCGGAAGAAGAGGTCATTGGGCATCATGCCCCATTTAAGGTTAGTGGGTGTGCAATAGCAAAGCCCTGCCCTGGGCATCCCTTCCCAAGTGCTGACATTGGGCAACATTGTTGATGCAGAGGGCTCAGGAAAGCAGCCTGGTCAAGTGGGTCCTCTAATGCTCCATCCTATGTTGGCAACCTGTGTCAACCTACTGGCCACCCTTGCCAATGTCTGATGCCACTCCTGCTACCTGGTCAAAAATTCTACTAAAGTCTGCATAAGCAGTTGGAAATAAGTGCACTAGAGAATTCATGGGCCAATCCCCAGCATCTCTAGATTAAAAAGGGATCTCAGCAAGACTGGGAGAGGTTTGGGTGAGATAATGGAAAGATGCTGCCAGATGAGGTTGTGTTGTGCTCGATGGGCCAACCCTCCGACTCTGTACAGGGAAGGGTAGGTGGGTAGGCATGTAGTGCTCAGAGATATTTGGGTATGGAAGATCTTGATCATCGAAAATTTTGAAAACATGTTTCAAAACTTTGGAAGACAAAGAATGACAACACACCTTATATTTGGCAAGACTATTCGGATTCTGGAGTTGCCAGCAAGTCACCACAGCCCTGAGTGAGTCCAGCCAGCTTGTCACTCTCAGAATTTCCACGAAGATGCTTGAAGACAATGTCATGACTGTGCCCTTCCCACTGTCTAGCTGATTGGTGGAGAATATCAATCCCCAGCAAAAGCTGGGAAACTCATCTGATCGTAAGAAGGTCTGCCAAGCCAAACAATGTTGGAGGAAACCAACGTGATGGCAAGCACAACTGTCCAGACCTCCATGGAACAGATGTCCCTGAAAGGAGCATCAGAGGGTTCCTCTTTGCACAGCAGACAAACCAAAAGGACTGCATACCAACAGGTCTACTTGTGATGATAGATCTCTTCATCCACCACTTTAGGCATCCGTGTTGCACCACAAAAGACATGCCAAGTCTTATGCTATGTCACAGTTCTCAAAGTGAGGGTCGTAACAAATGCCCTCTTCCCCCAAGGTAACTCCAGCAGCTGAAAATCCCTTGAAGCGAAAGCCACACCAATGTTGCTGTAGCACCGCAGGGGATTTAGGTAGGATTGAGCTACAGAGCCAGCCTTGTTATACACAAATTTTTTATACAGTGGTACCTTGCATGACAAGTGCCCCACATAAAGAGTGATTCACATAACAAGCACAAATTCCTATTGGAAGTGTGCTCCACTTAACAAGCCTACTTCACTTAACAAGCCCCAGGCAACTGCCCCCAAGTTGCTCTGTGCTGGTGCTCCGCATGGAGCCTGTTTTAAAGGGCTGCCGGCCAGCACACTGCTGCCTCTAACTGCCCCCAACTTGGGGGCAGTTGCCTGGGGGCACCAGAGGCAGCTGCTCCTAACTGCCCCCAATTACCTCCACTGGTGTCCAGTCTCCAGTAGCAGGTAAGCCCCCTATCCTCCATGCAGCCTCTGAACCATGTCTACCCAGAAGTAAGCCCCATTGTGTTCAATAGGGCTTACTCCCAGGAAAGTGTCTTTTAGGATTGCAGCCTCCTAAGCATGTTTATTGAGAAGTAAATCCCATTGTGTTCAATGGGGCTTACTCCCAGGAAAGTTTCTTTGCAGTCTCCTAAGGATGCCTACTCAGAAGTAAGCCCAATTGTGTTAAATGGGTCCAACTCTCAGGAAAGTGTCTTTAGGCTTGCAGCCTAAATAGACTTCATAGGATCATGCACATTGAATGCATGTTTTGAATTCAATTCCAGTGTTTTGTCATCATTTTAACATACCGTTAATATTTTATATGACTATTTTTGGGGTTGTGGAACCAATCGTCTGAGTTTCCATTATTTCCTATGGGAAAATCCGCTTCATTTAAGGAGCATTTCACATAACAAGTATGCTCCCAGAATGAATTAAACTTGTTATGTGAGGCATCACTGTACATGGATTTGATTTAACACAAATGGCCACTGCAAATCAGTTATAAAAACTGCTTTTCTACTGTTGTAGAGTACAAAAAGAAAGTCATGCAAGCAATCATTCCATTCTTTAGTCCCAGAATCAAACCCCTTTAAGGCACCACCTTATTCCATTAGGTGCAATGTAGGAGAAAGAAACATGGAATTGGGTTTTAAGCCTATTTTTCCATTGTTTTTTGTTATACATGATTATTTTATCCACAGGAGATTCTGGAACAGAACCCTAGTGGATAAATAGGGACACCTGCATAAGTCTTACATACCAGTAAATATGCATGTAGATGTTGATTTCAAATTTTTAGAACAAAATTAAAGGCCACACTAGTTATTTTTCATGTTATACAATATTCCTTTGCTATGGTATCTTTTGGTGTCTCTCTCTCTCTCTCTCTCTCTCTCTCTCTCTCTCTCTCTCTCTGCTTTAGAAAGCCAGTGAATCAGACGAGGCTCATCCCACTTTGTGTACCCCCAGTTCTCACATGATGTGGCATTTTTCTATTTCATTCTGAAATTTTGGTGGGACAAAAAAACAATTGTGGTTTTTTTAGGGATGATACTAAACTGGTTTGTCTAAGACATTAATCCTCCCTTTTCCTTTCCTTCTCTACTATTCTTCCTCCACATCTAGAGTAACTGGGTCTGGAATAACTTGATCAAACAAGTTTCTGCCAATGCAAAGCAACATTATTTCATTTATTAATGATCTTGCATGCAGTGTCCACACACCCTGACCTGAAGTCGCAATAATAGTCAAAGTAAATGCACAAAGACTCCTGGTTCCCAGTTTAAATTGATCATGAATATTCCAAAATAATAAGTTTCAGATTTTTAAACTCTTATTAAGTCCTTAGAACAACTTCCTCCCTAATGATACTTCTTCCACAATACAAAAAGAAAGAAAAGGAACATCCAGTGGAAACACATAAGTAAAATATACAGAGGTACCTTGGTTTACGAGCAAAAGTTGTTTCAAAAGCATGCTTGTAATCCAAAACGCTTGTGTATCAAAGCAAATTTTAGAAAAATGGTTACTATACTGTCATATAATGCAAAATAATAAAGAAAATACAAAATATAAAGAAAAATAAATTAGCCTGCACTAATAGTCTTTCAGGCTGCAATCTGCCCCCTTACATAGGGAGCCCCACTGATTTATAAAAGGGTTTACTTTATAGTAGATATGCAAGACTAGGGCTGCAATTCTAAGAGAACTTTCCTAGGATTACGCCTCATTGAACTCAATGGAACTTACTTCTGAGTAGACATGAATAGGATTGCACTGTAGGTCTCTTGGGCTCCTTTCCATTGCCCTGCTCTTATATAGGAGTGAGCCCCATTGACTGTAACAGGCCTACTTAAGAGTAGACATGCATAGGCTGGTCTCTCAGGAGAGGCTGAGCAGTTTCTGGCGGAATGCCAAAAGTGGTAGTCTCCCAGCTAGGACTATTTTTTCACTTGTTTATCAAGACATCACCTATATATCAAGTCAAAATTTACTGGATTGTTTTCTTGTCTAGCAAAACACTCTCAATCCAAGTTACTCTCAGTTCAAGGTTATACTATATATTGTATAGAAATTAAAAATTAACCATAATTGCTTCATCATGGCTACTGAATACCTGCCAAGAAGTAGGACTGTCTTGGGTGTGTGTATAAATGTATGCTGATTATTTCTATATGTGCATTAATAATAATTACAAAAAAATTATTAAGAGCATACAAAGATAGCCTTGTGGCTATCAGGCCAAGGGCTCATCAGATTCCTGTATCCCACAGTGGCACACCAGATGCCCTATAAGGGCACACAATACAACCAGACATTCAGAAATAGAATACTGTAAAACCCACAGGTTGCGTATGGGCATATGTGATCATAATGGACTTTTCTTCCATAAGTCTGTCCAATCACCTTTTAAAGACATCTAAATGCCATCACCCCAGATGCCATCACCACATCCTTTGGCAAGGAGTTCCACAGATGGATTATATGCTGGGGAAAGAATTATTTCCTTTAATCTGTAGTTCCATTTTTATTCTGAATAACCTACGGGGAAAGCGGGCTGTACGCAAACTGATTCCCACCTTTTCAAAGAATTGCAATAACTGTGATTTAAGTTTGTTCCATTGCCTGCATTGGGGTATACAGCACAATCCCATATATGGTTACTCAAAAGTAAATCCCAAAGACTTCAAAGGGCCATGTCCCTGCAAAAGTCTCCATAGAAGTGTAGCTCTTGCTCCTAATGTGCGCTGGATCACAGTCCAAATGTTTTTTGCATTATTCCAGGGCTGGCCAAGGGCTGGCAAGCATTGTATGAAACTTACCAACTGCAAATCCATATGTATATCACCCCACCCATTCGGGAACCCCACCACAGTGTCCCATTGTTGCCAAGCCCACACGTGTGTGTGATCCCAGTTATGCACCCAGGCAATGTGATAATGACTCACACACACCCCCTCATGCACATGTGGCTGCCACAGGGACAGCCTGGTATGCGATCTTGGCAAGATAATGTATGGCCAAATCCAAGGAGGCAGGAAAGTGGAATTCCAGGAAATTTATACTAAAATCCAAAGGGTTTTAGTGCGGAGCCACTTGCTCCAACCGGAAGAGGGTAGCCAAAGTGTGCAACTATGGCAAGATATTGTATGCCCCCTGCATATATGTGTGTGTTTTCTGTTTTGTGTGTGTGTGTGTGTGTGCGATGCATGTGAGTTAATGACTCATTGCCCTGAGGCCAAATTGGAAATGAATCTCAGGAAGAGAGAGATGTTTGTTTTGTTTTGTACTTTCTCTGGTTTCCAATGCATTTGCAGCCACAGGGAAACTTCAGCTGTATCCCCACCCCTGGATTCACATTGGTGCTTGCCGCTGTAGGCTTAAAGACAGAGTCTGTATTGAAATCCAGTCTTCTCCCTCCATGGCTTGGAGTGAGTCAGACTCTGCACAGGACATGTAGTTTCTCCAGCCCTGAATGAAACAGTCCAGCTGTTGCCTTCCTGCAGAGCGGATTGGATTTCAAGGGCTTCACAAGCTGAGCTTGGAGTGTGGCTGGACTCCTGGCAAGGCAGGACATACTTCTCTGTCTCACTGGATGAGAGCAACTCCTCAGTCACTCATCCTGACTTGGAGGCACAAACCAATGGTTATGGTGAGTCTCTGCATCACAATTTGCAAGCACAGAAAAGAAAGGGCTTGCCCTGGGTTGACGTACTTGATCTAAAGTAAACTTTGAAACAACTTTTGAAAACTTTTGGAGTCTCTTTTAATATCTTTTTATTTCCATGTCGGGGTGCGGTTTGCACACAATTGCAAACTGGTGTGGGCTTTAAGAAACTGTAACTGTGGATGCGATGCACGGAGTGCTAAAGAGAGTGTCTTTCAGATTGTAAAGTACTAGTGATGCCTGTTTGGTGTGATGAGTAAAATATGCACAAAAAACTATTGCTTGCCCCCATTCACCGCACTGAGTTGGAGAGACACACCCAGACAGAACCCAAGGCGGTATTGGATTCTTCAGTAGCTTAAATGTATAGCTTTTTTGATCAATAACATTTTTGATCAAGAACTTTTTGATCAATATTTTTCGGATCAAGAGGTGAATGTTTTTTATAACGGGCTCTGGAATAAAGGATAACTTTGAAAAGTAAATCAGGAACATATTTGTCCTTATCTTGGAATTCAGAGCCTGCAATCTCAGCCTATGTGTGCTTACTCAGAAGTAAGTACTGCCGTATTAAATGGGACTTTCTCCCAGGTGAGTGTCATAGAATTGCAGCCGTGCAAATTTTTCACACTGAATATGCTATGTTGTTGCTTTTCTCCTGGAAAGTTGCAATAGTGCACGCATGTGGTGTGTGGTTTATATTTCAAGAAATCCATGGTTCACATCTCACCATAGCCAAGAAATGTGGGTATAGAAGCCAGTTGTCAGCGCACCATCATTCAGAAACTGTGTGTCTCCATGCACAGAGCACATAGGTGCACACACCTGCCCAGAGTCTTTGCAAATGAAAGGCTTGGCTCAAAGGGGTGGTGCTCGAGGGGACTACAAGGTGCACGTTGCAGGTTCAGCACTAAACTTGGTGCTGTCAACAAGTTGCATTTTTTTCTAATATAAGCAGAAGCAAGTATTTTCCAATCAATATTAGAAAGGACAGTATATTTGAGTGAAGGGGCTCGTGTATAAGGGACAAAATCCTGCACTCCATATCTGTGTTGGTGGTCCATGGAAGGGATGGTGATGGTGTAAACATAATGTATAGAGATGCATGTCACACATGAATTCTCCCAAAATGTCTTTGCAATGGAAAGCTTATGCAATATACAATATACAGCAATAAAACAGTAAAATTTGTGTATTGTAGACTTTTAAGTGACTAAGGGTGCAATCCAGAGTAACTACGGGGAGTCCTTGCTCTGGTGTAAGAACAATTTGCTCTGGATTCCAATATGAATTTCCCATAGGTTTTAACTAGGTGGTGCAGTAACTACGGGTACACCTAATGTCTCTTATGTGCTCCCGTAGTTGTTCTGGATTATAGGGTCTGTTCAGCTAAGTGGGTGTGGCTGCCATACAGCTAAAGGAAGACATTTATACAGTCTGATGCTATGATGTTAACTCAGAAAGAAATCCCATTCAGTTACATGGGGTTTATACCCTAGGAAATATGCTTAGAACTGCAGCCTTACAGATACTGAGTGACCAAACCTCCTCTTTTTCCAGGACATGTCCTCTTTTTTAGCTTTGTGTCCTAGAAAAGTTTTCACTGTCCCCCTTTTCCTTGTGATCAGGCAGAAGGTAGCCTATATGTGCTGTAATAGTTTTAAATTTAATAATATGCAATACGGTGTTTAAATTAGTCACATGAAAGCAATATATATGAGTACGGTATTGTATGTTTTATGTTGACATGTCCTACATTTTTCTTGGTTGTCCTCTTTCTCACATATGACATATGATCACCCTGTCCTTAAAGGAAGACCCACTGGGTCTAACTTTGCTCCTTTGTTAGCATGTTTAGAATTGCAACCATAATGTTCAATTAATCGAAATGGGAATCCCTCCGGATTTCAGTATGTTCTACAAATGCTTACTATGGCCATAGTTTACCAAAACAACTATGGATGCAATCCTAACCTCCAGTTAGACTGGCTTAAGGTCTGGCATTAGTCCTCTGCTGAGCAGGGGGTATCACTAAAGGCCCATCAGACACTTCTGCACCACTCCTGGAAAGGGTTTGGCGGGTGCACAAACAAGTGACTGGATCTCTACGAGACTGGGAAGACCAATGAGTTGTGCTGGCCTAGGTTAGGCTTGTACCCTATGTTGTTGATCACTAGTTGGCGTGTCATTTTTAAGGAAGTCTATATTTTGAGTGACACTGAGCACATCTTCAATGTGCCTGTGCATTTTTTTCTTGCAGACATGGCAGAGAGCATATAAAGTCCAAGGGAGGGAGATGCTGTAGGTGTTCACACTGGAGTAGAGAGGGTATAAAAAGTCCTTTGTAGTTCTCTCAGCTTGGGGAAAACATCTGGAGTTATACAAGGAATGATGTTATATGATCATGATGCTTGTTGTATGATCAAAGAAGAAAATAGGAAAATGCTTATACCCCCTCTATTCTCATTCATATTGCACTTTCTTTGCATCCAGGCATAAGGCATATCCCTGTTGTTGGAGGCTGTACTCCACCAATGCATATTTTACTGGTGGTAAAATATTCTCTGCATAAGTTTAAATTGCTTCAGTCCCCAGACTACTGACAACCCAATCCTATCTTGAGCTGGAACAGGCAGGCCAATTGTCCTGTGCTATATCCAGAGCTGGGTAGGAGGTGACTTCTGCACAACTCAGAGAAGGGGATTTATTTAAATCAGACTGGTCCTACCCAAGACCAGTCTGCCCACTAGTCTGCCTTCCCCCACCCTGCCCCAACCCTGAAATGTTCCCAGTCCGCCTTCCCTCTAATTTCTCCACCCACCCATTATAGACTTTCTTGGCCAGCATTAATTCATTGGGTCAAGAGACTGGTACAAATCCTTGCACTGGCCTTTCTGGCTCATGAGTGATCATAAATGTGCTTTCTGGCATGTTTAGGACACTCCTGGATTAGCGCAAGGGATTGGCACGGGAACATCTATCAGCTCAGATTGTGTCCACAATCTCCTGCATAGTGGCCAAACTAGCCCATATTGAAATCATGTGCTAGTCTTCTATTGATTCAAATACCGAAGGAGTGGTTGCTCTTTGGGCTTAACCTCCACTTTTCATGCAGATGTCCAGCCTGCCACACAGGCAAATAAATGCATGTGCATGAACATTATAGTCCAACACCATATACAGGCTGCAGCACTGGAAGGTGTTCTTCTGGAGTCAAACCTTCTAGAAGAGTTGCAACTCATCATGCATAAATGTTTCTCCCCTAATTGGACAGCTAGCTGAATCCTCACCCTGCAAGTTCTACTGCAGAGTCTCCCATTCACCGACAGGCCCTAAGCACTGCTACCTGTCTTCCTCCCTCTCTCACTATTGCCAGGTCCTTCCCATCTTGGATCCTCCCCAGCTGACTCGGCAGATCGCAGGCAGCCATGTGAGCCATCTGAGCAGGCGGAATCATCCAGGCACCTGGCCAGCAGGCCACCTGAGCAAGAAGAGGATGGGAGATAGAGCCACTGGGGGTCTGATCAGGCCAAGCAGTACCAAGCCATGACATGAAAACAAATTCTTAAGGATTAAAGGAAATAATTTTTTTTAATTTATTCCCACATTTTTATACCATCCTCAACTTTGGGTAACTTTGCATCAAAAATTTGACTCCATGCAAGCCTCCTAGGCAAACATGCTCTTACCCAAATCAGGGAGGATTCTATTAAGGTTAGGACTGGATTGACTCTGTCGCTAGTTTGTGTGGCTTTTCTGTTTTTATTATAATATGGTGTTTTTTATTTCTATTTTTTAATTATTATAAAGCAATGTGCACAATATATTGCACAAAGTATATATTTATATTTTTTTTAAAAATTAAGCTTTTGATAAATTTACAGTGCAAGTCCTTTGCACCAGCCAGGAAGGGTCACAAATGTACCATAAAGGATGTTTGCGCCTCTTCCAGTGAAAACAGCATTGGCTCAAAGAGATGTGCCAGGCTGCAGATGCTGTATCCATGCATGTGAGAAGGATCTCACAGCTGATGTGAAGGTCTGAGAGAGGAGGGAAGAGGGCAGAGAAGCAGTGGGAGGGGGCATTGCGGGACTGAGACCTGGAAGATATGCCAGATCCCAATCCTGTTCATCAGCAGTGCAGAGCTGCCTTTGGTTTCTGTCATGTTATCTTTGGTGAAGGAAAAAGGTCTACACTTGAAAAGTCAATTGGCCTGCCTGCTCCAGTGCAATTTAGGAGTGTGCTGTCAAAAGATAATGAAGTGTATTAATAATGATAATGAAGTGAAGCTAAAAACCTTATGTGTATGAGCCAAACATGTGGTGTTAATTGCATCACTCTATGTTTTAATTTTCCTTGTGAACAGGATCAGAGCCCACGTGGTGGGAGTAGAAGAGTTTACCCTTCCCCCTGCAATGTCCTGATCCATATCTTTCACCCACAGTTATTATTTTAAAAAGCAGGCCTCCGTCAGTCTTGAGAGACTATGGTATCATGCTCGGCGCTGCATACACTGCATGCAAAGCACAAAAGCCTGGGTTGGATTGTTATGGAGGATAGGCTGTTACCCAAGCAGCAAATCCCCCCTCTCCATGCCACTGAATTAGTCCAATGGAAAGGCAGAGCCAATACGATTGGATCCAGCTGCGTCGCAGAGCTGGGCTAAGGACAGGAGCTCACCCTGTCTTGTGGGGCCGACCCGGGTCTCAAACCCTGGCCTGCTGGTTAACAGGCACAGTGTCTTAGCCACTTGCGCCACCCACAGCCCACATAGTTATTATATGCCCCCCCAAAAAAGAAAGAAAGAAAGAAATCTTGACAAATAGCATACCTAAAAAGCTGATCCTATCAGAGCCACAGCTGGAGAGTTAAATTCTCCCTCCCCTGCCGCCACACTGTGGTCCCCATCTATGGAGGCCCCAATCCAGCTGCTATTCCAATGAACATTCACATCACACTAGGGCCAGTGACCAGTGGCTTAGCTAGAGGTGTACAAAAGCATGAATAACACAATGCCCAATGACATGGGTATTGGATGAGTCACAGGCAGTGGTGTACCTACAGGGGGTGCAAAGCACAAAGTTTTGCAGGGAGCCTCACCAAGTACCGTTCACTTCACTGCCCTTCCAGATGATGGGAGCAAAACAAGGGGCAGCTTGCACACCATGGCAAGGATCCCTGCAAAACATTGTGCTTTGCACCCCTTTTAGGTACACCACTGCCTATGACTCATCCAGTACTCATGTCATTTGGCGTTGCATTACACATGATTAAGCCAGGTGCAATAATCTTGACAGACAGGTGGCTCTTTATGAATACAGCACTCCAAGATCACAAACATCATCTACTTTATTAGAGTTTTTGGATAAGCTATTCATTTGACCACAAACCATCTAATCCTATCTTTAACTTCCTTATTAACCATTTGTGATCAGTATCTGTGCAGAGACAAAGGAGTTTCAAGTTAATCCTATTGATTAATAGGAATAAGGAGAGCTTTCTCTTTTTTGAGAACTTGCTTGACACGTAGGTTAAGATGGTGCCTTTCACCACCTGCTGCTTTTCCCCCTCATCACTCCTCCCATTGCTGCATTTCCCGTTGGAAACCATATCTATAACCATAACCGAGGAACAAATGGTATGACAAGGATATTGCAGAGGAAAAACAGCTGACCCATTAGCCATTAATTTTCTCTGTCAATCACTTTGTGAATTTTTTGTAGAAACATTTATATAAATATTGTGAAATTGATTAATTGATTGATTGAGTAGACAAGAATTAAATAAGCACCCTTTCCCGTTCAGAAGTATTTGGTGAGCCAACCTATAGCCCAAGCCTATGAATGTCTACTCAGAAATCCCATTATTGTCAATGGGTTTACACCTGTATAAGTGTGGATAGAATTGCAGCCCCCAGTCTCTACTGACTGCCTCATTCCACCCTCCTTGTCAATAATACTCATCAATAATCAGGAATTACTGCATAGTGAACCACTGTGGGGGTCTTGCAAGCTCAACTCTCTGCTTCTTA